>OY770130.1:8757500-10007500 GCA_963669345.1 Gortyna flavago
GTGCCAGCCAAGACTGCTACTCCCATAAACAGGCCCTTATGTGCACTTCCACAGTCAACAGAGAAATGGTTGCTTGATTTGGCTCGAGCACAGCAATGACGTTCTTTAGCAATAATAGAAACGTGGTCTTTTATCGGTTTCTGGAAACGAAGGTTTGAGTTAATTCACTGACCTAATTAATGTTCCTAGCTCTGATGCAGATTCTCTGAACCAATTAGACATACTTATGTATGTGAGGCCTGAAAGTAGGTCGAGAATGCAAACTGATGACAGGGTAATTCTACGTAGGTTATCGTCGGATTTGAGTTTTTGGTTGTGGAAATAATGTATTAAAAAAAAATTGGAAAACTAAAGCACTTAGAATTTGAGTTCTGTCTGTATTGTATTTGGAAAAACAAAGATCTTACCGATCCTGGAACTGTACAGATATCATTCCAGATTACGAGTATGATGATGGAACACAGAAGGCTGTATTCTACACCACACGGCCTCAAATAAGGGTTGACGCTCCGAATCAGAGGAGTGATCATATCAGATACGTTGCAGGTCCAACTGATATTCTGGGTCGTGACATTCAAGTAGTTTAATGTCAGATTTGATAAATAGTTGTCCTCGGTACCAATAGCAAGCTTTTCTTCTCGTATGTAAGTTGTATTTTCCACGTGATCCCTTATAAGTATTTTCGAAGGGCCAGTTACGTTGGCGTATCGAATGAATGCTGGGCGGTCATAGGCCATTGCTATGATGTCATCTCGTGTCTCCTGAACGACGACGTTCAGCCATTCGCAAACGTTTGTAGCTATTAAGTGCATGAGCCCGAATCTATCAAGCACCACTCCTCGCATGGGATCCAATATCTGGAAAAAATAAGCTTGATTGAAAAAGTACATTCTTAATTTTTAAAATTATTGGTATATCTTTGATAGTAAATTGCCTCCATTACTTAGTTACTGTAGGAGAGTTAACTGTAGTGTCAATCAGATTATTTTGGAATAAATCTTTTCAGCGGTTTTAAGAAAGGTTTTTATACCTATGCGACCTCTAAGAATCACTGTAAAGCTTTGAAATAACATGATTACCACAAAATTACGAAAGTTTTGTAGAACTTTGCTACGTTGAGAAGCCACGATGCGGTTGAGCACAAATTAGTGAGTGATTAGTCTAATGAAGACTGTAAAATGAACTTCACCTTCCTCAAGACTCAAGCCACAAAACATTTCCCGTAGCGCACAGCTAAACTCCGTGCTTACTCAATTATTAGTTAAGTTGTATCGATAGTCACGGCACGGGTCTTATAACTAGAATGGAGTGCTAAGTAGTCAGTTCGAAAGTCTCATTAACCATATGTAGTATATAGGTAGATAGCGAAGGTATGATCCAACACTGACAAAATTGTTACTGATTATTTCCGTGGAAATTGTTAGTAGTAGCCTGCGAAGTGACAATAGACTCGCCCACGTTAACATCCTGAAAGCTGGTGTAAGAATGTGGGTGTAAAACAGCAAGGATGTAGGTACACCTCCGCATAGGTAAGCTTCGGAGAATTATATGATTTGGTTGTAGTTTACATTATGAAGAAGCCTATATTTTGTATATGTATTTTTTTTACACTGCATTAACCCAAAGTCTTTGATGTTAGATTGAAACTGGGTCATTTCTATTTAATTCACTAGGTGCTGGTCTGAGGTACTTTATTTGTTCATTAGATATTTGTATTCGACACCTAAACTTTTGATATGAAATTAAGTTGTTTATTCTGTAAATAGGCTATCGGAATCACTTGTACACGTAATTTTGTTTATTTATATAACATGGGAGACTTACAGCTAAAACAAACAAATCAAGGAAAGTACATTAGTTTGAAAGCCAATTAGGTCTATTATAATAAAAAATAAGCTAGATGAGGTCGGCGTTTCCTAACTGACTACTCTGATAGGTCGAAACAAACTAGGAGGTCTCTTTTGAAGTCCAGACATAATCTTGGTCAGATCTTGTGAAGACCATGTAGATCTGTGATGTCTGAAATGGTTTTTTGATAAAAGTATCACACAGATTTGAGGGGACCAGGCCAGTCAGTGCAAGCATTTGTCAGTAATCGTGTAGCTCAACTCAAAACTTGAGGAACTCATCGACTAAACGAGCAATACCAAAGAAAGGACATTTGGGTAGGCCGCATATAGTACTCAAAACTGCCAGACCGACATTAACACTAACAGAGAAAAAAAAAAGAATGACCCGCATAACCTCACATAAATTCCCAATAATTAAAGTAAAATAATACTTTACAAAGTAAATAATCATGGTTATCATCCATACTAATATTATAATTATAATATTATAAATTCGAAAGTAACTCTGTCTGTCTGTCTGTCTGTATGTTACCTTTTCACGCCTAAACCACTGAACGGATTTCGATAAAATTTGGCAGAGAGATAGATTGCATCCGTTCTGTGGTTTAGGCGTGAAAAGGTAACATACAGACAGACAGAGTTACTTTCGAATTTATAATATTAGTATGGATGGTGTAGGTATACCTAATGATTATGGTTTTATCCATACATATAATACTAATATATGCATTCGCTTCATCACAAGGCTTAATAGAGCATTTTGTCAGCATGCATTCTGCCGAATGTCCAGCATAAGCATAATCAGCCTATAACGTTCCCACTGCTGGGACACAGGATTCCTTTCTGGGCCGTAATCCACCACGCGGGCCCAGTGCAGGTTGGTAGATGTCACATGCGAATTTTTGGTTCTAGGACATGCTGGACATGCCGAATGTCCGAAATACGTCAAATCGGGAAATAAGCGCACCTAATGAAAACTGTTTGCTTGTTAGCGCCCAACAAAATATGAATAACCACACAATAGAGATCTTCGTGATGTTTCACTTAGCAGCTGCTGATCTGACAGGTAGTCTACGGTCAAGGTGAACCTACTGATGGTGCTCTTATTTCTTGCTCATCACACAATCAGTCAACACACTTTTTTAAACTCTTCTGTCGTCACAAGCTGTACAAGTGTAAGCGGTGCAACCCAGTTACACAAACCACTAAATGCATTTAACGCTAAACGTATTTAAAACATCATTCTGTCTTTGTCATCTTCAAACGAATGACAGAAATAGAACTGTTTAAATTCGTTTATTGCGTTTTACAGTAAATACAAATTGTTAGCGGGGCAGACTAAGTGACGTCACTCGTGCTGCACCCGACACGTAATGATTTTGTGTGTGGTACATGATTCAAGTAAATGAAAACGTGTAACAAGTTCACGCATTATTACTCACTGTCCTCAACTTGTGGAAAGGATAACATGATTGTGTTCTTTAAGTTTACCTTCAATGAAACCCGCGATAATCAAAATTCTAATTTAAAAAACTAAATTTTGAATTTCGCGGGCGACCTACTTTCTAGTATATTTTCAATCATGACGAAAACATAAAATTCTCATCTAGCCTTTCCCCTTCTATGTGGGGATCGGTTTCCAGTCTAACTGGATGCAGCTAAATACCAGAATTATAAAGGACATCTAATGATAATGGTAAGAATAAGATAAGACTATTCCATATCACGCTAGGACTCTAAAGAGCCGAGCAAAAGAAAAACAAGTCAGAAAGAAAGCTAAGCGCAAACGAAGTGATGAAGTATGAACGTAGATCTACGCGAGACACAATGGCTTTTTAATTGTGTCTGTAATTACGACATTTAACCGGTTAAAATATGATTCGCGGCCGTCACAAATATAGTATTTACAGAATTATAATCTTTGGAATCAGTAATACAACTTGTTAAGTAAGTATAATCCTAAAAATGTCAAGATTTCATGAAATAGTCATTCAGTACGATTACTTGGTCTTAAAGAGTTGTGTTGATGACTTTAATGATTATATTTCTTTCAATAAATATTTTCTACGGTCGCGAATCATATTTTAATCAACGTACAACTTAATTACTGACCAAAAAATTGCAAACGTAAAAAAAATTAATTTCGCGGGCTACCCTGGCGCTTTCGCCTTAAGCATCGAGTTTCTCCAACGTCAACGCAAGGAAATCTCCCGCCGACAAAAAGTGCGGGTTTTAAAACAGCCTTGCCTTTGATGTGCTAGAAAATATGTTTTCAAAACAGGTAAGCTGGCACTAGGCCGGGTCTAGGCTAGGCAGACGCGGTCACTAATCAGAAAAATAAAACATCAGCATTTATTAAAAAAAAAAGTTTTGCAGCTGCCATCTTGGATTTTCATTTTGACCTCACTATTGACTTCAGCACTCTCAAAAACCATGAAAACGACACCAATGACGAAAATAAAAAAAAATTCGCAGCTGGCATATTGGATTTTCATTTTGACTTTATTATTGGCTCCAGCACCATCGAAAACCATGAAAACGACATCCATGATGAAAAATTAAAAGAAAATACAGCCGCCTTCTTGGATTTTCATTTTGACCTCACTATCGGCTTTAGCGCCCTTAAAAACCATAAAAACGACACGCATGATGCAAAAAAAATATACAGCCGCCATCTTGGATTTTCATTTTTATCTCACTATCGGCGATCTTAATATGCATCCCTTTCTTTCTTCGCGTGGCCAAATTACGAACGAATTACAAATTACGATTTTAACATATTATACTCGGTTGGTTATTTGAGTAGGCATGCTTACTTTAGGGTGATAAATTGCGAAGGTCGAACGTCATGGTATTACGTGTGAGACGTACGTATTTTGAATTTCGTCGTGTGATGGTCTGAAGTATAATGTTAAAAAGAGCCAACAATGTGTTTTCGCTACGACAACAGCACAATACATATTCCGGACATATTTCTATGCAACACTAAGCTGGAATCTGTCAAGTGTTTCACATATTTAGGTCATATACTGACTGAGAAACTTAAAGATGATGAAGACATTGAAAGACAAAGACGTGCGCTAGCTGCCAAGAGTAATATGCTGGCGCGACGATTTGCCAAATGTTCAAGTCAAGTGAAAATCACCCTGTTTAACGCATACTGCCGGAATCTTTACACCTGTGCCCTATGGTACAAATACACGCAGCGTTATTATAACACGTTGCGTGTTCAATATAATAACGTATTCAGATGCATACTGGGGCTGCCTTGGCGGTGTGGTGCGTCCGGCATGTTTGCCGAAAGCAGGGTTGATGACTTTTACGCAGTCATGAGAAAGTCACAGGCCTCCTTTATGAACCGTATACACAAATCTGACAATGAAATATTGAGGGCCATATACGAGGTAAACTATTTCTTCGTATATGGCAATTAATGTTCCAGCTGCAAACAACACTCACTTATTCCTAGGTGTTGTCGTGTTGTTTTGTTGCTTTGTTTTGTTTTGTAATATTTTCTTTTTTTATGATTAATTTGTATATTATAATCTGGTTTAATTTTATATGGGGTTTATACCTGAAATAAATGATTGATTGATTGACTGATTAACTTGAACGAGTAAAGACCAATGATAATCGTGCGAATAGTATGGGAGCCGAGAAGGCCGTCTGGCGACTGCCTCTGCCGCGCGTGTTTGTATGAAGATTTTGTTTTTTGTTAAGTATGATAATTTAGTCAGGTGTGGGGAAAAAACAATTATAGTTAATTAATTTATAATTACACTCAAATGTAATTGACAGGCTTATGGTGATTTATCGAGGTAGGCACTGCTTCTATGCCTATATGCAATGCTCGGCATCGCATCCCGAGATGTGATGCCCTAAGCAATTACCTACTTAATTTGCTTAAATGGGCTATTCCGGAACTGACCGCAATAAATTTCGTTGCGTAATTAAGAAGAACAACGCGATCACACAGACAGACACAAAATATATAATACTAGCTACGCCCCGCGGTTTCACCCGCATAAGTGTCGAACCCGTGGGAATATCGGGATAAAAACTATCCTATGTCCTTCTCTATGCCAAATTTTATCTAAATCAGTTCAGCGGTTTAAGCGTGAAGAGGTAACAGACAGACAGACAGACACACTTTTGCATTTACAATATTAGTATGGATGTAGGTGTAGAAGTTCAATGAGATTACTACTCACATCTGTGTAAGAAAATATGAAGACTGTTTGAGCAACCAAGTACAAGATCCTGAGAGCTGGTTTCATGGCCACGATGGCCATCTGGCAGTCCCCCGACAGGTCGAAGTACCCTCCGAACTGCAGACACGAGTGTATGATGGAACCCACTCCGAACCCTGCCACGCCCATGTGCAGGTAGAAACTACCATAACGGGTGCGTATCACGTTTTCTGCAAAGAATTCAATGAATGATATCTTTATTTGCTTAATTATAGTAATGTTAATTTCAGGACTGCTTCGTTGGTCTAGTGGTCACAAGCACTACTGCTGAGCATGAAATCCTGGGTTCAACTCCCAGGTCGGGCAAAGTGTTCTGGAATTTCTCAGTAGCAGCTCGGAGTCTGGATTTCTGCCCGGTTGATGGCAATAGGCTCGCTCCCTATTACATTAGACTTCAACGTAACTACTACATAGGTACTATAGGTAGGTATACCAAAGCCTAACGCTTCGGGAAACCAAAACGTGTTGTTGTGTTATGTAATTGCAGGATTTTAAAAAAATGCTTTCCTTTTTCTCTGCATATCTGTAGTTTCTGCCTGGGGTAGGTAGAAACTACATGGGAACAATTTTGAGAAAAATACACACGTAAATAAACCAACACATGGTTTATTACGTTTACGTGTTTCTCAAAATGTATTTTTTAAAACCTAATTTGACTACCTTTCTGCGTAGGTATATAATATAAGATCGTGATTCCGAAATATTTATACAAAAATTGGGTTCTCCTAAACAATTTTGGACTGGGGTACAAATAAGTTCATTCTTTTCCTGTAAACCCCAAGCGTTCAAGTACAAGTTTGCATGAGCTGAAGAAATGAGCACTCACCATCTTTATCTCTTCTAGCTAATCGAAGGTGATAAAACGTATACCCCAAGAAGAGCATACTGACTATGTATAGATACATTGTGAACACCTGAAATATTACAAAAATGATAAAATTGTTAAAATTTATAAAACTAAAATCATAAATATTTTATTTACTCGTTTGACTCTAGTTCAGATTGTGGCCCGTAGGCCCGTAGTGGCGTAGACCCCCTGTAGCACTTGCTATGGGGGGTCTACGACCCTGCGATATTGGAATGTTTTCGCGAAACTTTACTAAGTTTCGCGAAAACATTCCAATATCGCAGGGTGTCACGATCCTACTGGATCGTGATACTAACGCATGTACCTACACATGAACACTTCTTTACAAAAAAAAATTGTTTTTATTTAATTTACATGATTATGGGCTGATTTTTCAATTGGCAGATAATATTTATTCGCGGAATAAAATTTACGTCTGACAGATTTTGTATGGAATAACTGTCAAAAATTCAAAATTATTCCTCGGATAAAATTATCTGCCCTTGAAAAGTCAGCCCTTACTTATATGTACTTTTCTCCCCTCTACTAATAGATTTGTGTTGAACAAATGAAATGAGATTATAGTTTATTATTTATTGTGCATGCTGTGGTCTCCTGTAATTGAAAGAGTACACCTACCAAATACTTTGTCGTCCATTAACTATATAATGTTTAGTGTATATCTTTTGTTGGAGATCCTAAAATAAACAAATAAATTAAATGTGAAACAACTGGTACTACAAAACATTTGTATAATGTTGTGAGAAATACTATGTTAAACTTTAGATTACTATTTTGTGTAATGATAGGATATTAAAACCCCAATTAGATCTTGTATATAAAATTAACATTACAAATGAGTAAAATATACTAATATGTAAATCTATTGATCACCTAAATATTCTCTAATTTGTTTGTTTTGTCTCGAAACTACAGTATATCCATATTTTTGACTATATTTTTTCGCCTACTTCAATGTCTTTCGTACTTTTTCAATTGAGAAGAGTGGCTAAGTTGTTGTTATGTAATAAACCTTTTATGTTCCTAGGCGTAAACACAATTTTAGACACAATTTTTTTCTTAGTAGACACAATTTTTTTCTTGTTTAAGAATTTACTTGCGCGTCTGAAGTAGAATAATTGTAGAGTAGTGATCATGTAAAACAATTACATACTATGTAGCTAAAAGTGCAATTTATGTGTATCTTGTATTAACAATTAAACAAAGAGAACGGCGCGCGGCCTTGTTTATGATTTTAAAAATATCGATCAATCTGCCTAGCCTTTTCCCACTATGCTGGGGTCGGCTTCCAGTCTAACCGGATGCAGCTGAATACTAGTATTTTACATAGAGAAAGTGTGTAACACAATACCCCTTGGTAAAACTGGTTGTCAAACTTGGGCTTCTGACTACCGGTAATTAATCTATGCTTTTAAGCTATTAACAATGTGCTTTTAATTATAATACTAGTATCTACATACTTACATCAGATATAACATTAGTATAAACTTCATTTTGTATGGTGCTCGTAACTGGTAAAGCTATTCCTAATACTATTAATAATTTTGCATAAAACGCTGACAGGACCACGGTCATCGATTCACTGAAACAATAATATGATATATTGAATCAATTAGCTGTAAATAACCTAAAACACGAAGCTTGTGAAAATTAATATGATGCTAACAAAATTAATGAAAATCGTTGAGGTTTAGTTAGGATGCTATTACCTATTGTTTAGGTTATCCGGATTAGATATTCTAGTGAATGGTGTACAAAATTAACTAATTAATTGCTCAGTTGTTTTCGGGTTTTAGTTTCGAATTTGACGCTATTTTAGGGATTTGTGAAGCCAATTACTCTGAACTAGGTTTGTTTGGTTGGAAATTAAGAAATTATCCTTGCAATTGCATTTCAACGGCAGCATTAGTATCGAGAGATGCAGAAAGGCTTGCATTATTTCTAAAATTTTTGCGTATATTATAGCTCCCTTTTGGAGCATCACGCAATCTCTTACTTCCTACTTCGAAGGTGGTTATAAAATCCCGAGATTTAAATTCAAATTCAAATTCAAATGTTTATTGCTCAACACAGTACATAATAATACATTTCTAGATGTCAAATGAATGCGCAGTCCACTGTGTTGCACCAACTCAGGCATGCAAAATTATTATTAAAATTATAATTAATTATTATGTCATAAATTCCAATTAATACCTTACACAATGTCATTAATTCCAATTAATAAGTTATACAATGTCATAAATACACATAAATAAGTAATTTCAAAAATTCAAATTAATAAGTAAGTAGGTACATTGGGTACCTCAGGTCAGTCAGGGTATATAATGTCATAATATTTAAGTAATGTTAGAGTATAAAAAAAAATATAAAATAAATAAAATAAATCGGACTCAAGTATTCAGCATAATTATATTACTTATGTATTATATTATATCCACATATTTCTATCGGACAGGTATTCATTAATTGTGTAGTATGTCTTACTTAACAGTAGATTATTAAGTTGCTTCTTAAATACATTTATATCATTAATACATAACAAAGCATTAGGTAATTTATTATAAATCTGTGGTGCCATTCCGAAGAAGTTTTTTTGGAATACTGCTTTTTTGTGTTGCCTGCTACTTATTTTATGTACATGTCGCGAACTGTGCAGTTTTCCAAATAGGTGGAAGTTTGTTTTGACAAATGCAGCCACCTCACATATGTATAGGCAGGGTACTGTTAAAATACGGAATTTCACAAAGAGCGGTTTGCAGCTTTCCGTGCTTTTAATTCCGCATATCGCCCTAACACACCTCTTTTGCGCTCTAAATACTGTCTCCATGTTGGTGGAGTTACCCCAATATAATATGATCCCGTATCGTAATGCAGACGTAACATATGCATTATACGCCATAACCAAAACCTTTTGATTTACCTCCTTTGCGAGATTACGTAAAGCATATGAATGTTGACTCAGGCGTTTACATACACTATCAGTATGAGTTTTCCACGACATGTCTCTATCTAGATGAAGCCCTAAAAATTTTGTAGTTGTCGTTTCTGAAATTGTCTTGTCTCCATATTTTATGTCCGGTTTTTTATGATTTGTCCTTTGCTCAAAAGTCATTATTTTAGTTTTGTCAATATTAATTTTTAAATTATTCGCGCCCATCCATTCTACTAATACCTGGAGACAGTGGTTTATCTCTCCCTCAAGTGAAGTCGCATCATTCTTACCACTAAAAACGACCGTGCTATCATCAGCAAACAAAACCATCGGATGATGTGTTTCTCTGGGCATGTCATTAATGTAAATAATAAATAATAAAGATCCTACAATACTTCCTTGGGGTACACCGTAGTTATTCGCTCTCTGACTCGATACATACGTACGCTCGGTTTTTGACGTAATGCACACCTTATCCACTTTAGTAATTTGTTTTCTGTCAGACAAGTACGAGTTCAGAAGGTTCAAAGCATTTCCCCTAACTCCATACCTTTCCAACTTCTTCAACAGTACTGTTCTATCCACAAAATCAAATGCCTTGCTCATGTCCATAAATAAAGCAGCTACCGGACTTCTGTTATCAATGCCAGTTATAATTTTTTCAAAGAAATTGAAAATTGCCATATTAATATTCTTTTTTCTTCTAAAACCGTATTGTTCATCCGCAAAAAGATTGTTACGTTCAAAAAATGTGTATAATGTATTATATATCACTTTTTCTACAATTTTAGAGAATATGGGTAGTAAGGCAATAGGCCGGTAGTTGGCTGGATCATGTTTGCTACCTTTCTTATATAGTGGTTTTATAACAGCTAATTTTAACCTATCCGGAAACACACCAGATTCTAAGCATATATTTATTATATAACTAAGTACCGGTGCTATAATTGTTGAAACAGATTTAATAACATTTGTTGTAATGTCATCATAACCAGCGCTATTAGTATTATTTAATGAATTTATTAATTTTACAATATCAGGGGGAACTGTGGGTATTAAAAATAATGAGTCACGATGCATGTCAAATTTTAAATTTTGATTAATAATATTAATAACGATTATTTAATAACGATTTGATTAACTTATTACGAGGGTGACACTGAAAGTTCTTGGAAAATCAAAAACTGAACAAACTAGCAAGTTAATAGTTTTATTATATCTTTTCAAAATAGTGTCCATTTACATCAATACATCGCTGCATCCGATGGAACCACTGAGAAAACAGTTTGAAACGCAGCCACTACTGCTTCCTCGGCGTCCATAAAACGTTTTCCTCGAAGTTTTTCTTTTATTTTCGGAAATAAATAAAAATCGCAAGGTGCGAGGTCGGGGCTATAGGGCGGGGACCCAGTAATTCTATGTCTGGCGTCGCCAAGTAGGCGATTGTTTGCTTGGCGGTGTGCGACGAGGCGTTGTCGTGGTGAAGGAGGATCCTACTGCGAGGTCGTTTCTCCCGTACTTTTTCCAAGACAAGTGGCAAACAATTGTTGGTGTACCACTTTGCAGTAATTTTTTTTCGATCCTCTAAAACAATTCCCAAGACCTATCCTTCCGAGGAACGAGGCCTCCATCTTTTTTCCCACGCTTCGACCTCTCTTCACTTTAGTTGGCAACTCCTCGGAAGGAAACACCCAGATAGCAGACTGTCTCTTGGTTTCAGGCATAACAATAAATCCAACTTTCGTCACCCGTATATGTCGAACACAGCATTTGAGCAACCTCCGTTATCTTTGAACCATTTCACGACACTAATCAACACGACGGAGTTTTTGGGCCTCTGTCAAATTATGAGGTATCCACTGGGCACAAATCTTCCTGACCGCTAAATGTTCATGGAGGATTTTGTGCAATTGACTCATACCCATGCCTAAGCTTGTCCGAATCTGCTGATAAGTCACTCTTTTGTCAGTCTCTATCAAACGCCGCACAACACTGATGTTATCTTCAGTCGTCGCCATAGAAGGCCGTCCCTCACGCAGACCATCGGTGAGATTAGTGCGACTTTTCTGTATTCTGAGAGTGCGACCACGTTTAAACTCATTAAACCAGTTGTAAACAGTGGCACGAGATGGGGCTTCATCGTGAAAGGCCAATCGAAGTCTATCATAACTTTCTTTGTTGACATAAATGACATCGAAAGTCATAAAAATCATTGTACCTACGAAAATTTACGTTAAATTCATGCTGACGTGACACCACTGATCTCTATTAAACAAGATACAGGTCAGTGCGTGACACAGACAATTTTCAATTTGCCGTTTACAAGTGGTCAGTTCTAAAAACTTTCAGTGTCGCCCTCGTACCAGCCAGTTTGTACCCGAGTACAAACTGGCTGGTAATAAGTTAATCAAATTGGCGTCGCCTTGCGTTCGCATACGTAGGTACCTACTCAGAAATGCTGCCTATATTTGTGGGAGCTAAGAACTTACTCGCCGTGTGAGAGTGGTTTTCTTCTGTGAATGGGTGTAGCAATGTGTTCCATGCTGGAACTTGAACTGGCTGGCATCACCACGCTGAGACGAGGCAGCGAGTGCGGTGGGTGTTCTCTGTAAACATAGGTACAAGTTAAACAGTAAATATAAATTAACATACTGGCACATTAGAAATCTTAAAAGGAATGTATAAGTTATCTGATATAGGTACTTAATAATAAAAAAGAGACAAAATTAAAAAGCTTTTTTTCTGAGTTTATGGGTGTAACGAGAAACCTCAAGATGTAAGAGATAAGGCAGACTTTTAGATATTTCTAGACAAAAAACATTCTTAAAAAAGGTACACACAAATTAATAAACGCGAAACTATAAAAGAGAGCTGAAAATAACTCACTATCTAACTACACAAAGCCGCTTACAAACTAAACACTGAAAGCAAATTCTGTACATAATAATATTAAAACTGTTACATAAAGCGATGTCGATTTAACGTTACACCAAGTTGTTTTGTTTGAACCGGCGCTTATCTTCTAATAGTGGGTTTTAATGAACCTCCTCGCCACCCTTACCGCCTTGCCTCACCTTTCATCTTCAGGCACCGCTATAAGAGGCTCTGACGGCCGTCGCCAGTCCCTCGAAGCATTTTGATTAGATTTCTCCTTATTTTTCATCACTAAAACCTTTTAAACACCTTTGAGAACCCTCCTTTAAATAATCCACCTTTTAAAGTTTTTTTTTTTTTACACAATTTTGTCTATTAAAGATGTTGTGCGTTGTAAAACAAATCACGAACTGCTCAGCATGATACAAAACGCAGCGACATGTAGCAACCGTGTGTGTTAGTAATTAGTTTCTAACTGTGACAGGGTTGAACTTGTACATATGAATATTTGGTACATTTATTTGTTTTAGAGAATTCACTATTTTGTTGAGAACAAACACTGGATCAAAAGGATGGGGTAATTAATGTATTTGCTAGAATTTTCCGACAAGAAAATCGAAAATAAGATCAAACATGTTTTCAGTACTTACTAAAGTCGCAAAGGCAAAAATAATAAAATATAAAATACTTAATGGCTTCCTCAAATATTTTTGTGAGTCTTTTAAATTGGCACTTTGCATAAGTTCAGGTTATCTAAAAAATAATTTTGGGGAACGAACAAATTCGGATATATATTATTTAGTTTAACAGTTTGTGATGCATTTAAGAATGAGTTAACTAACTCTAGGATCCCATTTAAATTACAACGAGATTTAAAATTATGGGTGAAGATTATTGAACTATCATCATCATTTCAGTCAGAACAAGTCCATTGCTGGACATAGGCCTCCCCAAGGCGTCACCACATCACCCAGTTGGTTATTGAACTACGGAGTTTTTCAAAGTGTCCATGCAGGATTCACGTAGATTTTAGCATTACAGGGGCCTAAAAAGGCCACTTTGGCAGAATCATAAAACAATTCATATCACGCAATTTCATCTGTATGAGAGTTTTGTATGGAGATTCGTAAAATGCTATATGTACACCTCTGCCTAACCCTTCAGGGATATATAGGTGTGAAACTGTCAAACAGATGAATTGCGTGACATGAATTGTTTTATGATTCTGCCAAAGTGGCCTTTTTAGGCCCCCTGTCCAATAACTTCTATATTTTCTTTACAATTTTATTTTATTTTACATTTTCTGAATTGCAATAAAATCAAAATTTGGACATATTTACATAATTTAAAAAGCTTTAGCATATTTTCTTCTGTAAGATTGCTTAAACATTTGTTGACTGAAGCGAGCAAAACAAAAATAGAATATATCTGTGTTCCTTAACTACTCCCGAAAACATTGAACAGACTACAGAGTTTCGAACAGTTCTTTTAAATAATACATTAAATATTAATGTAACAGACACATCTTTGACCTCGTTACAGGTAATTTCATAACAGCTCGTACAGGTCACAGATGCCTATAGCTATAACAAAGCGATCAATACATAGAGATGCAACAAACAATAAGTTCTGCCTATGTTGTACCCTGGACATCCTTTGTATAGCGTTCAATCAATGCTGAAACAGGTTTACTGGTTGGAAACCTGTCATTGTTATCTACCGTGGACTCCGAACCGACTAATACCTCTTTGGCAATACGGGTTTTGGAATCGATGATACTGTATTGTTTGTAGAGATTAAACCAGGATTAAACAGACAAAATTTGATGGGAAAAACTACCCGTATTTACGAAAAGCGGTAAAAGCTGGTAATGGGAGGACAAGAGTGCAGCCTCATCTGCCCTAGCCTTAATAAAGTTGCAAGAGTCAACTTCCAATCTAATTACATGTGGTTGACTAACTGTATTTTACATAGGACGACAAGTCTTTGATCCCTGCAACTGGTGCAATCAAATTAGCAGTTCCGATATTCTAAGGTTTAAACGGGTTTCTCTTGTGGTTCTCAATTTCAGTGATGACGTCATACCTATGTGTTCGTATGATAAATATTTTCACGTTGGTTTTGGTTACAGGTGGACTTTGTGATTATCTCTGACTTAGATCTAGGACAAAAAAAATTGATAAAGTCATTGACGGTGTACTAAAATGATTAAAGGGTTAAGTTACGGTGTCCTAAAAGAGCGGTGGTCGCCACTTAACGTCTGAAATTACATTAAGGCGAATGACGTCACTGAAACTTTATTTCGTTAAAGTAAGTTGGTGTGTTTTCCCAGAGAGCGTTTTTGACACCGTATTTAAAGTCAAACCCCGCTGCCCAAACATTTAAATCGCTAGATATATCCTCGTCGTACTTAGTTACGCGAAAAAGTGTTCATTTTGAAAAGAGTGAGCTCACACATTATTAAATAGCGTTTTCATTACAGTCAAGTCAAGTCATGCGTCATTGTGTGTCAGAGGTGTCAAAACGAAACAGAAATGCGATTAAATAAAAGTAAAAAAAAAAAAATATTAAAACCGTTTTTCAGAATTCGTTCAATATAGGTTACTGTGATATGAATATACACACTTACAGACTATTAGTAAGTTATAAGTAAGACAAACGATAATTAGCAAGTAGCTACGTGGCAGTGGCTGACAGAATAGCTATAGGTAGATCGTGACAGATTGTAATCGTGATCACGTCATCAGAATTTAAGGTGGAACTAGTCGCGAGCACGAACTCACTGGTGGGCATGGCCAAAAAGCACGCTGTCTCACCTGTCATCGTATCCGACAGAAATAGTATCAGTGAGGAGCAGTTAGACGCTAGTTTACACGCACAACATCTATAGTCGGACTTTTAATTAGGTGCAGTAAAATTACAGCTTATGTGTTACTTAAATTACTGAAATTGGCGTCTGTTTGTTTTTTCGCGGCCATCAACCAAATCTTGTTTTCTAGTATAAAATAGTGTAGCAAACGAAACTTATTTGACATGCATATCTCTAAACGCAGTCCGAAATGAGTTGTTTAGAAGTATCATTTTACTGTAGCTAATTAAAAGTCGGAGTATAGTTCGCACGATATCGAATTTTATGACAAAACTAATGCATAAATCAATTAAAAATATTTTATTGAACACTTCGGTAATTTAACTTTGTCGGTACTGAGTTTGTTTTGAAGATTAAATTTACACTTCTTTTATTATTTATTTACACCCAAAGTTACGTTAAAAATAGCAAGAAAACGAATCTTTGTTTGAAACGATATCATGTTCAATTTTGGATGTACATTGTCAAAAAGTGCAGTAAAAAATATCGACTAATGCCACCATGAGAGATTTTGGAATAATACAACAACATGTCATGATTGCCCGGAGGCGAGTGTTGACGTGATTATTCTAATCTCTTATTTAAATTTATAGTTAATATTAACCCGTCGCGTGTCTAATTAGCAGACACAATAGACATTTTATTGTTATCGGTACACATGTTGTACGCCCGACATTCATAACATTCATAATCAGCCAATGTTCCCACTGCTGGGACACAGGCCTCCACTCTGTGAGAGGGAGTAGGCCGTAATCCACCACGTGGGCCCAGTGCGGGTTGGTAGATGTCACATGTCTTCGAATTTTTAGTTCTAGGATATGCCGGTTTCCTTACGATGTTTTCCTTCACCGTTTGGAGAGCAATGGTAATGAAATAATTTACACAAAGTAAAGCGCCTGTCTGGGTTCGAACCTACGACCTACAACTCGTAAGTCGCGGCCGTTACCACTGGGCCACCACTGCTCTCACACGCTTAACATGCGAAGAGTTAAAGAGGTTTTTCTCGTGCGGATCCTGAAATAGTTAACAATATGAAATCGCAACCAAGCAAACGTGGAAATGAAGCAAAAGATTTCCTCACTAGGAGTTTGTCTTACAGTGTAGCAGTGGGACCTAATGGTCCTAAAGGAAGGAAGTAGGTAGGTATTGCTTTCATATGTTTCAGAAATTACCTACACATGTAAGAAAATGTTTACACGAAAATTTCTCAGACGTTTTTCATTATATTTTAATCTGTCTTATTTCGAGTCATGTCCAAGAAAACTACTCAACTACATAAAAATAGTCCTTACAAATAAAATATTGTCGCGCTAAATGTTCATCGGTTAGAGTCGGTAAAATGTTGTCCTCATGGGTAATTAGCGCGGGCGGTGTCACTTTCAGACGGGCCTCCTAACGAGCCGGCCGTATATATGCAGATGCGATGCTGCATAGCTACCCTCTGCTCATCTCTAAGCGATTAATTAGTTCCCCATCTCAAAGGCACCTTACATGACGTTTTTTTTCTACGATTTTTGCAGATGTCGGGATTTCAAAGTTTGCTTTTTAAGTGTGGATTATTTTAGTAATGTTTCTGATATGTTTTCCCGTCACGGAAAACGACTAGACTTGCGTAAAGAAAAGTCCACGATAAACAAAATGTTATAGCTCTGTATCGAAACACATAATAAAAAGGCAAGTACCTATGTATGATACAGCTCCCATGTTTATTAACAATGTAAAATATTGTAATAAAATGGAAGACTGATTTATTTCCTTTGATTTGGACAGTGCTTGATGTGCGCTAGTGAGTAAATACCATATTATAAGGCTCCGATAATACGAAAACAACTGACAGATGAGTACTGCGTTAGTGAAAAACTATAATCAAAATACCGAATCGATGAAACATACTTACCGTAGGCCCGTAGGTAATTTATTAAAACAGATTTACAGATATCTTTTAACCGTAAAATAAAATTGACGTAGATATATATTGAATGAAGTTCTAGTATGGAGAAACTGTTAATAATTAAAAAAAAACTCAGGGTAAGACTTATTCTTGTACCTACTTATAAAAGTCTGGTTAATTTCGCCCTTAGTGAAATATTTTTTTACAGAGACCAGGTCCTCTAAAGAGGTATTGGTTATTAAAAGAGGCGTCTTTTAAAAACATCAATCCTAAGTGGAACAGAATCAAAACATTTATGAACTTCTCTTTCAAAAAGTAAACATGGACTAATGAGAATGAAGACCCACTGTTACGGCGCCTTTTGTGCGTTTGAAGTTTAATTATAACACTGAAAATGGATACAAACCTGTTGTGCCGAAGTTTTCGTTCTAGAGTGGTGCTTGTCTGTCTGATGGGATGGTAGTGATGTGACCCATGTTCGTAAAATGACCTCGAGTCCGGCCGGTCAGACGTCCTACGATTTTTATGATAAAAAAAGTAAAAGAAATTGCTGTTTTGTTTTTTAAATCGTTACGCAATCAATCGTTCGCTCACACACACACACACACACACACACACACACACACACACACAGCACAGTTTGCTATTTTAATAGAGTAATATTGATGATATACAGAGATTATTATCTACTATTCGAGTCCTCTTGCACTAGGCATTACATAGCTACACACTACACTAGGCTTATCTAGTGCACATCTTATGTTTTTATGCACTTGTAATCCATATTTTAATATTCGCTTTTCTTTTGTCTTTTCATTTTCTTTTAAACTGTGGAAAACTGATAATATACCTAAAGTAAACAACTAAAGCAGTCTTAATTCAGACTTTTAGAGATAATTTCCCAGCGTTTTCTTATCCATGGCGATCTTAGCTACGCACTGAAACTGGGTCATTTGTCTCAATACAGCTGAGATCGCAACTGAATCAATTGTTTTTTTTCCAATAGTAGGTTTTTCCAGAATCTAGTTGTATATGTTATTTTTCTTTATTCATAGCTATTTGCTTTTAAAAAAAAAGATGAGGTTCTTCATTGATTACCTAGATAGAATACGCTTTTCTTGTTAAATGAACATAAGACTTCCAATGGACAGAGCAATTTATAGGAATGGAAAACTAACTAATAACTAGATTAATATTAATACATTGGGCAACATAAAAATGTAAATGGGGTTTTCCTATATGGCAACGGTAGCTATTAGTACCTACCTATTTTTGTATGTATGGCCCGTATCACAATGAAGTAAATAATCCTTTAGTGAGTACAAACATTAAAAAAATAAAGCACTTTAAACTCGCAAAAAGTGTACTCGCTTAAAAATCGACACCCCGCCTTTGTAACATTATTTAGACAAATATATGTAATAAAACGATAATTAATAATATTTTCTTTACATACCATTCTACATCTTCTTCAATGAAATCGTCCATGATTGACAATTAAACTGAAAATTTTTAGCACTGAACACAAAGACTGGGACGTGGCTGAAACATCGCAACTATATGCGATAGCCTTCTTTATCTTGACATGAGTTTAGGCGACATACTCTCATGTGGTGACGCCTTAATACTTTTAATATGACTGGACTTAGCGTGTATGTATTTTAAGGTGAGACAACTTATGGTTTGTTGAATACAAATTTTGGTGATTAATTTCATCTGATAAGATTTTGCTTGTTTGCGCTAACCTAGCTTTATTTTTGTCTCCAAGTCTCCTTAAAACTATGTTTGGACGAAGCATGAAAATTACGGTTATCTCCGTCTAACTAGTGGTGCACTTATGATCAGACAACTGAAAAACAAAATAATTCTCACAATTTTCTACAATTTAAAGAATTTTGTGCAAATTGTTTTTCACTGTCTATGCCTTTACTGCATGGACAGTGTCTACGAGTATAAAGATAGTTTGAATTTAAAAAGTCGTAACTTTAAATGAAGCAATTACAAATAATAACGCCATTTGTAGCAGAGCTGAATTAAACCGATTATGTACCTATTGATGGCTGATATTGGTTTCTGACAAAGGGTGAACAGTGTTAATTACGTCATTGCGGACAGCCGGCATTTAAATGTGTCAACAAGTCTTTTATTAATTACAGAGTCCGTAACAAGTCTTTTGAACAGGTTTTAATAAGCTGGAATCGTTTCAGATTCGTTGTCCTTTTATGATACGGCGAATATGCATAAACATACCGTAGCCTTTCTGTCACAGGCATGAAGTGCAGCCGTCGACTATCCTGCTTTGTGCTCGTAATTATAGATAGTATATATTTTGTTTTTATTATTTTCCTTATTATTAGAATTAATATTATCTTTTCGTATGTACGTGTTTCTGAGACAAATAAACCTATTTTCCTTTATTTCTAAAGAACTACAGTTAAGAAACTGATCAACAGATGAAGTCGCTCGACAAATTCTACTTACCTACTTTTTTATAATTTGCAGGTCAGTGTCAGGTAGTATGTTGATTAAAATATGATTTGCGACCGTAGAGTTCCTTTTTTACCATTTTGGTACGGAACCCTAAACTAATTATCTGCTTCTGCTTAGAGTCTGACCAACGAAAGCTGACCAAGAAAAAAGGCGGCAATTTAAAAAAATCAAGAGCTGTTACCCTGGCTATACACTGCGTAAACGCAATTGATATAATTTATTATTCATTGCGAATTTATTGATTTATTGACATTGACAATTAGGATTGACAGTACTAAAATGTCTCCATTGTAAAAGTAAAAAAAAAGTTTATAAAATAAATCACTGTCAGCTTTCGTTGGCCAAACTCTAGGCTTTTTCCAACTATGTTGGGGTCGGCTTTTAGTCTAACTGAATGCAGTTGAATCATATTTTTCATGGAGCTACTGCCTATCTGACTCCGTGATCTGACCTGTACAACTCGGTTTCTGGGTAACACGATACCCCTTGGTAAGGCTGGTTTTTAGACTTTTGGGCGTCTGACTACCCGTAACGACAGTCAAAGATCTACGAATGACAGTCGGGACAACGCGCTTTTCGAGGCACGGAGGGGTGTAATGGTTGGATGGTTTTGTAATGGATGACCCCACGAACTAAGTAGGTGCCTACAACAGGTAAAAAAGACAGTCAGCAAATTCGTAATGTGTTTGACTTTTTACTATAATGGAACATATACTAGAATATATAATACATATAATAGAATATGCCAAAGCCTTCGACTCTATATCCCATAGTAGCATGTGGAAAGCCCTTTACGAGTGTGAGGTACCACTGGAGGCTATTGAGCTTATGAAAGACATATATAGTAAAACTATAAGTCGTATAAAAACGGAAAAACGAGGCCCTGGAATAAAAATATGTAGAGGCGTTAGGCAGGGCGATCCTCTCTCGCCAAGAATTTTCATAACTGTTCTGCAGAGCATCATGAAAAATCTAAACTGGGATAGAAAAGGTATAAACATACAAGGCAAATTCTTAAGTAACCTCCGGTTTGCAGACGACATTATACTTTTCTCGGAAACACCAACTCAACTGGAAAAAATGGTAAATGAACTAAATACTGCGAGTGGAAGAATTGGCTTACAACTAAATACCACAAAAACAAAAATCATGACCAACCATAGAAAAATACCCATTAAAGTCAACAGTATCTCACTAAAATATGTACAACAATATATATACTTAGGTCAACAGATATCGTTTAATGCGACCAGACACAGTGACGAATTATACAGACGAATAAATACCACATGGAACAAATTTTGGAACAACAAGGAAATACTTAATCAAACCTCCCTGTAAAACTGAAGAAAAAAGTACTGGATTCCTGTATACTACCGTGTCTTACGTATGCCTGCCAAACTTGGATATTTAATAACCACACAAAAAATAAACTACAAGTATGCCAGAGGTCAATGGAACGAAGTATTCTAAATATAAAAAGAAAGGTCAGAATAAGAAATACAGATATAAAGAAAACAACAAATGTTATAGACGTTTTAGTACATTGTAAGAAACTGAAATGGAAGTGGGCTGGTTATATTGCACGCATGAAAAAAGATAAGTGGACTTATAGAATAACTACTTGGCCAGGACCACACAAAAAACGAAACAGGGGAAGACCAAAAGAGAGATGGATAGACGAAATAAATAAAGTGGCTGGAAAAGACTGGATTACAAAGGCAAAGAATAGAGAGAGTTGGAGAAAAATGGAGGAGGCCTTTACTCGTTGAGAGGTCCTTAAAAACACAACTACACGTATTATATAGTACGATGACGTATTATGTAGATGACGTCTTCATATAGTATCGTATCCGCAAGATAAAAATATGCAAGAGTATTTTTATTCTGCTATCTAAAGTAGAGCTTATGAATGAAGTATACCTATCATTCTAATCCCATGAACTATAACAGCAATCCACGATGTAGATACGGATTGGAAAATGAATTGTTTATCAAATTGATACATTAAGCCAATTGGCCGTTTTATATTACCTATTACCAAAGAATGATTGTGGTTTGAATATACGGACTATTTAAGTTGGTAAGTAATTTGACAAACTATTAAATTCCCTGACTTTACATCAAGTACCTAATGATCACACGCTCACAGTTATAATAATTTGTTGTTGTTATTAGAATATTGATTGGTACTACAAATAAAAAAAAAAACAGTTAAGTAATTAGATGCGGGAAGCACAGAACCAGTCGAAGTGGAGGTGCTTGGGGGAGCCCTATGTCCAGCAGTGGACGTCTTTTGGCTGAAATGATGATGATGATGCCGTAATAAGAACTTTCTTTTATTTTAGCTCTGTAAGCTGATTGTAAAGAGTCATCCTTTGTAGTGCCATAGACCAAATAGATATTCTATAAGAAAAAAAACCTGACTTATTTTTATTCAAAGCATTTACTTATTAAGATAAAAAAATTAACATCTCAGGTTGTCAATAAAACAAAGATTCAGGTAAGAAATACATTTATTTATCTTAATCGTAGATATACTTAACATACATTATTTTTTTAATAACTAGCTAATAGGATCACCATAACCTACATTCATTTCAGTTTATGACTGTTTTAAATATTACAACACTTATTTTTACTTATCTATGTTTTACAAATAAAGAATTGACTTTCACTTAGTCTTTTTAAACTATTTGTCGGGGATGCGCTGTAAGTAGCCTGCAAAATTCAAAATGTTGTTATGTTCAGTGTCCGTTCACGTCAGTGTCAGGTTGTATGATGATTATATAATTTGCGACCGTAACAAATATGACTTTACAGAATTATAATTATTAAAATCACACGTTCACTGCCGTGTAGGTCACCAGTGACCTCGAACAATACGAACAATAGATTTTCTATTGTGTCTGTTGTCTGGCAGTCAACGTGTTACTGCAACCCTCTAAGTTCATTTAATCCTATTAAATTTCGCAGGCTACCCTGGTGCACCTCCTAACAATAAGCATCTTAAACATTTAAGTAAATAGGTTTGTTCTTGAAGCAGTTCTTCCAAATCTCGAAGAGGCAGATGGTGGAATGGAATCTGTAGAAGATGGCCAGTGGCATTGACACATGAGTGATGATGGTCCATGCCCAGGGACCGTAGAATGCTAGATGTGCTGGACGGAACTCGGCCCGACTCTGGAAAATGATAAATACTTAATCTGTATTTATACTAATAACAAAGCTGAAGAATTTTTTTGTTTGAACACGCTAATTTCTGAACTACCTACTAGTCGGATTTGAAAAATTGTTTTTGTTTTCGAGGAAGGCTATGTATAGGTAAGCTATTTAACATCACGAAATTTCTTGTTCCTCGGACCCACCCCTTCGCATCGCATCGCCTTCCCGCGCTATTCCTTGATATTCGCTTAGCGTTCTTTCTGACTTTTTTATTTTCGCTCAGCTCCTCAGGGTTGTAGCGAGATTTTCCAGAGATTAGCGCAAACAACCAAACAACAAACTCTTTAGCTTTATTATAATAGTATATATATAGGTAATACGGGCTGGTGTCCGCAACTCCACGTCAATGCGCGTATTTTGATACACAAGTATTTAATTGTTAAATGGCAACATCAACTCATTTGCTTGCCGAACAATTTATTTAAAATAACTTCAATATTTGAAATGTTTATTGATAGAATTGCAACATTTCCTAGTAGCTCCAAATATCCAAATTAAATTGGCATCATTTCCACTGAAAATAGTGTATATTCAGTAGTGTCTTATATCAATCGATTTAGTTATGTTTTGTTTGTAACGTTAGGTCTACTTTGCGTATAATACTAGGTGACTGGGCGCAAACTGTTACCATCAATAATTTTGTTAAAAAAGAGTTGTTTTATAGAAAAGTGTAGAACCTACGCGGTCAAAATTTATGGAACTACAAATTTTTCCGATTTTTTTTCAGAATCATGTACTGAATCCATTGTAACAATTTGCGCGACCGTGTCCTTGCCACCCTGTATGATACACCACACCACACAACATCACAGCCCTATTTTCTAAAAAAACACTAAATTAATACGAATACACTCTGTCCACTAGGTTAACCATTTTTTGACAGATGGAACTAGAGATTTCAGTAACGTTATAGCACACATTTCGATAATAATCAATTATAATTATCGAATTTTTGCTCTCGAATAAAAAAATGGTGCGGTTTCTATGCCTGTGTTTATTATTATTAAATACAAAACAATTTATATAAGCCGCTTTGTTTACTTTAATTTAAATTTTGCAGGTTTTATTAGCGGAAGTTAGTAATACCGTATGGTATTATAAAATCTGTAAGAATTCATAAATAAGATAATTCAATAAGATAAGGCAGTTTATATTTATATTTTACTAGCTTTCACCCGCGGCTTCGCCCGCGAGGTATGTCGATGAAAACTATCCTATGTCCTTCCCCGGGATGCAATCTATCTGTCTTCCAAATTTTATCGAAATCTGTTCAGTGGTTTAGGCGTGAAAAGGTAACATACAGACATACTGACAGACAGATAGACAGACAGAGTTACTTTCGAATTTATAATATTAGTATGGATTACGCATTTTAAATGCCTATATATTATAACCCTGTATTACTTAAACAATATTGATAAGCCAAGAATTTATTAATTATAGTTACCTTTTCTAGCGTGTTAATAGCCCACATGGCCATATTAGCGACCAGTAGAAATGTGACGAGTTGTCGTCCTGGCTTAGTTCTTCTTTGTTCCGATGTAGTGCTGCGACGCCACCACGCGTCGATTATAAATAGAGTTTGTAGAATTGTCTGGAAAATTAAAATAAAATAATAAAATAATTGTAAAAAATAAAAATCCATGAATGGAAGACCTGCATTACACTTTGCTGTGTACAAAAGATTCTAAAATAATAATATAGAAATTACCACTTTTGTTTTACTTAAGGCAGACAAAGTGTCAATGACAAGATACCACATCGGGAAATTTAATACACTTAATAGCTAAGGATAGAAATATGGTTATTTCAGGAATTAAAAATTCAGATAAACGAGGTCAGAACCTGATTGAGCGATAAGAATTCCGAGAAGAATCCAGTGAGACCGACACTGTTCCCCTGGTTTTGTGTGTGATGACTTCCAATGAGACTGAACATGCAATACACGAACATTCCTGATTGGGCCAAAATCAGCAGGAATGGGTCCAAACCTAGGAGAGCTAGGAAATAAAATATGTAAATTTATAAATAAAAACAATATGCACAAAACAAGTTATGAAATGAGTAAATCTAGTAAAAGTGTATATAATCAAAAATTTAAAGTAATAGGTGGTAACCATTCTGATAACGAAAAAGATGGAACAAAATATATTAAAAAACATGACATACCCTTTGATTTCCTTTTATAAGCTAACGCCCTCATTTGTTTTAAAGCCGTAATGCATGCCATCAAAGATAACGAGTATAAAATTAATTCGCATACGTTCACTTCGAATATTGCGTCCTGTAATCAAATACAACAAATTAATGAAATCAATGAATGAATGAATTAATGAAAGTAATGAATCGTTTTTGAAAATAGTTAAAAAAAGAAATATACATTACAGTGATAGAATCAGGATGGTGAGCCAGTACGAAGAACATGATGAGAGAAATGATGGTGCAGACGATGATCAAGATGCCAGCGAAGAGCCCTCGGTGGGCATGCGAGCAGTCTACATAAAAGTGGTGGAGGGCATTACGACTGCCGTGAGGAGAACTCACTCCTATCATACTAGCTAAAAAATATTGCAAGGTTAGTATATCTGATCACCTTAAGTAAGGAATTTTGAAGATATTACAGATATTACCAAATTGCTGCAGAATTTTCTCAGGCGTCACTGAATTGTTGCGGGACTTATTTTTGGTAACATCTAATTTCTTTTCAAAATCTTCAGGAGTGCATTTGACCTGTAATTCAAATTTAAATTATTGGCGGTTTACAGTGAACAGCTGTTTGGTTTTAAGTTCACTATCAATATGTACCTCTTTCCACATTTCGTACAATATGACAGCACAGATTAGGGAGTACTCGATCGTGCAAGGAAATAAGAAAGGTGCAGCATTCTGAAGCAGTGCACCCATCATGTTAGACCTTCTGCACGGTATACCATCTGGTTCTAGAAGTGTTCCATTGGCTGGCGCTAGGATCGTGTGTTCTAGATGATGTATTTCATGCTTCGTTTCTTCAACTAACACATATAACCATTCGCATAAATTAGTTGCCACCATATGCATAAAACCGAATCTCTGGATCAGTTTGAAAGTGCCTGATTCTATGTCCTTGTTAGTGAGGAACATGAACTGCATTTGTGCCAGAGTGAGGGTCATTCGTAAAGCCGGTGTAATCACCGATAGAACGGAACGGCATTTATCCGTCATTTCGAAATATTCACCCAATTCTAAGCCACTGTACACCATCGAACCAATTCCGAATGCTGAAAAATAATAAAAATTAAAAATCAAATTGAAAGGAACATAAAACTGTAAATAGGAAATGACTCCAATTTACCGATTCCGCCAAGCCTCAAATAAAAACTGCCGTAGCGAGAAATGTTCTCTTTTATTTTTGGTCTGTCTCCAGGTGTAATTTTTCCGTTTCTATCCTCTTTCAGAGTGTCCTCTATAAAAATTAATTGAGTACATATAGTCGATCGTTAAACAACATACGTAGAGTTAAATTTTCCGCTACATTTATACGAATGGCTGAAAACGTTAGTGGAATGAAAACTAAAGAAGGTAATATTCTTTGCGGGCGTAATTATGCAAACAAATGTGATTTTAATGTCTCATTTTGTTAAGCAAATCTGGTTAATTACCGCATGTTGGCAGATCTTATTGTTTAGGAAGGTATTGTGCTCGTTGAAAAGGAGTTGGAAGCTCTTACCGTAGTCGTGAATGATTAGGTTGACAGCCTTTTGACGCATTATGTTTATGTATTGAAACACTACGAACATTAGAGATACCAAGTAGAGATATAAATAGAATCCCTGAAAAAGAAAAACAATGTTCATAATCAACGACACAAAGATCTATATCCTAGATTTTTATTTCTTTAAAAAAAAAAAAATTCTAGTAATATTACTAAATTCAATATAAATACTTCAATACCAAATTAAATAGTTATTTATTAAAATAACAGTAGTTGACCTGATAGTAGCCATCAGGCACCCCACCGGCGATGACTTCAGTGACGGGAAAGGCCAACCCCAGTACCACCAGTAGCTTGCAGTACAAGGCAGAAAGCGCCTTGCTCAAAGCTTCACTTTAACAAAATAATGCTAGTTTAACAACTAGAAATGACTATATTAGAAACAGATAATTCTTCCTCAACGTTTATTATTGTATTTTATAGTTATTTTCGAGCTCCCTATCCTTTTCATTGCATTTGCCATATTTTGTCTCTGGTAGAAAATGCTTCCATTAGGTCCGCCTATCAAGAGGAAATTTGATTGATTGAAAAAAATTAAAAAATGTAATTGCAAAATAGTGCCATTCTTAGGCCGCACCACTAATCACTAAATGCATTTACCTCTAAATATAAACTGGTAGGTACAACAGCCAAATATTATCCAAAACAGGAACAAACATGAGTATCTAAAGCAACAGTAAGGCAAGCTCCATTCAAAAACATTTTCACAATCTAATTACATTCACATAGTGATGTTTGCGCTGAATGTTCACAGTCCCATTGTGCACGTGTCTATCTATTAACAAATAAAGGGTGCTTTTCAATGGTTTTGACGCGACGGAGGCTGTTCATTGTCTGCGGACTACATGACGCTATCCAACTGAATAATATTCACCTCTAAATAGGTATCTCTCTGTGCTTTAAATACACAACTAACCGGCTGATGACATTATTTTACATTCTAGGAGAAGATACGGGGTGTGTGGCTGCCGAAATATGTTTTGGGCAAACAGTTTCCAGTCATAATTATTTAAAGTTTGGAAATTAACCAAAATGGAGTTCATGGAATTTTAGCATCACGTAACGGACAATTGAATTAACCGTTATAGTTTCCTATCATACAGTCAATAGTTGCCGGATATATTATAGCTCTATAGGTAGGCTGAGAGAACAAACCGCACCTGAATGATATTTTATGAGATAAATTCTTGGAACTTTAATGCCGTAACTCCTTAGAACGTTATTGATTCACGATCAACGATAAAGTTTTTAACTGCGGAAATTCTAGAAGGTAAGATATTGTAATTCTGTATGTAAAGAAGGAAATAATGGTTGAAATAGTGTTAGTTTGTGGTGTGGAGGCCCATGTCAAGTATTTAGATCTTGCGGTGCGATGCGCGTGTGTCGGGGGCATGTGCCGGTGCCAGCTCGCCCTGATTTATCGTAGTGTGTTTCAGCCTTACGAATATTTACTCAAGGATGTTCTGGCGTTTTGATTTATTATTTTATTCCTGATAGCAGGTATGGATATTAAAGATAAAACAGGTGTCGTTGGCTTTAGCAGGTGGGATATAAAAGTTAACAATTCGTGAAAGTCTACTACGTTTCAGCGCAATCATGCATTTGTCGTAATCATGCATGTAGGTCACCAACTTATCAAGCATCAGATGAATAATTGTATCTGCATCCAGCCAGGAATAACGGATCATCAGATAACGTAAGCAAGTTTGCCACAAATTTTAAAATTACTCTGCTTGATCACTCAATTTATGATTCCGAGAACCGATCCAGTGTATGATGACGTAATTTAATAAAGTAGGAATATTAATACTTACTGTCCCAATATCTCAGCGGCGGAGGGTGGAGTGTCATGTGACGTGGATGCGACTGATGTCCGGGAGTGAGGCGACAGTTCAGACAGGAACCGTCGCTGCGTTGCCGCACACAACGCTAGCGCTTGCGACGGACGACGAAACGCTGCGATTATGGCTGAGGGCCGTCTGTAATAAATGTAATAATGTTAAATTTTGTATTATGACCACAGAACAGATAAAAGAAGTTTTATCTGTTTTGTTTGTGTTTTTGTGTTTCTGTGATTATGACAAGGGAAACAAACTTCCTTGTTTGTGGGAAAACGCTCTTCTCTTTTTCACACTAGTTTGACTAAACTTTAGGCTCTTGCGAAAGTGATTATGATAACGCGAACGCTATATAATCTCAATTATATCTGAACGATAAATTCCCAAACTTCTTTCTCTAATGAGGCATCTACCAAGTCGCAACCGAACCGCCCAATGGCTGCTGCAAGTCGGGCGCTCTTGCTGGCAAGAGCGCCTTATCAATATACCTGTGATCACTCTGGAGTGATCACTAGTATTGATAAGTTTTCTCTTGTTTAAAATGTTAATTAATGTGTCAGTAACAATTTCTTGTCAAAAAGTAGTATAGCAGCCAAGGTAGCGTTTCTTTGGATCAAAATTGATGGCTTTATAAGACCACTGGAACGCTTGCTGTGTAATTTTAGTGGTTCAAAATGTTATAGGTGTAACACATAGTGGTGGATATTTGTTAACTACAAATGCGAGTCACTGTCAAGTTGGTCTTTTTTGTTGATTGATTGATCTTTTATCTTCTTTAGATTTACCGATGAATCTTCACAATTTATAGAAGGTTTGTTTGTCACATACCTTGTGTTCAAATTAGCAGCAAGTTTAGCTTCTATGTCAGAGGACATTCTGCGGCTGTTGGGTTGTGAGTGTGAGTGCTGCACCAGTGGCTCTGCTGGCGTGCCCAGCATGGCCCGGGTTCGCTCCCGCATCTGGCCCAGGTCCGAATATGACGACTCATCACTAAATTGAACAAAAATAAAAATTATGAATTAGGTTGTTTTAAGTTTACTAGTTTATTAATTCGTTGTTACTATACTGGATTGTGTGTGCTTGTATGTGTGTTCCAAATAAAGAATATAGTCGCAAGCGCTACTGCTGAGCATGAGGTACTGAGTTCGATTCCTAGGTCGGAGTAAGTGGCATTAGGTTTTTCCATTAGGAATTTCTCAGAAGTAGCCCGGAGTCTGGATTTGTGCCCGGTGGATGTCAAAAATGTGGAGAAACTAGAGCTATTTATGACAGATTGAGAATGAGATCAGACTGTGAATGTTCATAAAATTACGAAAATTGCCCCTCTGAGCAGTGTCATCAGCATATAATGTTCCCACTGCTGGGAGAGGAGAGAGAGGCCTCTTCTCGTTGAGAGGGAGTGGGCCGTATTCCACCACGCGGGCCCTGTGCGGGTTGGTAGATGTCACATGTCTTCGAATTTTAGGTTCCAGAACATGCCAGTTTCCTCACGATGTTTTCCTTCACCGTTATGAGAGCAGTGGTGATGAAATAAAATAAACAGAGTTGAGCGCCTGTCTGGGTTTGAACCTTCAACCCACAACTCGTAAGTAGCAGCCGTTACCACTGGTCTTACTACTGGGCAATCACTGCTAAAATAAAAAATAAATAGATAGTATAAGAATTTTTTTTAAAGACGACTGGTAAAAATATTGTCAACAACGATGTATTTGTTTATTTGTCGGTATGCACAGCAGTCAATCCTTTAGGAAAGTGTGCCCAGCAATGGAGCAGACGGGTGTATCGCGATACAAAGCAGTCTATCAAACGTCATAAATATTTTCGAAGCTCTTTGCGACTGCACCGAAATCCCTCTTTGTGTATGCGTTTCATACTACTCGCTCAAATACAGTGTGTTTGAAAATGTGACGGGAAAATCGTAGCCCACAAAAAATGTCGGCCGCATTGACAGCGTTTGTGTACCAAAATGATCATGTTTTCAAGGGAAAAAGATTATGAAAGACTTTGTTGAACGCATGGATATTAATAAGCCGGTTTTAATTGTGCGTGTTTTCATTGTATCATTTTTGTTGGACTGAAAAAGGTTTCTGAAACTGGATTATTTAAAAGAATTAGGTATGTTGTATCTTTCCACTGTTTTTATTCGCATTTTATTTTACACTGCTAAACAAAGTCACAACGTTGTTATACGTTTGAAATATTAAATTACCGTTTACATTCGATCATACTGTATCATGAATATTTAAAGAAACGTCTGAACGGCACTTGTATTGAACTATTTCGACTGGAGGGTTCTGAGCGCAAAATCTCCAAAATGTGCATCCGTTCGCCGGAAATGTCTTCGTAAGCTTCGTTGTATCCTCACTGAACCTATTTTGAATAACGTCCGTATGTTCAAAATATTGATATTCCAAAAGAATAAATACACCTAGATTTTATAACGTCATGCTTGCGTGTGGGATTTGTATCAATTTACAAACAATACCAGATACTACTTATATCTATTTGTAATTATGATATTTTTTTAAATTAAGTTGTTTAAGTAACTGAACTTAATTTTCACAAATATTGTCCATAATACTTGAAAGAACATCCTTAAAATAAATAGCAGAAGCGGTCGCACGAGTGCAATATCTAACGCGGTCTTGGCATAAACTACATGCAGGGAGATCCAGTATTTAGATAACAGATAAAACTGAGTCACGAGACAAAGGAAAATGCGGTTTAAAAGAAACTTTAATTAAATGCTTAGGATATACCCTTTGTTTATGACGACTAAGGCCTGTCCAGCGGTAGCGAGCCAACAACGTATCCATTTCCCCGCGCTTTTGAAAAAATAATGCCTTTTTATGTTCAATTCTGTACAGTGGAATACTGTCTAACACACGTCAATAGACACGTGCCTGTTCGTGTAATAAGAATGGGTTGAGAGTGGGTCATATATTTTCGAATTAAGAACAAGGTTTTTTGTCCGCCATTTTAATTGATTCTTTTATTTTCTGAAATCTTTTTTCACTTTGTCTCTAACGACAGCCTTGACTCAGGTGTTCGCAAAAAAGTTAGCAATTTTCAAGGTTCCGAGCTAAAAAGGAAAAACGGAACCCTAGTCACATCACCTTTTTGACCGTCTGTCAGAGGTTTTATAAGTAAATATTATAGGAGACGAGAATCACTAGCACTACAGGTACTTATAACAGTTACTGATACAGAGATAAATAAAAAAAAAGAGAAACGCTACATTTTACACCGACCAGAAATCGCCATTCGATAGCAATCTTCCTGCAACAGTTCAAGCCAAGTTCTACTGTTTGTGTACCTATATCTACTAAACAGTTTATTTTGCAGATGTGATACAAACGACCAAGTTGCACCCTAAATGCACACAAATAAGGTCGAACATCAAGCATTGTATAATTACCAATGTTAACGAGTCTTAAGAACAAAATATTATTCACATAAGTATATATACATTAAACACAACTCTTTCCAACATTTTTCGGCGTCTTGACATTTAAAAAATATCAAGATCAATAAGAAAATAACAACAATGAAAACAGGGCAAATAAAACGGGGCAAACAATATGTACCTATGTTTGTACACCAAATTTTTTTTACTACCTAAAGTACATATTACATTTTTTCCGTCAAAACAGTATGTTTCTCAAAAAATTGGGCAAAAAAAAAAACTTACCTGTCGTTGTCATTTTCTTCCTGCACCGTGTCCATGTCCGTGATTGTGACGCCTGGGTGTAAGTCAGTCGGCTCGCACAGTGGGCTTCTATTGGTTGGACTCATCTACGAAATATCACGATTATCTCGCGGCCTTGTTTCTTAATTACAGTTTCATGATAAAATGCTGTTCACACATCATTTGGTTGGAGGTTTGAACGTTGTGTGACAAGATATTTATTTAATTTGTTTGTGGCAAGAATTTTGAATTGAAGTGATGAAATGCAAGAAGTGTAATACAGTGAACAATCCTTGATGCGATATTCAAATAAAAACTAAATTAGTAATGGTTGAAAAACAAACACCTAGCTATCTATAATTACAAAATATCCCTAGATTTTTTCTTAATAAATGTTTTCATTGCCCCAATGTTCCACAACACTAGCGACCTCGCCAATAAGAACAGACACAATATAAACAAATCGTTTCCAGTAAATGTGTTTTTTATTTATCCATTTTTTCTCGTAGAAAATAGAAATCCTACATCGACGAGACGGACTGTCCTCGGTTAAGGCAAGCTTACACTGAGGTAAGTGAATGAGATTATATACATCTTTGTTTACAGTCGTGTAGTATAGGTATTAGGTGCGTTACGTAGTTATCCGGTAATCCTTTAATGTTTGTTTGCTTACGGCGGCGAGTGTTCCACTTGAGACTGACATTTCTACTGTCAATTGACTGATTAAATTGATGTGAACATTTCTATAGTCAAATATACGTGACTGTAAAAATATTGTTTCTGAATATGATTAAAAATAATATATGACTAGCTTCTGCCCGGTAGTTTCAGAGATTAGCGCGTTCAAACCAACAAACAAAAAAACAAACAAACTCTTCAGCTTTATTATTAGTATAGATATCAATTATGATTACAATCTCCACAAGCCTAAAGTTAATGGGTGGTTTGTTAATTATTTAATGCCTAAAGTTAAGTAAAAGTAGCCTTTCAGTGAAATAGATTTATAGTAAATATTTACCTTTAGAAGATAAGGTGATCAAGTAGGGTCGTTATCTCTCAAACTGCTCTCAACAAGTAGTAAGACGTCAAAATGAGTTTTCATTCAATTTGAATATAAAAATCCTAGTGTAACAAAACTCGGTAGCGCTGGCTGTATATTGTGTGATCATTGGTTCAGTTATGAACCCCGGTGTGTGTGAGCTATATCTTATCACCTTTCTGGTAAATTGCCTGTTAAGTACTTCTCCTTTGTGATTAAATTGCACCTGACTCTATTATGTATATGTTATATTATCTACGCCTCGCAAAAGAATAGTTATTGCTTATTTATATAATACAGACGACGCAAGTGAAGGCGGGAATTTTTGCCATAACTTAACAAAAAAAGTATGTTGGATTTTCATAGAAAATAGAATTGGGGCTAGTTTGAATGCTGTGATACAGTTTTGAAAATTGGCTAGTGCCAGTAAGGGGGTTTATTTATAAACGATGATTAAAGTTAGGTGACGTTTAAACGTCAAAAATGTATGGTTAAAGTTGCTAATCACTATTTAACTACCAACGATTATGAATAAACGGGTTAATGTTAATGTGTGTGTGTGTGTGTGTGTGTGTGTGGGTTAAGGTTAATGTGTTGTTGTTGTGTTTGTATGTTGTTTTGGGGTGTGTTGCGTTGTTTGATGTGTGGGTTATGTTTTGTTTAGTGTAATTATAATGTTGTATGTAGGTATTTTTAGTATTTTTAAGTTAAGTATAATAATAATGTAGGTATTGTAGGTATGTGTTTTTATGGGCCTTGGTCCCTGAAATAAACGGATAAATAAAATAAATAAAGACACTGTACTTAGCAGTAATGAATACAGGGTGTCAGTGACAACGACGTGCAACCGGTTACGATAGATTCAGTAAGTACATGATTCTGAACCTTTTAACGCAGGGGTCACTATAATTTTCCGTCGGTTATATTAAAAATTGCTGTTCCATATATTTTGACCACGTAGATAGATGTATGTTTTCTATGAAACAGCTGATTTTGATTTCCATCCAATCCATTTACCCGACTACGGCGAAGCAAAAAGGAGGGTTATGATTTTGACCGGCATGTAATGTATGTAAGTATGTATGTATGTTCATCTGTTCCCTCATAACTTCTAAACTACTTGTCATAATTAGACAAATGAGGTATCGTTGGAAGCGTCTTGATCGTTCGCTGGTTATGTGACATCACATTAAATTGAATATGGCGCCCTCTAGCAGACATAAAGTAATTATCTAATAAAAAAACTTTTTTTAATCATGCCGTGTGGTAATCATGCCGTGTGGGTATCAAAATCAAATAAAAGGGCTTAATTAGCACATTTCAAAAATATAAATATTATTGAAATAAGCTTAAAAATTATTAAATAAAAAATAAGTTTAAAAACTAAAACCCGACTACTGAAAAGGATGAAACAAGAAAGTACCTTCCCGTGGTCGCATGCTACCATAGCTTATAATATGTTAGTACAGCGGCATGCGACCACGGGAAAGTACTTTCTTGTTTCATCCTTTTCAGTAGGCAGTCGGGTTTTGGTTTTAGGTCGGCCTTATTCTTTACAACTAGGTATAATTTAGCACATGATTCTAAACCCCCCGTCTATCCCCCCGTCGTCATGTGCTGAATTTACGGTTATAGTCAGCGCGTCGATGTCCCTGTATAATTATTATACAAAATATTGTAAATATAAATAAATATTGTAAATTTTTAAAGTTTTACTATGGAGTTTCTTGCCGATTCTTCTCCATACGAACCTTTTGGGTGGGGCCACCTAGAAACAATTCAATTTGTTTGTAAATTTTGATGTTCAAAAGTGCCTTTTTGACTTTGATATTGATATTCAAGCATTGATCTCTATTAAAATCTCACCGACAAGTGTAAAATTTTAAATTCCTTAATGAAGGGAGTGGTCTTTTATCACTTCGTCAATAGCCAGGCTGAAAGAACAAGGTCATCACTACTATCGATAGGAATAGGTAATCGTGTTAGTCTAGTTGGTTAAGCAATCTCGGTAGGTTAGGTAGTGAATAGAGCATTTATTATTTAAATGTCGCAGCATCATGCTCAGGGGCCGGATCTTGCGGATAGCCAGTTTGGCTTCCGCAAGGGGCGCTCGACGGTGGACGCCATCATGCGCGTGAGAGCCCTCACGACGGGGGACGCGGTGTCCCGGGGTGGGGTGGTCGTGGCGGTGTCACTCGACATCGCCAACGCGTTTAACACCCTGCCCTGGAGCTGCATTGGGGAGGCACTCCGGTATCACCGGGTGCCGACCTACCTCCGTCGAATAGTCGGGGAGTATTTGACGGACAGAGCCGTCATCTACCCCGGTCGCGATGGGGAATGGAACCGGCGAGAGATGTCGTGCGGTGTCCCACAGGGATCGGTCTTGGGGCCGCTCCTGTGGGACATCGGTTACGACTGGGTGCTGCGGGCAGACCTCCCTGATGGCGTCAGCGTAGTTTGCTACGCTGACGACACGCTGGTCCTGGCGCAGGGGAGGTCGCATCAGGCGGCGGCCGACGTTATGACACGCGGGGTTGCGATAGTCGTGGAGAGGATCCGGCAGTTGGGTCTCGAGGTGGCTCTGCACAAGTCCGAAGCCATGACATTTCATGGGCTTCGGAACGGGCCACCATCGGGATCCCAACTAACGGTAGGAGGGGTTCACATCGGCGTCGAGACGACGATGAAATACCTGGGTCTCGTCCTCGACAGCCGGTGGAACTTCGTCGAGCATTTCCGACGTTTGGCCCCCAAACTGGAACGGGCTGGGGCCGCTTTCAAGCGGCTCCTGCCAAACCTGAGGGGGCCAAACGCCTCCTGCCGGAGGCTTTACGCGGGGGTCGTGCGGTCCATGGCCGTATATGGCGCCCCGGTGTGGGCGCGTTCACTGCGGCTTCGAGCCGCCCACTACCTGAACGCGCCCCAAAAGGTGGTCGCCATACGGCTGATACGGGGGTACCGCACGATCTCGCGCGAGGCGGCAAGCCTCCTTGCCGGACTGCCGCCATGGGATCTGGAGGCGATAGTCCTCGCGCGCCTGTATGAGTGGCGCGCGGAGGCACTACGCCGGGGGGAAAACCCGCTTCCGCGGCAAATTGCTGCGGAGCGGACGGACCTCCGGCGCGATCTCATGGCGGCATGGAAAGCGCGACTGTCGCAACCCAGCGCAGGGCACGCCGCGATAGCGGCGGTAAGGCCCCTCTTTGAGGAGTGGCTAGAGAGGCGTCACGGCGCCCTCACCTACCGCCTGACGCAGGTCCTCACCGGACACGGATGTTTCGGGAGGTTCCTGCACATCATCAGGCGGGAGGAAACGCCCGGGTGTCACCACTGCGAGGATCGCCCTGAGGACACGGTGGAGCATACGGTGGAGGTCTGCCCGGCTTGGGCAGAGCATCGCCGTGTCCTCGTAGAGGCGATCGGCAGCGGCGGCGACCTCTCGCGCCCGGCCCTGGTCCAAGCCATGGTCCGGGGTGAGAGGGAGTGGGAGGCAGTCACCTCCTTCTGCGAAGCAGTCATGCTAGCGAAGGAGGTGGCGGGATGGGCGAGGGAGAGAGCTGAGAGGGCCGCCCGTCCCAGCCGCCGCGGTAGACGCTCCGGGCGTCGGGAGCCGCGTGACGACTCCCGGCCACCGTAGGCGCGGGCCTGCGGACGGCGAGTAATGGGTAGCTCGCCGTCCGATCAGGACCAGGCCCGTGCCGGACGGCGCGTATGTGTTCCACGCGCGCCTCAAAGAGATGTCAGCATCGAAGGAGGGGCCCGTCAGGGCCGAAGCCTGCCGGGGCAGCGGGATTGTCCGAAAGGGTTACCGCTGCCCCGGAACATAAAGGGCTAAGGAAGGAACACGGATGGGTTTTAGTCAGTAAGAGTCTGACACTCCCTTCCGCTCCACCCAGAGCGGGAGGGGTCATTTGATGATTTCCCATCCTAAAAAAAAAAAAAAAAAAAAAAAGCATCATGCTCAGATAGGAGCCTTTTGGCCTCGTAAGGATTTTCTGTTTCATTTTTCTTTTTTTACTTTTTTTATATAATTGTTAATTTTTTTATTTTTCTACGACTCGCAATAAATTATTTTTCTTTCTTTCTTATTTATTGAAAAGTCTAGGCCAAACGAAAAAAAGTTGCAAGATTATATTTTATACAATAAATATAGGTGTGTGTATGTTTCATGCAATGTCATGACACACCATGTCACGTGTGTGTTTGCGGCAATGTTTAAAGGTATAGGTATGTAGTAGATTGATCTAATTTAACTTACTTTACTTCCAGACGTAGATACACAACTCAAAGGCGAGTTAAGAAAACCCGATTTTTATTTTAATGTAGTACAAAATGTAAGATTAAATGGTGAGTTTGTTTGTCTTGTGTCCGCCGGGCGGTCCGCTCTAAGGTTGTTAGGTTGTTGAATAAGTTTCTGAATTAAGAGAACTGAAAGTTTTCTCATCTCGAGATTACAGCAAAGTGTTTACCGTTTGGCTGTAGGATGCGGCCGCGGCGCCGACACCCCTCCGCAAGCCGCTAGTCATGAACCACGCGGCGAGGTATCGATATCGACATAAAAAAAATAGCTACATTTTTATGGATATCATTGGGTATGGTATTATTAGTTTTCATTTTATGTAATTACTAGCTGCGCCCCGCGGTTTCACCCGCATAAGTATCGATCCCGTAGGAATATCGGGATAAAAAGCATCCTATATGTTAATCCAGGGTGTCAGCTACCTCCGTACAAAATTTTATCAAAATTGGTCCCGCGGCTTGAGCGTGAAGAAGTAACAAACATATTAACACACACACACACACTCATAAACTCACAAATAAGTGTGATTCATTCATTCATATATAACTAGCTGCGCCCCGCGGTTTCACCTGCATAAGTATCGATTCCGTGGGAATATCGGGATAAAAAGTAGCCTATTAGAATGTTAATCCAAGGTGTCGGCTACCTCTATACAAAATTTTATAAAAATTGGTAAAGCCGTTTGAGCGTGAAGAAGTAACAAACATATAAACACACACACACTCACAGACTTTTGCCTTTATAATATTAGTGTTGTTAGTGTTAGTGTGTGTGTGTGTAATATTAGTGTCATTCTGGTTGGGTTTAATTTAATTTACTACAGTTATTAATGATTTAAAACCTGAACTAAACCTACAAAATTTTCGGCAAAACATCGACTACAGTCACATCCCTAGTGTTAATAATCTAGGTATTTTCATAAAATATTTGCGTGAGTGTATCGCACCTGATGCCAAACGATGTCGCTGCACTTTAAACTTGCCGAGATTCACACAAACAACGACCACTAACTAATATTGAAGTGAAAAACTTACTTGGACGTGTGTCTTCAAGAATGGATTAACATTTTATACTTCGTTCAAGAATAGGTTTAAGTTTCTTGTGCAGTGTGGAAGAAAAATATGAAGTATGGGTTTTCATTTTGTCTTTACCAAACTTTCGTAATTGGCATTGATATGCACTAAAGTTTTGGAGACAGACCTCATTTCAGACATCAATCTACATGGTCTTCACATCTGACCAAGATTATGTCTGGACTTTAAAAGAGACCTTTGAGTTTTGTTTTGGCCTTTCTTCGCAGAGTAGTCAGATAGAAACGCCGACCTCATTCATTTATTCAGCCGACCTCATTCATTTGTCTGTCTGTTTCTCAGTTTGTTCTAAAATCTTTAGCTAACCTCCGAAACTACTGGACCACGGAGTAAATACAATCGTGTATCAAGAACGTCTCTATTATTTTTTTCGAGAAGACCGTGTAGATGGTTTTGATAGTGGATACTTTACTGACACTCAAGTAGAGCAGACGTGTGTATAATTTTATAAGCAATATTATTTATCATATGTCGTTATAATACTTCCGAGTGATCTGTGACCTAGAAAACGAATCGCGCATGTTTTCTGCTGAGTTAGTGATTTACTTTACTTAATTATGAGAAACATTTAATACTTAAATATGACAAATTGTGAAAACAGCCCTCGGAGTATCCCACCACCAGGCAGCCCTGCCAGCAACCCTCAAATACCTGACCATGCGGCTGAAGGAAGAATTCAAGCAGTGGATACCATGGACATTAGTAACTGGTTGATCTCAATTGAATCATGCCTGAATGAAGTCTGTACCATTGCTCAGGAAGGAAAGCTGAACAGTGAGCAAAAGCTGAGGATCAATTCCCTATCGCGCAAGGTTGGACATGGCGTATCACAAATGGCGCTTTATTATCAGGACTTGAAGCTAAAAGCGCAAGAAATACAAAACTCTAAACTAGTGTTGAAAGAAAAAAGCGACCTCACAGATTGCCTCGAAAATATCAAAAAAACCATTCAAGAAAACTGCGCTAAACCAACCATGGCAGAAAATGTTTCGTTCGCTGACATGCTAAAAACCAATAAAAATAATTTCTTGCGCCCCAATAATGTCAGTTCCATTGCAATTTATCCAGCGGATAAATTAAAATCTAGTGAGGACACTAAATCTCTTGTCCAAAAAATTATATGCCCTGAACAAATGAAATTGCATGTTAGAGGACTGCGCAAAACAAAAAACGGAGGCGTTATAATCAGCACGGAGACCAAAGACGACATAGAAAAACTTAAAAAATCATCCCAGCTAAGTAGTTCTGGCCTGAAAGTGGAAGAGCCCCATAAGAGAAGACCAAGAATTGTGGTTATAGGAGTACCAACAGTTTTAAGTGATCAAGAAGTGTATGATTGCATCTATGAGCAGAATGTAGCCGACCAGCTGCCTAGTTTGTCTCGTGACTCTTTTTTGGTCTCTATAAATTTAAGTCACAAGTCAGGTAAAAAAGAGGGACCTACGTGCAACTTCATTCTTGAAGTTAATGCTATGCAAACTCGAGTGTTCATAAATTGGACTTCCTGCCCAGTGAGGGACTTCACATTTGTGACCAGGTGCTTTAAATGTCAACAGTATGGACATGCTGCAAAGACTTGTCGGGAGGCTACCTATACGTGTGGACATTGTGGGGAACAGGGTCATCAGGCGAATGAGTGCACTAAACATGCTGAACCGTCACATTGTGCAACATGCTTGCGATTTAAAAAACCGAGCATGCATAAAACAGGCGATCAAGAATGCCCCGCAAAGAAAATAGCTGAGACAAGATACATTAATTCTATAGATTATAATGACGCCGCGTAAGACCGCCAATGTTTATCTTTAAGCCTGTTTTACTTTATGTTATATTTATTGTTATTTTAGATTTTATTACAATTTATATAAGTAAACATGGAACCTTAACATTTTGTTGACACGGCAAATTTTTCTGTATGACAAAGTAAACGCGACCTTATTAAAAATGTAACATTGCAAAAATATCTTGCGATGATGCAATAAAGTAGCATACTTTTTTTTGCTGAAATTAAAGTAGATAAATAATTTACTATTTGTAGGAATTTTAGATACCTAATACTTATGTATAAGCACTAGAGTGAGATACCTGAGATACAGGTTTATTCCTAGTTCAGGTAGAATCCAATTATTTCTTACCTACCTCTAGCTTAAGGCCCTATTTTGCAAATATTTAAAACAATTATTTTAATAAACAATTATTATTATATTAATTATTATTATATTATATTATAGTAGGTTAGATTTACTCCGTGTACTGGACCGATTTTCACAGGTAGATAGCTAATGTTATAGAGAGTAACTTAGTTTATTTATATTCTAGAAAAATAGTTAGGTTTCCAACATGCACGCGAACGAAGTCGCGGTCACAACTAATTAAGTAATAATTATGTGGACTGTACTGTACAGCAAAATAAAGCCGAAAAACATCTTTAAACTACAGAAAAGTGCATTATTCTTGGAAAATAAAATATTCTCGATAAATACGAATACGTAAACTACTTGCTTCGAGTATTTACTTGCAACCCAGGACTGCTCTTAATTAGTTTGCAGTTTATGACGTCACTACGTACTTGTAGATGTTTATGCAGGCTATGAGTATGCATGAGCCATGTCATGGGAGCGGAAATTATGAAAAAAGTAATAAAATTAAGAAAAGTAATCATGTATTCCTATATACATGTTTTTTTTATATGTGTTTATAGCTTATGAGTTAGCAGATTACGAAATAAGACTTTTGGGTAAGACATCACACTTGTAGTAGATTTATAAACGTTGCTTTAAATTAAGTAATTATTAGCGACTGTTTTATGATACATTTTTGACGTTTAAACGACTCAGAACTTTAAGCGACGTTTATAAATAAAGGGCATCGTGTTATATTTTTAAGGCGCCTTTGTGGAAGAGAAATAAATGTCTATTTATTATTATAGGCATACTCCGAAAACCAATGAATGTGCTCTGTTATTCAATTTGGATGTAGATCAGTTGCTCAGTTGCTGTCGGCATGTAGGTATGTGACAATTATATATTATGAGATTTTTGTTAGTAAGAACGGCTTAAGTTCATATTCTGCGTAATAAAAAGTGTTCTTAGTCCAACAACCAATTTATATTAGATATGTTTAATATACTAAGTGTCGATAGAACGCCATACACTTGTTATCGCCTCCAGTCGTGATGTGCTCCAATTTGCACCCTTCAGCTATGTTCAATGACTACATACCTAAGTGCAAACTGTTTGTTAAATGTTTACCTATGTAATGGTGCTTATGTACCGAACTTACATGTACTTATGCTGTAAATAACTATTGTGACAGAAGTTTGCATGCTTTCTTTGAAGTCGTTACGTCCGTCTCGTGGCTGTAAATTTATTTCAGGAGGTTGTGTTTTTCTTAATGATACGTAGGTACTTATCTATACAAATGAAATTCGACAATGTATATCCTCTATAGACAAGGATGCAAAACAATAAATAAGTTGGTAAATTCACAAATTCGCTTTCCTTTTTCATGAAATTAACGACAAAAAAAACTTTTTTATAGGAATTATTTTATTAAAAAGGAAAAGGTGTAGACTGTTCTGTACTGACACGGGAACGCAACAGTGGAGGCGGTATATAAGTACATTTCCAGATACCTTACCAATCAATGAAATGTTAAAATTCATATAAGAGTATCAGTTTAAGGATTAAAATAAAATCTATACCGATATTGTTAATAAAAAAATCATCATGTACGAGTATCTATCGACAAATTGTCCCATCACTGAGATTTTGAAACGGAATGTCAACTATTTCAGCACTCACTCGCCATAGGTCCATATAGTTGTCTTGTGATCTCAGGAAAGGAACGGGCCACTATACATCATATTATAGTTATCTTCCCGTGATTCCAGTAAAGACAATTTTGAACATAGGTATATATGTACTGGTAGCAGAAGACCGAACATCGTGACGACGTTTTTGTAACCATATTAAATGGATTTAAAAGAGTGTCCGTAGAGTTTCTTAATAGTTCTGGTCCATAGGTACCTACCACGCCTTGGAATGCCTATTCCTAGGGGTCAGTCAGTCAGAAAAATGAAGCTATTTGCCTAACTAGCTTCATTTTTCTGACTGACTGACAATTGACAATTCAAAAGTGCCTGTCATTGGATTATCTATAGGTATAAATAAAACAAAGTCGGGTTAGTTACACCATTCATATCTCAAGAACGGCTGGACCGATTTTTATGATCTTTCATTTCTTGGGCTTGTCTCCGCCCCGAATAGCAGAATAACTTTTAAAATATGGGAAAAATTCACGAAAAAAAAATTACGCATGTCTCATACATTTTGTACGGAACTGCTTTTTTGATGATATGAGGCGGTACGAAGTTAGCCGGATCAGCTAGTTTGAAATATATGCTTTGAGTTTGAGTTTGGGGGAGGCCTATGTCTAGCAATGGACGACTTACGGCTGATATGTTGATGATGACTAGAAGCAATATTCCACACGGTAATATAGGATCACCAATTTGTTGATTTTTGGCCATGTAACATTTTTAAAAGACCTAGGAAATTCGTTTTTTAACTGGCTACGGCGAAACCAAAGTGAAGTCGGAGTCACACGTAATCTGTACGATTTATGCCTTAATTACATGACTTTGTAATGACGTGTGATTTCGGCGGCATATAATACAAAAAACTATATTGATGTCTCGTTTATTAGTTGGCGTTTTTGTCGTAGTGGGGTTTTAAGTTTATTTATTATGAATGGATGTGGTAGTTTACAGAAATAATTGTTGATTTTATTTTATTGGTGATCAAATTTTATTTCAGTTTAATATATTTGTAAACAATGTAAAGGCAGGTGCTTATTTTTCAATAAAATAACGACTTTAAATACAATATGATGTTAACAAGGTTTTGAACTTTTTTAATCCATTACTAAAATAATAGGTTTCATTTAAAGTGTTTTATTAAAAAACTTACCTCAGGCATTTTTTCCACTCCGAACCTTCAAAGTAAAAATGTACAAAAACTTCTAATTTTTAATATTTTTTTTAAAACATTTCTGTCACCATTCCCACTGTCACGGGCACTGGCTTGGCTTTGAACTCACAATAATTTTGACAGCACTATCACACTATGGAGTACCTCTCTAGTATGTACCCATCAACAGATAGCACGACAGTCACCTGCTAATAACGCGATCAATTTATAAAACACGACCATCTATACATCTACGTCTGTTTATTTACAATTTATATTTTACATTTTACAGCCGTCTTCTCTAATAGTGTTAGTTCTAATCACATTTATACACAAAAACGGTTCGCACGGCTAAAAAAAGAAAATTAATTAGTTTGTTGTTAAAACAGAATTGATTCACTATTATGGAAAGTAGTGTGTAGTTTTTGGTAAGGTTATAGTGGACATAAACTAATTTAAATCAATATGGTACTGGCAATGGCTTCTCTTAGTAATTTTCAGTTCTTTCGATTTTTTTAAGTACTTAAGTAGTAGGTATACGAACGAATTTTAAATCTAATGTGATAATGGCAGTTGTCTCTCTTAAGTGATTGTGAGTCGTTTCGATATTATTTTAAAAGCTTAAATATTAACCGGAGTAAGTACTTAGTATAAAAACAAATTTTTAGTCTGATATTTTATTGATCACACCAACACCACTCACAATTAAAATTAAATAACATCTATAATTGGCATTTCAGTAATCATGCAAATAACAGGTAAGTATGCATGATATTGACATAATTATGAATATTAGAGACAAAGGAAATAATAAAAAAAAAAATCAATTCAATAAAAAGTGATTCTAGTAGACCTAAATCTAGAACACTGCAAAACAAACCAATTTGAGTTACATAGACGTGCACTGTTCATACTGTTTAGACAGGGAACCTCTGTATGAAACGAAACTCATGGAGAAAATATCAATAGGGTTTTCTGTCAAGTTGATACCATACTTGTATGATACGGTATATGATACTGGCAGTGATTTCTATTAGTGATTGTCAGTTTTTTCGTTTTGTTTCAAAGCTTGAATCTTTTTCAAAGCAGGTGAGGTATTCCACTCGGTAAAATTAGATTAGAGTTCAGAGTTCCGTCTTATATCTCCTGCAAGCAAAACACAAGCACCTTTCGATTTCCTTCAATATTTACATGGCGGAGATGAATATGTTTACAGCCAGAGATTGCGTTGTTCGCAGTCTTAATAAGGAAACAGCCCTGGAACTGTCATTTCCTCTTCAGTACCTTTGTGATGCACAGACAGCCTTCACATCCTCAATGTAATTGGAAGTCCGACGGGATAAAATCCAATATTGTTCTGCTTAAATTTCCAGGATGTGTAGGCAACTGTTAGTTTTGCTAACATAATGAGCCTATAATGTTCCCACTGCTGGGACACAGGCCTCCTCTCTGTGAGAGGGAGTGGGACGTAATCCACCACGCGGGCCCAGTGCGGGTTGGTAGATGTCACATGTCTTTGAATTTTTGGTTCTAGGACATGCCGGTTTCCTCACGATGTTTTTCTTCACCGTTTTGCTAACGATTGATTCTTCATGAATCAATTTCAGGAGAGATACATAAGCGGATGTTGGGATTAATTTTATGGTTAATGATTCATCTGCCTAGCCTTTTCCCAACTATGTTGGGGTCGGCTTCCAGTCTAATCGGATGCAGCTGAATACCAGTATTTTACATGGAGCGTCTGCCTATCTGACCTCCACAACCCAGTTAATTGATAATACGAGACCCCTTGGTAAGACTGGTTGTCAGACTTTCGGATTCTGACTACCCGTAACGACTGTCAAAGTTCCACGAGAGACAGCCGGGACCAATGGCTTAACGTGCTTTCCGTGGCACGGAGACGTCTCGGCATGCAAAGATGGTCAGCCAACCGCCAGACCAACCGCGGCAAGCGTAGCTTAACCTGATCGATCGACAGGGTCAGTTGTGTTTACAACTACCCCTACTTATACTTACTACCTCAACCTACTTACTACTTTTTGTACGTGTCTGTACCTTGATGTCTATCTATCTACAAAAAAAAAGTGTTCGTTAGTAAGCACATCACTTGATAACGGCTGGTCAGATTTCGGTTTGTTTTTGCGTTTTTAAAATGTTCGTAATAGACCGGTATGGGTTTTTATGGAGAGAAAATTTTTTAAAGTTTCCCGGAAAATGTTGATATTCAGAAAAAAACTAAACGTCCTTTTTCTATGTGATTTTGCTATGAATTATTTAAAGGACTGGACAACGTCTGTCGGGTTTCAGATACTTTCTAAATACATAAATTGTACAACCGCGCACAATGACGGTCGACCACTTTCACGCTTTATGCCCTTAGCAATAAGGTTGAAAAGTGGTGCACCGCCAGTGTCAGCGATGGTACATTATACAACATCAACATTATTAGTACATTTAGTTTGCCTATATTGTGTCCTACTGCTGGGAAAAGTCCCCCTAAATGTAAACTCCTTCCAAACCCTCTTATTCTCTATTTTTTGCGATTTCTGGTCACAACGTACCTGCCTTGCAAATGTGCCCAGATCGTACCATACCATACCATACATTGGCGTCACTCTACCTCCCTCGGAAATTCAGTGAGTGAAAATTACCCCTGCCCTGGCGCACTCGTTCATCATTTACAGCACCTGTTTTAGCCTGCCTGGTTCTTCTCTAACATTTTAGACTTTACTTGGCTCGAACTCGTTAGTGGGTGTGGCTAATATGCATGCTATTAGTTTATGCTTTTCTTGATTTAGTATTTATTTATTTCGTTTTTATTTATTTATTTAGTGATATAGACGATAATATAGATATTTGAATTTTTGAATAAATTATCTAATCTCGGAGCATAAAAATGGGAATGTATTCTCAGTGTGTTTGCAGATCGGTGGGTTTGCCCGATGTTGCGGAGGTGGATGCAGCTCCACGCTGAATTTTAATTGTTTATGTGTCTGTAACCTACTAACACTTGAATTTAAGTAAAATTTTTACTAACCCTATGGACTCCTGCCTGAAATATTTTTTTTCTATTCTATTCTATTCTATACGGTACCTAATTTCCCATTTACTTGTATGCTCCGAGAGTTATTTATTTAGGCCTAAAATGCACTAATCGCTCATAACTTTCAAACCATAATAACAAATACTTTTACGTACAGGGCTACATAATGACGAGACATGTAGATATAATTTTTTATTTACAATGTACGCTGTCTGGAACTCTGGAGTAAATTCCATACGACGACGTTAGAATGGAAGAATGACTGACTAGTGTAACCTTAAGTATCGTTATAAATACTGTAGGTACCTGTATAAGGATACAGCGTCATTCTCCTGCCCTTATCACAATTTATTTGGGATCAGCTCAGCATATCTTTTTCTCCCATACTTGTATATCGGTCGTCATCTTTGTAGTCACCCCCTTTCTCCACCGTTTCTTTGGTCGACTCTTATAGTTATCGACTTTTATACTCAAAACATTTTCTTCATTCCTCCGTAATACATGATGCCCATAGCATGACAGCCGATTTCCACACAACTTTTCAGTTACCGGTGCCACTTTCAGACTTCCTCTTAAGGACTCATTTCATATTCTATCTATTCGTGTACCCTCACCACACACCCCTCTTACCTTATTTCTTTCTTTTTTTCCTGCAGCTTTTTTCCTCTTATTAGAAAGTTGCAGTCATATTTTAGGGTAACTATTTTCTCCATGGCATAAACGTCGTAATTCAAAAAGGCCTAGTAACTTATTTCTGTTCTTAAGTTTCAGCTTGTCGTGTTCGTCGTACGAGTAGGTAGGTATTCTAAGTTACTAATCGTCGTGGATAGTTTGGTAGGTAATAACTTGGGCTCTACCTTCCGTGTTTCGTTAATTTCGGGACTACACTAAACTTCTCAGTCTTAGCCTTTAATTTAAACTAAGTAGATGTAAATAATATTTCTTATTTTTGGCCATTAGAAGTATTTTACGAAGGTATAACTGTTCTGCAGAATTGAAGGTACATTTTGAGGATTAAAAGTAGGCCTACCTCGTAAGCAGCGGTAGCAGTTTGCTTTTTAACCGACTTCCAAAAAGGAGGAGGTTATATGTTCGACATGAAGTATGTTTTTTTTTTTTTTGTATGTTCACCGATTTCTCCGTCATTTGTCATCGATTTCGAAAATTATTTTTTTGTTTGAAAGGGTATACTCCCAAGGTGGTCCCATTGTCAGAAAGTTGGAATCTGATGAGAGGATCCCATGGAAATCGAGGAAAACCCTCAACTTTTTTTGGCAAACCTATAGCGATTTGGATATTTTTTAGAGTAACTTGAAGGGTATACTCCCAAGGTGGTCCCATTGTCAGCAAGTTGGAATCTGATGAGAGGATCCCATGGAAATCGAGGGAAACCCTCAAATTTTATTGGCAAACCTATAGCGATTTTTTAGAGTAACTTGAGCATTTGCTCTCGGAAATCATCATTTGGTAAAGTGGAGCTGATGATGAAGACTACAGACGGCCATCGGAACTAATCAATGATAAATATTTCACGGGTTGCGATTCGATTACTTTAATATGGTTGCTAAACAATTTATGCTCGTCACAATGCGTGTGGTGGTGGAGTGGAGTTCTTCAGGTTCTTACCAGGAGAACTCCTCAAAAATTAACGTCCCAGCATCGGGAAAAGCAATATTTTGTAAAAGGTGATGAGCAGTTGACGTTAGGCTATTGGAACTTAGATAAATTACAAACTCTCTCACAAAAAAGTGAAAAATAAAAACATTTTTACAAAAAAAAACAACCGACTTCCAAAAAAAACTACAAAGTGATAAATAACTTTTATTTCGGAAGTCGGTGTCAATAAACGAAAATGCAGAACCAACGACACCGACTTCCGAAATAAAAGTTATTTATCACTTTGTAGTTTTTTTTGGAAGTCGGTTGTTTTTTTTTGTTACCTCTTATAAAAATCTGGATCTTATAATCATTATTAATCATCCACTCGAAATAATTTGTAGACATCAACATAGGACAAGGACATCGATTCAAAATACTGCTGGGTTTGTCATTTCAGTAGGTACTTATAGATAAAAGTAAAAATTTGGTACAAACAATCTAGTAATTAAAACATATTTATTTGGAGAACTCGATACAAAATCTCGCAACAATTTGTAAAAACTTATAAAATTTCTAAAAACTAAACTAGACAGAAGCCTGTCTTCCCTTGTATATTTTATACATACTAACAACAAGCCAAATCTGAAGTTCAATATAATTTGTCCATTTAGTGATCGTTACTTACCTGTTCTTACACGTATTTTGGGTTACAACAATACCTGATACCTATAAGTAGGAAGAATTGTTATTCTTTTTATTTTTTTGATTAATCTCTTGATCGTCTTCACTCGGTTCGGTGTTATGTCTCTTTCTTTTTCTTCTAGTTTCTTAGGTAGAAAAATCACACAAAATAATTACTGAAACATTATTTTTTATTCGAATACACACAAATATGAACAACCCTAATCTATAACATACTAGCTGACAACTTGGTACCGACTCACAATAAATTTTGTGTATTATTGACTGAATCTCGAGATATCATCAGAAAAGCTGTTCCATACAAAATGTATGAGTTTTTTATTTTATTTTCTTCAGGTCTTAATAGTTATTCTGTTATTCGGGGCGGAGACAAATCCAACAAATCAAAGATAATAAAAATCTGTTCAGCCGTTCTTGAGTTATAAAATACTAGCTTCCGCCCGCGGCTTCACCCCGCGAGTGGTTTAGGCGTGAAAAGATAACATATAGACAGATAGACAGACAGACAGAGTTACTTTCGAATTTATAATATTAAGTATGGATAGTGTAACTAACCCGAAAAAATAAACCAAAGTCGGGTTGACTTTGGTTTATTTATATACATATACAGGCGCGGTCGCAGCCCAAGATTTTGGGGGGGGTCACCATGGGTGCCGACGAATATTTTAAGGGTTGATGTGCTGGCCTCTGTACCTACAGAGGCCAGCACATCAACCTACCCCAATCTGTCAAATTTTCCCAATTAAATATGAACCTTATTCCTTTGTGGTAAAGTTGAAAATCTATCAAAGAAATTTGACAGATTGGGGTAGCTTGATGTGCTGGCCTCTGTACATCTCCTTGTTGGTCTAGTGGTCGCAAGCGTTACTGCTGAGCATGAGGTCCTAACTGGGTTCGATTCCTAGGTCGGGTAAAGTGTTATTTGGTTTTTCCATCAGAAATTTCTCAGAAGCTGCCTGGAGTCTGGATTTTTGCCCGGTTGGCGGCAGTAGGCTCACCCCCTATGTAATTGGCGAAATATGGGTATAAGTACTTTATGAAGGTACACCGTTGCCTAAATAATGCTGCCAAATTGGTCATAATGTATTAGAATGAGAGATCACGCGGGTTGGGGTGAGCGAGCGAAGCGAGCTCGAAAATTTTAACAACCCGCATCTGTTTGGATAGGTTTTGTTTTATATTTTAAAAATACAAGCAACTATCAGAATGTAAAATGCAAAAGCGAGCGAAGCGAGCTCGAAAATTTTGCACTCTCTCGGATAGATTCGATTTTCTATCGATCTTTCCAAAAGGACTAGGAATTACCACCCCAAGTTGAATAGTTTCTGTTTTCTTTAACCATCATACAAAAAGAGAACTTACGTTATCGAATTATGACGAAAAGTTTAAACTCGATTTACAGCAGTTTAGGTTTTGGAATCTGGCCTTAACCTTAGCCTTTCGAACCTTCCGTATGAGCTGGATGCCCCTCGAGTTTGCTTCGCTCGCTCTCGATCATAGGTTTTTTAAAGGAAAAACTTTTTAGGCGCATTAAATAACTGACTGTCATTTCATAGTTTAAGTTATTACTTCAGTCGGCAATCCCCATGTCTGCCTATGTTCTTAATGTTTTTGAATATGAACCCATCCCATCGGGGTTTTCGTGGCTCAAGTCCAGTTTTAAGTTAGTTAGGCAAGTAAATCATTCAGATTCCCGACAGCTTGAATGATTGGGGGGGGGGGGGGTCATGACACCCACGACCCCCCCCCTGGGACCACGCATGTACATATATGTTGAACCTTTTCCAAAGACCAAGAGATATGCTCGGTGCTCCAGATTTAAAATTATTCGACGCATCCATTTGGATGGCTGGAGGACGCTTTTACCGCTATCGATAGCGGTCCTTGTATACCGTAGTAATAATTAAATAAAAAAAAACTTTATATATATATTTTTAGTTATTAATAATGTTACATAAGTATTAGATACATAAGGAATAAGTGTGTAAGGAAAATAAAGCTATTATATTTTTATTTCTTTATTTATCCATTTGGATCGGACAGCACGCGGCAGCTAGTGCGAACTATACCTTACAAAGGCACTAGGTACTACCCACTAGTTTTTCTAGGTAGTAGGTTTAGCGCATGTTCAAAGAGCTTTGCTGTCGGCCGCAGTGTTTGTGAGCTGGTCACGCCTCGCCTTTGCACTGGACCTTTCCGACACGTGATTGAAAACAGCATTGACGTGTCAAAATACGTATATATTTTTACTGGGATGAACTAGGATTTTTTTCGGATACCACCAATTCGATAGAAACTAGATTGGGAATATGGAAAGGCTTATAAAATCTACACTGCCTCTCTGACTGCCTCGTTGGTCTAGTGGTCGCAAGCGCTACTGTTCAGCATGAGGTCCTGTGTTCAATTGCCAGGTCAGGAAAAGCAAACTTTAAAGATTTTTTTATCTGGAATTTCTCAGTAGCTAGTCTGGATTTGTGCCCAGTTGATGGCAATAGGCTCGCTCGGGTGTACTATTAGGTACACCGCTGCCTAACCCTTCGGGGAAATAAGACGTGATGTTATGCTGGACCTAAATAGGTACCTACTGATTAGTTAAGAAAATTAATCTGGGTCGCTGTGGCCGGCTACGAAGAAGAGCAGATTAATAAAAATAGCCTAACACTTTATAACAGGTAGTATAACATGTGTTAGATATGAATTTAAAGCGAATACCTATGTCACCACAAATTGATGCATCACGCAATTAGAAAGTTGGTAAAACCTTTTAGATGCACTTTTACTGGCACAATAACATGATGCTACTGTCCGAAAAAGTGTATTTAAGTTAAAGGCTTAGCACTTAGCATTCTTTTTTTTCTAATTGCCATATATTTGCGATATTAAATTCATCACAATTCTTCACATATTTCTAGAGTAATTAACTTTTAACAGTGAATTGCTACCTACAAGTCAATTTAACTAGGTATTTAGGTAGGTGACACCCAAACATCCAAAAGCAGGTACAGTGACTCATGTTCTTATGAAAGAAGCCATGAATTTCCTAAATGAAAAGTGGCAATAGAATACAACTACAATTTCTTCCAAAAATTTGTTGTCTTTTATCCAATTAATTAAGTCTAGTAACTAACTCTTGCTAATTTCCTTCGTAGGTAAATATTACCACGACAGAGAAGATTGAAAGTAATGCACATTAAAAGCCGCAAATGTCTTAATTTTAATGACATTAATGAATTAATTAGGATTCTCCCTTTTTGTGGGTTTACGGGGCACAGCTTTGTGTAAATATTTTCTAAGCGACACAAAGGGAGGCGCTGATGCCGCGTGAAATTATATTCCGTAAAATGAAGTTGAATTTTTTTATTCTCCTTTGACGTTCAAAGTTGGCGGAGTTAATTCAATTTATTGTCTCTCTTAAAACGAGACTCCACCGTAATGTTATTTATAGGGTTCACCTACGGCTTGTTGACATGCCCCAAAAGGCGAGTGCAGGAGCGCACCGGCGCGGCGCGCCTAAGTGATTCGATACACGTTCAATATGTTTCATTAGGGAGCCCGGTGTTCGTTTATTCAATCATATCAACGGCGGCAGCGAGGCGCGCGCGCCGCACAACAGCGCAACTTTTCCGCACTCCGCTCAATTCTTACATAATCAGTTTTTCCGACTCAGTAATGGTATACACTCAATTTATACCGGCATTTGGCTACTGAATACTTCCACAAATGTCTTTTCAGAAGAGCTTCTATCGGGATACTTGGTGCGTTGAGTACTTCTTCGGTTTCCGATTCCGTCTTGTATGTGCGAAGGAAGACGATAGCTACTTAAGTAAGTAATAATATTGGAAGTTAGACAATTGTTGCGCCAAATTGTTCCTTCCTCCGGTGGCGCTGAGCGCGGTACGTCCTGCAGAGAAGCCGCTTCTTCTCTAGCCGTGTCTGCGTCCTGTGTCACAGGAAATGGTAATTACCGCCTAATCTCGCCTGAAGCGCAGGGCGGCTCGACGTCCGGATATGAACTTCCGTTATGAACAATTTAGCGCGCGAAATTGGACGACGGTACGTTCTGCATTCAGCCTATCGTGTCAGGTGATGCAGAGCACACGTGCGCAGGACGCCCATTCACTAGCGGATTTATATTTTACGAGATAGCTAACGAATAAGTTGCCTTGCTGCCGATGAATACGAATCTTAAAGCTTTCAGCGAGCCAGGGAAATTACATTTTTATTCGATTTTGAAAGTTAAATGTAGAAAATTGTGCCTCCCAAGTGAATACAAGCATGGAAGCTGATAAAATGAGAGGAAGAAGAGTTTATGTACCTGTACCAGCTTTACGCAGGTAGTTGTTATTGTATAAACTTTGATAAATGCTTATGTAGTAGGTACAATGCAGAGATTATTCAAGCTTTTTATGAAGATCAGACAGACAACTAAGCTGGAGCTGATACAACTATTTAGAAATGAATGAACACGCAAAATAAATATATTAATATGCCAATTATGGTTGCTAACTTTTTTAATATCTAAGCCATTACCTGTAAAAATATCACAACATTTGGACGGCCTAACCGAAATATACAGCAAAAAATTACGATAACTTATTTATAAACGTTACATTTAATTCATTTAGAGTGTTACACATAAGTTTTACAGAATTAAGGAATTTTCCATTTGTACTATTCTAATGACTTCAAAAAAAAGTAGATTTCCACTAGATCCCTTGAGAAATTGTTTTTAAGTAAATTTTTGTTTTGTTATCCTTTAGATTTACGTATCGTCTCTGAGACCTTCTTCTTAGTAGGTACGATTAATTTTTTTTTGGAAAATAAAAAAAAAACGCTATGAAAAGAAAAAGGTTTTTGTAAAGAAAAAGAAAGAAAATACGTTTATTTGCGGTGAACATGACGCAATAAAAGAACATACCACAAAAAATTAAATAAAAAAAAGGTAGGGGAAACATGCGTCACATTCACGCAAAACGGCTACCGCTCAGCATTATGCTGGATGCTGGTTGGTAACTTAATACATAAAGACTTAGTTGATGCAAAACAATTTGAAATTACTCTGAAGACTGTTTTCTTTTATCTAATAACTAACATGGCCTTTTTTGCAATACGATCTAACTTTAAGATGGCAGACTATCACTGCAATTTAAAAAACACGATTGTAAAACTGAATCATAATTTATTGGTTTTCAAAAATGCTTCTTTGCTTTGCTTCTTTTTGTATGAAACACTAATGAGTCGAGTCTTTATTCATGATTATTCTACTTATGAATAAAGAGTTTTTCACTCGTCTTGCTCAAAAAGACAGTCATTGTAGCGTACCAGAGCGAGGAAAAAATTGCATTTCTTCACTGACCTGTAATATAAAAGTACTGTATAATATATCTCCCAATAAATACTTTAGTCTATGTTAATATCTAGAGGTCAGTGCATTTCTTCCTCTAGGGGAAAATGTTTATTTTTTTATTTTGTCTATTACCAACGAGCTTACAAACACGAAAAAGTATTAATTCATAAGGAAAATTATTAAGTAGTGAAAAAGAAGAACATTTTATTTTTGAAAATGGAACTAAAAGCCGCGATCTCTTCGGTAGAATGCGTGCTTTGCGTTGCGGCTCCAGAAGAAATAAAAAAAAGACATTAGAGCGAAATCTTTAGCATGTTTCTCTAATTGCAAATTGAATTGGTGACCGTAATTTATTTTACAACAGTGAATATGTCATCATCTGGTGAGAATGGAGACCCTAATTTGCAAATGAAAGAGAAAAGAAACAAAGATATCACCCAGCGTATCACAGAACGCATCAATATTCTCAAAACTAGCCCACGACCATCGACATCAAGGGATGAGTCAACTCAGCTGATTCTCTATTCAGAACATTCCAACGAGGGACCCTCAAACCTGGAACTACGTGTATCTCCCTGCACGTTTACCCCACAGACAACTCAACATTCATCTTCACAGAGGACTGAAATTATGTTGCCAGGAAAAACATCTCGTTATGTATCCAGAATTGCACAAATTGTACATACAATTTTTAATAATATAAACTATTTAATATTGTGTTGTATTATTCTATTTTCTCGAATTCGTAGTGAAAAGTAGAGTGTTAAAAACCCATTGTAACTCGGTTTCTATTTACTTCCTCGGTAAAGCTCGGGAGTAAAACTACCTCGTATAATCGGTAATTTTATCCTCTTGTATAACAATCTACTATTACGTTTTTGTAGGCTCGTTGGTAACAGACAAAAATTAAAAAACTTTTTTACCGAGAGGAAGAAATGCTATTTTTTCTTCGCTCTGGTACGCTACAATGACGGTTTTTTGAGCAAGAGGAGTGAAATTGTAGATTGTTTGCCAAGGAAGCAAACAACTATTTTAAAGGCGACAGTGTTTCTTTAAATCCAGAGTGCAGCGAGGGATTCAAAGTACGTCACGAACTTAAAATAGTGTTGCTCCCGAGGTGGACACTACTTTTTATCACCCTCTATGAAAAAATAAATAACTGCAGCTTCTGAATAAGAATAGTACTTACGTTTATTTATTTACATACAATTACTTGAGGAAGACGTAATCATAATATTTTTTTATAACCTAAGTAAAATCCTAATTTGAGTAAACAATTACGAACGAAGGCAGAATGCTTACGCGCGTTTTTTTTATTTTTACAATATTTTTTTTTTAATTTAGCTCGCGCGTGTTTCTTTATCATACAGCCTGTTACTTCTTTATACAATGTTCGCGATTGATCTCGTTGGTGACTGAAACTTTTACTAACAATATCCACATTCCAAATTCAAATAACTTTTAGTCCCTAGGGATTAAAGAGCTATTTTATTTTAGTTTATTTATTTGGGACAAACAAACAGTAACACATTATATCTGCGCAAACAATATAAACAAAGATATTATATAAATGTGAAACTCACACCGTTATCCACAGCATATAGTTTACGTGGAATACACTAGCTATTTTTGAATAGATGTGATAAAAAAAAATTAAATACCTACATTTGGTGCTAATCATTCTATTCATTTTTTTTTTAATTATGGCAAGCAAAGCCGATGTCGAGTATTCTACTAATCTACTAATATTCATCATCTGCCTAGCCTTTTCCCAACTATGTTGGGGTCGGCTTCCAGTCTAACCGGATGCAGCTGAATACCAGTATTTTACATGGAACGACTGCCTATCTGACCTCCACAACCCAGTTACTGGGTAATACGATACCCCTTGGTAAGACTGATTGTCAGACTTTCGGGCTTCTGACTACCCGTAACGACTGTCAAAGACCCACGAATGACAGCCGGGACCAACGGCTTAACGTGCTTTCCGAGGCACGGAGGGGTCTCGGTATGTAAAGATGGTCACCCATCCACAGACCAACCGCGGCAAGCGTAGCTTAACCGATCGATCGACCTGTGCGGCTGTTGTTATTTAGCCACGGACCCTTCTCTGTTACTACTATTAATTTTTAATTAATAAATTTCTGTTACTACTACTAATCTACTAATAATATTATAAATGTGAAAGTTTGTGAAGATGTTTGGATGTTTGTTACTCAATCACGCAAAAACTACTTAACGGATTTGGATGAAATTTGGTACACAGATAGTTTATAACCAGAATTAATACATAGGATACTTTTCATCCCGATATTCCCACGGGATCGAAACTAAAGCGGGTGAAACCGCGGGGCGCTGCTAGTACACCATAAGTTCAAACGATTGACAGTAACAGAAAGATGTTTCAAATTAATTTAGAGCTAATTATTTTTAACAAATGTTGGTGCAAGTGGGCCTAAGTGCATCTACATAATGTTTAAATAAAATACAATTTAAATCTATAATCAATACAACAAAGATGACAATCTATACACAAACCTATCATTATCAATAGGTACATCAACTGCAGCGGTACAATTCCGTGTGCACGCAAATGATGATCACAGCCCGGATGCTAATGATCCCATTCATAGTCATCTGCATTGATATGGAGCTATTATTACTAGCAACTACAAGTCAGGCCATGCCGTCATCCACCATTTGTCAATGAACCTGATAGTTACCTATTGAGACAGACTTATAACCTAATAGTACCGTCAAATTACGGGTAATTGATTAATGGCATGAATGGAGATGTGGCTGTACGGGCTGCCTATTTAAGAAGACCGTATTGTTCTTACGAAAAATGACTGGATAGTGAATATATTTTTCTGCAGTCTCGAAACGAATACTTTTTAATTTAATTCCATACAAAAATTCAAATTTAAATCAAACATCATCAATCAATAATAAGTTCTAGATTCAAGTAAATAAAAAATAACTTCCTTCAACATTTGTGACGAATTTAATTTAAACCTAAATTAAACTATTTATTATTAATTTATTTGTCTACCCGTGGACAGCGTTGTGGGTTATATTATCACTAAAATTGTCTTTGTTACATTAGTTCTAAGTTCTTATAATGTAACTGTTTGCTGTTACTTTAAAAATAAAAAAATAACAAATAAAAAATAAACCTGTTGTGCTGCTGCGTCGTGATTGAAATATCACTAAATAGCCAAATTAAAGAGATTAAAAAGCAAGTAATCCTTTTTCGATTAGAAAATATTTCCATACGTAAACATCATTCAAATCGCGTAAGTACTATACCTCCGTAGATCATTGTAACTCAAAGTGAGTTACAATCAATCTTGATCTTCCTAACAATTATTATAGTATCTTAGCTTTTCATAAACACAGCTATAAAGTCTTCGATAATAAGCACTATACCACACCCACAGATACTTACGGCCTGAGAGATTGGCATCCTCTTCCGAGCACAGGTAAATGGGTTTTAGAGTGCTGCGTAAACATTCACTTATATCGTATACAATGCGGCTGACTCATTCAATTATATTGCATGTGCTGGACCAGCTAACCCTTACCAATTAATTTAGGCATCCATCCATCAGTCCAAAACAATTAGATTCAAAATATTCAGTAACAGAATGTCAGATAATGTTCGTAATTCAGTTATCGGTGTTCTGCATCACCGCTGTGCCTGCACGGCTGTACTACACGAGTAGGTGTACACACGGCCTGCCGACGATCAGAAATCAGCGCTTGCCATTTGCACCAGTCAATGCAATGAATTGTGAAAAAAATCATTTGGATATTCAGACAGCGAGAAACGAATGGCCACCCAGTTATTGTCGGCTTCCATACAGCCTCCAAATGGACAGCGCTCGTTCAATTTCGATACTTTTACAACACAATAGGCGGGAGTAAGGCGTGTTCACTCACCTGTCAAATTAAAAAAGCACTTGCACATTCAAAATAAACTATAGGGCACGAGTATTCAGAACGTGGAAATGTAGCTAGGATACATATGTGTACATTTTCATTGCATCTGTCCTTACATAAGATTTAATTGCACGATATCCGACGCTGGTCCGGTGTTCTCTGTCGTGACGTGTACTCGGTGTACTCTGCTTGCTGTGTGATGGTCGCCGCACATTTTGCAGGTTTCGTCGACAACGAACCAATTTAATCACGGTTTCGTCATCTCGAAACCCGAACTATATGCGGAGTCTTCTTAGGAAGTCTTCTTTTTTCTTTCTTCAGTAAAAGTCGCCAAGTTACCTATTTTAAGTTATTTAAAAAATTATAGCTTTTCACCCTCATAGGACTTCTAAGTGAGAACAAAATGATGATTACTTTTCTAGGAAAGCAAAACTTACCATGAATTTAATTAACAAATGGATAGGCAATTAATTAATTAGGTAGTGCCCTCGCTTAGTAAACAAACGACTTCAGGACTGTCTTCGCGACCACCGCGTTAAAATGGTGGTGACTTGAAGGTAGTTTACTTTTTAACTTTTTAGTTATACTTAGGCTGAGGGTGAAAGGTATTTTTGTCCAAACTTATTGATATTACAATCATTATTAAACAAGATTAAACTAAACACATAAAAACCTTTGAAAAATGTACATGATACACAAATAATTAGGCAACAATAAGAAAATTTAGTATTAAGTCGTTCAGTTTTTGTGCACAAAAAATATAAACATTTTCCTTGAGTTATATCACATAATACATATGTAACCAACGCACAAAAAAGGCGCTAAGAATAAGTAGGGCACTAACAATTCGTTGAATAAAGAGTTTGTCTCTCCTATCGTCCGTCTGTCGTACAAGATTAACGGACGTTTAAGCATTTCCTCCGCAACAGATGACCAATTGTTCGTTCTCCCATAACGGCTGCTAAAAGTTTTCCCATTTATTCAGTGCTCATACGTCAAGTCGGCGCGGCGGCGCAGGCGCGGGAGGGAGGGCGTCGCGCGCCCGACGCGTTCCGGCGCGATAAGGCGGCGGCCCATTGTCGCAGCGTCGGCGCACGTTTCCTCCGCTGCCGTCGAGCCTACCGCATTGTTCCCCTCGTAATGAACAAACTTATTCCCAAGCCTAATGCTGCAAAAGCGCTGCCGACTTCCAAATTCGCTCACTTTCATGTTATCTCGCAATTGTCAAGTTGTACCTTTACACTGTACATTACACGCATCGTGACAATGTCTCTTTAATAGTCCGAAACCCAGCGGCCTGCTTTTGTTTGAATAGTGTTACAGGAGTATTGGATGTGTACTCACATTAGCACAATTTGCGAGGGGTTGTTTGACGAGACCCGAGTTCCATCAAGATTGAAATTTAGTTAAGTACTTATAAAGTGTAATTGATGTCACGTTATGGTGGTTATGAAGGATATTTCAAACTTATAAATAGGCAAATCTTCAGCGTTTCTATAGCTTGTGCATTCAGGAAGCACGTTCGCTATGGTAGAGATTTACTTTTACTGTTGAATTTGCCTAAAGTCACAATTATTCATTAGAGGTACTTACTTAATTCTTAGAAAAACTGTTTCAAATAAATAATACACCAGTCGCGTTTTACAACAATCATAAAAGACATAAAGCCTAATACCATTCATGAGACTGCGATTTGATAAATGATCCATTACTTATCGATCGTGTACTTAACAAGTATAATCAACTAGAATTTCATTATTTAGCAACATCCGCTAAAGGTTAATTGATCATCTTACATTTCAGTAAACAACCTGTTCACGAACCAACAGAAAGCTTCTTTAGCGAACGGATACTATTTATGTATTTATATCTGCATTTAAAAGCGTCAATATCAGAGACTGGTGTACGAACAAACAATTACGTGTACATTTTTATTAATGGTCGTGCAAGGCCTCCGTGGAGCCTCTATTATCCGCCAGACGCTCGGAAGATACAGCCTTCTCGCCCCTCTCCCAGCCTACATATTATGCATTCTCCGTGGCGCCAAAATTTCTTATTCATTCGAATACATTCAAAAATATCCCATAGTAGTAGCTCCATTTTCAATGACGAAAAAATTCGAGACGAGCGGCAATAGCTCCGAAGGGAGAAAATCGTATTTCGATCGAAAAGAGGGGCAAATCTTTTATGTAATATGAGATTGTCATCGCGATTATTACAGGCAAATAGAATACGCCGGATCAGTAAGTAGGTTATCTTCTTGCTTCCTTTGGCCGGAATCACTTTATTGGATGTTGTCGGGTACTCACTTTATTTTTGCGATTGTCACCTTCTAAGTAACTAGGAAGAAATGTTGTCGTCGTAAAATGAGCACAATTTGAATTCCACGTGGGGAAACGGTTTTAAGCAGCTTTATCCAATACATTATCCTAATCATTACCTTAACGGTTAAGGTAATGATTAGGATAATGTATTACATTTATATGGCAAACTCACTTTATTTTGTGTTTTATTCAGCTAAACAAATGTATCTGTAGTTACATTACTTTTGAGCAAGAGTATATTTACAAAAAAATACCTATAGGTGAATGAACGATTGGGCTTTCTTTTTCTTTTACTAGAATCAAAACTTTTATCGTTCGTGGAGTGACATCAATTTGTGAGAAAATGCTTTTCCGTCGCCGGTGACTCGAATTACTCCCAAACAAATGCCTGTCGCGGGGTTGTTATTTTGTAAGTTTGCAAGAAAAGTGTGTGCTATAGAGGAAAAGTTTCAACTACGGGATGATTTTGTAATATCGTTTCGCAGTTAGACTTTTCCGATAAAGTGAGATTGACGACAGCAGCGTAACTCGTAATAATATGTGAAACACGTACTTGCAAGTCTTTTATGCATCGAAGCTTTAATTGCAACGTATGGAAGGCAACAGTCGTTCGCCGTCGCTGCGCTAAGGCACCGTGCACGGGAGCAGATGTGCAGAAAAATCACAGATTATTAGCTGGCTCATACGGAAGCGGCGGCGGCAACGACATATTCATATTTAAATGTCACGTTGCGACTGCAGCCCCCGAGAGTTAACTCATGTGTGCGCGACGACGCAGTTTCCTTAACTAGGATAAAATGTGTCGTGCTAAAGAATTACATCGTTGTTTTTGTACGGCTTCTTGAGTCTCTCCCAGTACGTCGCGTGCGGGTGAAAATAATTTTACCTTTATATGAAACAACATTTTGAAACGTTGAAACGACCAACGTATTTTAGCGGATTAGGAGTTAAAATCAGGTGTAAAATTATTACTTTTCTTGTAGAAAGATTGTTCTTTCAATTCTTTTATCCGCTGTGGCTGGGTTTCGTAATACCTGGTACTTACATGAAACCTTATTGAAAGAGAGAGATCAAAATTTTCATCAGCTCTGAAACATTTTCTTGGATGTACCAGTACTATCGGTCAGCTACGGAAACAGGAGAGGTGGTCCCAGTACTCAAAGACTTATAAAGAGTAAATTTAATGAAATTTTTATTACCGGTAAAATAAATATTATAAAAATAGGTGCGAGGTAGCTATTTGGTATAGGCGCCGAGATGTAAATAAATTTACTTTCTAGAGAAAAATTGTGTTCGCAAACTTAATTTGGCGCGAGGGGCAAACGTTTCCCCGTGTTTTGCTAGACAACCTCAGCCTAGACGATAATTATTATATGTACTTTTAACACCTGGGTTGGGATCAACGTAGTCTTCATTCAAAATTAAAAAGGTTAGTAAGAAGCTCGTTTATGGATTGGTTATATAACAAGTATAGTTTTAACAACAAACTAAATACAATACTTCCTCGAATCAATTACACGAAACGTTATTTAAAGGCACAAAATTTACAAATAAGCATTGTTAATTCACAAAACAGAGGTTTTAAAACAAACAAGAACATTTTAGAAGTTCCACAAAAGACTTCAGAATCCTCGACCACAATGAAAATAATAGCTAGCAGAGTGCTTTGCCGATAGACAATCAAAACGAGTTACAGAATTACAAAGAATAGAGGGATCCTCTCTTAAATTTCCGAAGTACAATACAAGGGGATAAAAATGTTGGTTGCAATTTTGCAGAGAGTCAGCGACTCAATCCCGCGCCGCCGGGGAGCTAAACCGAATTTATGGTTTGAAAATTAAACTTAAATTGGATATTGCCGGGTTATTTTTAAGCATTTGCGTTTAGGTATTCATTAATGTTGTAATAATCTTGTAATTACCTGGCTTGATTGCTTGGACTTTGTTCAGTTATGGAAAAATTGGTTTCCTAATCACATCCTCACTGTAATAATATTTATTAGATAGGTACTATCCTAAAAAAGTCACTCTAATGTATTTTTATGAATACGAAATGTTTGAACTGTAGACATTTCTATCTAAATAAGACCGAACATGTGACGAAGTAAGTGCTTTGAAATCAGCCACGTGCAGGATCGTTTTACAATTCCTGGAAGTTTCTGCCTAACATATTACATACATCATCACGTCTGTATTCCCAAAGGGTAAGGCAGAGGTGCACCTATAGTACGCCCACATTTTGCCAGTAATAGGGGGCGTACCTATTGCCATCAACCGGGCACAAATTCAGACCCAGGGCTGCTAAGAAATTTCAGATGGCAAAACCCAATAACACTTTGCCCAAACCGGAAATCGAACCGAGGACCTCATGCTTAGCAGTAGCGCTTGCGACTACTAGACCAACGAGGCAGTCACAGTTTCTGTCTCATGTGGACAGAAGCAATCATGGGATGAATATTTCCCTACTTCATAAAATATTATCTGTTGAATACAAAAGTCCTTCATCGAGTAGGTAATAGAACGTGTATATCAAAGCGTGTTTACTCGGCCTAATTGTGGTGGGTTCACACACACGGTAGGTACACCACTGCCGTGTGTTTGTGGCACTATGCTGTGACAGCCTCCGCGGCTTTGCACTGGTCATACAAGTAATATTTATTACATGCTTGCTGTATTTTGTTTGTGTACGAAATATTATTAGAGAGATTTTTTAACTCGTAATTACGTTGCTAAAATGTTGCTTAAAAACGTTTAAAAGGTGGTTTAACCCTCGTAACAAAGAGCATTCCTAAGTAGGTATGTAGTTCAACAACTGTGAAAAATTTGCAAAAAGTGAGGGCGAAGGAAGAAGAAGAAAAACTGTTGAGATTACTTTTGTACAGCGTGTTGACATAGCAAGCTTTTATCACCCTTTTTATGGGGGAGAAATCCCTTACACATATTTAAATAGGCAAACAATACCGCGGCGAACAAACAGAAATAGACGTTGAAAAGTGTTATTTTATCTAAAGAAAAATATATCTTTTGAACATTTACGCTTGAAATTATTTAATAAAGTTTCATTTTCTTCTAGGAATAGTAAAGCATTTTGTAGAAATCATGTTTTTTTTCGCAGACTCGAATAGCGACTCTAATTTATAAAATTTGTATTCACATAATATAAGCTAGCAGACAGACTGGAAGCCGACCCCAACATAGTTCGGAGAAGGCTGGGCAGATGATGCAACCAGTCGGTTATCTTTTAAAGTGAAGGCACGTGAACATAACCGTCAAAAGTTGTCCGTAACATCCCAGCGCTGATTTGCTGGATCTACCCAAAAATTTTTTTCTCCTCACAGTTCAATTTGTTTATATGTATGTATCTATCTATGTATTAGTATTTATTCTTGTATTTTATAGTCATTTCCTAGCAATTTGTCTCGTATGTTGCACCTGCCATGTTTTGTCTCTGCATCACCCTAAGGTTGACTGGTAGAAAATGCCTCAGACATTAAGTCCGCCTTTGTACAGTATTTCTTTACTTGTGCATAAAGTTTTTAAATAAATAAATAAAATGATGATGATGATAAGCTAGCAGACTTAAAATAATATGTATATAAAACAGAAGGAACATAATCATAGGACATAAAAAATTGCCCGCATCGCTGTCAACAGGAAAAGTGCCCAAAAGGCTGGCAGCATTGCCACGTTGTATGGCGATGCTGATTAAATTTATTTAAATATTTCAGAAACCGCCGAGGTATAATCAAGCATAAGATCGACTGACTCCCCTACCCTTAGACAGCTCAATTATGAGATATGTCTGAGGTTCGTGTACGGGTTGCCGCTTGCTAAAATGTAATCACTTCACCGCATTATAAATACTGCGTAAGCATCGGATTACAGGAATAATTCTCGTTAAACACCCGTAGAACAAATCTCAGTGTACAAACGAGTAACCCGAGCCGAAAAAATTACACGCCATATTTAAAGTATCGGAGGAAAGTCGACACGAAGGCGACACCTGGAGGAGGAGACAGGTGTTCAGCACCCCAGTTCCGCCTTCCGTCGCCCTCTTTATTGATATTACGGTTGGCGCATTAACCACTCCACGCGTTGTGTATTGGCTTTCACATGAGGGCACTACAATAAAACTAGATCGTGCGTTGAAATAAACGTGATGGAGATCCGTCAGCACTCAAGACTATCTATTGTGAATTCATTTTAAAGACCAACGTTAAAAGCACACAAAAGCAACAGAATACCCCCTTGTTATTCCATTGGGTTAGTATTAAAATGTATCGAATTGCATCCAATAAGACTGTAATAATATTGCTTATTGTTTCGTTTCGATAACTTGCGCTCAAGTGGAAAAGGAAGCAATTGGCAGAAATGCAACAAGGGAAACAAAACACTTTATAAAGATACAAATTTGACGGAAAATCTAAAACAGATAGTCTTGGATTAGTGTAGTGCAGGATAGGAATAATAAAAAGATTTCATGTCGATATTCAAAGTGTGGTATGAGAGGTCGCGAGCCGGGCGCCACAGAGCTGATCGGGCGCAACGTCGCCGGACCACAATAATAAGAGAGAGCCGCTCCATTACGGATAAGAGAGCTTATATTTCTACGGTACGGTCGCCGCGACGATTGCCGTCTGTAATTGTATCCGGTTCGTCTGCGACTTACAAATACGCAGCTCTTAGCTTCAGCTTTTCGTTACCTTTGCGGTAGTTTCAATCCGGAAGCTATAATTTCGTCTAACGATTTAACTCTCAAGGCGAGTGGACGCTCTGTTATTTTGCGAATAATTGCCGTCTTTGACTTCAATATCAATTAGTTATAAATCAGCTACAACAATTTACCTGATGACTAGTTCCATGTTAAATTAAGTGGTAGTCTAGAGTGGAACTATTTCGTTGGATTGTAAGTTGGCCGTCCACCAGGGATAAAAGTTTCCACGTAGATGGCTTCGTCTGCCGCGCACCACAACATCTGACAAACTTAGGAACACTTTAATTAGCATCGCCTACCTTTTACTATGTTCAGTTATTCGTTTGATATGAACTTACAAGTTAGAAAGGGATTTTTTCCATTCGAACTGAAGTTGTCAATTTTTTATACGTAAAGTTCGGAGTTTAAGAGGAAGTATGCGAAACATTTAGATCTTTGATTAAATAACAAAGCAGAAAGTTTGAAAGGGACCAGCTAATCAATTTGCGAGTTACAACAAAGTAGGTATTAATGATGTTATTTTATCCTGTTGGAAGTTGATTAATTTAGGCGATTTTGTTAGCCAACTTTTAATTTTACTGTTTTAAAGGTTACACGTGATTTTTAGAAGTTTACTAGTAACTTATGTTTACAGTCATGCAAAATTCTTAGTACAATTTTTTTTTTTTTTATATAACACCTTTTTTAAACCTGAAAATCACAGCCAAATCGCTACAAAAAACCCTTTACCCTGTAAATCCACCCAATAACGTTGTTAAGCGGAAAGTTAAAAAATAAGTTGCGAGCAGATATTATTAAGTTGAGCGCCGTCTACAAGCTATTCGGGATTTCCCTGTAAAGCCGTTCTCAATAGATGGCGTCGGGTAATAAGCTCAGCGATGGGCTATTACGAGGCTGTGAGAGAAATTCGTATCGCACGGAGCCTACGGGGTATCAGTGGCGTGCGACTTTTATGGAGCAGCCGAGCCGGTAGATTGAACCATGGAAGCCGGTCACAATGAAATCGATTAGAAATAGCCGTGGACCGACTGTCCGCAAATTACTACAATTGTTCGCTGCACACAATTACAGCACTACACTGCAATTTTATCTAAAATGTATGCGCTATATGCGATGCGTTATTATTTTTTATGTGAAATCATGCAAGCCAGCAAAATACCTTTGTAACACCTTTTTTATACGGTGCAAGATCAACTAAGACTTTGTATTGTGTCTGTGGTTTTTCAAGCGGTTAGAGGTTCTAAATCAACAATCCCCTTTTCTTCAGCAGGATAAACATGTACTTGGCTAATGGTGCGTTGTTATTTCAAGGTTCCGGCTGCGGGTTTGGTATTTCTTACCTGATCTCTCTATTCTTCAGTAATTTTGGTTAAAAGCTTAGGGCCTCAAATGGGCATTGTTCATATTTTTTAAATGTTGTAATTGAAAAAACATTTCGAGGAATAGCGTTACTAATCATAATGGACTAATTAATTTACGAAAAATATTAATATTTATTGATATTTTGGATAAAATATTTTGACAAAATATTTGAAACGATTGAGCTTCTGTGCCCTTCAAATTACGTCACCTGCGACCGTACAGTTTAGTATCGTTACCTCAAAAATAAAATAAAAAGTAAGTGGCAAGTATTGTCTACAATCTTGAATACAAGACTTGAATCTTATTCATCTCGTTTATAAATCTGATTACATTGTTTCAACAATCGACAATATTTAATATATCGGAAGAGCTATGGAATACAAAAAAAATGGAATGAAATGCTATGGAATGAAAAATTCTAATAGATTGATACTTTGACACTTTGATAGGTGTGGATGACGTTGTGTTGACAGATTGAATTTTTTTATTTCTGTACTAGTGAGGCAACAGCACTTAATCTTTAGTGCCACTGAAGACGTAACCTACCTTAAAAATTTTAAATATTTAAATATTTATAAAAAAATAACTATTGAGCCAACCATCAAAATATTCAAACTAGTTTCTCAAAATGCTCTAAATTTTCAAAAAATAAAATAAAATCTAATGGTTAGAAATTTTGGACAATCCCCATTCTTTTAAGAAGTGCATTTGACAAATATTTTGAGTTTACATTAAATTTTTCTTAAAATTTATTAAATGTGCATTATGCTTAATTTTTATATAATTTTGGCAGGTAAAATAAATATAGGTACAATATTATCTTTTTTTATTAACAAAATTGCCCGCCCACTCCTTGAACACTTTGTCACCGCAACCGCGGTATTTTATGCTGTGGCCAGCTTTAATATTGGTTAGTGTATGTCAATTAAATTAACACTGAATTTCGGCCTAGCCAATCAAATAACACAATGAACAAAGCGAGGCTGTCACCGCGTTATCCTGCTCTTAAATGAACTGCCTGAGATTGCTATAATGTCGCCAAATTTAATTGAATAAGGCTCGCTTTGGCGCGGCGGGCTAAAGCCGCGGCATTAATCTCCTAGGTAAAATCAATTGCCAAAAATTGTATTTACACAGACGTAACCCGTTCTATTTAAAGCCTTATCTGTCAGGGTTAGGTTACCTTTTCGCATGACCGGCTTGTACGGAAGGAGAATCATATCAAAGTAAATTATTTTCTCGTTTACCGTCATTTATGAAAGTGCACATCTCTCTCGTGTAGTTTGAGGTCGGCAATGGATTTTAGGTGGCTTCCTGAAGGTTCATTTCAGTGTGACTGGATATGAAGCAGACTTTTTATTGAGAAATTTATAGAGCAGCGTTTAAGAGCGTCACCGTGCGGCCAGAACGGGGCCGCCGCGCGCCGCCGCCGTCACGCCGCGTCCTGTGAAGAAATCTCGCTGCCCCTTTATTGCTTGCCTTAAATTAATGTCTCGACCTCAACGAAGGATTTTCTACTTTGTGGGAACGTTTAACGGATTTTATTACGCAAATATTTTATGAGAAAAGGAAACAAGTATTTATTTTGATAAATCTTTGGGATAATCCGAACACCCACAGACTAGATTATAATAAAATTGTTTCGGTAAAATAATTAAAATGGTTTCATCGTAAAATACGTGACGTACGTTGTAAAATTTTCATTGGCATGTGAGCTTTATGATTGAAAAGTTTTTGAACGTACGTGGTTATCCTGGCAGCTCTATGATGTTGGCGTGGGGCCACTAAAGGGGTAGTTTGTCAATGTTCGTATGATGGCCGTAAGGACAGAGCCGGGGTGCGTATAATTTTCAGATTAGTTTGTTCAGCAAGCGAGGCTGCCGGCGAGCCGCAAATATGTGGCCAATAATAACGTCAGCCCAGCCGTGCCCTGACGCGCCTGACGCCGGCGACCGACGCTATTGAATTCTTCTGCTAAATTGACGTATTAATTTCTGAAGCAATTAATTAGATTAGAAAAGGTAGACATACGATAAGGGTTTTGTTTGGCACTTGTCGCTTTTGTATAGTTTTTTACAGACAGCTTTTTTATTGTATTGGCAAACGTGTCTTTTTCTAAAATATGTTTTGTATATAGTCCATTTTTAGATACCTTTGATGGGAATTAGTTTAATGCGTTTTCCTTTACAAAGCAATAAATCTATTGATTTTACAGTAGGCGGAGGCTAGCTCATATCTTCAAACAAAAGACAGTCTAAAATCTACCCGTTTTCGTAATAATATAGTACTTGCAAAATAAATAGGCGCTCACCCAGATGTTTATTATCAGTTTCGCTGGCAATAAATAAAGTCGTATTATATACTTGAGCGGACGATCTCGTAGCTCTATAAATCATTTTTATTGTGCTGTCGAAGGGTCCTTGGTAATGGCGGAGTTCAACGCTAAATTGGGTCGACTCTTACAATAAATTGATAATGCTTTACACTACAGAACATTAACAGGCAACATGACGCGGAGCTATTTTGGTTCTTTTTTTTTAAGCGTAGGTTAATAAAATAAGCAAAATTTAGGAACGAATTCTTAAAATTTTCTGAGTTAAACTCATATTTTAGATTTTGTGGTACTTAACATACATTACAATGTACAGCAATGAATAATTTGACAATCAACAGCCACAAAAATATTTTTAAACACTCGTAACACAACTTACTTATTTTGGAATATTATGCAATCGTTAAAAGTAATGTTGAATCCAAATAATATCTCATTCACTATACCCATTAGTTGCATCAGGATGTCAATTCAGGTCATCGCAACAAAAGACATACGGTTCAAACTTTATGAACCAGATCAATATAAAATTCGAACTATAACAAACTACTATTCGCGGTTCACTAGCTTCATACAATTAAAATCAGTTCACAATGTAAGAAAGAATGTTCATTTTGAGTGCGGGCGCGGCGCCCGCGCTGGTCCTCGCCCGGAAACAATGAAAGCTTTGACGTTACTTCCGGTAGTTGCGTCGCACGCTGTCCACCATGCCTCATTTCATCTTTCTCCTTCACAGTGCACATCGGAGGACTTTATACAGTAGAGGAAGACCGTATATGTAAATAGTAGGTTAGTAATAGTAGGTTATATTGAGAAACAAGTCAATTATGTTTCGAAAATATTTTAGTTCTAAACAGGGTAATGTAGCAATGTTAGTGCTTTTAGGCATAATCGCAATGTTTTTTTCTCTGGTTTTCAGGATTGCAAGAAGCTTTGAATGGTTACTACCATTCAGCTATTTTGCATAAGTAGATACTATAAAGTTTTGAGTATAAATGTCTATGGCTATAAGGGTATATAGGGGAAGACTAAAGAAACGATGGATGAACTGTGTGAATCATGTTATGGTTAGAAAGGGGGTGACTTTCGAGATGACAACTAATAGAGAGAAGTATGGAAGAAAAAAAGACATGTCGCGCCGATCCTAAATAAATTTTGAAAAAGCAGGAAAATGACGATCATGATGAATGTTATTAAATCCGTTAGGATTTAATAACATTTGTTTTCTGATGATAACAGATTGTTTTCTGACTCTTGAAAAAAAAAACACATGTTTCCGTCAAAGACCGTGCGGTATTTCAAAAGTGTTACTATTTTCATTTTCCTAACCACTATAAGGCTGTGAAGGATTTGATGTTCATAAACGGTTAAAGCGTCTCACAGTCTTAATAGCCGGTCGGTGGTTCGTTATATAAATGCATACTCGTTTAAAATATAAAACAAAGTATGTTTATATTACGCGGTGGGAAGGAGATGTTAACGGGGTGTAAGTTATCGTTGTGAAGCCCTCGTTGTGCTACGTGCAACCATTACACCTGGTCTTATATGAATGTATGTATTTTGTAATACTCTTCTTGCTGCGTTGATTTTGAAAAAAAAACCCGTTTTTATTTTTTTTACATAATTTTAACCTTCCAAGCACTTCCATTAGATGGACTGTACATTTTTTAAATAATTCAATTGTATTTTCTTTCTACAAAGTGTCAATAATAGTATTTTTTATGTACAAACATAATATATAAACAAACAAGAAGAAAAGAATAGAAAAATATGTACAAACGTGTTGCTTTATGCGAGATTTCTAAAGAAATCTCTACCAGCATACCTGTTATAGGAATATGGATAAAGAGATGTAGACAGCATGTGTTATGATATTTTTAATCATTTAACAAGTTCTTATAAATGACTGTTATACTATTTATACAAACCCAGTGTTCCACGTCCTCTTAAAAATAAAACAAAATGGCCGGAAATGTACCAATAAATAGACAATACGGTATTGTTCTGGCTCGCAAAGCTCCAATAATGGAAATTGAAAAGTGACCGTTGATTGATTACTATCCAATTTAAAAGAGCTCTAATATCTGCTCACCTTTGACTACTACCAGACGTAGGTAGACTTTTGATAGTAGTGAACGGTTTTATACTAATATTCTGTAGACTGGATTTTTAAAAATATTTATTTAAATAAGTAGTCGATTGGTAATATACAAATCTCCTACCCTTCAACTACCTCCCTCATATTTTATATTTCACAATCATCTTTCATAGAAGTTTAAATATTTCTACGGCGATTATGATTTTACATTGTGTAGTGAAGATGTTTTTTTTAAATTGCTATCCTGTCATATTCGAGTAATGCCCACTTATTTCGAGGTTCAGGCGACAATAGCCAATTGCATCGCATCACGAACGTGTCTCATAGAGGAACTTTACAACAAGTACGTGTTGTTACTGAAATATCCATTTCGTTTATCGAGTGGTCCCATAAGCCGCTCGATATAAAACTGGTATAAAGGGAGGTTATTTGGTTCCGGGAGCAATAAAGTGGTTCCGTGAGGACAATGGGCACTGCACTTGTCGTCTGGCGACGGACGTTCAGTTTGGTCCACTAACTTCAAAATATTATACTTCCGATTTCTCCTTTATGTGACATTGTTAACTGATAAAATGTCCTTTACCAATATTTTATTTTCTTTATACTTTTATTGCGGTACTTTTAGCGGTACCATTTATGAATTGCGTCACATTACAAATATAGCATGTCTGAGAACCTGGCAGAGTTAATAAGACCCTCACTAACCCTTAGAGGGTCAAGTAAATAATTATTTCCACCCAAAGTGATTTCTAGGAATCTGTTCAGTAATCCACTATTTATAGTATAGTCAGGTAAATTGCTGGAAGATCAAATTCTCATTAAGTGTAGCTGTATATCAAGTTACGCGTGATAATATTACACCTGTTTCTTTAATATCTCAAGCATAAAAGTACTATCAAAACAGATATCTATAACAAATCCTCGAGGCGTCTAAGACAACTGATCATGAAAGTGCAGTAAGATTGGGTCTGTTGCGGCTGCACAAAGGGCTGGGCTGACTAGCTCGTTAGTGGACAGGTCGGCTTGACACAATCACGGTGACCTCAACAAGGTGGCTAAGACTTCACCCAACTACCGGATAAATTCGACCCTTCACAGCTTCGGTACGAATAAATTATATCTTAGGATATTTATCAAGCGTCTCAATAGTTTGTAGTTACTTGCAATAACATTGCTTTAAAGTTATTTAGGTATTGAAATATCTAAATAACTTTAGACCTTAAATGACTTTAAACCTTGAAGCACTTACTCAAATTGGCTGCAGCCAATTTGGGTATTTCAAGGTTTAAAGTTATTAATAATCTGCAGATAAGTATAATAGGTATTTTATCAATTTGAGAGCGTGTCGTGAAAATTAGATATTGATAAGGCGCGAATCGATCTTCAAATACCTAGTTAGTTTTAAAATCACGAATCAATAACCAAAGCGCTGATGTAACCGCTATTTGAAATTTAATATTGTATTCAAAAACTTTACTATTAGTCGACGCAAACCAAATAATCCGCACTACGTACCATTTAATGGATGCAAAAACCTCAAGTTGTAAAATAAAATCATATAAACGAATATTGCTCAGATAAAAACGGACAGGGCAGTATTTTTGATAAAGCAATTCGAATAAGCGCACGCACGATTACTTTTATTGAGGGGATTAAAGTGCACCGGTCGTGTAACGAAGTTCATTTATGAATGCGGCCGGCCATTGCGACGGGGAAATCTTAAAAATCCTTTAAATGTTTCTCTCAGGTCGCCTTATTAAGCGATCCTAGAAGTAATTGTGGCAGACTTACAAAGTTAAGCGGGTGAGGTAAGCCTCCCGACCGTGAACGCTCATAATCGTTATTTCGTCTGCGGACTTTACAAATTGTAACCGGCCTATGTCTGTGTTATTATTAGCACTTTAAGTTTTAGATGCGGTTCGCTTTAATAATGTTAGTTAGCAGCTTCAAAATGAACTTTTATATTTCGTAGACCTTCGTAGCCGTTTCGCTACGAAAGTCGTCGTAGCAAACATTTCTATGGATATACAATGTTATTTGCGCTGTTCGGTTACCTTTTTGAAACCTTCCATCATTATTGTTTTTTTCGAGACTAATAATTGTCATATGTGTCCGTCAAACACGATGTCCTATTTTCTTTCTTTTCTATTCAAAATCTCCGTTTTCTATTTTAACTTTTTCTACGGAGAAATGCAAACCCAAATCGGGAACACTTAATTGCTTCCCATATAATTATTGAATGTTCGAAAAGTTGTGATAATCCAGGTCAATGCGATCGCGTTACGATACAATTACGGCTGCTAATTAATGAAGCACATATATTTACGAACAACTTTCATTATGTTGATCACTTGTTTATGTCGCGGATATTTTCGCTCGCGTTTCATTTTCCTGTAGGTTATGTGTTGTAAGTATATAATTATCTTAAGAAAGTTATTAAATATGGCTTCGTGAAATATAATATGAGGGATACGATGACTCTTGTTTGTAGATTAAAATGTTAAACATATTTAAACGACTAACCGTTTTGTTACGAGACTTAAATTTTGTATTTTTCTATTGTGCATATCAGTTTAATTAGAATTGAAAATAATAATAAACTAAAGTAATAGGCATTAGCTGACTACTAAAATCCTTCAACGTTACATATCTATTTGACTGTTTACCAACTATAGTTGTAGAACTAGAACAATCTGTGATTTAGTATGTACCATACAGGGAACGTTCAGTCCTCACTTCAATTCTTGCCTGACTATTATCAATGTCCGAAGCGCAAGTTGCATTTACCGTTACAATTCAGATTGACGTAGTGCGGTATATGACTCGTTGAAATGGTGCAGTTATCGAATCACAGTACATTCGAGAGCCTGCGTGACACCTCATGACGTCGAGCCGGCAGGCCTATTCACGCCGACGCGTCTCGGTGTGTGCCTCTAGTCGTACGTGTTCACAATAGTCATTCTACGGCAGGCAGGCAGAATTCGATCAATCTAGTGCCGAACTGCTTCCATATATGCCGCCCGGGTAATGATTGTGCGACGTTCATTGTCCGCTCCTATTAAAATGACAATGTATGCGGGACTTGATAACGCCTGTAGGTACGAAGATATGTCTTTGGGTGAATAAATAGTTGTCGTGTAGTTGTTATGTTAACAGATGAATATTTGTGGCAATGCTTATGCAATTGCAACGAAGTTTTTTAATGCTATTTGTTTTGATTAAACATATATTAAATGTCAAAAGTTACAAGAAGTAACGTAGAATTTAAAGTATCAGTTTTGTTATGATGTAATTTCTAAAGTTCCGGCTAACGTGAGAAAGTTTAATTGGTTTCAAAATCACACGACGTCGATTCGTCAAAACTCATTAAAAAGTAAACAGAAATGTCGCAGAACCAATCAAATGTACGAATATGAATGTTTGCACGTTTTTCTACAATCCTGTCAATATTTGCTTCCGAGTGTACCTGGTTCCCACAAAACAGGTAGACTTTATCAATATATGAAAATAAATAAATTTTAAATAGGGTACCTATTTAAAATTTATTATAAATAAATTCTAATTCTAAATAAATTTTAAATAGGGTACCTATTTAAAATTTATTTATTTTCATACAAATTTTTTTTTTTGATATACCTGCCTAACCACCGACTGAAAATATATTTTATTGTGGATTTTTCCCAGTAAACTGGTATAATATACTATACCTAAATAGCGGAACTAACAGATATGTTTGTTTTTCTCATCTACGTTTTTAAACTAAATGTTTTGTTTGTCAATCGTCGTTTGTAAATACGTCTATGTAGATGTTTTTGAATAAATAAAGAAATCCAAATAACTGTAAGTATCTTTTGATTAAAATTTACTGAGGTTAGGAGAGATAACCTTTATCAGTCTCATTTATTAATAAGGTCCTGTACGATGTTCAGTAATAGGACTGGACTATAACAATTTTCTACAAAGCCAATTGTGGTTCTAAATGCATTTTATGGTTCCATAAAGCGTACATAATAAAACACTACCTAAGTATTCAGTGAGTGAAAATAAAAATGAGGGCGAGTTTGTGTACTGTGGGCTGTGGAGTGGCTCAGTCACAGCCTACAGTTTCATTACTAGATGACTCGGTCTATGGATGAAAAGCTGGAATTTCCCTTTGTTATAAAGCATTTTGTAGCTGTCCTGTACTGTTAGATAATTTTGAACTCGATCTCGTACGCAATACGATCATTTCTTGATTGCGCGCGCTCTTTATTAATCAAACTGCAAAGCTTGAGAGCATTTTGATTTTTATGATATTGTTTAGTTTAGTATTAGGTAATGTTTTAATAATAAATTTTCCTTTCTTTTTGCTTTATAGGATTTTATGAAACTGTCTCTACCTAAAGAATTAAATCGTAGCCAGAGAACATAATACGAGTCAATAAATTGAAAAAAATAGACATAAGTGTTTTCGCGTTACCTACAAGTTTTCGGGCAGAAATCTTACATTTTGCGTCCTCTTCAACGTCAAGAAATCTCCTAAAGATCGGTAACAATAGAAAAAGTAATTGTGTATCATCAGTGACAGTTGAGCTACTGCATGCGCTGGCACATACGTAGCCAAATATTTAGGGCAGTATGTTTTGTTGAACTGTACAAGTTATTATATTAACTAGCTGCCTTTAGGGGTTTCACATTTGAGCAAGTAATTTTAATATTTTTTCTAACCATTCTCGTTAATTTGTTAAATTAATGTTATTTGCTTAAAAAATAAATAAACTACCCATGCAAAAATATTTTTTACCGTCAATTCTATGTACAAAATTAATCTATTATTCTCAAAACTAATTTATAATGTTGAATAAGTTTTAAACAACAATTCTAGTAATAGAAATAATAAAGATGAATAATAATTTAGGTAGTTATAACAAGTTTTGTTTCGCTCATTACAAAGATTTGGCACTACTTTAACAGTTTAAGTTAGCTACGGATATTCATGAAATATTGATTGTCGATTATCTCTTGTTGTATTTAACCAAGATAATAATTTTACTCTTGTTAAAGAATTGTTAAAGATATATTTCCGGTTATAGAAAGTACATATTTTACATCCGGTTTTATTAAAAAATCCAAGATTTGAGGGGTTTCACGTATAAAACATTGTGATAATATTTAACATAACAACCGGTACGCGGTTATAAATGGTTGACTTAGGTAATTACTAAATAAAATAAATATGACTGATTTATCATAAACGATCAAAATTTTTGATATACAGAATCTACGAAAAGTAATGTACAGTAATGTTGTGTACTGTAATCTACCCTTTTATAATTTATTTTGCTTAAAACAGCAAATAAGCCGCCGAATAGGAAGTCATCCCGATTATGTTATAAAATTGATTTTAAACGTAATCAACCGCAGTTAGAGAAGGAAATACTCAATAAATTGGATCGCAAAGTAAACATACCTAACGAGACTTATTGTTAAATAGCAACCAACCAACCAAATAAACTTGTTATTTGATTCAAAAACAAAACAATCCAAACATTTAAATGGAAACGTTCTGTATTGAACACGACTGATATCTTTACTTAATGGAAATATGTCTTCATAATTAAGCCGTGCATTTTAAAAAGTAGCTGCTTGATTATAATATATTACTAAATTACTTATATTTTGTGAACTAGCAGCGCTCCATGGTTTCAACCGCAAAGTGTCGATCTGACCCGATTCGGACCGATGGCCGGTGGAGCAGACGAGTCCTGGAGTGGAGACCGCGTATCGGCAAGCGTAGTGTTGGACGCCCCCCAGCTAGATGGACGGACGACCTAAAGAAGGTGGCTGGAGCGGACTGGATGAGGAAGGCGGAGGACAGGGTGTTGTGGCACAGCCTGGGAGGGGCCTATGTCCAGCAGTGGAATAGGCTGAGTTGAAGTGTCGATTTCGTGGGAATATCGCGATAAAAAGTATCTTATGTGTTATTCTGATGTATAAGCTATATTACTGTAAAGTTTCATCAAAATTCGTTTAGTAGTTTTTGCGTGAAAGATTAACATCCATCCATCCATCCATCCTCACAAACTTTCGCGTTTATAATATTAGTAGGAAGTAGGATAGTAATCCTACTAATAACCACTAATCTAATATCGTACTAATATTATAAACGCCACCACCATCATCTGCCTGCCTTTTCTCAACTATGTTGGGTTCGGCTTTTAGTCTTGCTGGAAGTATCCAGTAACCAAAATACTGGTATTCAGCTGTAGCTGAATACCAGTATTTTACATGGAGCGACTGCCTATCTGACTGAGTTATGAATAAGTATTCGAAGAAAAAGAATGTTCATACTACTTCAAGCGAAGTTAACGATTAATTTATTAGGTAAATAAATAAATACTGTTTATTTTTTAAATTTATGTGACGGATCTTGTGGTTATTGTTTCATTTGAAATATGAGGAGATGTTTTAATATGAAGTTCTAAGTCGTTCATAAGATTTTTACATTGAAATGAAACCTACACCTAATTATTTATCTCTTATTCGTTATACCGTTGAACTGAAAAGATCATTTAAACCGCTAAAAAACTGTTGCCGATAAACTCTCCATGTTTCTGTATCTCTGAATTAATTCTGTAGATAAGGATCCCTCAACCCTTTATACCTGGAAATTGATGTTGACGCAATGAAAATAAAGGACTACTACTATTTGAATATGGCTACTTATTCAGCCATGTTTCGATACAGTCCTGTAAATATACAAGTAGGTACTCTATAGTAGGTAGCTCAGCCGATGTAGGTCATGTAAACCTCCGTGAAACAAGCATAGGTGTGCCGATCGCCTAGAGATACTTGTTTTGCGAAACGTATCAATTGTGCTGGTTGCTGGCCGAAATTAAAGATTATTTTAGAGTTGCATAGAAAATTTAACACCTTGAAAAGTATGCTTTTTAATTATAAAACAATGGTTTAGTAGAGTTTCTTAATTTTCTTATTATTTATTAAAATTAAGATTATTTGTTGTATTATTTAGAGAGTAAAAGATTGGGTATTGTTAAATACTCTTAAATATTGAAGTTCTTGATAAAAGTTATATTTACTGCGAAAACCTATTTTTATTAAAGTCTGCATTTCCGGAAACAATATTTGCTGCTAGAAGGAAAATCCTGAAAAACAATTGTCTAAACTTCTTTCCGTAGTGCTTCTGTTTGTAACTTGACCAGCTCTGTTCCTGAAAAACTTTATACAAACAATTTATTTTCTCAAAAAAAAAGCAATTTCATTTGTAGTGGGAATAGATTAAATTTACTGGGAAAGATTTACATTTAACAATTAGGCCTTTTCACTTACGCAATATCAGTTTATCAGATTGTTTACGAGAAAGGCAGTTAAGGCTCGGTAACCTATATGTATTAAAATAATGTTTAGCGCGAAATAACCCAGTTTATATTTTCCACCTTATCCAAATTGAAGTTAATAAAGCTTAGCTAAAGGTATATGAATCACACTTCTCAGGAGAAATTGCTTTTTAATCGAATGAAATGTTCACTTACCCTCGAGGCGGGTGGCGCTCGACGAGGCGACCGGACCGAGGCAGCGGCCCACGGCCGCGCTGCTCAACCCCGCAACCACAACTGATTTTCCAGCGCGAAAACTTCCCTCGAACGCGTCATCACTCACCCCATGCCCGCGCCGGCCAATCATCTGTGGGCGACATCGGCGAAGCCTGCCGGGCCCACACGAAGGCCCCCGAACGTTGGGGTGGCGATTGGATCTTTTAATCTGAAACGTAAATGCATACAAAAAGAAAACGACGGAGCTGTAAGCCACCGTGCACGGGCTGTAGGCTGAAACGAGTCGTGCAACAGGTAAAGCTTTTCAGTCGCAATCTGGAGAGGTCTGCTGCTTCAGTGACTTGGTGTCATTTGTCAAGTGGCTCTTTTTGGATTTCTTTTAGGGGATGAACTAGATTTGACAACACAAACTTTATGATTTCATAACAAACTCACACTCACAGTATGAAACAATACAAAGTAGAGTTTAAATATTTACTAGGAATTCTTTTTTTCTTCAATATAAATAAGAACGAAAGTTCTCAGTAATTTATTACAATCTAGCCTAATAGACTAATAAGCAATTTAACTTTAAGTTAATATTTTATAACTAAGAATAGTGTCAATTTGCACTTTTACACAGTTTCGTAGCACTTTTTAGTTATCTCCATTATTTCATATTTTAGTTTATTATTATTGTTTTAGGGTCTTTTTAGTACTTTTACTAATGAAGAGAATAACATTTTTGTTTTGCATTATTTTTACCTGTAATTCTTTAATATTATAATGATACACTATAACTAGGTTCAATGAAATTAATTGAAGCTCCAAAATCCTATTAGCCTGCACCGCATAAGACGTGCTGTGTATGTTTAATTGAAATCCTTTCAATTATATTGTTTGTAGGGACACGTTACGCGTGCCATTAGATTACTTGTTTAATTCTTGACCAGGGCCGTAATCTAAGTTGTAAACTAAATCTTGGGCCCCGTCTCACATATCCCATAAGCCGGGCTCGGCTGCTATTTGAATGCTCCTCGAACGACCACGAATTAGTATGCGCGCTCCATTCGGGCCAGCGTCCCAATGGACTGTAAGCGCCTCTATTCTATACCACTTAATCGCGGTCGCATTTTTTATTTAAGATTTGTTGTTGTTTAATCAATAAACGTTTCGGGTTGTTGTTTTTGTGCCTTGTAACTTTTTTGTTTAGGTAGCTTGTATGATTGTTGGATTTCTATGATAGCAGTCCATTCAATATCCTTTTTAAAAATCAAAACCATTTCAATAAATTTAGAATTCTATAAACTTAATTCTAAATTCATTGAAATGGTTTTGATTATATCTATCTGTAGAGGCTTTAAATCTTTACAAACATTTTTCAAAACCCCATTTTGCTACAAAAAACCTATAAAACTAAAATCACAGATTTTAATGGTTATTTTAATGTGTTCCAAACAACAGTAGTGGGACTAGATACAGAATAGCCCACCGACTCGGTTCAATTTGTAAGTGGGATCTTGGGATACGTTCATTTTGTGTAATACACAACTACGGAATCATTCCGGCGGTGCCTGAATTATGTAAATATGGATCCGAATACATATTCGTGCGAATAAATGTTACACTACAACTTGAACTTAACTTGTTTAATACTTATGTTTTGAATGCTAACGTTTGTTTATGGGAAACATTTTGTCAATGGTTTAATGATTGAGATAATTCTTGGAATTTGACGTTAAGTTAAGGTGTGGTTTAGTTTGTTTTTGATTTACAAGTATTTTCTTATTTGAAAGAGAAAAAATTGCGAAAATTAGTTCTTACAATCAATTTAGTTTTGATGATTCTCAAAAAAGAGGTCACACAATTTAGAAAAATCTTCCCAAAATAAATTAAAATATTAAGTTCGTCATAATCGTCATTGATTTAATTATGATACCCCATCCATTGTGTTTAGTTCCACGAAAAGGTTTTATTTGGCTATTGATTACTGAGCAAAAAAAAAAAAAACTCATTTAACGCATTTTTTATACATTACGGTATTTTGTTTGATTTTCATGTAAATAAAATGAATCGCCGAAATGTAGGTATGTACGCGCATAACTTTCGAACGACTGCACAAAATTGGATAATTCTTGTTTTGTTGGCGTCGGTATTGCCAGGGAGAACCTTCGATAATTCGTGCGAAGCAGGGGCGGGCCACTATTTTACAGTAATATTTTTAAATTCGACGTTCTACAATTATAAAGTGGCGAGAATGCCTGGTTTTAGCCTGCAATTAAAACTAAATCTTTGGCATAATCTAATTTTTCCAAAGAAAACTGTAGCCAATATTATTTATATTATTATTGCATATTTTCCACGAATACTGTACCACCTAAATTCATCTTGATAAAATATTGTCACCATTTTTCATATTATATTTTTTCACTCTTTGAAAAAATATTGAAGTACAAAACATACCTAAATAAAGTTAAATATCAAATAAACAAATAAGCCTACTTTAGCATGAACAGAAGTCGCGTATAGCCACACAAAGTTCCGAAGTGGGCTCTCACGTATCTTGATGTAGTTTGCGTTATCTTGGGCCCGTAACGTTGCTTTGTTTCCATTGCCTGTGCTCTCTGCGAATATTTAGACTTGGGCTAGATATGAGGAAGTACTTTATTTATAGGAATATTTTGTGATTTATTTATTTTATTTATTTATTTATTTTGTTAGGGAAAACAAACAATTGTACATTATCTATTACATCTAAGATTACATTAGGAGGAGGTAAATGTACAATCCACAACGTTTCCACAGATTACCTAGGTTATTGATACAGTGTAGACAAAATACTCAAGTTACAAAAACACAAAGAAGAAGACAGTAAGAGAAAAAAGAGGCTGTACTTATTTTAAACTAAAACAAATAGTACTAGATACAATTATTACGTAAACAAACAAAAAGAAAAGACACTAAACATCCCGCAAATGTAAACTATTCACTAAATATTTCTTAAATTTTTGACGATCTAAAGCGAATATATCCAAATTCACAAAATGTTCATTGTAAATCTTAGCTAGTCTATGGAGAGGCGCCCGTTCACCCGCGTTGGAACGACAAGGTGTCGTGGCAAAAAGCGGGTAAGCGCGTGCCTCCCGTCGAATAACTGTTCTGGGCACTACATAAAATATATTATTAACTAGGTCTGAGCAGTCAATCTTGTTGTGCAACAGATCATGAAGCATCATGGTTTGAAGCAACAGACGCCTTGATTCTAAGGTTAAAAGGTTGAACTGTTTTAGGGAATGAGTGTATGAAATATGTTCCGTATGACATCTAAACTGCATTGATCTTAAGAATTTGCGCTGTACTTTTTCTATAGCAAGATTATATTTAGCATAGTATGGATCCCATATCATGCAGGCGTACTCAATTTGTGGTCGAATCAAAGAATTAAAGAGATGTATGAAAGTGGCTGGCCGCTTGAAATCTACGGATGATCTCATTACAAGATGGTACATTTGAAATGCCTTAGCAATGATCTTATCAATGTGCAGATTTAGGTGCAGTTTGCAGTCCAATAGGATACCCAGGTCACAGATCTGAGTCTCTCTTAGAAGTAATTCGTTGCATAAAGAATAATTAAAACTAACAATGTTTTTATTTTTGGTGAAATTCATGTACCTACACTTAGCTATACTTAATTTCAATTTATTTGTATCACAATAGGCAGATAATCTATTTAAATCATGTTGTAGAAGATAACAATCATCGATCGTTACGATTTTCCTATAAACTTTGAGGTCATCAGCATACAATAGAAAATCACACACACATTGTGATGGATAGTTGAAGAAATCATGTGTTCAAAGAGGCAATTCTCGTAATTTTAAGAACGTTCACTGTCTGATCTCAGTCTTAATCTGTCAAAAATGCCTTTGATTTCCCTACATTTTTGACAAGGTTTTGCCATTTGTTTATCGGTAAGATTACGAGAATTGGCCTTCTGTTTAGGTTTTATGAGTTGCACTGTGTGTGTGGTGTGTGTGTGTGTGTGTGTGTGTGTGTGTGTGTGTGCTAAACTGACATTATTTTCTATTTGATCATGAAAAGTGTTAAGTATGAAGACGGATAGCAAAAAAAGGCGACCGAAGAATATATGGATGGATTGAGCGGAAGATGTTACGGTTGGAAAGGATGTGAACATTAATGTGACGGAGATGAGATGTAGGGAAGAAATTTAATGACTCTCTAGTAAACTTAAGTCAATGTTACACATAGTGCTACGTTTTAAAAATTAGGCTATTACACGTGTCTCGTGCTTGTCTACTCTCATGTGTGATGTTCTGTAGATAATAAACCGAGGTTAACGAAGAAATAAGTGTACTCAGAATTTAGAACGATTTCTGATATAATTTTAGGAATAAGAATTTAAAACGTTATTAAAAAAACATGGTTGATGAAATTGCGTGAGTAATGAGCGCGAAGCTGACCTGCCGTCAGTCGGTACTGTAGGGCCAGGAGGCAATTTAAAAATTTGTCCCAAGGCGTTGCCTAGTTGTCTATATTATGTGGCAAGATATGCAGGGCGCCCGCCGCGCCGCCTCCTCCCGTGCTACAGCGCTACGACGCTACGAGAACTGCTACGATATTTCGTTGCGCGGTTTAGTATCGGGATTAAGAGGGATTTAAATGTAATTTTACATTATAATGTTAAGATCGGTATTAATTGTAAACCTTAGTAATATACCCTTTAAAAAATCGTGTATTACTACACAAATGAATTGTAAAGGACTTTTATCTTTTAGCCTGACAAATGTTGGAATGTTGACTTAAATTTTTTTATTAATCCATATATAACCAAGTTTTTCTAAAACCAAAATTATATTTCCACATGGTTCAAAAGATTTACTCTTCATCACTTTTCCTTTCTCAATTAAAGCCTTTGAAAAAAAGCATTGCTCATGTAATCATGTTGATCTAAATCAACATGATTACATGAGCAATGCTTTTTCTCTCGTTCTCAGCAGGAGTGCAGGGAATCAAACCCAAGAGGTTTTAATTCAAAAGTCGGGCAAAGTGTTGTTGGGTTTTTCTATATGGAATTTTTCAGTAGTAGCTGGAAGTCTGGATTTGTGCCCGATTGATGGTACATGAGACTTAAACATAACTGGCGAAATGAGAAACTATTATTATACCTCTGCTCAACCCTCACCTCGAAGGCAAGGCGTATGCTAACGGTTGTTTATCTCTAAGATAGACGGTGTGTATCCCGTGTACCTTTTATAAGTTGGTAGGTCTGTGTCGTTTCCTGCGCCGAGTGCTCACGGGGGGAGGGCGCGAAGTTGACTTGATTGGAAACCCTATTCCATATTTATTATGGGCCTATTTTGTCATGTTTATTGACGCGCCTGTCGGGATAAAACTCCGGCTTATTAGGCGAGTTTCAAATTGACTTTATTCAATAACATAAGTGACGATGTTAAAACGTCTTTTAATTTTTTGTTCCCTTGGTCAATTGGTATGATTTATCAGCTATTTTGACAGCACTTATTTTAGTTTGAAGATTTTTCTTATATTTTAGGGCGCTCCAAAAAGCTTATGAAAAGGTTTTTTTTTATAATCTGAGGATCCTTCGGTGAGTTTTTATGATACTAATACGACGTCATAAGTGTAGGAACAGGTAGACGACGAAACCTATTTTTCAGACTAACGCCTAAATTACTTTACGCACGAATTGGAAAAAGGTGATCTATTCTTGGGAAATAAATATTACATACATACATAAACTCACACCTTCACGTGCAGATAGGTAGAAACTACAGATCCTACCATAGAGATATTCGTGATCCTTATATACTCCTAAAAATTAACAAAAAATTAGGACTTCTAAATTACGTGTAAGTGGTCTTACTTCTAATTTAGAAGACTTATGTATAATAACTATCATTGTTTTAAACCCATTATTTATTAATAAATATTTGTATTATTTCTAAAATTACGCACGGTGTATGACACGTTACAGTAATTAACAGGTTTTACGAGAACGTTCACAACAGCTCCGAATGTGCCGAAAACACAGTGAAGATTTTGTGTAATACTTACCAGATGTTAGGCGCTTAGAGAAAACACTTAATGTGAGGTCGAAAGTCTATCAACAAGCGAACAGCATGACTTGAAGGCGGTACGGTCTCCGTGCCTCGTTCCAATCACTTGCTGGTTACAAGATTTCTAATTTCGTAAAACATATAATGATGATGTTAATTAATGTGACTGTGTATACCTATTATTGTTATTTAAAGTCTGTGTTATTTCAATTAAATGATTGTATATATAACTATACCATATCAAAATGTGATCTTTAAAAAATAAATTTTAAGCCAAGCCTTGTAAAATTTCTACATTTATAAAAAATTTACATTAAATTTTTTATATTTATGGTGTACACACGGCTACACATCAAGTTATACATAACCAGTATAAGCCGATTTCTGATTGTACGTAAAACCTATACAATGCGAGATCAGCTAAAACTGGATATGTATAGCTTGATGTGTAGCCGTGTGCACGAATCATAAGTTTATTTTATGAATTCCTTCAGCGATCAATTATTAGGTGTTATTAATTTATTATATATCGAATAATATTATATTCATTCTTTTGTCTGTTATTATTAATTACAGCATTTTCCTGGGACTGCCTGTCGTTATCTTTATTATATTGTGAAACTGTTAAAATGGACCAGATATAATAGGAATAAAAAGAAACGTATGCTTCAGTAGCAACATATTCGATTTAACGAGTCTCGGAGAATCAAGATCGAGTGGATTTCGCTGGAAAAACTAATGAACTGGTTTTCTTTTTTTTTTCAGTGAAAAGTAAGGAAAATAAGCTGCTCAATAACAGTCAAACCCACAAAATAATATTAGATTGGATTCACTTACAAAGTGAGAATTCTAAGAAAATATTTTATCCTCATCCATCTAATAATATTTCTAATTTTTTTTGGGTAAGAATAAATATTTTTTTGTTCATATAGTTTAATTTATGTTATCCAAAATGTATCAGCGCAATTTTTCTTTCAAAACTATATCTACTAAGATAAATACTCTACGGTTTAGATTTTTATGGAAGAGTTTTCTAAGAACATCTGTATCTGTCTATCGAAAATGCCTAAGCACTAAACACATTGTTATAGTAGCATTAGAGCCACAGGTAGCAGTACCTAAGTATCTCTTATAAATGGTAAGCTTCTAACATCACATTATGTTTTATTTTAAAACAGGCAGATTTTTAAAATGGCATATTTATAAATCATTCTATTCTGTAAATTAGTACTAAGACTTTAAAGGTTCACACTGACATCTTACTGTTAGTATAATTTGACAAATAATTGTCACTCTTCTTGGGGTAGACGTATTCTTGAGTGGAGCGAATCGCGAATCGGTAAACGTAAGGTAGGACGCCCTCAGGCTAGGTGAAGCGACGATCTTCGGAGGATGGCTGGTAGCAGTTGGATGAGAGTAATATAGGGGAGACTTATGTCCAGCAGTGGACTGCTATAGGCTGATGATGATGATGTCATTCTTAATTGAATAACTATGATTTATGTACCAATTATATTAGCATCATTTATTTAATTACTGTAATCAATAATTATGCATGCTCGTTTTAGTGAATAGTTTCGGAAACTGATAAAAAAACCCGACCATAAAAAAAAAAACAACTAGGTAAATAAAAAAATCAATTGTTTTTTTTTATCTTGCAAATAAATTTCGTTTCATTTAGTTCAAAGTTAAAACTATAAATCCTCAAAAACTTAGTTACACAAAAACAAGTTAGTAACACTTAAAACTTAAATAAACCCCTATTTTCACCTACAAACATTGCAGGCAAGTCCCCTGGCACGTTGGAACGCGGCTCGGTGCGCCCAGAAGCGTTGTTAAAGGCATTATTATCCGGACGGTCGCGCTGCAAATAAATCGTCTGCCGTGCGCCCGCTCTTTCGATTATCTTCAAATCTTCATTACACAGACGTATGCTCTTGCGCCTCTTCCACCTACGTTTTTATTTAAGGGATGAATTAAATGCGGGTTACGACGCTTTCGTGTTAAGTGATATTTATTGAATGGAGTATTTTAATTATTGGTTGAGTTTAAAACGTTGGTATTATTTTGGGTTTGTTTATTATAGATTTTGTTAAGTAGGTGCATCCTGGGGCCATATTATGACATAGTAATACCATCATTAACAATGTGAGCTGTGGTGGTCCATTGGTAACGGCCGCGACTTACTAGTTATTGTCGTGGGTTCAAACCCAGACAGGTGATTTACTTTGTATAAATTATTTCATCACCACTGCTCTCCAAACGTGAAGGAAAACATCGTGAGGAAACCGGCATGTCCTAGAACCAAAAATTCGAAGACATGTGACATCTACCAACCCGCACTGGCCCCGCGTTGTGGATTACGGCGCACTCCCACTCACAGGGAGGAGGCCTGTTTCATAGCAGTAGGAATATCCAATGCAACCATCATGATTACAGTCCGAAAAAGGATGGTGCTATAGGTCATGCATAGCTCCGTCTCTCCCTCGCACGAGAATCATGATGGAATTAAAACGTCATAATATAGCACCTGACTTCTCTATACCTAGAAGTAGCAATCGCTTTCAAAGCGTTTCGTATTTCAACAACGACTTTCAACAGGATTGACTTACGCTTTTCGGTAGCTTATGTCAATCCATTACATTTTTTACTTTTGCATGATCGATAAAGTGTCGTTATCACTGATAAATGTCACTTTGTCTAGGCTCTCTTGTCAAAAAATATTCACTCGCTTACTCGTTAGATGGAAAGCACATGACAATCTGCTACAATGTTGACATTAAAAACTAGTTCATACGCCAACGAGTGCCTACGACGTTGGAAAACAATAGAAATCAGAATAGGTTTGTTCCAGATTGGAGACCTATTTCCTTTACATTCACATGCAGGTATATACAGGCTCAAATTAAATTAGCTAGCGAAAATCACCAGACGTCAATCGACGGGAATCGATAACTTAACAAGATAAAACAAAAAAAAAAAGATAATTTATTTTGAGGTTAATGACCGTATTTATTAGCTCAAGGGTCACTAATGAGATATGACGCATTTACTTTTTCTATTGTTACCGATATTTAGGAGATTTCGCGACATCGGAGCAGGTATAATGTACCCAGGATTTTGTAATATCTTGATTTAAAAGAGTGTAAATGGAGTTTCTTGCCCGTTCTTCTCCATAGAGATCTACGTTTTGAAATGGGCAACTAGCTTCAATTTTCTGACTAACTGACCGACTATTTAATTTTGACAATTCAAAAGTGCTTGTACATGGTTTAACCCGTCGCGCGTCTAATTAGCAGACAATAGAAACTTTATTGTTATCTGTACACATGTTGTACGCTCGACATGCGAAGAGTCAATTGAAATAAATGCTTTGAGTTTGAGTTATAGTGTATTTGCTTGATATATCGATTAAAAATCTGTTTTTATTTCTGTACACTTCATAGACGTGATGTCATTGTATCAATATATAAACACAAAAACCTGATATTCTCAACTCATACTTCATGTAACAACACTATCAGCCACGTATTTTATTATTTTAACAATATTTTGTACACCACACATACATTAATTATAATAATATGTTAAGGCGATGTGACTAGAATAAAATTACTATAGTACAATAGGTACAAAATACTAAACATTAAGCAATGACAGATAAATAAATTATGTTGTTGCAAATTTTCTAAATAAAAGTAATTCCTTTTTCCTAAATAAATAAAAGTAATCAGTGTGCGAGTTAAGGTAATCACAGAATGTAGAATTAATGTGCATACAAATAAATAAGCATGCCATACGCTAATATGTAAGCAGTTTGATTTTGTCTAGACTCAAGAAATATTTATGACATACTACCAATACTTTTCAAAGGCCTATCCAAAGACACAGTGGAACAGACAAGTAAAAAAAATCATCCCCACTTTACCTGTAAGAGAAGTACTTATCTACCAAAAAAAAAACATTTCAAGATTTTATTTCATAACTTTGTAGGTATGATTACTATGTATAAAAAGTGGGGTAGGTATACCTAATTACAGCTTTTGGGTCTCTGAGTTAAAGCGTGGACGGTCATAAAGATGGACCTAAGATTTTCGTCGACAACGTGATTAAATAAAATACCCAATGCTATCAAATTAAAAAGTTATCGATACTTCAAACGTCGAAAGCAACTGAGCAAAACATGCATTGATTGTTATTGTTACATCACTTACTCCGTATAAACCCTACTTAGTAAGTAGAAGCTTACTCCTGTTACGAATTGAACATTGCAAGAAAATTCCACCCGACATGTTTCAAACTCTATGAACCAATGAAACTTCGGTTCAATAACAAACTTTTAATGAAACACGGGTAGTTGATCTCTCTTCAGAATGTTTTTGATTAAGTATAATAATGTTAATAAAATCCTGGCTGTATGAAATGAAATGATAACGAATACTTTTAATGTTTTATCTGGATTAAAAAGGGGGTTCACTAATGAGGAAAATAACCGCGATATTAAAATGCAACTTAGCACAACGTTTTTTTTTATATTTAGCACGATGTATACGAAGATAAGAAGGTGGGTGGTTTAATTATAGCATTGACATTTTAATATTTATGTCGAAAAAGGGTGTGCGTTATAATTACCTTCATAAATGTGTAAACAGCCACATTATCTTTGAACCTGAAGAAAATTAAGAGTGACTTGCTGTAATAAAATATAATTTTTTTAAATGCGATGACATAGTATTATTAAATTAAGAAAAAACTTTTATTTCAGACCCAAAAAGACCATTTGGTTAGTATATATGTCGCAGCCAACTGGTTAAATTAGCCGTTTAGTTAACCGCCTGGCCTTTAGTAGTGCTCGTCTCGAATCGCTCTCTCGGCTCGCACGCGGTTGATCACAGTTCTAACCTAACCTAACCCATTTGGTCGGGGTGCCCTGGCTTAGTTACTGCGACCAATTCGGCTCGCGCGTGATTGGTTACAGACTTCCAACCTAAACTGTAATTGAATATCATTCAGGCCGTTAGTTGAACGGCCGCCGTTTAGTTAAAAGGCTAGGCGGTTAATTGAACGGCTAACCTAACCTAACCAGTTGGCTGCGACATATACACGACTTAGAGACTAGTGTAAGTACTTATAATATATTTTATCTATCAGAGGAACAACACAAACTATTCATTACTACGCCACAGTGGCATGTAGGCGCATCCAATGTCCCAGTATGGGGCTGTCCCACCTATCTGCTAAAGTTGGCTAGTTTGTTTGTTAGTTTTGGTCTGCTATAATCATTCATCATTAGATATTAAAATGTTACCAAGATAACGAATTTTAAATCACTTTCACAGGTGTTTCTCCTGTTTTACACTCAATAACATACATATAAAAGTCACATAATAGATACTATTTCGTAACCGAGTATAGAAATATTTACATCGGGTAGTGCCACAAACTTTACTCCATCAGCAATAAAATTAAGGGCACCGAGCAACCCTAACTCTACTGCATCAAACTTGAGAAAGTAGTTAGTGATTTTATTGAAATGGCGGCAAAGGCCGGTGATAGGAGTGCCCACCGGATATTGATTTACCGAGCCAATGGCGACCAGTTCCGGCTGCACCGAAACCACTACCACATTAGCTTTGTGCGTCATGTGCTGCCTAATTAAGTTCCTCGCTGTTTAGAATGCCAAGATCAAATGCAATTTGTGCCTCGTTGGACATTTTAAATTCGCCGGTTAGTTAAGTTAGTTTGAGGCCTTTGACGAAGAAACTGGTGGCTATTTTAAGTGTAAGTCAATTACCTACAAAATTAAGCGACTACAATTTCAGTATCATATTTGTTGATAAAATTGTGCCACATACATAACTAAAGCAAAAGATAGGAAGTATAAACGATTATGTGCTCGTCCGAATTTTACAAGCATTACCACAGGAAGCAGAAAATCGGAGTGACCGAGGGTGACTTTTGCAAGAGGACAGTTTCAGTAAAATTCTATTTCCTTTTCGTTTGTGTTACAGTTTATTTACCCCAGTGAAGTTTAGGGTTAAGAATGTTGTTTCTAGTTACTGCTCTTTTGGAATAAGTCTATGTTTTGTACGTTATATACTGTTCTATGTGCTAGATCAATATTTTACAGGAGATCACTAAAACTACGTCGTGAAAATCTGATTGACAGACATGAAAATTAATTAAATAATTTGTTATTGATGAGATTGACGTCGTTACAATTAAATAAAAACAATGTATAGTGGGTGTCGAAATGTAATCTCTGCTTATGAGTAGGTATGTGACCAATTGAGCTCTCTTGACCTAATCTAATTATTCAAAGCACCACAACACAAAAGACTCCACTGCCGTTGATTTAATTAATCGACGATTACATAACTAATAATGCGGCTATGCTTGACCATCAGCAGGTAAATCCAAACAGTCGGAATCAGTGTAATGCTCTCTAAACGTTTGATATGGAATGAATAACATCACAGGCTCGTTACAAATGGATGAGCCGAGCGAGGCCGACACACGAATCATGTTTACGTGCACTCTATTTGTTTCAAATCAGTGGATGCGGCGTTTCAATTTAGTAATGTGGCATTATTTTTGCTTGAACGATGTTTGAACGTTTTGAAAGGGTCTAATTAGAGCGCTGGTTTTCAATAATTTGTTATTGAAGTGTTTTTTTAATTAACATCGAGATTTGCTGTGATAGTTTGATACAGGTGACAGTAGAGCTACTTAATTGAGGAAGTTAATTAAGTCTGGAAATTTCAAATTACTGTCAAAGACACTTTGAAAAATAACACTGATTTCGAAAACATTGTAGCTAGTAACCGATCCAACGAGGAACAGTTATTTACAAAACAACATAATAAAATGTAACATAACACAAAACATTTAGTAGTTGCAGGTCGCGTGGAGCGAGCGGAGCGGGGACACGATTCTCTCACTCGACAGATCACCTGAAAGTGTACCACTTAATAACTCACATCCTCTCGCGGTTCAGTGGGCAGCCGCTGGATCGTCACATATCTCTAAATATGGCCGGCGAAGCGTGACGTCGCCTGCAGAGTTACAACACGGGATTAAGCCCACATGCCCACACCTCAGCTCCCGTACGACACCATCACGTGTGCCGCCAGCCTTTGCCGATTAAATACCAAATTAACGGAACGCTTTTATCTTTCATTTTGTGTTATACAATATTTTTCAATAGGCACAGCTTTACCATGAAATATTGACGCTGGCACACGTTTAGAGCTAAATTGAATAATATAAAAGCTATTGTTGCTCTCACAATGCTGGTTTTATGTGCTGAATGCAATTTATTTGATTTTAGCTGCGCAGTTCTACATGGTTTTTTATTCAGTAGTTTTTCGTCCTTGTTTTGTAAGGTCATCAACAATAGTGTTCATAATTATAAACAGTTGCAGCAGTTGCGCAATATTGCCATAACTAGAATAAACTACGTGTATCTATTGAAGAGTATAATAATATTCATTGGGCGCGGGCAATTTTCCGGGTGAGTGGCGACGCGTCTTTGATCAGGCGTCGACTGTATCCCGAGAATAGTACAAAATTAAGGATTAACTATGGCTTTATAAGTTCTTAGTGAAGCTTTATCATTTTTTTAATATTTTATTATTGATTATTAATAGATATTAAATACTGATGCCACGTTTAAATAAAACATTTTCGTTTCTGAAATGAGAACCAAAGTGTGTGCGGAATACAGTTCACTGTATTGAAAGCTGTGTCAATGCACATCACTAAAAGCATTTTCCAAAATACTTGTTCCCCAAAGTAATTCAATTTTGCACCCCAAATAAGTCGTCTGCAAGCACGTGTAGGTTGATCACTCGTCGTTTGTCTATGGGCACAAAATGTCGGGGACGGGCGCAGGAAAGGGTTGACGCACACGTCTTGAAAGCTACGCTCCACCTTTTAAACATTACTTCCAGTATGTTTACAAGCAATTATGCATACCACAATGACTTGCAAAGACAGTGTAATCAGGTCGTTACCTCAGTATGTGATCATATTTTGGACCAGAAAATGAGCTTAATTGTATATTTATTACTCTACTCGTTCCAGCGAAATGTCGCCTTTATTGACACAGTTTTCAGTAAAAGAAAATTCAGTTTCGTGATGAAAATAATCCAATGTGATACTTATTATATATTTGATTTTACCGTCGGTCAGCACTTTGCTTTTAGTGAAATATGGCTGTAATATATTGAATCTGTAGAGAAATGTCACAAAAATTGGTACATTATATTTATTAAGGTAATCTTGTAAGTTACATGAAATCTTTTTTGTTTTACATTTTCTTTGTGTTGTTGTTGTAGTTTATGGACAAAGACATAACTTATTTTTTAATTGGTACACTTGGTTACTTATAAGTTAATGTTGTGTTTGAACTTTTAATACAAATACATTGAAAAGAGTGCCTTTAATATTTTTTCTGCTAATTAACTCGTTCCAATTTAATATATTTAGAAAAAATTAAAGTGTTAAAATAGACCTTTAATCTTACCTGTCGGTCGACATGTGGAGAAGATTCCAGATTGGCTCTCGACGTCGAGAGAAGATGTATGAAGGACTCTCCACTGTTAGACTGCTAATACCATTGATGTAGTGGACTAGAGCGCCGTCGAGATGTGTTGCTGTTTGTTCTACCGCAGATTGGGAACACAGGGATTTTGGCATTTATATGAAGTAATTGGTTTCTCGTTCTTTGTGTTTCAGTTCATAAATTAATTACTTGATTGAATTTGGTGAATTTATAGATCCTTATGCTTCAAGTTTTGTTACATCACTGAGGGTTATTTTAATTTCTAGTTTCCACAGTTTGAGAGGAGATCGCGTGTGTCACTGGTGTACAACAAAGCGCGTGTGCACACACAGGTCACGGGTGGTGGGGAGGCTTCCGTTGCGGAGTGTCGCACCCTTCCGGTGTGCGCCGGCGCCGCTACACGACCTCAAGCGTGACCGACCACTGCCGCGCACCATAATATCCTATTGTCATGTAATAAATGAACTCTAGCTATCTATAAAAATCATTTCATGCATACACGAATAATACACACTCCACAATATATTAAGAGGCTCTTTTGGGTAATAAACGCGATCAAAAGCTTTTACATATTCAATTAATAGAGACCATATTTTATTTAAGCACTTAGGCTCCGCCAATTGACGGAACGTAATTGCGGTTTGGTTTCATTAGTCTTAAATGGAAATTTGTTTTGTCTGCTGTTTATTACAACGCCCATGATATAAACCAATTAGTAGGTACCCACTGGAAAAGCTTTTATGATGCAATTAATGGATACGGTTCAAGTGTCCTGAAAAACAAAGGAATATTAATTTTAATGGTGACATGCTATAGCAGGCGGCCACCTGAGCAGCTGCATTAAAATATCTTTATTATTTTTATTCATAATTGCAGTTAAAATAAACCTTTATATTCTGGCAGGCTTCAATCGAAATATTGGTAGAACAAAATCTGGTCTAAAGTGAAAGATCATTGGAGCATTGAATACCTTTATCGTCCGTCAGTCACGTGTTCAAATTTTGTCAATACAACGCAGTGGTTATTCAGAAGAGATCGGAAACAATTAGACAACAGTGGCATTGATCGACCGAGCGCAGTTCCGTGCGTCGCGCTGCCCTACTGATTTACTCACGAATATTTTCCAGAGCCGATCCAGCATGGAAACAACTAGACGCTTAAACAAAATTATACCTTATTTCTATGTTACCTAAGCATGTTATCGCATTTGAAGTCGACTTGGGATGTTTACTCCTTTTATAAATGAATTCGCCTTATTTTAATTCAACGAATGAATATGAATATCGGTCAGCGTGGTTGTGTGAGATGGTATTTAATCAATGTTCATATATAAATGAACGAGAAGGTGGCGCAGAATCTGAATTTATTAATCGTGATAAGTATCAGGTGGTTATTTATTTTACACAATAAAGCTCAGAAGCAAGCAGTTTTTCTGGATATAAAATTTGTGACACCGCAAATATAGTAGATATCAATAGACATTTTAAAAAATAATGTTTTATTTTTTACGTTGTGAGCTGTTACTTACATATTAAAATGAAATAGTGCTTCATTAGATCTCAGGCCTTACCTCTGTTTGATAAAACAAATAATCAGTTGAGCCATAAATTTGGATCGAGTAGGTGTTGAAGTTTTGTATGGGACAGCTGATTATTTTTTCGCGATTACGATGTTGGTCTTATGGAGAAAGTTTGATAGTCTGTACCATATCTTTAAATATGACCACACATTTCTAATACATGCTGTAGAGTAAATATCATCAAGCTTTAGATCCATAGAGCTTTAAATGAAGCTTTACAAGTTCGACCTTTTTCTTAAACTTGATGTGCCATTTTACCAGCCGGGTACGACTTAATTTTGCTCATTTCTCTTTAAATCATTTACCATTGCAGTAGGTATATGGCAAGTTTATGGTTTATGTATGCATGCAGTGTTCGCATGTACGTAAGCGTGGTCGCAGTAACTAGTTTGTATCTGGGCCGTCGGCTAAGTGCGCTGCGCCTGTCTGTCCGAGTACTTAACCTAATATTCGGTAATTGCGTTAGGAGCCGCAACATAATTAACGGGCTCTCTCAGTTGGTCACCTAAGACGGTGTATTGATACGTGCTTTGTGGTTGCTAGTAACCGCGTTCACCTGCAGGAAGTTGTCTGATAACGTTAATATTACGTCTCAACATATTATTAGCCTGGAAAGTTTTCCGAAAAAGGTAAGCCAGAATGATTTATTCCCATTGACATATATATTACTAGCGTTTATTCCTTTACAACTCTATCCCAAATATTTCCAGTGATTTCCAGTCCAAAAATAAAACTAACCCGAAAAACGTTTAGTTTTGCGGAATATATTCTCAGAATAGCTTACAACAATCGTTTGCCTTTGTATTCGCTTGGTTTTTTGACTATTTGTAAGTACTTGACGGATTTTGATGCGGTTTTCACATTCATTAAGATTATTTTTTAAGGGGCATGCGCTAGGTAACCCGCGAAATTCAAAATTTCTTACGTTTTTTGTTGAACAAAATATGGTACCCTTGCTAAGCTTGGCAGCATTGACTTATATATTACTAGCGTAAATCATGGCTTGGCAGATATTTATAAAGCAGACGCGAGGACTGTCTCAATGTGTGTGTGACAATGTCAACTTGACATTATCCATCAGCCCCTTTTATGAGACCCAGAAGTGCAGTGTGCGTGGCCTATTCTTAGCCGGGACAGTAAATGTATAGGTATTTACGTCCTCTGTGATTGGTATACATTGGAGGAAACGTTATGAAAAAATAAACAATAATCTCATGAACTTTGTAATTGTAAACTTGCACGTAAAAAGCTTAAACACAACAACAACCAACAATTTAATTAACCTTAATTAAACAAAGTTTTATTTAAAAAATAAACACAGTTTTCGTGCCTCACACGATTATCGATCACATTGGAAATGAATCTACGGAATTCGAAAAAATATTGTCGATGTCGTTCTGACTTTTTTCAAAAAGGTTAGACTACAGGGCAAACCCTTAACCCGATCGTCTTTGTTTCAGGCTCAAATTGTAGCTGACTAAATTATCCAGAGGACTTTTTCTCAAATTTTTGCTATCATTCTTCGTTTCCAAAATAACGAGCGACAATCAAATTTTTTTTTTTTTTACTATTTTGCACCTTACAGCTCTCGTGAATACGCGTCTATTGAGCATTTTTTGAATATCATATCGTCACAACTCTCCGAGATATAAGGGGATCGCACTTTTTCGTGAAATCGGAGCCTACACTGGAGCGAACGAAATTATCTCGGTTCATTATAAATATCATGGCTATTTACAAAATTTTCTACGTGATGCAAATTGTTATTTTTATTCTGTTTTTTAATAAATGCAATATTGCTGCTACACTATGATCTATACCGATATGCAACTTTGTCTTCTTATACTTACATGCTTATATTATTATTTCTCAAAATTTTATTTGCACGAAGAATAATTAATAGTGTTAAAAACTAACTTTGATTCAAAACAAACCTAACATTTTCTAAATATTTTTATTTACATTCACTCTCGAAAATCTAATTCGATAACTACTTATTTGATAAACTTAAATTAATTACCATTTTAGTTAAATTCATCTAGGTCATCAATGTTTTGAACCTGGCTTGTACGCAGAATCCCAAATATCAGCGAAGCATACACTGGAGTGGAATCTATAGAACATGATGAGAGGCAAACTAATATGGCCTAATATAGTCCAGATGACTTTGCCGTAGAACTCGTATCTCTCGTCGAGGCTGTCGGGAGACTTGTAGGAGAAGGTGTTGAAGATCCACATGGCGACGTTGGCGATGAGGAGGAACATCAGGATCTCGCGACCTGGCTTCTTCCTACGAAGCTTCTTGGTGTTGCTGCAGCGGCGGAGGCCGTCCATGATCAAGGGCGTCTGAATTAGGACTTGTATGACCTGGGAAATAATAAAATTGTAGAAATATTTCCGCTTCTGTGAGATAATACTATGGATATTATTGAAAATGGAGGAAATCTGTAAGATTCAAAAATAACGGAAAAGATATAAAATACACTTTAGCGAATAGTTTCAAGATCAGTTATATTTTCGAAATCATACTCACCATAACAGTAAAATCAACGCTCTTGATAACATTTGAATAACTGATAGTAGCAACCAAAGAGAAGACTGTCTCCATGAAGAAGGCGGGCAGGCAGATGAAAAGCAGCACGTCATCAAGGAGAGAGATCGGGTGCTCGTTGATGTCCAACTGACGCATCTGGTTGAAGGCGATGACGACGGCGAAGAGCAGCACTGAGTGAAGACCTAGCCTCGTGCATGAGTTGAGAAGATAGCCAAGCTCTATGAAGTCCCTGGAAAAAGAGATTATTTAAAGATTTTGAAGATTCAGATGTATGATTTGGTTTTGTAGTTACAATAGGAAATTATGTGAAAGCTGCCTAGAAATAAACGTAAAACTCAGTAGCCTGATCTAATTTAAGAAATAATACACATTTATTTGTAATAACTACTGTTTTTACATTATCTGAAGAAGAAAATCGTAAAAGAATTGATTTCATAAATGTTTGGCAATCGAATATAGATTTAAGACAACTTTATTTCTTATAAGAATTGCATACATAATTCACTTACTGCGAAACAATATCTAAAACTAAGATTAATAAATAAAGTGTACGTATATAAAATAACAAAACAAAATAGCAAATTTATATCCAATATTATGAACTTACTCTCCGACGCTGCTAAATACGAAACCGATGATAAGCATGCCGGTGATCACGACCATGACGATGAGACCCAAGAACAGGCCGCGGTTGGAGGCGTGACAGTCAGCGTAGATCACAATGTTGCTTGTAAAGTCGTTGTCTTCGTTTGCTGTTGGGAGCCTGAATAAAATATTATTCTATATAGATAAAACAGACATAAGTAGGAAACACAACTTCGTAGAGTTGCAATAATAAAGAGTTGTACAAGTTGTTTTAATACGTTGTATTGGATTCTACATTCTCCGTTGGAGCCACCACGGATAAGTCAAATTGTTGTAGAGATTAAAAATAACCATTTTGAGACTTCAGCAGAAGATATAGAAAGCAACAGTTTGATCTCATGTATCTTTTATCCAATAATACAATATTACACTACCTGCACATATGGTAGCTGTCTTCGCTGTTGGAGTTGACATCAGAACCGTTGTCTTCGTTGTCGCAGTTGCCGATGTTGTTCCAGATAATGTAGTAAATAGCAACTGAAAATAGAAATGTCTCAATTTTGGAAAAATATTGTGAGTGAATCAGCTTTAGAAGCCAATAACAAAAAAGCAAATCAAACCGACGGCTGACTTTCAGGAATTTTTCCACGCATGTTTTTTTTTTTCAATTTGCATCTTTTACTTTGCCTCTTTCATTTCCAATTTACCAATCAAAGGGAATTTGTGATACGTACCAATAAGAATATTAAATTCCACGTTGAACGGATAGAGGTACGGCGAGAAATTCTCATATATCGAATTAATGGCCACGGAACTGTTGCATTCGGGGTTGTACAGATTGCTTACGTCGATGAATCTATCGTCCAGGGGTTTTTCTGAAAAAAATATTGATGAAATGATTATGATTACTGAAGAAGAAGAGTTAGAAGTTTATTGGGAGGTATCAACAGTCAAACGTAAAAGGTTGGAGAAAACAGATTATTACAATTAAAATATAATTATGTAGAATCAGTCATAGCAAAACTATTTTTCTAGAGTTTAAAATGATTTGTATACTCAATAAACATCTTACCATATTCAGCAATAGTGACGTTTCTATCATAATTTGAGTATTCACCGGACGCATGCCTAGAAGTGGCGTACAGCGTCAATCCCAAGATGGTCTCACGAACGATCGCAGACACCCAGAAGCACAGACTGCTGCCGATTAGATGCATGAACGCGAAGTGAGCTAAGCCCTGAAATCGTTCGCATTATTTGTAGCATGTGTTCACACATGATGTTCGAATAATTGCATTATTATAATTAATTTTGGAATCTGTTTTTTCTGCTTTGTTGGCCTAGAGTGGAATTTCAACAAAACTTTTATCGATTTCGACAAGTGGAAAACGTGTGCTTGGACTCATTCTCTCCTCAGTTCCACGTATCCGGACCTCACGATAAGTAATTTACCGTTCGATTCGCTTAAACACTGTACATTTTTATTGATTTGAAACTATGTACATTGACGTTATAGTGAAATAATTATTATTGCCATAATAAAATATAAGATTTTTGTAACTCTGAACTGAATCAATGTTATAACGTTGTTTGAACGTATAAACATTGATTGAATCAATTCAGAACTGAGTTCTGAATCCCGGAACTAGTGTTATTTTTTTTTTTGTTATCCTGAACTGTCCCACTCCTGGGCAAAGGCCTCCACTTCTCTTGATTTGTTGCTTCTTCTCACTAATTCACGCTATATGGGAAATATATTATGTGCAGCATGCGTAGGTACAATGTTGGTTCATCTAGGGATAATACTCTTATTTTTTTAAATTCGTTTCATGATGGTGTAAGTTGGTGTCACATTTGTTGTATCATTTTGTGCCTATGAATAGTATATTAATGATATTTTGTGATGATTTACCTGTGCCTTCAAGATGATGACGTTAGAGTATTTGAAGATGAAGTACAGCTGCAGGAAACAGTAGAGCGGGAACATGACATCGAGGACCACTTGGAGCATGTTCACACATTCATCGTTATCGAGGTTTTCGTCGGTCAGCTGTCCTATTTGTACTGCTAATAGGAGGATCGAATGGACTAAATGTCCGAGAGCAAAACCTGTGGGAAAAAATAAAAAAATAATGGGTCTCAAAAGCTGTAATACTATTGGTGGTTTAAACCAAAGAAACGGTGGAGAGACTGTGTGAAAGATGATGTGGCTAGAACTAGGGGGTGACTACCGAAATGACGACTAATAGAGAAGTATGGAAGAACTTATTCTTCCATACTTCTCTTTATATACGGGCCTCTGCGAGTTGGCTTCGGCCCCTCGTACGCCTTCCAAAGGACCGGGACTCAATGGTCCCGAGATATAAAAAAGAAAATAATAATAATACACTGATGAACACTTGGCTTAGGCCCGTGCCATCAGTTATCCGGCTAGGCCGAGGTAAAAAAAATCTATAAATAAATAATAATAAACCATTTATTTTCAGGTAACAAAGACCCATAGATACATACCTTACCCTAAGTATACATAATAATATAGTAACAATTGTGTTAGTAAATAAAACTTAATAACTAAACTAAACTTAATCAGTGAGCATTGTGATTAATGCCTATAGCCTATCTCATATAGTAGGGCAGTTAGGGCCTGGCATAGGTCTATTGGGTAAGCAGTGGTGGCTCCGTAGTACCTAACTGCCGTGATTTATGAGTTGTAAGGTCGTGGGATCGAACCCAGGCAGGCGCTTTACTTTTTGTAAATTATTTCGTCACCAGCGCTCCCAAAACGGCGAAGGAAAACATCGTCAGGAAACCAGCATGTCCTAGAACCAGCCAACTAGTCCCAGCAGTGGGAACATTATATGCTGATTAGGTTATAGGTATTTTAAGTAAAATCACTAATTATTGATGGCATATGTATTACTCATTTTGCTGCATTTATCCTAGCGTGGAATGTGCAAAGGATATTTAGATAACAGTGAGAAATTCAAACAATAATGGGCTCCTATAATAGCGCGGCGCTTGATTGATGTAAAGTTATGAGTAGGTACCAACGTTTATCTACTAAATGTTTCATTTAAATGTATAATAAAATTAGATGATATCATCCGTACCGATACTAAAAATACGAAAGTTACCGCGCCTGACTGTCTGCATGTCTGTTACCTTTTCATACCTTAACAGCCGAACGGATTTCTACGGAATTTGCCACACAGGTAGAACTGGTTTAGGAAGGATACAGGATACTCTTTCTCTTTTATCCCGGAAGTTTTCCCATGGGATAATTTCCGACCTCCATGCGGGCGAAGCCGCGAGCAAAAGCTTGTAATTTTAGACCCTTTGTACAGGTCACGGTTTCTTTACAGTACGGAGTATAAGCCGCGCCGTAAAAAAAAAAGGTGTCCATCAACAAGCTTCCATAGTGATCCATACAACACTGACAACCGTACACACGCACACACGTACACACGGCGAAAAAATCATAGGTTTTCATGGCAATAAAAATATTTAAAATAACTAAAGAAGGGTTTTTAAATAGATTTCGATAAAGACAAAGCACGTCACAGTACCATGATTTTAATTATTGCTATCATTTTATCTGATCGTAATTACTTATTATCAGTCAATAATAAATATTCGACAGTGGTCACTACCGAAATGTGCTGAATTACACAACTTTTACGTCAGTCAAAAACACAAAAATGGCTCGACCAATTGTGATGAAACTTTGGTAAGTAATAGCGCGCCGGAGAAGGTTATTCACATAAAAAAGTCATTGCAACGCAAAAACCGGCCAAGTACGTGTCGGACCACGCACAATGAAGGGTTCCGTAGTTGGAATGAATCTATCCCAAGAACAAACTTAACATTGTAGTTGAAAAACATGTTCTCCCATACATTCCAACTGAAAATGTAAGTTTGTACGCACAATATTGAGAGATTTACCATGTTGTTTCAAGATCAGACTTCTTATTAATTTTCCTGTAATCTATAGGTATGGAACTATTTTCTGTATTTGTTTCAAAATTTTAGGCTCAGTAGTTTCGGAGATAAGGGGGGGGGGTATGGTAAATTTCCGTATATTGTCTTAAATAACTTTAATACAATTTACTTTAAAATTATGAAAAAAATATATTTGAGATCCTCACGATAAGCCCTTTGATATGTCACACGGTACAGATCGCGAAACTTTTTTTTTAAATTGTCTATTTACCCCTCAAAAATGACTTCCATTTTCAAAACTCATTTATTTACGTTACACGTCTGTGTTTGGGTCACAGAGATTCATATGTGTACCAAATTTCAACTTAATCGGTCCATAAGATTCGGAGCAAATTGGCTGTGACAGACGGACAGACAGACACACGAGTGATCCTATAAGGGTTCCGTTTTTTCCTTTTGAGGTACGGAACCCTAAAAAGGCATTAAAAATTGTTAAATAAAAACGTGTTTTTCTGTCTTGTCATAAATAAATATCACACGACTCTCTATTATTGGGATCAGTAGGTTTGTTCTTTCCTCGTTTGGTAAAATAGTCATGGTAATTATGAAAGTAGCTAGTCAACAAGATTCGTATCTAGGCAGACTGTACTGGGTGCGCCAGGCGGATAAGATAATTAGCCTTATGTATGGCCACATGGTGGCTCTTTTAACGTAAAGGATAAAATACTCTAGCTAGCGATTCCCAGGTCGAGCTAAGTGTTATTGGAGTTTTCCATTAGGATTTTTTCAGTATCAGCTCGGAGTCTGGGTGATGGCAATATGCTCGCATACCTATGGGCCTGAAACATAACTGGCGACCGTGGGTATAGCGACTGCCTAGTTTGTTGAGTGGGTAGACCGGTTACACCTTACAGTGAGCAGTCGCAAAGGGTGAGTTGGATCACCGAGAGGGGTAATTGAGCAACAAAAAAAAGGCATTGCAATTTGCCATTGCCAATGTTTTTATTTTGACCACATTTTGATAATTCAACAATATTCATGGCATTATTCACGTTTTTGACCATGAGCATATGTAGCAATGTATTAGGAATTTCCTTCAAAATACTTGTACGTATTTGTGACAGAAAGTGTGTTACGTGATTGGGGTGCTGCATGTCGATTCTGTAAAAATCTCACCGTGAAAACATGCGTGGAGTGAGCTGTCATTTCATCTGATGCTATAGGGATTGACACTAATGACAGCTCACTTCACCTAAGTTTTCACGGTGAGATGGTTACAGAATCGCACTGCTGGTCTGCAATGCGTTAAATGTTCAAATTAGGAAATTCTCGGTAACAAAACGAAGTCTTGCTTTATGGCCGGTTGTTGGCAACGCGTTTGCCTTTATTACATGAGACTTATTAAATAAATGGCAGAATATGGATAAATTGTAATTCACCTCTATGCCTATAACTGCTTCGTGATGTCATGTTAGGTGTGCTACACGATTGTTCGGGTTAGTACATTCGATTCGGCAGTATTTGTTGAACCACAAAGTTATAAATAATTACTATATAATTATATTCGCTTTTGCCGGTGGTTGTGTTGATTTTACCCGAACAAGTATGTAGAATGCCATAGCTACAATTAATCCTTACCAGCGGCACCCATCTTAAGGTAGAAGCTTCCAGAATGCCTGCCCTGACTGAAACAGTACTCATGCTTGGTGGGGATGAGCACCGGTGGTGGCACGCCGGGCATACGGTATGTGGACTCAGGGGTGCGGTCCCCGGGGGTTACTGAGGCCATTTGCTCCTGAAATTGTCGAGGAGAAATACTTAGAAATTATGTTTTTGTACTGAGTGGTACAGTTATCATCAAAACCTACCTAAGTTGTAACTGTAAAAAGATTTTCAGAATATTTTTTTCTTGAATATTTGTGGACTGCAAAAAAAAACCAAATGTATCAAACATTCAGTTATTTTCAGTTAGAAATAAATGTAAAAGAATTCTTCAAGCAGCGCTAACTAAATTATTTTTAATCTCAGTAAAACATTAAAAGAAAATCACTCACCTCTTGTTTTCTAAAATACTCCATAACAATTTCTTCGTGTTGAGCTTTAATTCTATGATTTCTGACTGCAATCGCTTTATATCTTGTTATATCGACTATTAGGAACACGATATATACCATTCCAATGCTACAGAGCGCTATGGAGTAAATCTGGAAATATAAAGTAAAGAAGTTATTATAGAAGAATCTAGAAAACATTTTTATCTTTTGAAGAAATAAGATTGCTGCTTTAAGTTCTTTAAGTTGTGGATTTTTTTTATGTTCTTTTATTAAAATAGTGGATACAGACTTGTGCATAGGTAATTTTCATTGTAGGTAACTCTTAAAATGACACAGTACAGAGAAAGATAAATAAAAAAATATAAGTACATGATCTCGAAAGTTGGTAATAACCTAACTACATAAGGTGCATTGTGCTTTTTTAAACCTTTGATTTATATTTATTAAAGTTCGTTCAAGTATCGAACGAAATATGTATGTTAAAAAAAATACAAAATCGGTTCAGCCGTTTGGAAGCTAGGATGGCGCAGACAGACACACAGAAACACGCGGTAAACTTATAACACGCCTCTGTTTTTGTCGAGGGTTAAAAATAGCACAGTTCACGTTTATTTTGTTGGCAATATAATTAATCATTTCCCACTCAATAAGATAAGATAAATAATTCAACGTCACTGACTCCATTTGCGACTTCATTGATAAGATTACATGTAGAACTCATCTGCACTAACCCTAAGGCTGCATTAGCACGCTGGAACTAGGGCAGAGTAGGAAATCAGGTAAAGATAGGCACTTAGAGATAAAAGTAAGTCTTACTTACCTCGGAAATTGGCTGTTTGATGAAGGAATCGCCCAGGTATACCACTAGACCGAGAGTGACTAGCAATATCGCATACATGCAGCTTAATATTAGGGTCAGGTACTTTCTGGAACAATAATTAAATATTAGAATGCATTAATTAGATACGCATGTAACGTCAATATTATATTGAAGAAGTAGACGGATTTTATTCCCGGAAGTTAACTTGAACAATGGTTTAATATATTCTATTTATACCTACATAATTATTAAAAGCAAAACTATAGTTCTGGATTTGTGCCCGGTTGATGCAATAGGCTCGCCCCCTGTTACATGGGACTTGAAAACTGTGAGTTCAACTACTATAGCTACACCTCTGCTTAACCGTTCAGGGATTACAGGCATGATGTTATGTATTTTGTTATATTTACTAATAAAATCTGAACTTTCGGTTATAATTGGTGTAATATAGTTGCGAGGTATAGTATAGTTTAAAGTTACGGTTACTGATAGAGTTCAGAATACATAATTTGATATAAAATCTAACAACACTTTGCCCGACCTCAGAATCGAGCTTTTGACCCTACTATAGATAGTCGTGTGACTACTGATCAAACGTGGAAGTTGAGTCCAAAATATTTTGAATTACACTTCAGTAGGTTAAAAGGTGTGTCTGTGAATCCGGCCGCAGCGATCAGTGAACTATGGCAGTGAGCCACGCCCCGGACAAACACAGAATGTAAATCAACGCTAACTATTCCAAAAACTACATATGTGACGAGTTCGTTAAATTGGTACAAAAAAGAACGAAATTAAAAATCTGTTTAAAAATAATACAGATGTTGTAAATGCACATGAATTACACACAGTATGTCCCTAACTAAAATTGTTCCAGTTAACGCAAACTACATATTGGTAAATGTATTTTCCGTGATCGTCATCAGCAGCCTGACTTTACCCACTCCTCAAAATATTTTATTTTACATAAATCTACAAGGGTAGATACTTATAAAGCGTCGGAAGTTAGGTGCATGGTTCCAATTGGTCGTTTCCTAGGCAACTATACAAGCAATCAGGCACGGAAATTACTCTGTTTGTAGGTCAAACTATAATTCAGTTTTATTAACAAAAGAGGAACCTGGGTATATTTCCATGATTGCTTAGACTGTAGTGGAACCTGCAGGTACCTACTAACTGACGGTATGAACTGTAAGGGACGGCGTATCACTGTATTACCTCTTACTCACTAGCTGAACTTACTTGGTAAGCTTCTTATTCTCATCAGGACTGGTGGGTGGTGGGGCTTGGGTCTCCACTGAGCGAATGGACTGAGCATCCATGGTCGCCACTGACCGCTTGCGAGGGGTCGCGGTGCCTCGCGATTCGCTTTGCGGCAGGTATAGGCGGTAACTGTCTGTTGAAATTAACATAAATTGAGCAAAACTTACAAGAAAGTATGAATGAGAGTGAGTTCTATTTTCGTCTATAAAACATTGAAATTATGACTAATTATCATGAAGCAAACTTCTAAAAATTGTGATGTGTAACCTATCGTGTCTAGGGCTATGCATAATATCGTGTCGTTGGGTCACACTTCAACATGTAGTTGTTACGAACTTGTAAAACACTACACAAAAAGTTAGGTATGTCATATGTTGTCTGAGCCTGAAAAACCACAAAGGCACAATAAGTGAGAGACAAGGATAATATGACTGATAATTAATAATCCGTTGACCTGTGCTTCCCAGTTAAAAATAGGGCACCCTATCTCCACGCACGGGCCTCGTAATGCACGCAGTGGTGGCCCCTTTATAAAACACGTTACTAGGTATCTAGACCACTCGTTAGGATGGAATAAAGCTAATTACCAACGCATTAAGTCATGTAAAATCCAATAAGATATTCATGCTTACGTTAACAAGTAATAAATCAAATGAAAATATCATGCTACACTCGGCAGTTAGCAGTTAATTATGCAATTTGCTTGTTACTTCTGTTACTGTCTGCGAAGTATCTCTGGTACTTTTAGTAACTACTTTGATAATGATTTTATAAACTTTTATTAAGTTTTATTCGATGTTTTTTATCAAAGATTACGCTTATACCTACCTCATTGGTTTAGGTAATTAACTAACGGTAAACAAATCGTAAAAAAGGTTTTTTTTATAAAATAACTTCGTTAAAAGTGCGTGTGAATTTCAAAATTTCTAATAAAAGGTTTAGCACCCATGAATCACGTGTTTTTTTTTTGTTTACTCTTAGTTATCTACCTCAACCAAATATAGTTATGGAAGGTGGGAAATGCATGCATGACACTGCTGAACTGCCTAAGTCACGGAATTTGGAATTAATTTGATAAGACAAATGAATTCCACAGATAGAGAGATATTTGATAAAGTTTACGATACATCATGTCACAGGAGTTCGTGTTTGCTTGTCTAACATACTCCAGTGAAAGTTTAAATAGACGAGTAACTTGGGTTGAGTCAAGCAGGTACCCTACCCCTGCCGTATATCATTTCGCCATTATCATCTCATCAGGGCGATGATATTTGATAACTATTTTTCACTTATGTAAATATTAAAAACTGGTTTTACCATTTTTCAATCGCAAGGAATTATGAGCGCAATAAAAATAACTCTGTATTTTTCCGTCCTGTGGTATCGTGTATCACGTTTGTAAAGAAAATAATACTACAAAATACGGTGGGTGTAATTTATCGAGAAATCAATCCGTCTTGAATGTAATCTCCTGTTTATCAGTTAATTCTTCAATCATGGATCAATAATCCAACCTAGACTATTTGAATTATTTATAATTTTTCGATGTTACAACGTTTTATTTGTGACATTTTACTTTTTTGTGACAAAAGCTGTGCTATACAGGGTCAAATTAAATTAGCTAGCGAAACTCTGCAGACAAGACGGGTATCGATATCGGAAGCTTGCACAAAAAAAAAAGATATTTCAAGCAAATACACTAATTGCGGTCGATCACAAAGAAAAATCGTCAAATTAATTAAATTTTTGTTCTATCATGTTTGGGCATTTTCGGCAAAATGCCTACCAACCCACTTATGGGATGTCCCATACATACAAGTTGCAAAAAACTAACATTTTTATGACAAAGAAGTGTCGAGTAATTATTAAATAGTTCTAAAAGACTAAAGTTTTCTTTTTTTACTTAAATTGTTAACAGAAATGTAAAACAAAGTAACAAAATTAAATCCAGAAATGCGGCATCTTACGTCTTGCCGTACTGTCCCCTTAGATGGTAACGGTCATGACCAAAACGTATCTAAGTTACTATTTATTTACAAACATTATTTTAAATAAGCGCCATATAATAAAAAAAATCACATACTCAGCAAAGTTTGTAAAATTTACCATTCGACTAAACCAAGAATTAGCTAAAATATCCAAAACAATATCAGTAAGTTATTTTCAAAGATAGTAGCAGTTTAAAAAAAAATGCCCGTTTAGATATCGATAGCCATCACGTTTGCGTAGTTTCGCTAGGTGCGCCGCTTTTACTTCTTTTTATGTGCAACAAATGAAGAGGAACATAATGTGTAGGTATAATATTTAGTATTCTTTTCTCATAGAGTATTTTTCTTACAGAAATACACATTGCACAGTAACAAGTTCCTATTACACTGCTAGCAAAATTGGGTAAATCTGTCTCAAATTATTATTATTTACTTAAATTACCTAAAATGAACTTAAATATGACGTACCTAATCGGTAAAAACTCGTGGCATTTAATTTTTGTGATTATTTCAAGAATTCTAATGTTAAATATTGTTATTAATTTTATTGTCCTTCAATTACCATAAAGTATGATCATGCCGCCTGTGATACAGGTTTATCCTAGTACAGGCATCTAACGTTATTACCTTTGTAAATAATTTCTAAGACTTTAAGTAATAATTTTACCAATTTTAATACTGAATAAACATTATTATTATTATAATTAAATCTTGCGGAAGTCAGTGGGTTTGCACTGATACCCTGCTTGCGAACTGATAGTAGAATTGGCGCAGGGAATTAATTTTTTAAGATTGCATTTTGAATTTATGATATTGTTAATATTTTAAACCGGGTCATAAAATATATCAGGTCGTAAGTAAAGATACTGCTTTAATAACAGAATTAGGTGAAGTTCTGCTATGTCATAGCTGTAGAAATACGTTGTGTAAGTTACTTAGTTGTTAGATTGTTGAGCTACTTGAATCTTTAGGAATTTGTTGGCCATATTTTAAGCTCATAATACAATAATAAGTTCCTGAATTTAATACTTACTCAGTGATTTTGCGTCTACATTTCTGAGGTTACCATTGTATAGCATTGGACTGCCGCGATCACCTAATCAATAAAAATAAAATGTTAGTTAATTATTGAGCTGGACTCCTTCTTAAAGGATTGGCTCTCAAACGCAGTAGACCTGGAAATGTGGAAAGAGGGAGGGTAGGTGTTTGCCCTGCAGCGGGATAACTCGGGCTTATAATAATAATAACTTAAATATAATACTCGTATATCTTCACATGGCTGCGAACTGTTGACGAAAATAAATAGATACGGATTTCTTAGTAGGTACCACAAAAAGGGGATTGAAGTTTTTTTATATATATAGCCTGGCATACCTACTTGTGAAATAATCACTGAATGTTTAAAATAATCAAACATCTATGAAACAAGATGTAAGCAAGTTCAAAAAATATGGATGTCACGTGATCAACTTTGAACGTTAATATCTCAGAAACGTGACGCTTGACGGGGTTTGGTTCTAGTATATTTTATGTTTGCGATAGCTGACATCAATCAGCTATCGATTTAATTTATATAGGTTTCATGTGAGGCCGACATATTGAAAAAAAAAATGGCAGACACGTAGGTATGCCACGGACTTTCAAAGCCCATTAGTAACATATAAATTAATTATGTTTGAATTTATACTCACCAATAGGTGTAGCAGATCCCGACTCCTCTCCTCTACTAAGATTCAAAGTCCTGGACGATTGTCTGTCCATCGTGGAATCCTGTGAAAAACAGAAGGAATTTAGAAATGCAATAAAATCCGCGTTCGCCTGCAAATGCCTGCCTGCAAATTCATATCTGCATAGCGACGGCGGCAAGCTAAAAAAGTGGGGAACATGGACATCGAAAGCCGTATAAAATCGGATTAATAACTTCATTAGCCGCTTGTTTCTCTCGATCGACACCATCCTGTATTTCACTATAATCCCATTACGGTGTTTCAGCGTTCCTCTGCCGCGAATTTCGGCCCGTGCTGTAAACGCCGGCGAAAAAAACGCTTTGTATCCTACGATACTTCCAATGAACGGTATTGTATTTGTTACTGTATTGTTAAAGAGAATCCATTCAGATTTCATACTACTTGTTATTATCGTTAATGCTGTCGCTTATTTTATGCTTTTACATATTTTATCTATTATTGTATATGATGTGGCAAGATTATTCTGCGGTAGTGTCTAATTAGTGTTGGATAAACATAGCCTGTGTAATTATTTTTGAACTTTAGATTTGTAAGTACATACTTGTGTTAAGAGTTAAAACTATCTCTATATGTGCACAGTTCGGTATGATGGAGTTGTATGTGCTTAGTAGTCATAAAAAAAAAAAAATGACGAAGCAAATTAAAACCGTCCCTAAATTATCGCGGATGATAAAATCTCCACATGATTTTTAGTACGCACGTGTCCGTGCGTTTTCCGGCCTAGAGTTCATATCGATAGATAACAGCGCGTCATCACTTAATTATCGCTTAATCAATCTCCGCTAGGTAAAGGTTAATAATTAAACGACACTTATGACTATCGGCTAATGACATTTTCGAATGAGCATGTTTTGTAAACCTTACAATGGCTGTAAGGGAAATAAAAAGTAGAGATCGAATTTTCATTAGGCGAGGCGTTCGGGCGGCACGGTGTGTCCGCACTCGGTATTAACAGGCAGGTGGGGGTGAGCTGGTCAGCGGGGGAGGGGGCATCAGGGGGCAAGGGTGGGCCGCGGCCGGCTGGACTCAAAAGGTTTACAGTTGGCTGCGCGAGAGTGACCCGCCTCACAAACACGGGCCGCGTTCGCCGCTCGACGCTATGGAAGTGTACAGGCGCTTTACAAACCTTTTATAAATTTTATTTTTGTTGCAGAATGATCATTTTGATAGATAGCCTTCATTAACACGTTCAAGTGAATATATTGTGAGCCCATTTTGTAAGGGATATTCTCAACTGCATTTTTTTATTTAAAGTTCAAATTTCGTTCACAGTTTCTGGATTTGTGCAAGTTCTCCTGATGAAATTTAATCTGCCTCATCATTTTAGGAAAAGCCTGGAAAACCATTATTTAATCCAATATCTATTTGAGTCGTAGATATGATACACTTATGTAGCAATAGACCAATGATATGGCTGCATCGAGTTCAATAATTAACAAAGCATTAGGGTTATAAAACAATTGCTTTAAGATTTTTATTAACAAATGGTTAACAATAAACATTAATACAGAATATCATTGGTATTTTTAATAATGTCTCAACTAGGTGTCTTTGCATACCGTAATGACACTATCTAAGCAAAAATAAAAAAATACAGATTAGAATTTATTTTCCCAAAGGCGTATCCACATATTTCTCTTGCAGAAATCATTACAACCCATTGGCCCAATATATTCGAATTCGTTGTTTAAACTACGGACGACGTTTAAAATACATTTACTTTGAAACGGGCTAAAATAGCCTGTCGCAAATATCCATACTATCCATACTAATATTATAAATCCGAAAGTGTGTCTGTCTGTTACCTCTTCACGCTTAAACCGCCTGAACCAATTTAGATGAAATTTGGTATGGAGATAGTTTGAGTCCCGGGAAAGTTTTTATCCCGATATCCCTACAGGAAACTTATGCGGGTGAAACCGCGGGGCGCTGCTAGTGTATGAATAAATAAAATATGTGACATTATCATACATACGTCGAGAGAATTTTGTAACTAATACTTACATGGCGTAATCGGATAATCTCGATAAGTAATCATAATTAATTAGTAGGTACCTAATGATTAAATGGTTTTGATTTTCTTGGAACGTATTTTTATTTCGGGTTTTACCGTAGTACTAAATCATTTATTTACAAACTAGCTTCTGCCCGCGACTTCGTCCGCGTGAAATTTCTTGTTCCTCCCAATCACCCCGTCTCATCGCATCACCTGCCCACGTTATTACTTCGTTTTCGCTTAGCGTTCTTTCTTACTTTTGTTTCTTTTTGCTCGGCTCCTAAGACTCGTAGCGTGAAGTTAAATAGCCAATAGCCTTCCTCAAGACTAAGGGCTATCAAATGCACAAAAAAAATATTCAAATCCAACTGGCAGTTCAAGAGATTAGTGCGTACAAACAAACTTCAGCTTTAATAATAGTACAGATAATTAGATGTGGGTTGGTACTCATTAAATTACAAAAATAGAAAGTGAAAAATTGTATAACTCTTGAGTACAAAGGTATTGCTTATCTATATGGATAACTAAAAATTGATTGCCGTATGAATGAAAGATCATCATTTGAGAACGGCTTGACCGATTTGGCTGTTTTTTTAGTGTTCTTAATTGTCGAGACAGGGTTTGTATGAAAGATTTTTTTTTGGAAAATCCTCCGGAATAGTCGGATATTTGAATGGCATTTTTGTATGAAAATCACAATAAAAAAATTTCAGCTCAATCAATTGAAGATATCTGCTTCAAAATTGAGTTGCAAGAGTCCACCCGAACAAACATAGTTACATACATACATTGCAAGTTAAATAAAAGCTTTTAAAAATAAAGTTCACCCGGGCGACGCCGGGCACGAGTTATGTAATAAATTAGTATTTCTTTGATACAAAAAATGCGGGCTAGTGTTAAAGAATTTACAATTCTACAAAATAAAAAAATATGCATTTTTCTGTAGTAGCCGATGTTTAGGATGTTTTCACAGCTAGATGGACGAGGCCTATGTCCAGCAGTGGACTGTGATAGGCTGAATTGATTATTGATTGTTGAACTTGTTGAACCGATGTTTGCATTGTTAACCGTAGATCACAGAACACTAATACCCTAGGTGCCGTAGATCATTGACTTTAGGTAGACACATGACAGTATTTAGTTACAGATGTCAGAACTTTAGAAGCCTTCAAGTTTGACAGCCAGTCAGCCAGTTTTTATAACCTTTGCAAGGCCCAGCAATTTTGTTGTGGAGGTTAGCCGATCTTTTCTGTATAATTTTCACCGTGAAAACGTAGTTGAAGTGAGCTTGAAGTAAGCTGCCAAAAATGTCAATCCTAGACACTATTGACAGCTCACTCACTTCAACTAACTTTTGACTGTGAGAGTTTTACGGAAAGATAGGCTGATAACTCTTCATGCAAAGTAGGTGTTGAAATGCAGTAGCCACTGCAAGACTGGGAGCCTGTCTCTAGACACAGTCTACACAGTGTAGTTAGAAAACGCTTTGCGGCAAAAATATTTTTTGTTGCAAAAATCGACTTTGAGGCTTTGTTAAGGTTGTGTCTGTAACTTTCAAAAGTAGCTTTAAGATAGGCAACAACAATCCTCTGTCTAGCTATTGCTAAGGAATTATAATCACCGACCAGTACAAATATTGAGAGAATTCTCAATATTTGTAGCTGTATTATAATTGGGTAGAGAGACCAATAAAAAAAAACCACTGCAATAAAAACAAAACACGGTCTCAGAATAGGCAGGTTTTTCCTAAATGACTCGTTTATTTATCAATATGAAGCATTGATCTCCATTACGTTAATAAATTCATTAAACGTTTTATCAGTTTGTAAACTTAAAATCGAAAATACTGAATGATAAAGTTGATAACTTATTCAATGGCCTTTCATTTTCCTCAGACTTTCAGTTTTATGTTATCTATCTAGACAATAAACCGAGATAACATTCAGTCAACTGAAGGTTCATAGAATGTATTTTTAGTGACAGATATGTGTAAAGGCCAATGAATAAATTGTTTACATTGTGCGGAGCTTTTACTTAACCTTATTGAATCGCATCTGGGATTTTGATAAAGACACGTGAAACACTTAATTGTTGAATCATTTTTAAACCTGTTTGTGAAGTTATTTGGATTGTGCTAATAACTGATCAAAGTTCTTTTTCAAGGTACCTATATTGTATAGGTAGTATATTTGACGGAAAAGGTATGTGTCTCCTGTTATCATCAGCCATATTTTAACTACTGTGGGCGTACTATGGATACCTAGTGTTGGTTATTGCGCAACAGAAAAACGGTTTGCAGTACAAATCAAATTATAATTTCACGAATAAATTAATCACACTAGCTAATTACACACTGTAGGTATACGACACAACTAGATAAGGAACGCGAGACAGTTTCCGAGCACATGTAGTCCTTACGATGTTCGAAGATTAAGAGCTCCACCACCTCGCTGCTTGCTCTTCTCGACTCCCCACAAACTCATGCTAGACTCTTTCGAGCGCCGCCGGGTGGTGCTGGCGTTCCGAATAGACAAACTAATGACTCCGACATATTTATATTCCTCGATAAGAACTGTAATTGAGGAGCGTTTTTACAAAAAGATACATCGTGAAAAAAATTTTTTTTTTCAATAATATAATTTATTTATTTATAAGGGTTTAGATTATTATACGATATTACCGATTAATTGAAAAATATATTATTTTACGATGTATCGTTTTGTAAAAACGCTCCTCAATTAGGAATATACCTAATGAAGCAGCCGCTCTATTCTGTAAACAACTCATCGTGAAAATTTTGGCAAAATAAGCTATGTATAGTGTCAATCCCTGGCATCAGGTGGAATGACAGCTCACTTCAAGTTCACTTCACCTAAGTTTTCACGGGGAGATATGATTACCTACTTTTTTTATTTAAATGACTTTCCTTAGCTTATCATGGTTTTAACCATGTTTTAACAGGGTAACCTATTTTGTTTGTCTCTATATTGACACCTTTATGCAGAACTCATTCAATAAATAACAAATTTAATCAGAATCTTATCAATATCGAAAACCCCGACTTCTAGATAAATGTATGCTCATGTCATTTTATTATTCACTTAAAGAAGATGCGTTGTGCAGGTCGATTCTGTTAGAATCTCACCGTGAGAAGTTAGGTGAAGTGAGCTGTCAGTCCATCTGATGCTATAGGGATGGACACTGATGACAGCTCACTTCACCTGAGTGAGTTATCACGGTGAGATTTTTACAGAATAGCAGTACAGCAGTGCGATTCTGTAACCATCTCACCGTGAAAACTTAGGTGAAGTGAGCGTGGAGTGAGCTGTCATTAGTGTAAATCCCTATAGCATCAGATGGAATGACAGCTCACTTCACCTAACTTCTCACGGTGAGATTCTAACAGAATCGACCCGCAGTTCTACTTTTATAGACGTATTTTCGTTGGAACTTCTATCAATATGGTTTTTAATATTTATACTTTTGCCACTATTGTTAGCGCGGTATTTAATCTACAACCATTTGCATCATGCCTGTAACATGATTTTAGGGTTCTGTAGTTCAATAAAAGCCTCGCCATGTCCGTCCGTTCGTTTTCAGTCCGCATATCACATCCTAAGTGCAGAAAATAAATGCTATAAAGCTGTACCTAAGAATAACTAACTTGGGGGTGCACATTTGCGATTAATTAATTTGTTTTGAGTACGAAATATTAAGATATGAACTGGTAATAGATTCGTGTCCAAACCCCAAGCTTCTTTATATGTCTGAAAAGTACTCACAATAGTGAAATCCAATGAAATGGCCGGGTTTTATTTGGAAACTTATTTTTCTTAGGGCTGATTTTTTCAACGCCAGATAACTTTATTGGAGGAATAATTTTGAATTTTTGACAGTTTTTCCGTACACAAACTGTAGAACGTCATTTTATTCCACGAATAAAAATTACAGTCGATTGAAAAATCAGCACTTAGTGATCTTTTTATAGTTTACTAGCTGCGCCCCGCGGTTTCACCCGCGTAAGTTTCGGTTTAGGGGGATGAAAAATAGATGTTGGCCGATTCTCATAGATACCGGATAAGCACAAAAAATTTCATCAAAATCGGTCAAGCCGTTTCGGAGGAGTATGGCAACGAAAACTGTGACACGAGAATTTTATATATTAGGTAGCCTAATTCTTGGAATCGTACGACATATACATTTATCGGTGGTATAAAAATTTTTTATAGGTATGACAAAGAGGGATAGCCCATTTGAATGCATTATTGAGTATACGACCGGCAATATTGTTATTCACTTCTTATCATATCGGCGGAAACAAAGGAAGTAACTTATTTTATATTAAAGGAAATTTTATCATTAACAACAATATATCGTATTAACCAACAGCTTGATTTGCAAGAAAACATTTCTCTGTAAATAATAAGGCGTGATACACACATTTAGTTTAGCAGTGGATATTTCATTAACAACAAAACCGACCCTAAGAAATTACTACATATAGTTGGATTTGCCCGCCTTTGCCGATTAATACGGGTTAGCACATGTACAAGTGTGTAGCACGCCTAAATAAGTATTGAATTATAATAATTTTCCGCTTCTAACATAGAATAAAAAAACATAATATTTATCGTACTACGTAAACGTAATATTAAATTAGTCACTAATTCGTTTCAATCAATCTATGCCCAGTGTTTAGATTTTATCGTTTGTCATTTATTTGATTGATTCAGCTAGATATAACATGACTTATTCATTTCCTCCTTATATCAATGTGCCTTGTTAAATGTTTTTTAAAACGTGTCGTAAATGCCTCACAGACTAAGCTGGATTCTAAACCAATGCATGGTGACGGGTTTAATCAGTCTCTACTTATCAATCAGTCAGTCTTTAAACGAGACCTGAAAGTTTGATATAATATAAACGTGGAGTCTTATATTCCAATGCTGATAAGATTAATTGAAACAAGTACAATTATAAAGCGTGTTGAGTTATAGGTGATTGACATATTAATTTACGGAGTAATTATTTTATTATGTTTTATTGCTACAAATTTTCTGAGTTACTGACCGAATCTACTAAAAGATGGTTCCCAGTGCATTATAGTCGAATTGAAATAAATACTTTGACATGATTTGAATTAGAGCTAATTACGCTGAAATTCTTCAGTGAAACGTCACTAGAGCTAACGAGCTCTAGCCGTTGTTTGGGGTTTTTTCATCTAAAAGACGTCCTCTAATAGACATAATTATGCGTCCACCGGCTGTTCTTGCAAGAGCATATTAACAGAATGATCGATAAACGCCGATGTCAAAGCTTGTTCCCAGTTAAATCTGTGTACAAATCTACGTTAACCCTCCGATTCAACGGCTGTTTCAGTTAATATAGTAATCTGATTTATGACGTATGCCTCCCGAGTATCCAGACTGATCCCTCCCGAGTAGGCGACGCAGTAAATACTGGTTACTAGCTGATATAGCCTCGTATGCTGGCATGGTATGTTACCGGCAATTAATTGACTGTCAGTCATCGCTGCGAATGTCTGACATCCGAATTTCAATGAGCTTGTGTTTGAGGATGCATATTTTTAATTAAGAATTTTAGTATTATCTGCCTAACCTTTTCCCACGTGTCCACGTTTCAGCACCGTATGTTATAAGGGGCAGGACGCACTGGTTGGAGACCATATTCTTCAAACAATACTGGACTGGCTTTAATAGTTACCTATTTATAAATAACTACTGACGACTTTTAGAACTAGTGAAATGCACACCTGCAATATTGATAAAAATCATTTTCAGACAATGCTAAAACCCCTTCGACGCGGCTAACAAAACTAAACTCCCTGTCGCTCATAGAACATCATCTGTCGCTATTATTTCGTTTTCGCTTAGCGTTCTTCGTAAATTTTTTTTTCTTATTGCTTGGCTCCTATTGGTCTTAGCGATGATGTATAATAGCCAAATAGCCTACAGCCTTCCTCAAGAATTAGGCTAAAAATAATTTTTAAATCCCACGGGTACTTCCAGAGATTAGCGAGTTCAAACAAACTTCAGCTAGTATAAATTATTATCAAACTCCACTTACACTTCGCTCAATATCAGGGTGGTACATGACATTCCTCTGTGGTCTCCGGCGCGCGGCTCGGGCTGCAGTTGCGGTCACTAAGTTGCCTGAAACGGGCCCTGGCTGGGACATGGTGCGCCTGCGACCTTGGGTGTCCTCAGAACTGGAACCGTTACTGACTGAAGCATTCTGGACCTGGGGTAGAAGTAAAAAAGATTAGGATATTTTTCTGGAGTCTTATCTGCTAGGAAAACATTAATGTTGTTATGGTTTTAGGGTGCCTGTTTCAGAGTTTGGTTTAGGTTCGACAGACTTCACACGTGATTAAGTCTTGAAAAAAGTACCTATTATAATCAGCCTATAATTTTCTCACTGCTGGGACACAGGCCTCCTCTCAAGCGAGAAGGAGTGGGCTCTAATCCACCACGCGGGCCCAGTGCGGGTTGGTGGGTGTCACATGTCTTCGAATTTTTGGTTCTAGAACATGCCGGTTTCCTCACGATGTTTTCCTTCACCGTTTTGAGAGCAGTGGTAATAAAATAATTTACTCAAAGTAAAGCGCCTGTCTGGGTTCGAACCTACGACCTACAACTCGTAAGTCACGGCCGTTCCCACTGGGCCACCACTGCTCCTCAAGTACTTAAAGCCATTACAAAACATGATGCGAGAAAAACCAACTTCCCATTATTACCTATACTTATTAAAGTTAACTCCTTTTGCATTGTGTTAACACAGTTTTTAGTAATGGCGACTTTTCTATCTGTTTATAGCACATGCACTCAAAATAGGTTATCTACTGTTTCTGTTTAAATGCTACGTTTTGAATTATACAGAGGGGTGGATATCGACGCGCAACCTTTTACTATGGATTTATGATTCTGGACGCCCGCCCTTGCGCTGAAATTTTTATTAAGTTATTAAAAAAAAAGTTGTTCCATACATTTTGACCGCGTAGGTATTGTACTTTTCTATGACACAGCAGGTTTTTTTTTATAACCGTTGAAAAATTTCTGCGCTAAAATCTATTCGAAATGTTTCAAATTGATGTTTTTGTAAGTATTTAAGTTGATTTCAGAGTGGCAAGCACTATTAAAAAAGTTGTATGTTTGAAGTTGTAAGGTAACTGCATTTTATTGTGTAGGAATTAAAGTTATTTTTCCATAAACTCACATTTGTTTACATTTTTGGCAAATAAGTCGCGAATGCAGCTTAGGTGGTCTAGAATCATGTGTTCAATTCATTGTTACCTACAGCCACACTGTACGTCAGGAAAAGTCTTCATAAAATAGTAATTTATTGTACATAATTTACATATGACGACACGGCACGACACGGTTGGCGCAGTGGTTGAGCGATTGACTGCTGCGCAGCATGTCGCGGGTTCGATTCCCGCACGGAACAAATATTTGTACGACCTACAAGTATTTGTTCCGGGTCTGGGTGTTTTATCTATAAAATGTATGTATTTACAAAAAAAAATGTATATAAGTAGTTTATCAGCCATTTCGTTACCATAATACAAGCATTAGGTTGCTTAGCTTGGGACTAAATGGCGTTGTGTGAAATGTCCAAGGATATTATTATTATATCTTTTTTATATCTCGGGGACCATTGAGTCCCGGTCCTTTGGAAGGCGTACGAGGGGCCGAATCCAACTCGCAGAGGCCCCTTAGGAAATTTTAATGAAATGTGACACCAACCGATGATTATCCCTGTATGCACTATGCAAATGCACCCAAGGACAACCCCCGGTTGGTGTAGGACTATTGCAGCATATGGAAAAATAAAAAGTTGGACTATGGGTTTGGGTGGCTAAAGTGGACTGGTTGCCAAGAACTATGGAAGAACTATGACCCCTGCCTGATCAATGTTTAATATATACACGGATAAAATAGCAGGGGGTGACTTGCACACTCAATAATGGGCCCCCGGAAACGGTCGCTAGCACATAGTGACGTAGCGACAAGGGGGCAACATGTCCTGAGGTGCTTATGAGAAGTGGAGAGGTATTCCACGGCTATCAGGACAATCCCGGAAGTACGGTCAAGATCCCTACCAGCATCTTACTGGAATACTTCCTTCCTCCGAGCACGTTTATTATTATTATTATTATATTTTTATAATTAATTTCACATGGAACTAATTTTATATCAGCCCATAATGTACTTGCACTAAACAGGAAACATTCTGTATTCCCTCAGATTACTGAGAAGATATCCATGTTCCTACTGAGACAGAATATCTTTTGAGATAAATGTAATTAAATATCAATCGGAAGGGTCCTTTGATATATGGCTATGTTTGGAGATCTTCTTGTCAAAGGAAAATCTGAGTATTTTTCTTAAACAAGATTATTAAATAGGTAGGATTGTAAATATTGTGCTCATACACGTAATCTACATATATATATTATACATTAAAGTCGCTTTTCGTATCTGACTGTGTGTCCGCATTTTTCTTCTAAACTCGCAACGAAGTTTTATGTGGTTTTCACGATAATTTAGAGAATTTATTCTGAAAGATTTATGTGTAAACTTAATACTTTATTATTAAACTTACATGATAAAGAAATCTCGATGTTTTATCAAGTTGTAAAAACCGTGCAAAGCAGAGGCAGGTCGCTGGTAATTAATAATTTTTTATGAATATTTTTGTTTTTCTTAAATTTATTTTTAACGTTTTTATAAAAATATTAAAAAATTTAATAAATATGTAAGTATGTTAATTTAATAAAAGAAATTACAAGTTTTTTTTGTTGACTTATTTTCTACGACAGCAGCTCTTAAGTGTATTGACTATTTAAATTGGAAATTATACATAGATAGTTGTAAGAAATAAAACATAGTAAGTTGAATAAAAGCATATCTTTATCTTGTTGACTTATTTTCAGTAACTCATAAATGACCTTGATTATTAAATGTATTTTTGTTATTTGGATTTGGAAATTGTACAGATGTATATACATATATGGTAAGTTGTGTATCTCTGTGATGGCGCTTTCATAAATCTGCACCTGTATAAAAGATTAAAGTGATAATTAGATAATATTTAATATCATAATTTATTTCACGTTTTCATTATCGGCTGTTAAGTAAATACATCAGCGCTATGACGTAACGAAAATTATTATGATAATTGATTTGAATAAGCATTAGATTCTAGTTCATTAAAGAAATAATATCTTTCATATTTATTAGCTTATCAACTGTCTTATAAGCTTTGTTTTGAGTCATTGTTATAGCGACTTTTTATACTAATCAGTACTACTCACGTGATTCCTAGCTTCGCGGGGCTTTAAGCATGGCAGCATGGCACTGATTCTTGATAGCATTGAGCTTTAATCACCCGTGACGTCACAATTCCCAACTATTCTATACAGCACGATTTCACCGGTAGTCCCATAAAACAATAGACCGAGATAACACTATTCTGGTTTATCGCATCTTAATTGAACGTTGGTTCAATAGTTTAAACAATGGGGACTCACGTTGAGGCATTGTGTATCAATATGTAACCGCGTCGTCCGGCAGCTGGTACAACGGCGGTACATCACAGCTGTGAGTAAGACGCTTATGAGCTCTCGAGATTGGCAAGGCTGGACATTTGACAGACAGTCAGACAGTCCGTCGTATTTCTCTATAAATGCCGTCGATTCACTTCGACATTGTTACTTAGTAAAGATTTTTGCATTGTGATTGTAATTAGTGCTCTACTTCACTGTGTCTTTAAATGCTTTGTTTACAATATACTTCGACGAGTTGAAGTTGACAAAAAACTTGAGATCAATGCCTGTTAAGAATTTAGTACTGTTTGACTATTAGGAGGACAAGAAATAATATGGATATTGTGACTTTGAATTTTCGCAATGCAATATTTTGTGTCAAAAATAGAAAAGTAGCGTTTATCATAAAAAAATAACTTGCAAAGAAGATAAACACACTGATACTTTTATGCAAGTTAAACAAAATTGCGAAGATATTTGGGTATAATAATACCTTATTAGATATTTTAAATACTAATAATAATATATTTATTAATAATACCAAATTATTTTAAAATACTTTTTTGCGCTATCTAATTCTTACAGGGCTGCGCATGAATTAAGGGGAAAGCCTTGTAAAATAAAAAAATACCATTATTTGAACGTACCCCTGGATCGTCTCCGGCACCAGTCTCCGAAGGATCCGCTCCTTCATCTTCGCCAAATTGTTGCAGCGACGTCTCCGAGTGGAACTTCTTGTCTCCCAATTTCCCCCTATTTACAATTTCATCTAAAATTTCCTTCCTCGAAGCGTTAGTATCCGTCATTTTGATATTTTAATTTACACTTTTTGTTTTATTTTTTTAACAAATAAATCCCTCTCTAGACGACATGTTTGTTGACACTAAGCTCGTGCGATTTAGATTGGAAATGAATTAAAAAAAACATAATCGTTTTCCTATCTGTTATCAGGTAAAGACGTATCTATAATATATGTGTAATTATCGCGATTTTACATTCGACGCACACTTCCTCTTTGGGTTATTTTCGATGGAAAAATTAATAATTTCTATACTTATTATTGTTTATGAGTACCTAGTCATTGCTCATTAGTCCTTCAAAGTTAATTTGGGTGTACAGATTTGTTAATGTTGAATAGATTTGATTCAACAATAAAACTGGGTTTATTTAAGCGCCACCTGTTTCATTGTTTTTAACCGACTTCAAACGAAAGGAGGCTATGCATTAATTAAATTTTGTTTTTCGAACCGATTTCCACGATATTTTTGAGCTTTCACATTTTACATCATGTGGATGTTTTTCTCATTTGATAGCAGAACCACGCGAGGGTCTTAAGCTTTGGTTGAGTAGTTGTGTAGTCAGCTTCATAGATACCTACTTATTCACTTCGATTTACGGTCGAACCAAATTGACCTATCTATCACCAGTTTTGGCATACTGGAGGTAAAAAAACTATCTATCTCTAGTTTTACCGTCCCAATAATCTGTATCAGTAGCGATCTGTATGATTAAATTATACTGACCGTAGATACTGGCATTTATAATTTGTACTGGCTACCATCAGTAGCGATCTATCAATAGGTTATTGGGTTCGGCCGTTAGCCAATTATGATGATTATGATTATGATGAAAGAAGATTTTCTCTAAAATAAAGTATGTGGATTTTAAACAACGATGGCGGTTTTATTTGTTTGCAATTAATGTTTTTTTTTTTTAAATTAGAGATTCAAATATTTATATAATTTAAAAAGCTCACAGTCTTAAAATAATAACAACAACAAGTATATAAAAAGGGGAGGGGGAAATAATCAAAGGGCATCAAAAACTTCGTCCCCATCTCTGTCAATAGAAACGTGCCCAAAAGGCTGACAGAATTGCCACGTTGTATGGCCATGCTGATTTTTTGGCCAAAAAATAGGCCAGCCCTCTGGTCACGTGAAAAGTCGACCAACCGCTTGGCGATGTCTCGAAATAATAAGTGGGCAATTGTATTTAATTATTAATTATTTTATTTTATTGGAGTTGCAATTAATTGTGTTTCGCAAAATAATATTATCATGATGACTACGCTCTTACTTTTCTTATTAGCTTCTAATCGTTTTTGCACTTATATGACACGTAATTACAGGATTTATATCAACACATTGATTTCACGTGATACGTACCTACGTTGTTTTTGCTTTTATTGAAAGTATTTTTTAACAACAAAAACGGGGATTTCTTATATCAAGATTTATTGTTCAGTACCTTGAGAAAATGGATATTATTATGAGTAATTTAACCTAGATTCCTGATATAACGTAAACGCACCCATTACCGCCAGTTTAAGCGGAGTTCAGATTGATATCCAAAAAATAAGCACATTCTTAATATGTGGCTTCAATAAAAATAATTTTTCAAGTACTGTAATTATCGATTTTTTTAGTTATGTATAAGAACAGATAATCAAAGAATTACTAAAAAATTAAAAATTAAATAAAAGGAAAAAGGGTCATGTCCCTATTACCGACTCAAAATATCGGGTGTGTGCCTAATACCGTTTATGTGACACCTAATACCGACCACTAAATAAATGGAACCGTTAAAGTTAAATAAAAATGCTCGTGTATATTGAACTGTTTATATAAATGCTCCAACACAGTACAGAATGCTATCAACACTTAACAATTATATGTATTCTTATAATAGTATATTCTTACCAGCGATAAATCAATAAAAAATATCATATTTATACGAATTATGTATAACAAATTACCAAAGGCCAGCATTGATTATAACTACTATAATATATAACCAATGGGGGCATTTGGTATTATACAAGAGTAAACTCCGCACCTGGGCCCCCCCGATGACGCAGAGTCTCCGCCCCCAGCTGGTGGAGGAGGTAGAGAGCGCTCTGTTCCCTTCACGGGGAGAGCATACTCCCCCGCCCATGGCTCCGCCAATTGCGGTGCCCAAAGCGGACCACGCGGACGACGACGACGACATCCCTGAAGTGACCGGGGTAGATCTGAGAGTGGCGGTAGGTAGGCTGAAGGCCAAAAATACCGCCCCAGGGCCCGACGACTTGCCAGGTAAAGCCTGGGCCCTGGCCTCGAGGGCTCTCGGACCCCGACTGGAGGCGCTCTTAAGCGCATGTATGGAGAGAGGCCAGTTTCCACTCCGTTGGAAGACGGGGAAGCTGGTCCTCATTCGGAAGCCAGGGAGCCCTGCGGACTCTCCGTCCGCATACCGGCCCATCGTGCTGCTCGACGAGGTCGGCAAGCTCTTTGAAACAGTGATTGCGGGCCGCCTCGTCGGGCACCTGGTGAGGACGGGGCCGGATCTTGCGGACAGCCAGTTTGGCTTCCGCAAGGGGCGCTCGACGGTGGACGCCATCATGCGCGTGAGAGCCCTCACGACGGGGGACGCGGTGTCCCGGGGTGGGGTTGTCGTGGCGGTGTCACTCGACATCGCCAATGCGTTTAACACCTTGCCCTGGAGCTGCATTGGGGAGGCACTTCGGTATCACCGAGTGCCGACCTACCTCCGTCGAGTAGTCGGGGCGTATCTGACGGACAGAGCCATCATCTAACCCGGTCGCGATGGGGAGTGGAACCGGCGAGAGATGTCGTGGGGTGTCCCACAGGGATCGGTTCTGCAGGGGAGGTCGCATCAGGCGGCTGCCGACGCGATGACACGCGGGGTTGCGATAGTCGTGGAGAGGATCCTGCAAGTCCGAAGCCATGTCCTTTCATGGGCTTCGGAACGGGCCACCATCGGGATCCCAAGTAACGGTAGGAGGGGTTCACATCGGCATCGAGACAACGATGAAATACCTGGGTCTCGTCCTCGACAGCCGGTGGAACTTCGTCGAGCATTTCCGACGTTTGGCCCCCAATCTGGAACGGGCCGGGGCCGCTTTCAAGCGGCTCTTGCCCAACCTGAGCCTCCTGCCGGAGGCTTTACGCGGGGGTCGTGCGGTCCATGGCCGTATATGGGGCCCCGGTGTGGGCGCGTTCACTGCGGCTACGAGCCGCCCACTATTTGAACGCGCCCCAAAAGGTGGTAGCCATACGGCTTATACGGGGGTACCGCACGATCTCGGGCGAGGCGGAAAGCCTCCTTGCCGGACTGCCGCCATGGGATCTGGAGGCGATAGTCCTCGCGCGCCTGTATGAGTGGTGCGCGAAAGCACTACGCCGGGGGGAAAACCCGCTTCCGCGGCAAATCGCTGCGGAACGGACGGACCTCCGGCGCGATCTCATGGCGACATGGAAAGAGCGACTGTCGCAACCCAGCGCAGGGCACGCCACGATAGTGGCGATAAGGCCCCTCTTTGAGGAGTGGCTAGAGAGGCGTCACGGCGTCCTCACCTACCGCCTGACGCAGGTCCTCACCGGACACGGATGTTTCGGGAGGTTCTTGCACATCATCAGGCGGGAGGAAACGCCCGGGTGTCACCATTGCGAGGATCGCCCAGAGGACACGGTGGAGCATACGGTGGGGGTCTGTTCCGCTTGGGCAGTGCACCGCCGTGTCCTCGTAGAGGCGATCGGCAGCGGCAGCGACCTCTCGCGGCCGGCCCTTTTTTTTTTTTTTTTTTTTTGTAGCTGAGAAATGACATTACGCATCTCCGCTCGTCGGGGGACGAGACGGAGTATGTGGGACTCCCTGCCAGAGTGGCAGTATACCCACTAAAACTCAGCGGTGTTCCCTCGTCGCCGTGATGGGAGGGTCATGGGAAACCGGCTCAGCCTTTACTTCCACGACCCTCCCGGCGCATGCCCGCCTACCTGGCGGGCCCCGCGTGCCCCCCGAGCGGGAGCTGGGGGGCGACGGGAATGGCCGGGAACACCTGGCCATTCCCGTCCGACACTGGTGGAGGCGCGTGCGATGCAAGCGAGGGTGCCCCCGCACCCGTCGCCTGCTGGCCTCCACCTGGGAGGAGTCGGAGATGACCGTCATACTGACGTCTTCTCCGACCCCTCCTCCGCCTTCGGAGCGGCGCCGCGAGAGGGTCTTCCTCCCGCGCGCGCTCCGCCGCCTCCTTCTGGGACATGACATGTTCGCAGAAGGAGGCGACTGCCGCCCAGGACCCCTCGTCCCTCAGCATGGCGTTGACCACGCCGGGGAGCGAGAGGTCCGTTCCGATCGCCGCCGTGAGACTGCTGCGCGGCCCGGACCACGACGGGCACACCGCGAGAGTGTGCTGCGCCGTGTCCTCCGCCGCACCACAGTCGTGGCACGACGGCGTCTCCTCCCGCCCGATACGGTGCAGGTACGATCCGAAGCAACCGTGCCCGGACAGCACCTGCACCAGACGGAAGGAGAGGAACCCGTGCGACCGCTCGAGCCAGTCTCGCAGGACCGGCCCAATCGCGTCGAGGGTTCGGCGGCCGAAGGCTGCGGCGGCGAGGTCCCGCGTCCAGTGGACGACTATGGCGTCCTTCGCCTCCCGCCGGACGGCCTCCCGCTCTTCCGGGGCGGGGCGTTCTCCTCTCGCCCTCCGCCCCGCCGTCCATTCGTGCACTCTGGCGAGCACCCACGCCTCGAGATCCCAAGGCGGGGTGCCGGCCAGAGCACACGCCGCGGAGAAGCCGACCGTGCGGTAGGACCTCGCCACCCGCTGGGCTATGGCCCTTTGGGGGGCCCGCAATGCGGCGGCGTTCTCCCTCCTGCGGAGGGAGTCCTCCCAAATAGGGGCCCCGTAAAGGGCCATACTCCTCAAGATGCCGGCATAGAGTTGCCGGCATCTCGCACTGGGCCCCCCCAAGTTGGGGAGCAGCCACGAGAGGGCACCCGCAGTCTTCAGCAGGCGCGTCGACAGCCCGCTAAAATGCGGGCCGAAACGCCACCTGCTGTCGAGTACCAGGCCCAGATATTTCATCTGGGCCTTTACCTCAATGCGGACGCCCTCCACAAAGATGTGGGCATCCTGTGGCTGGCGCTGCCGAGGCCCGTGGAAGAACACGGCCTCGGTCTTGTGCAGCGCCACCGTCAATCCCAGTCGGCGGATCCTCCCTGCGACCAAGGATCCGCCCGCCGATGCCAAGTTGGCCGCCTCCCTGAAACTCTCCCCCCGGGCGGTGAGGAGAGTGTCGTCCGCGTAGCAGACGACCCTCGTGCCCCGGAGGAGAGTTCCCCGCAAGAGCCAGTCGTAGCCGACGTTCCAGAGGGGAGGTCCTAAGACTGACCCCTGTGGAACGCCGGCCCCGACTGCGTACCGCCGGACTTGGCCAGCCCTGTTTACGAGGACGATCGAACGATCCTCCAGGTAGCTGGCCAGTAGACGCCGCAAGTATAGAGGCACCCCGTGGAAACGGAGCGCCTCCAGGATGGTGCTGTGGGGAACAGAATTGAAGGCGTTGGCAATGTCGAATGACACCGCCAACAATCCGTCCCCCACCTCCATCGCCTCCTTGACCTGGCCCTTAAGGCGGGCCAGCGCGTCTACCGTCGAACGCTCAGCCCGAAAACCGAACTGAGCGTCCGACAAGTCCGGCCCCACATTCCGCAGGTGGCTCTTTAGGCGGGCAGCGATTATCCCCTCGAACATCTTGCCGACCTCATCGAGCAGGACGATGGGTCGGTATGCCGAGGGGGAGTCTGCCGGACGGCCCTCCTTGCGAAGGAGGCACAACTGCCCCTCCTTCCACGGTTTCGGGAACCTCCCAGACGCAAGACATGCGCTAAAGAGGTCCCGAAACCGCTCCTCCATCTGGGTGGCGGTAATTGCCACCACCCTTGCCGGGACACCGTCGGGGCCCGGAGCCGTCTTTTTGGCGCGGATATGCACAATCGCCGCGCTGAGTTCCGACTCCGTGACCGGAGGGGCTTCCTCGTCCTCCTCGGCTGGCGGAGCTGTCCCCCCTGTAGGGTCCATCACTGGTGGGGTGAAGTTGTCCCTGCACGGAAACAGGGACTGAACCACCCCATCCAGAAATGAGGGCTCCAGGGTCTCGACCACCGGGGGGCCAAAGGGGCGCAGCTTGTTGCGCGCCGCCTTGTATGGCCTCCCGTAGGGATCCCTGTCGAGACCCTCCAGCATCTCCGCTCTCGCCGAGTCCCTGGCGTCGGCGATAGCCCGCCCGAGGACCAGTTTAGCCTCCATGTACACCGCATAGAGGTGGTCCTCGTGGGCGTGGTCTCGACGACGCCGCCGCCGGCTGCGCGCGTAGGCCCTCCTGGCCCCCACGCACGCCGCTCGAAGCCCCTCCAGTTCCACCGACCACCAGTACACCGCCCGATTGGGCAGTGGTCGGCCAGACCGAGGCATGCTAGAATTGCACACCTCGGTCAGAGACTCCCTCAGGTGTCCCGCCACCGTGTCTACGTCCGAGTCAGCGGAAGGCGGCGAAAGCCAGTCCTGGACAAACGCCGCCTCCGCCGCCGCCTCCCTGTCCAGGCGGGTGACAGCCCACCGTGGGAACTCGCGGCCGGCCCTGGTCCAAGCCATGGTCCGGGGCGAGAGGGAGTGGGAGGCAGTCACCTCCTTCTGCGAAGCAGTCATGCTAGCGAAGGAGGTGGCGGGATGGGCGAGGGAGAGAGCCGAGAGAGCCACCCGTCCAAGCCGCCGCGGGAGACCGCGGCCACCGTAGGCGCGGGCCTGCGGACGGCGAGTAATGGGTAACTCGCCGTCCGATCAGGACCAGGCCCGTGCCGGACGGCGCGTATGTGTTCCACGCGCGCCTCGGGGCCCTTCAGGGCCGAAGCCTGCCGGGGCAGCGGGATTGTCCGAAAGGGTTACCGCTACCCCGGAATATAAAGGGCTAAGGAAGGAACACGGATGGGTTTTAGTCAGTCAGAGTCTGACACTCCCTTCCGCTCCACCCAGAGCGGGAGGGGTCATTTGATGATTTCCCATCCTTAAAAAAAAAAGGAGTCCTTCGTAAATGTACAAGTAGATCGGTAATAGGTTTTCTTAAAGGAAATCGTATAACCTATTACCGACCCAAGGGAATGTGTATGAATTGTGTAAATACATGTGATTTTTGTACATGTATATGATTTTATTTGGTGCGGTTGCTTAAAATATATAATAATAATGATATTTCAACTATGAAAATACACTATTTAAAAATTATACCTCCTTTATTCATCAAAATATTTACATAAGATCAAAGTTAGTGTATACGGCTACTAAAGCTCTTGAATATATGGCGTTAATAGCTCAAATATAAGTTAACATACTAAGGAACTGAGTTAGTATAGCCTCCTGCCTATTAATTTATGCATTTTAACAAAAATCATGGCACACAAAAGATACGACAAGTACTTATCAGCGACATGGGTCGACAATAGGAATAAAGTTGTGATTTTTGTTCCAATTACCGCCTATTTTTAATATTGAATTTTAAGCAAAATAAAATAGTATCTCATTAAAATGAATCATTACTTGTGTTCCTGAAAGTATCAAAAATGCATCAAAATAACTAGAAGTTACATTAAAATGCTTGACGATATATTCTTCTGCTAAAAAAGAAACAAGAGTACTTACGCCATCGGGAATGCCACAGTATGGAAAATGCACTAAGTTCGGCGTCCACGGACGAACTGAGCAATTATTATTTAAATCGTCGAGTTACGCACACAAATAAGAGCTGAACATTTGCAATACAAATAAATCTACATTTTTTTTAAAGCAACCAATTGTGTAGCTTTAATACATGACATAAAAATGATACTTTTCTGAATAGGGCGGTAATGAGCGCGGATTTTAACGGGTCGTTATTAGGTGCGTTTACGTTATAAATTGTATTTGTTTTGTGTTGAAATTAGTATTTTTGAATTCAGAATAACCAAATCAGTTTTGGTCGTAAAATGATGAGGTAAACATTTTGATCATGGGCTCTCGTACTATTAAGACGTTACTCATGACCTAATCTCATCAACATCAATCATCTGCCTGCCTTTTCCCAACTATGTTGAGGTCGGCTTCCAGTCTAACCAGATGCAGCTGAATACCAGTATTTTAGATGGAGGAGCGACTGCCTATCTGACCTCCACAACCACCATGACCAAACCACCCATGAACCATGGTCCATGACCTAATCTATGTTCGATTTAATCCAAAATTATTTTGTGTCTGACAGCATAATGGATACATAATACACATAATGTCTTGCTATTTATGATCGCACGATTATTATTAGGAGAATCTACCTCACAGTTAAAAGTGCACTCATAAAATTAATCCATTTATTTGTTTATCAATAAAAATTTATAACTTTCCTGTAGATAAATGATTAAAGCACTAAAGAAACAGTGTGTGGGTGGGATAAGTACCTACTATCAGATGTGGCATACATGTGACAATGTAAGGTACTTTCATTTATGTATTTGCAAATAAATGAAAGTTCCTAAAGTATACCCTAATTTTAAAATCCTTCTATAATATTATAAATGTGAAAGTTTGTGAAGATGTTTGGATGTTTGTAACTCAATCACGCAAAAACTACTGAACGGATTTGGATGAAATTTGGTACACAGTTAGTTTATAACCAGGATTAACACAAAGGATTTTTATCCCGATATTTCCACGTGATTGAAACTAACGCGGGTGAAACCGCGGGGCGCTGCTAGTTATTAATATAACGCTGCTTCCTGCGAATAATGTCTATAATTAAGAATAACTGTGACAAAGGTTGGGGGAGAGTCGAGAGCTATGCCCAGCAGTGGACATCTTTGGCTGAAGTGATGATGATGACTAAGAATAACTATAACTCAATTAATAAAATACACAGTTCGAAAGATAAGTTTAATTCAAAATATAAATAAGCTAACAATCACATATCAAGAAAACCCAGAATTTAAATAATAATATAACTACTTAGTAAACATCCTACATGCTCATGTGTCCATGAGTCTGCTGAGCACCTCCTTCAGTTCCAAAGAAAACTGCGAGACTGGGAGGGCGAGCTCTGGAGCAGACACAGTCGAACCACCCTTGTCTTTGAGAATGTAGTCCGAAGGCACCACGAACAGTGGTTTCTTGTCACCTTGAGCAGTCAGCTGCTGCAGGAACGGAGGCATTGGCATGTGCGGGTGTTTCACCAGCCAGTGCTGGAATGCCTTTGTCGACCTGGACATGTATTTACGAAGATTAAGAACTGACGTAATAGATAAAAATAAAATACTGTATTGGAGTTATAATTTATCTCAAAATGACACAATCCTTACGCGGGGTCGACAGGAGAAGGACAAAAAAGAGGTGATGATGAATATAGCGAACGTCACGGAATGACACCCGGGTAAAACTGCTTGTCAATCAACTCGGCCTATCACAGTCCACTGCAGATCATTGGCCTTTCCCATGGTGCATCACAAGACCTGGTTCCTCTTCAGTCTTTTCCTTTACCTTTTGAAGGTCGTCATCGGTCCACCGAGCTGGGAACCATCCCATGCTACGTCAATTCGTGGCCTCCACTCATCGATCCTACTTATACCTAATACTTGTAAAAAAAAGTATTATGACTGCGTAATTTTAGCACTTACGTGAGATGCTGTATTTCCTCCCAGACGCACGACATGGTGCGCAGATCTTCTGGGATCTCGACACCGCGCCACTGCTTGTACGTGTTGTTCATAGGAGGTATATGCTTCAACTTGTGTGGCAGGCTAGTCCCAAACGCCATGAGATGTGCTGGACTGGTTTCCGCTTTGATGTCGTATGCTATTTGCCGCCTAAGCGCCTTTATGCACGAAGCCTAGAATAAAACATTATAAAACGTAATGAGCTAAACACAATTAGATATCTAATAAGAATAGCGATAAAGGCATAAAAAAGAGCAGTGGCCCCGCTGTAGGAAAGCTAGTTCACTAACACTAAAAGTAATACGACTTTCTTTAATTCAAGTAAAGCGTTTCAGCATTGGCAAAACTTGTCCTAGACAAGTAAGTAAGAAATCACAATAGAAAGTCAGAAGTAGCTGTTTTTCAATGTCAGTAATCCAGAGTTGGTTTTTTAAAGTCAATTTTACTATTGATTAACAAACTTCAATAATTAAGTCTCCGAACTTGAGATAATTATTTTATATTTGTATATAGCGTGTTCCGTGCAGCTTAGTCCAATCAACCAACATCTGGTGAGCTGAAGATTTTTTGCCCCCACAACACGGCAAGCTAAATTATTATCACTTATGTTGTTGGAGTTTAGTTTACTTGGAGTTTCTTGCCCGTTTTCTCAATAGAGATCTGCGTTTGGGAATGAGCAACTAGCTTCAACTTTCTGACTAACTGCCCGAATTTTTACAAATCAAAACTGCCTGATTTAAATAAATGCTTAAAGTTTTTGAGTTAGCTTATAACGCACCCTTTGTACTCCAGTAAAGACAGCAACGCTCTTTAATACACAGGGTATTATCTGGGGATCCAGCACAAGCCCTCGTGAGGAATGCTCGTCGAACCACACCTGAAAGTTGGACATAAGTTAACACCATTCTTCATTCTTTTAGAAATAATTAAACTACAAACTGGTCGTATGTAGTTTAAATCGTAATGAATTATTTCTACTCTTCTTCTTACGTTAGCAAAAGTTTGATACTACTAGTATCCAAGATACACATAATGATACCTGGAACAGAGCTTCAATGTCTTCTGGTCTCTTGATTTCACTCTTGAACTCAACATTACCCAAACCAACCCACCAATCGTAGAATTCATTGGATATCTGAAAATGTACACAAAAGATTATAGGCTATTTTCGAGAAAAACAAGATGATATTTTAAATGAATAAAAATCTATGAAACGTAATTCAGAAATTTGCTGTAGGTAATATAGAAAAAATACGATTCGATTACTTTTTTCGTTAAAATTTCTGCTCTCTTGCTAAATTCGTCGGAAGCTGACACTTCGAAAGTCTTATGTTTGTACTTGGAATTCCACTTTATCATGTCCGTTTCAGACTTATTGCAGTATAGCATCTCGAAAAATGGATTTGGTGCCGGTGGCAAATGATGCCTGAAATTAAAATAAATAGAGTTGCGGCACATAAAGACGAATTTGATTATGGGCTTATATATACCTAAATAGCGTTTGTGGACCGATTCGATAAAGGTAATTTTGACCGTTGACCGTTTATGACCGTTTTCAGATATGGGTATTGATGCCAGCTGACCACTACGCAAGGCGCGCTAATGTCATTACATTCGCGTGTCTCACTGTATGATGATGCTATAATAACAGGTGTAAAACACTTAAGGAAGCCGAGAGATGCTCCCCGTCATTGTAATTTTTATTTTTATTGGTGCCTGGGGACCTTTTGGTTACGGAGATAATGAAGGTCAAAATTCCAACTTTTACTGACGTTTTTTACGAAAAAAGTTTTTTTTAAACGGTTTTATTTAGCTTGCTCTGTTTGTTGTTGTTATTTGGGTCTAATTTAGTACTTGAAATTTTACCCCCTTCCTGTTGGCAGATTGATCTAATATTTTGTACAATCCTTTAGTTTTGATGACAATACAATTTAATTTAATCAGTATAATTGTAAATCCAAGATGGCCGCCGCTACAAAATGGCGGATTACATATTTTTTCACAACCCTCTCAATATGTGTATCAAAGGAAAGGGCTTGACTAGTAAAATACTGTACACTATGAAAAAATTCAAATCTAAGATGGCCGCCGGCACAAAATGCCAGATTTCATATTTAATTCAATATTTCTAATTTCATATTTGTTTCAATATCGGTAATGGGTATCAAATGAAAGTGCTTTACAAGTAGAACACAGTGCATGAAAAAAAAACCTAAAAACTTGAAAATTAAATAAGTATTTTTTTTTTTAATTAAACTGTTTTAATGAAAATCATAATGTAGAAAATGTACTAAAAGCTAAAAAATAATTCGGTAGGTCCTAGTCACCTAGGTACCAGTCATCACACAAATTTCCTCATCAATCTAGCTAGGGCATTGATCTGACAAAAATAATAAATAAGCGTAACCTGAGTACCTAAATATATAAATAGCATTTATAATGATATGAGCGGTTGACTGTTGATAACTCAAACTCAAAGCATTTATTTCAATTAAACCCTACAGGCACTTTTGCATTGTCAAAATTAATTAGTCGTCGTATATTAAATAGTCGATAGAAATTTCACGCGCCCCACGATTTAATTTTTTTGTCTGATCGATGCCCTAGATTGATGAGGAAAGTGGAGTGATGACCGGTACTTAAGACCTAGGTACCGAATATTTTTTTAGCTTTTAGAGCTTTTACATTATCTACATCATTATTTTCATTAAAACCGTTTTTATATATTATAACACAACTTTAAATACCCCCACGACACCTTTACTGTTGCAGGCACCCATAAGCACAATGATTTGCATGCGTTAGGTACATTGCATAATACCGTCTCACCAAAAATAAAAGTAGATTGAGGGTTTTTGAAAAATGACGTTTACTAGATGGCAGCACTGAGACGTCAGGTCCGGCCACCTGTCACAAGTGTCAAAGCGCCTATAATTTCTTTAGACGTGACTGAATGATGAACGAACGAATGAAATGAATGGTGATTGACATCATATATTTTATATTGGAAGACCTCTTGTCAAAGTGGCGCCAACTGGTGTCGTGAATTTTCATGAAAACCCTCATTATTTTCGTACAGGGCTGATTTTTCAATCGACAGATAATTTTTGTTCGTGGAATAAAATTGACGTCTGACAGTTTTTGTATGGAAGAACTGTCAAAACATCAAAATTATTCCTCCGATAAAATTATCTGGCGTTGGAAAAATCAGCCCTTAGTTTGATGTACAGAATGCGTAGTTGACGGCTATGTGATGTGTCTATTTACACCCTGTATAGTGCAGTGACTGGGTATATTTACCTATTCTGACGCTCTGAGATACTGCCTGCTCGCACATCCATGTCATCATCGCTAGTCGCTATAGAATCTTGCGGTGAAAAGAATGAAAACTTTTCTGGAACTTCGTTATGCGAGGAAGACTGCTGCATTAACATTGACAAATGTCTGGAGAAAGATTTGGATAGAATTTTGGATATAGACTTTGGCACGTTAATTGTTTTGCTTGATGGCTTTTTATCTTCAACCGGTGTTATGGTACCCTCAGTCCAGTCTGACTCCTCTTCAAGCTTTGCTTCTTCCTCTCCTTCCATTTCAAAATCCGTGTAAGTAGATACACCAGGTTTTAATACTACCTGAGAACATATAGAAATGATTAACCAATTATTAGGCCTGAACCTGTATGCAGAGTGACTATATTAAGGAGGGGAGTGTTACTATATCCAGAAGACTTGAACAACAATGTACGTCGTTGGAAAGCTTAATTATTGGCTATTAAGTTTGTTGTTTCTTGTAAATAATTAACTTTGAGTAAGTATCTATTTAAGTGAAGCTAAATTCAAAATTAAGGGTTGTAATTAATCGGATGCCGTTTACTGAACTGCTTTTCATTAAAATCCCAATTTTATTCCTGCCAAGTGACTGTATTAAAAAAAAGCTTACCCGGGCTGTTGACACAGGTTGTTGTTCATCGGATAGAACTACGTCAGAATATTGGTCTCCGGGCACATACTCTGTCGCATCCTTGGAAAGGTCAAAAATCTTGGCAATTCGCTGGAAGATAACTGGGCCCACCAATTCGCGTACAGTAGCACAATTTGATTCCCAGAACTAAAAAATAAAACAAACTTTATTGTGGTGGGTATGAATGTTTGGAGCTTGATTTAAATGAAGGTCGAAATAATCAAGTCATGAAGTTTCAGTGCACCTTGGTTCGATTAACCCTCATATATAGTCGCCGCTAGAATGGGCATGGGTGGTGTAAAGGTTTGAGGGTCTCTTACCTGTCGTACCACTACGGTAGCTATCCTTTGAGCCAAGGTGGAGCTGAACTCCCTACTTTCCAGTGAATCTCATGGATGCTTTTTTACTTAATTATATTATAGTTCTATTCTACAAGTCTGTATGTTAAATCCATAAAATTAATAACAAACTACCTGAATTAATAAAAAAAATACTATATTTATAAAAAACTAAAACAATTTTTAATAAGAAAATGCTTTTATAGTATAATTTTAAGTTACCACTTATTAGGTACCTACACATAGTGGAATGCTAATAAAGTATTGAGTATTGGACATCGTGTAACACCTCTAACTCTTTTGTGAAGGACTAGCGTCTGCCCGCGACTTTGTTCGCGTGAATTTTCTTGTTCCCCCGACCCACCCCGTGGCATCGCATCGCCCGTCGGCGCTGTTACATTTTTTTCGCTTAGCGTTCTTTCAGACTTTTTTTTTTTTTTTGCTCGACTCCTAAGGGTCATATCGTGATATTAAATATCTTTGTTAAGTATATAATTATATCCTACTAGCTGCGCCCCGCGGTTTCACCCGCGTAAGTTTCCATTCCAAAAAAAAACTGAAAAACAGATAGTAGCCGATTCTCAGATCTACTGTGCATATAAAATTTCTTAAAAATCGGTCAAGCCGTTTCGGAGGAGTATGGTAACTAACATTGTGACACGATAATTTTATATATTAGAAGAAAATTTTATTTTTTTTAAAGGTTTTTTCAAATCAAGTGGTAGTTCCAAAGATTGGCGCGTTTAAACATACTTACAAGCTCTTCAGCTTTATTATTAGATATACATAGATAGATTTACATATCAGAGTAAAGATTCACTCATTAGTTTACATAATGTTATTATATCTTTATCTCTCAGGCATGTTCCGAAAAACCACAGGGCATACGTTTCCCACTGGTGGGTCTCATAAAAGTTACTAGGCTAAATAGGTATGATGATTATGAAAGAGCCTGGCACTATCGTAATGCCCAGCCTCTTTTCCCTTTTCTTAACAACATTCAAACTTTGAATAATCTCGCGTTGTTCTACTGTAGCTGTGCGGCTGTAGCGTCCAGCTCTGCGCTAATACGCATCATACTTCAACCCATTCTTCAAATTGTTTTTATTTTATTAATGTAATTTTACCCTACTAATAAACGTATTACCTACATCAGGGGGCCTCAAAAGGCCGCTTTGGCAGAATCGTAAAACAATTCATATCACGCCATTTCATCTGTATGACAGTTTTGTATGGAGATTCGTAAAATGCTACAGGTAGGTACACCTCTGCCTAACCCATCAGGGATATATAGGTGTGAAACTGTCAAATAGATGAATTGCGTGATATGAATTGCTTTATGATTCTGCCAAAGTGGCCTTTTTAGGCCCCCAGATGGATAGTTACCTACCTACATACTGATTTCTCTCTTTCAGTCGTCAGTAATTTGACTATCGAAAGAAGAAGACAAAGCGATGTGTAACTGGGGTATTATATTATCTGTGCTGGGGTTAATCTTTAATAATAGCATGTAGGTACTTATAGATTTTGTTTTTTATTAATGTATGTACTTATAACTTATAACTTAATTATGTATTTAGAGCATGTGTACTCGATAATGTGTAAGCTGTGGTTCTAACTGTAATTGAGTGTGCATTACAGGATAATGTGTATTATACAAGTTTTACTATTATACTTACTTAGAAGATAATTGTAATGTATCTCGTTGGTAACTAATCCTTAAATAAATAAACTATTAGGTAGATATTTGTATGATCACCTTTTCATCCTTGTAGGACATCTCCAAATCTTTGATAACGTTCTGCCAGTGTATTTTTACGCTATCTAAAGTTTGTTCATATGGAGATGGATTAATAACCCTTAGGTGTCGTGGTTTGTCCCATTTTTTAACAAGGGGACGCTTACCGCAGGGCATGGCGAATTATTGCTTTCTTATTTTTTATCGCTAAAATCTCTAGTTAAGGTAACGAGAATTATTAAGATATTGGAATAAATGACAAAAAATATTAGAAACACAAAATGTTTTTCTAATAGAAACGTCAACTTCTGTAATGTGTCTCCATCAAAAAGTACTCTGTGAATGTGTCGATGACAGAATAAGAACTTACTTCTTTGTTTTTGTTTTCATATGTTTTTTACACGTATTTGAATTTACATTGTAATAAATATTTATCATAATAAAACTATTTTAACTTTAACATTTTACGAAATAATTGCAATATGATAGTATATATATTTGTCAGAACAACGCCATCTACTATGATTTTTCAATACTACGTAGAATGCTTGAGGAAAAGGTAGCAAGAGAAAATTGGCGGCGGAAAACTAAAACTTAGCATCATTCACGCATTCACGCGTAATGAAACTCGTAATGGTTTTAATAAGTATACATAGATGGCGCTTTTTGTCAGAATTGTTTCAGACAACTTTTTAAAACAATAGTTATGTAAATTATTGATAACAAATTCTTATGTAAATAAATTAATATTGCCAGTCTCTTGGGTACATTACCAGTCGACAGCGATGCGGATGAATTTTTCGACGCAATATTTTAGTTTTTGTATAGTTTTAGTTAAGTTAGGATTTAAATTTGTTATTTTTACAATTAATATTAGTTAATAAGTTATCAACATTTTAATTTACTTTTTACCTAGGCGTTCAGCGTCTTCAATTGTATCTGGTACGCTCTGGCCAAGGGTTTCAGGTTGTGTGAGGACTAATAGAGAAGATATTATTGCTGTACTTGCAAACATAACGGATGGTATACCCGACCAGTAAATCATTAAAGCAGGAGTTAGTGGAGCTACCACCGATCCAATCCTTCCTAACATTGAAGAAAAACCTAAAAATGAATGTCTATACCTGGTAGGATATAGCTCTGCTGTATACAAGTATACAGACGTCATGACTAGACCGATACAGTACTTTCCTAAAAGATACAATGATAATGATAAGATGTACATACTCTTAGGGACAAAAGCAAAAGCTAAACAACAAATTCCACAGATCATGAAACCACAAAATAATGTAACTCTTCTACCTACTCTATCTAATACTAAGACAGCTGTCCAAAAGCCAGGTATCTCGACAGCGGCAATCGCAATATAATTTATGTACATGTTTCCTGATAAACTAACAGAATTGATCGACAAGCCGTAGTAAATGAATGTAGTGGTCATCCACAAAATGGGCGTCGTACAACATCTTCGCACTAGAACAGGTGACTTAATGACTCTAAACAAGAGGTTTTCTTCGTTGATTTGTTTATTTTCTTGCATTTGTTTGGGTATTGCGGTCAACAGAAAGTCCATACTCTTAGTAGAGATTTGTTTTCCATTCAAACGAGAAGCATATTCTAAAGAAGCCTTTCCTTCTATCTGTTTGTTCTTGCTGAGCAACCAGCGGAAACTTTCAGATAATATCCAGTAGTAAGATATTATGAGGAATACTGGTATGTATAGCACCAGTGTGAGAGTCCTCCATGGGCGCACTGCAAATGCAAGTACGCCTAAAACAACCTGTCCAAGTGCAAACATGCTAGATATAGTAGCGCTCGTCCTCACACGATACCGTGGTCCCACAACTTCAGCGGCCAGTATGTAGGCAGCGCTGAAAGCACCTCCACCGATTGCTGTTTGCATGAATTGTAACGCCGAGTACATCGCGAAATTCACTGAAAACGCACGAATTACTCCTACTAAAGCCACATTGAATGAAAAGAACACTAAAGACACTCTCCTGCCAAGACGATCAGATATGAATCCTGCGAGCACGAGCGCTACCATTCCTCCTGCACTGTTCAACGTCCCGGGCAAGGCTCTCAACCATTCTTGACATTCTAGATCAAAATCATACACCATAGTGTTAGTTCTGTCGTGTACGTAGCTGTCACATGGCACAATGATATCTCTGTCGAATAAGCTGGCAGGACAAAGTCCGTCGGGTGAGATCACACCACTGGTTGTGTTGGCGTATCTGTTACAGTTATCAAACCCGGCTGTGGTGGCAGGCACGGCGTTTGATATCCAGTCCGGTGAATATTCTGGATTTTGTCCGTCACACTCCGGCACCGCACATCGTGTTGGGAGGCTTCCCGCGGTAAATATGTAATCTCCCGCCATAAACGCACAGATGAGCGAAGGGAAAGCTAGCAGGCTAATAGTTAACATCTGATATTTTCCAAACTGTCCCACTTCACGATACAACACAGAGTCGAACTCTGTGTCAGACTCACGTTCACTTGCTTCTTTGTTCATATTAATTATTGACATATAACTAATGCATTTGAAAAAAAATCGTCAATATGGTAATCTCAGACTTCTTACCGTTTTATATAGCGTATGATATGATCGCTATCAAAAAAGCAAATAAACGCTATCTGCTATCTAGCATTTAATCCTACAGTTAGACGACAGTTTCTGTTTATTGCACAATTAAAAATATGTACCTATTTCATTTATGTTAAGTACTAGCTGTTGCCAGCGACTTCGTCTGCGATAAACACAAAAGACACGTGGTGCCATCTGTAATCATAATAACGTTATTGTTGTTTTCCTAGGGAACAGCACTTTTTTCCGTAATGAAAGGTAGGTACCGTAAGTCCGTTTCTGTACACCTGAAAACGTATATGCAAAATTTCAGGATGATTAGTTCAGTGGTTTAGACGTGAAAAGGTAACAAAAAAACAAACGAACTTACTTTCGCATATATAATATTAGTTAGGATTATTATTATTTTAAGGTAGTAATATTGCTCCTAATGCAATTAAATTGTTTCAGGCAATTTTCTTATAAGCATTGTACCTCGCATGCATATAATGCTGTAGGTAAGTAGGTATTCATACACGTACACAGGATTATAGAAAAAAAAAATGCTGTTCCCTACATTTATGTTCCTATAACTCTATAGGGGAACAGCAAATTTTTTTAATTCGCGATTTCAGGTTTGGTCCCATAGTAAAAGTTGTTCATAATGATGAGTGATACAATGACCTTTTAATATGAGGCTGTTGGTGTTTTTCCAATAACCCTGTATATGTTATCCAATTATGTACGTATGTGTTCTAGTTATTAACATAGGTACATTTAATCATGTTTTCAGAAAATTTGCGTCTATTTCTGTAATAGATTTAATTAATCATCATTATATTTCGTTTTTTGCCTGGAGTTTTGAATGTTATCTTTAACATTCATTGTTTCATTTATTATGGGTGTGATAAAGAATTAAGAATATTTATTGATACCTATTAGATTACTATTACCTACATTACACATACTTAATCAGCCAATAATGTTCCCACTGCTGGGACACAGGCTTCCTCTCAAGGAGAGGGAGTGGGCCGTTATCCACCATGTGGGCCTAGTGCGGGTTGATAGATGTCACATGTCTTCGAATTTTTGGTTCTAGGTCATGCCGGTTTCCTCACGATGTTTTCCTTCACCATTTGGAGAGCAGTGTAAAGTAATTTTAAAAACTTTAAACTTTTTAATCCTGGGAAATACGGACACTGAAAATTTAAAATTAAATCTTTTACGTTTCATAAAGCATCCTCCGTTTATTTTTAGGAATACATACAACAGTAAAACAAACTATGGTGACTGATACTCGTAGTTTTAGGTAGTTCCGCTAACATGATAAGAAACGATCGATAGATTAGACCAGTCATAAGTGTTGTAGAACATAGTGAGATTATCGTAACGTGATAAGCGTTGACATCATTCTCAATATCGATGATAATCATTTTATACAGAATCCATCAACTGGGATAATCTTTTGCGTATGTTCTCGATCGGCGCTGGAGTATCGTGGGGCGATCCGATGGGCGGGGTCATCTGGTACTCGGCTTCGAATGTAAGCCTCGCGTCCAGGACGGCGGGGTCGAAGAGACCCAGGCTACTCAAGTACGGAGGCCGTCGGTGCTCGGGGTGGTGGATCATCCAACGACAGTACTCTTTTACACTCCTGTACCAAATAAAATGTCTTACTATTAATTTGCAGGTACAGTCAGCCTCAAAAAGATGTCAAGAATTTATTTGTTTCACAATTAATGGAACAAAGATTGTCGATGTATAAATACATCTTTTTGAGGCTGACTCTGCCATATTTTCTCGTTCGTACAGTGTGTTTTTTACACTACTTAGAGAACCTACCTATTTATTTACGAGTATATGATGTACACAATAAAGAGTGCTTTATTCTACCTAATATTGAAACGTCTCAACTTACGCTACCTATGTTTATAAAAAGCATTCTGATTCTGCGGAGAGATCATAGCTGTTATAGACACATGTTTAGCAATGGTTTGCTAATACAATAACAAAATATTACCTCAGGTTAGTAATCCCTTCCCAAACAGTTTTGAGCGTGACAAGATCTCTCGGCACATGTCTTGCCGATCGCCACAGCTTCTTCGTATGATTCCTGGGAGGATGGTACTGGTCCTGCATCGGCAGACTCAGACCAAACGCCTTCATCTTAACTGGACGCTGTTCGGCTCTGATGTCTTTGGTGATTTCGCGGTCTAATGTTGCGAAGCGGGACATCTGCAAGATTTAAAATGTTCTGTCAGACCATGTCCCACTTGCTGGAGTGTCTTATATTAAATGCCCGTTTACCTGCACTAAAGAAGACCTAACGAACGCCACCGATGCCACAATCAACGTGGCCAGTTGGCCACCTACTGGGCTCCAACATTACAAAAACAAAGTACCATCGACAAGAAAAGAAGAAGTCTGGTAAATAAAAATATAAGCACGATCGACAATTTTCTAAGCCAAAGGTCATAACTGTAGCCGCAGTTCTGACCACGAGTAGGTACGTACGCTACGCATGATAGCGTGGTTTTCAAACATTTTATGCTGACTTTTATAAAGAACACTTTAATCAAGTGTCTTCGCCTTAACTTAAAGTGAATTAGAAAGACGTTATTGGTAGATTTCTTAGTTTTATAGTTACTTAGGGCTGATTTTACCAAAGTTATCCGTGCAATACCTAAATTTGACGTCTGACAGTTCTAGTATGGAAAACTATCAAAAATTCAAAATTTACTCTCAGGATATGACTTATTTTTTAGCAGTAGTTATAATAATATATTTAAATTACTTTATAGCTAATACGATAGATTTTATTGTGAATAAAGATGGTATCGCCAACTGTGATACTTTATAAAAGAAAACATATGAACCCGCGCAGCATGCCCAATCTCTCTGTGCAGCGAAATTGCGCCATAACTGCTTGCAGCACAAATATACTTATTGACGAGTATGGGAAGAAAAAATAATACCTTACCTCCGGTTTTCCCGTAGTTATTGCTATTTTTTCTTCAACACTTGGTAGTTCTTTCGGTATGACTCTGAGGCTTTTAGCTACGTGAGCGTCGAACTCGATCTGAAATAGTGTATTCATTTCATAGCATAATAAGGTAGTGGCCTTTTCCGCCTGATCACTTAAATTTGTTTTCGCCTAAATCCTAAAAACGATTTGATCTTGGCGCGCTTACTAGAGAACGCTTCTATTTTTTGAGTGCAAGTAAAAATTAACTTAGTGGTGGTCAGGCGGAAGTGTCCGCGATAGTACATACAAATATAAGTAATTTTGTTAGTAATAAAAATTTTCGATGCCCGATTGACTATCAAACTGGCAAAAAGGTGACTGATGTTCAGATTAGAGGTTTATTAGTAAGCTGTGAGCAGTGGTAGCCCAGTGGTAACGGCCTTGACTTACTAGTTGTAGGTCGTAGGTTCGAACCCAGAGGCGCTTTATTTTGTGTAAATTATTTCATGACCACTCCTCTCAAAAAGGTGAAGGAAAACATCGTAAGGAAAACTGCATGTCATAGAACCAACAATTCGAAGATATGTGACATCTACCAACCCGCATTGGGCCCGCGTGGTGGATTACGGCCCACTCCCTCTCACAGAGAGCAGGCCTGTGTCCCAGTAGTGCGAACATTATAGGCTGATTATGTTATGTTAGTAAGCTGTAAACTCTGCTAAGCTTATTTACTAGGTAGGCAATTAGGTGATAGATGCCAAAACTTACTTGGAAAAGTTCCTTGATAGCTTTCGGTGTAAACAATTTGGACTGCTGGTCGCCTCCCAGTTGTTTCATGTATTCGCAAAACTCGTTTGCAATCTGTTAAAGTTTAAATCTATTGATTACCTAATAATTCTCTATGGCAAGAATTCATAATAATTACATAGATCCGTAATGTAAGAAATAATTGAATCGTAGGTTTTGTGTAATAAAAAAGCAAAAATAATTAAATACCGTACTAGAAGAGTCAATAGACTTATCAATTTTGTGCGAAAAGGGAATTGGTAGGTATGATTAAGAGTAGCCGGGAGAAACGGCGCGCGATAGAGAAAGCCTATGTCCAGTAATGGACAAGCTGATCCTGATGGTGACGTCGAGGAGTACCCTATCGGTGAGGTCATCAGCCTTCTTGACAAGGCTCTTCTCTTCTTCCTTCTCGGGCTGCAGGTACCGAGTGGGCCAGGTTATCTGTTCGCGCACCGGCTTGCTTAACAACTCCAGATGGATGTTGAGCTGGTCTTCTTCATCACTAAGACAGCGAGAACAGGTTATACATATAAAACAAATTATGTTCAAAAAAAAGGTAGGGCTATAATTTCAATAATGATGCTAATTGCTTGGCCAGACTGCAAACACGGGCGCGAGGCGGGAGCGGGCTGCTCGGCGCGGTTAGCGCGCGGGCAACTCACGCCATCGCTATTTTGACCGAGCGTTTTTCAGTCACTTGACCGATTGCGAATTTGACCATACGCGACGAATCGGTTCTTAAAAGTAGCCGCAGTGAGGGCGGTGGCGGCCCGCGCGGCGACCGAGGTTCTCAAACTAGTTCGAGCTTTTTTCTAGTAAAAATAATTCTTCATCATCCATATTATATTTTGACAAACACTGGACACGACAACACTCAGAACGAAGCCGCGCTCCACTGCGGACAGGCAGATCGCGCGCGTTCCCGCAACCGCGCCGCTCCCCGCCCCGCGCTGCCAGTCTGGCCAAGTACTAAGACTTTGTAAAGAAGCCTTGACCACCTGGGACTCCCAGGCGGTTAAGGCTTCTTTATAAAGTCTACTCCCAGGCTGGGAGTATAAGTATATATATAAGCTGTTTATGTCAACAGTTCAACGGACGAGATTCGAACTCACGACCTCTCGATTTACAGTCCGCGCTTTACAGCTTATTGCTTTCTTATTGTTCCCGCTGCCGTTTTAAATAAAATCTATAATGATAAGGCCCGTTATTTCATCTAAATGGTTCACACGTAAGAGCACACGCAGTTTTGTTGCTTGAATTGTATTGTATGCTACAGGCAAAAAACTAGCATCGTGGAAATGAGGCTTTAGTGAACTTGATGTCTTTTTATCAGGTTTTTGATAAAAAGACATCAAGTTCACCCTAATTGCGAAACACACTTTCAATGACAGTCCAAGAGTTTTGAAGAAGATTCCTAATCCTTTACTTCATAGATTTGAAAAAACCGTCTGCTCAACAACGTAAATAACGCAATGAACCTCGCTGAACTGTCAAAATGAAAGGAATTGCGATCAATTGTCATTTTATGTGTGTTACTTAATTACCAGACTGGTCTATTAAATACCTGGGGCAATATTCCACGTCGGTGTCCGAATCCAACTCTCTGTTAATGTACAGACATTTTCTAGAAGATATCTGTGGCTCCTTTACTATGCGTCGTGGTAGTTTCACTGAGACACAAAAAAAATTATATGATCTAAAGCAAATGTGAGACCTATGCTATGCATAACTACGGAAATAGCAAAAAGTATAATAGGAGATTAACTTTCAAGGGATAAGTAAAAAAATACATAATTATTAAAACAAATTAAGCTTATAATACCTTTAATTGTTTCAGGTTCCTCTTTTTCGATTTCAGTTTTGGGAATATTCAGTGTAGCACAAACTTTTAAATACAATTCCTTCGGCAAAACTTCTGCTAACACCCTACTTTCGTCTTCCTGAAAAATAAGTTTATTAAGAAACAAGTTAGGTGTATCTTTGTTTTTCTAACCGTAATATGCTGAGACTGATGTAGTAAATGTAATTTATTTAGCACAGACTAAAAGGCACAACATAATTCAACAAATTAAGTACAAAATAGTGTATTCTGCTGTAAGAAAAAGCAGAATCTGTAAGGTAACGATGCTGTAGGTACCACTTACCACTGACTCTTTATACGTATCCATTTTATGAAAGACATCGTTCCAGTACTTCTTATTATTTTGCAGGAACTTAGACATAAATGTACTTTCGTTAACTTTCATAAGCTTGCGAGGTTTTCTTTTTCCTTCGGCTCGAAAGCTGTCCATGACTACCGTAACTTCTACTCTTTATGTGGTTGGCTTGTCAATGGGAGCCGCATAGATTTAATAAAAAAACTGTCGTGATGCGCGGCGGGAACGTCAAGTGATTTCAATGTTCGACGCTGCCGGTGAACAAATGAACTATTTCTCTACAGACTACTTTATTGGATAGACATGGCAGCCATTTATTTTTCGTCGGATTTTTAATGTCCAATGTTATTAGAGAGAGAGAGGTGTATGAAATTACTTTAAAAAAACAAATTGATATAGGATGTCCATTTGCTTAACAATTAACTATATTGTTGAAAGGCATTATAATAATTATCTTATATTTTCCAAATGCAGTATAAAATTCTTTCTTCTGTATGCTATTGTTAAGTCTATGGTTTGTTGACTCGTTTCCATGGGCACCACATAAACATGGGGCTATGCCTATCACATGCCTATCACGATATCTATTTTAAACCTTTTCCAATAGGAAACGGTTTTTAATCTTTAACATAAGCGCTGATTTACAAATACCTAGATAAGAATGATACGAAAATATGAAAAAAATATTCTATTATTATGCATTTTTTTAGTTAGTTAATACCTTCAGTTTGTCTAATCCAAAATTTTGCACTCGGTGATAACCAGTATTATATTATTTTCTTTACAATAGTCTTTAGATAAAGCATTTGAAACTCAACAGTTGTACCGAAGTTATATGGTTGTTTTGAACGGAGAGAAAAATAAACAAACATATATAACGCGTCTGGGTGTATATTTCAACGTGTAAGATTTAGTAGTGCAGTGTCGTATAGTTTGATCAATAGCCGCTACTCGCTCGCCCCCAGTCGCCCCTCGCTGCTAACGTACTCTTGTATGGGTTTCCCTAAATGTGCTGTATGATAATAATTTTATGTGCTGTGTTATTTTTTATGATCGCTTTTTATAGATATTATATATATATTTATAGATAGAACTTTCATTTTAGTGCTAGTCATTGTTATTCAGTAGAGACCAGAGTTACTTAATTTGGGTTCTACAATAACATGCGATTATCAGTCATGTCGTATTTAATTTTGTGAGCATTCAATTTAATTAAGAACGACTAATTATTACCTTCTCGAAACTAAAATAGGGTGAAAACTAATATTATGATCGGATAAAAGTAGGTAGGTAGTTGTTGCTACTCAAAAAATTTAATAACCAGTAACCACTATTGGTTGTTCATTATTTTTATTATTTCGATATTTAATAAACGCGAGAGCTTCTTACATTTCAACACAAACTATTTATAAAGGTAAATACTCATTTGAACTGAATGCAATAATTTACTTCAAAGTATTTTATCATTTCTTATCAGAAAATGTTGCTACATCGCGCAACAGACCAAAAGTAAATTAACTTGAATATTAGTTTATATAAAATAGAAACAGAATCAAAAGATGGATGAACTCTTTATGGAGAAGTTGGTAAGTTTATTCAGACTGTGCAGTTGTGTCAGATTTCACGGGAACTGACGCTTAACACAATATTATGGAATGGCAAAACGTCAACTTAGCATAACACTGTTTAACTTCGCTGGCGATAGTAAAATTGGAATAAAAGTTACAGCCGTAGCCGGGCTGCGATGACTAAGACTTTAATACTTATTCTATAACAACTAGTGCCCTCAATTATGATAATATTTTAATGTAAATAGCAATTAAACGCCTACATTGTTTATTCAGACAAAATTATAAACCAGTAAATCGTTTCTTGGACGCTTCAATAAATAATTTATCGACTCCAAGTTCTTTACAAACTGAATTGCTTTTCGCTTGTATCGATAAGTTTAAAGTGACACGCTTTTGCTCTGTTATGTTGAAAATATGCAAGTACTGTCTCGGTTACAGAGAAGCTTGTTGACGCCGCCCAGCGGTATTGTGATTGTGAAATCGTACAGCAATAGATAAAGTAAATAATAATCTATTTATAAACGTCGAGTGCTTTATTATTGTTGGTTGTTATGTCTTTATATCTTGATTTTAAGAGCCAGTCCCGTCACTCCGTTGCGAACTTGCGACATCGAACAAGATTATGTTTAATTAACTGAACATCGCGATAGCTTTGTTTCATGGTTTGTCAAGGCATTCTGTTTGAAGAAGTATCTTTACAGATGCAGATGGTGATAAGCTTGCCTCATTTCACAAAAAGAAAGGAAATCTTTAACTAGGTTTTCAAAATTAAAAAGTTATACGTAAGAACGACCAATTCTATAAACAGACAATACACAATTGTTCTTAGCTCTCGTAACACGCTTTTCATATAAAACAATAATTAAAATTACACGTCGAAACGAGTAATGTTATGCTAAATGATGCCACGCTAGGAATGCGATGAGTCGTGTCGCTTCGTGTCGTGTCGCCTCGCCTCGCATCGTCACGCTGACGCCTTAATAAGTTAACTTGTTACGGGACTTGTGTAAATTTACCTTAACACCCAATATACCCGAGCACACCCGTCCCTACATTATTCTTAGCTAACGATCTAATTTATATCATTGCTGAGTAGGTATAGGTTTGTGACTTTAGTAAACTGTTGAATTTTAATATTTGTGTGTTTTATTTCATGATCAACATTATAATGTGAACTATTACTGAGAAAACTGAAATAACAAAATAATTATAATTTACCATCTATAACTTTAATAGCTATTTTGTATATTTATTAAGAATCTCATAAGTAATTTTCCAATTACTATGCTATTCAATAAATTAATGGACAGTTGGTAGTACTTATCCAGTTCCTTGTAAATGTTTATTGCAAAATGTTACGTATACTACATCCAAACTTTCTACGTAAACAGATACCATATAGCAAACAAGTACAAATGAATAGAGTTTAGCGAGGAACCGCAAAGATACATCTAGTAAGTAATTTGTGATCTCCGTCAGCAGTTCATACTTACGCCTGGTTCAATTAGACCTACATATTGTTTATATTGGCACGGAGATATATTCTATTAAACCTTTAGTGAACGCTGAATACGAAACTTCAGTAATTAGAAACTAAATAATAATTTATTTGAAGCAAAATGGTTAGCAATGGTTTAGAAAATACATTATCCAACCTTACAGTTTTATTGTGTAAGTAAAATCAAAATTCTCATCAGTGAATAGTTTTAGTAACTTAGGGTGGTCACTTATTATTCGTTGTACTGAATTCTGGCGTCTAATTATTATTTCTCTAATTTCTTTACTTTCAGACAACTGAACTTGAGGTTCGGATTCCGTTAATGTTGGTTTTGCGGTCGCATTCCCCATACACGGACACTTAATGTCAATAGAAGTATCCTCTCGGCTTGAACATTGTGTCCCTACAGTGTGATAGGGCTCCTTGGTCGCAGCAAAAGGCAACTCTTGGGTAGTCATCATCATTGGATCTATAAGATCAGGTACTGCGACTTTTTTAGGTAGTTTACCAAATATGGTTTTGACATTCTGATATTTTTCTTCAGAAAAATCCAAGTAGGAAACCAACCATGGAAAAGCGTATTTATTGGCCCAATCTTTACACCGTCTTACGGGACAGTCTCGAAGTATCTCAATGTTATCAATGAGTAAAGGCTCAAAAGAAGAGTCGCTTTTAACTTCAGCGGGTGTTTCGATTTCAGGTGTTATTGTAGATTCACTTGGGGTAGGAAGAGATGGGGGTTCAGGTGGTTGATCCCTACATTTGCAGCGCTGTGATTCAAGAAATGCCCTAACCTCGTCCATTTTGCCACATTTGGCATAAATAAATTTCCTTTGAAGTCTCATATACGGTAGATCGACATCCGAAGCTAGAGTTTCCCTACTGCCGTATGTCGGTGGAACTGGGTCTGACAGATCACCCTCGATTACAAATGGCTCTTTATCACAGACATTCTCTTTTGATTCAGGCTTTTCAAATTTTAAAATATCCTGATCGTCTTGATCTACTAAAATAGAGGTCGTCTTTAAAGGTGTCTTTTGCATTTCATTTAACTGTAAGACAACCATTCTTTCCAGATCAAGTAAGAACGTTGTCTGTTCAGGTAGTAATTTTAAACTAAAACTGACAAATTTCAAAAATAACTGCAATATTTTTTTTATTTTTTCTTCCCATTCTCTATTAATTTCAGATATTTCTCTTTCTCGGGCTTTATATGCATCTATAACTTCTTGACGTTCCTTGATTTTTTGAAGTTTTTCTGCTATTTCAGTACTTTGAATACTTTCAAGAATAAATTTTCTGATTCTACATTTTTTTCTCTCAGTGCTCATAATATACATAGTACTAGTAATATTTTGTGCTTCTATCTGCTTGTAAAACGCTTTAAGCGCATCATTTCTTTCATAAATAGCTTGATTAACGAGTTTGTTATTTCTGTAAATTTCATTATCTAAAAGAAGTTTATAATAATGTATAATTTTTTTGACTTCGCTGTCGTATCTTTTTTGTAACACATTCTCTAAAATAACCTTTTCTTTCTTTAAATTTTCTTTTATTTCGAAATTAAGATCGCTTATAATATTAGCGTGAGCAGAAAGCAGCACGGTTTGAACTTCTGACCGTAAATGATCTTCAAGTTCTTGCAGACTTTTCTCAAAAAATATGTTTACTTCTTTCATTAAGATCTTACTTTTATTTGTTAGAATATCATGATAAATGGCTTTCACTTTCTTAGCTGTTTCAGATTTTTCATGTTCCATGATATAATTCCAAGCAGCGTCATTTTCTTTAATTTTTCCATTCATATATTTTAAAAACTTGGCATGCTCTCGATTCAAGATAGCATCGCCTATTTTAAGAATACCTTGGTGTGTCGTACCTCTAGTTATTTTAGATGTAAATGGTGGCTTCAAATCTAATATGCCTATTAATAAATCACTTGGTGATACCCATACATCATTGTCTTCCTGTAATGCTTCTACATCTTGTTCAGGGGTTTCGGAGTCGGGTCTTTTATGATCACAATGATCATCGGGCAAATAAGTCTGTGCATATAAGCTAGTTACACATTTGCCTTTCTTAGTCGTTCGAAAAACATCGGTTTTCTTCATAGTTAAAAATATTTGTAAAAAAATTTTCAATGCAAATGTCACTTTCCTTTAATTTTGTTTTAAATAGACTAACAAAAAAGTATTTCATCCTTCAAATGATATAATTGCTTAAAAGTAAATATCGAGCTGTATTTCGCAAAGAGTCTGTATATAAACAAGCAATATTATTTACTTTCATACCTAAAAAAAATTTTTTTTTTTGCAATTTGAAAGTTATTCTTTTGACTAGCAGTGGGACATTGCGGGCTAAATAGATGGATAGATAGATATAAAGTCGGACGCTTCAATGAGGATCGGGACACGTTCGAAGAGTGCCTGATACGAAATTCTAAGCGGCGGGTCCTGGTTGAGACAATCGGACTGGATCGCTTTTCACTTGCATTGGCAGTAGTGTTAAGTTACACTAGTAGAGCCAGCGGCGCCTTCTGAGCGTACCTACTTGTGCTCCAGGAGTCCCCAAATCAAAACGCAGATCATTAACGCAGTGCATTTAACTTTCTGGAGATGTGCCATCGGCGTACTTAAACGGGGGTTGGTTTATCCATGACAATTCCTCAAACTATAAAAAAAAACTAAATCTAAATGTAGATACGACTTATATCGATAAAAAATGCAAACGTACCTACATTACTTTATAGCTTTAAACCGGTTTAAAAAAAAGGCCATAGGAAGCTTAACTAAGCAGGTGGTTAATGAGTTTTCTGGCACTTTCAAAATAACAGCTTGGTATTCTAATAGGCGAACGTGTCGACGGCCTACCTGTGATTAGCGGTGGTGATGTAAAGCGGCCTGGAGCCCCCGCCGCTAGATTTAATTAAATACTTCCTTGTACCACCCCCTACCTACTATTTCACTTTATCTACTGCTCGCTTTATTGCTCTCTGACGCTACATTGTAAACGTTTAGCGCTACTCATGAATATGAGGTTATTCCTCCGTCAATACACCAATAACCGCCGTAGGTAAATATCATTTATAGTAAAAACGGTCAATTTTACAGAGTGGATTGCACCGAGCATGTGATAATAAATTACAGACATATCTCGACTTCATTCTCATTACGGATGCGGCAATGTCCGTCGGAGTTTTGTCATAATTCAGTCTCGGTTGAAATTATTTCCGTTGGGTCTGATGAGAAAACTAGAGGTAGAGAGCTCGAAATGTAAGTATTCGCGCAACAAGCCGTGGAATAACGACGGGGCATATTTCATTCTTAACGAAGTTAAATTTCCGGGAAGGTCCTGTAAGAGCGTGCGTAACTCTGATAAAAGGCTACACCCGCCACAATACAGATTCCGTGTTTGTGTGACAGGTTAGAAATGATAAATACACAATACCCTAATAGAATATTAGTGATTTACATTTTCCATGTTTCAAATATTCTCATATAGTATCTACACACTAACGAAGTTGTGGATACTTATTTAATTATGTATTTACTTATACCTATAGGGGAAATTGTAAAAAAAGCAAAAAGTAGCTGTCTAAAAGTTACCAAACGTTTGACGTGCTTACAATAAAACAACGACCATAATTCAGAAAGTGGGAACAAGTTGGATTGTTTTCTACACATCATATCGGCAAATAAATCTTTTGGCCGCTTATCTGCCGTCAAACTTAATTCTCATGCATAATTCATCGCGTCGATTTCACGTGAAGAGGGAAAGTTGCTCAACTCTGAACAACAACCGGTGGGCTGACAGCCCACTGATAGTCGCCTCTGGACTTTACTTAAAGTGTTGAGTGTCTTTCTGCACAATAAACACGTGCCTTTACCTTTACTGTTTGTTGCATATGCGTACGATAACTTGCTAAACGAATAAAATGTTATTTTCTGTCTGTTGAATCAAATTACAGTTTTCATATGGAAAGGCTCTGTAAATTCATCGACGTTTTATTTTACATGTAACAAGTTGTAATGCAACTCCTAGTCAAAACCGAGTGTTATTATGATTGTATACTACAAACATTTGATTAAATGTTTGTAGTATACAATCATAATAACACGCGGTTTTTAATTGTATATAACCTACCCAGGTAACGAACGTTCAATTCGTATTTTTTAATAATTTCAGTAAGGTTTGATAACAGGAAATTAAAATAGGAACTCTAGTAGTAAATACAGACAGTGGCTGGTTCTCGGCCAGTCGGAGCGTCGCGTCGTCCCGCAGACATCCAGCACAATATTTCATACTTACAGAAAACAAGTTAGTGGAATAGTTGTGAGAAAACACAGCGTGCCGCTAACAGATAAAGAAGCTCGACACGACATCACCTCCGCAAGACAGACGCACAACACTTTTGATTAAACTTTTCAAGATATTTTGTATGTCTTCTTATGTAAATTGGCATGTGGGTCGGTGTTTTTGTTAAGTAATAAAATAAATAAACACATATTAATTAGTATTAAAATTTTTAAAATATTAACTTAAGAAATTATTTAAAAAGGTATGTATGTTAGATATCTGTACTAGGATAAACTCAACCCTTTTTTTTTTTTTTTTTTTAAGGATGGGAAATCATCAAATGACCCCTCCCGCTCTGGGTGGAGCGGAAGGGAGTGTCAGACTCTTACTGACTAAAACCCATCCGTGTTCCTTCCTTAGCCCTTTATATTCCGGGGCAGCGGTAACCCTTTCGGACAATCCCGCTGCCCCGGCAGGCTTCGGCCCTGACGGGCCCCTCCGTTCAATGCTGACATCTCTTTGAGGCGCGCGTGGAACACATACGCGCCTTCCGGCACGGGCCTGGTCCTGATCGGACGGCGAGCTAAAACTCAACCCTAACCTAAACTTTACTCTAAAAATGTTGTTTAAATAGACTTTATATTTTTTATTCATCGTTTATTTTATTGCAACGGGTAAAGTGACTGGCGAGCAAGAGGTTTTGGGTCTGATGTCCACTGATACACTTGATTTAAAACTCACGCCTAACGCAGGCAACAGGTACCTACATCTTAGAGGTACGATGGATAACCATCTTTCTCATTCTAATATTATGCAACCCACAATGCTGAAGAAAAATGCCTAAATAACACAACAGTAACAGCACATAAATCTGCACTACAAATTGAAAAAAGTTGTGAAAACAGTGATGCGTCACTAATTGTGTTTCACTGAGGAACCAGATCGCTATGTTTTGGAGTAGTTCCGACAAATTGGATATCGCGAATGAGTGATCAGGTGGAGAGCGCGCGAGGTGACGCCGCGGAATCAATTCCACGTCACCATAACAACTCTATGTCAAACTAAAAATCAGCATATTATGAAACTGCACTACCAAAAAATATTTTTTATGATGATTCAACTGATTTCATGTCCTAGACCTGGAATAGTCTGGACTTGGACTAGGAAATCAAGTCAGTAAGGACTTAGTGCGAAGTAGAAATGGATGGGAAAACCACTTTCTTCTGCAGGTACGCCAACTATGTAAATTTAATTACACGTTTCAAGAAAGATCATCACAATCAGCCTTTAATGTTCCCACTGCTGGGACACAAGCTTCCTCTTTGTGAGAGGGAGTGGGCAGTAATGGCACGACGCGGGCCCAGTGCGGGTTGGTAGATGTCACACGTCTTAAAAAATTACTAGAACATGTTTGGTTTTTTCACGATGTTTTCCTTCACCGTTTTGAGAGCAGTGGTGATGAAATAATTTTACACTAAGTAAAGCGCCTGACTGGGTTCGATCCTACGACCTACAAACCGTAAGTCGCAGCCGTTACCACTGCTCCCTAGAAAGATATTTACGAAGAAAATTTTATGTCTTCAGACTATTTGCTGCAAAAATTTTGAATAATATAATACTTGAAAAAAAAACATCGCTTAGATAGCCACTGTAGTATAATAATATACCTGGAGATTATCAGAAGGTTAAAGGTACCTTTATAAAAGGCACGAGAACGGGTAATCCCGGTAATCACTATTTATGTGTCAGCCGGCGGACGCCACGCCGGAATATAACATGCCGTTAATTTTTACAAATTCTACATCCGTTTTCCTTCAAAAGTACCCATTACCTTATAATGTAGGTAATTTAATGCCTGACTGGTCTAAAAGCGCTAGCAATCTTGTGTCTTGTTCTAAAGAATAATCATGCGTGGTTCCCAATTAACCAAAGCGTAGCAAGTTGCTTAGAAATAAGAATCATAATCATAATATAATTGTAAATAAAGGTGTAAAAGGTATGTATTTAGGTGACAAATAAAAGTGTTATCACTTGAATCTACCCGCCGTGTGAAAATAATCATGAATCAATAAGAATTTACGCTTGTGTGAGTGAATGTGAGTTTATGTGTGTGTGTGTGTGTGTGTATGCCATTTTTGTTGTATTTCTTTTATTTATTTTATTGTGTTTTTTATGGTCTGCAATAAAGATTTTTATATACCAAAATTGCAATAGTATCTGGAAAAGATTGGTTCCCTATCAAAACAAATCAGCTTAACATGTTCCAAACAAGCATTTGCTTAAATCCCACAGGTTTTTACAGCTCAAAACTGAAATAACAATATAATGTTTGGAAAAAAGCTTTACAAACATGCCCTGTACCTAAATAGTGAGCCTTGTATTGGTATGTACGTATGTATGTATTGATACGTGCGCGTATTTGTTTGTTTACGTCATTTGAATTCAGTCCACCAACTCGCACGGAAGAGTTTTACTATTTATCCTGCACCGGACTGACACACGGAATTGTAAATTTTATCGTCTGTTTCTTAACTTGGACTTTGCAGTGGCTATTTATTTGGTGAGTAGGTGATTTGGTTGTGAACATAAGTTTATCCTGACTACTTGCTGAAACAGAGTTTTCCTCCTATAAAGTTCAAGTCGTTTTTCTAGGGCTTCCTTTGATGAAGAGACGATGTGTTGGACGATAAACACGGTTACCTAAAAGACCCCTATATGTTTATGCTAAATATTTTTAGCACATAATTTGGCAAAGATTCACTCAAGCCAGTGGAGAAGGCATCAAACAAGTTGTCATCACTTTTCGGACACTACATAAAATCAAAATCCAGTACCACTTTGGCGCACTTACGATTCGAACCTTGGACCCCACACCCCACACACCAGTAGCGAGCTTATCAACAATGAATAACCGTCTACCACACTATCTTAATACACTGTGCTTAAATCCTTCTGTATTCATAATTAACTCTGAATTTCTCTTCTGATCCAGTGATAAAGTAACCTACACTGTATCACTTACTATCGCACATACTTACCTGTGTACGTTACATTGTACTTTAGACACTAACCTAGCGGTTTCCGTATTTACAGTTACTTACCATGCCGTGCTAACTGCGTCTTGCGCTGGCTAGTTGCAGCTATTCGGCTACGACTCGTTACAACGTGTTTATGAATTGTTGCGGTTTCGGCTTTATATACGATTGCAAGATGATTGTAATTAACTTTTAATTCAAAATTATTGTGTACAGGAACTTTTTGTTAACCAAGAAGCTTTTCTGCTAAATTCACAAGACAATGAGTTGAAAACAATTACGCTATGATATTTTCGTCACAACGTCCGTCCAGTGATTGGCTGCGCAGTGTTATTGCCTCCAGACACGACACAAGAAGGTGTTGCTTATAATTTCGCCGGTGTAAGATTGCGCAGTAATGTAGGGTAAGGGCTGCTTGAATTGCTGTATTTCCTTAATAGTCTGCATTTACCCTCGCCGACAATTTGTGACAAGAGCGTGAGCTAAATTGTCGCCAAGAGGAAATAAACTAATTTACTTATATACGACATTCATAAACTAGAGCGTTAGTTGAAATACAAAGTGAGCACTGAAAAGTGAATAATAGAATGAAACGGAACAATAAACATGGCAGCTCTTCTTAATTTATTTTTAAGACTGCATGACAAGGGTGGAGCCTGAGTACCCATTAAGCTAGTTTGAAACACTCCATAAACACGTGAAACATTTTCAATGTTCGTGTTTTTCTGCGATCGTAAAACTCCACTGCAGGTCCATACATCCCCTGCGTTCATAAGGAAAAAAATATTTTTAATTTCAAGGAACACGTACACCGTCTTAAATCTTAGCTCACATTAACGAAGACAGTTGTAGTCTCAGAGGTATTTTAATAATGAATTCTTTAAGCAGTCACGTAGTTAATACCGACGTTGCCATTTTAATGAAGGGTGTCATAAAACGTGTCATTGTTGGTGGTAGAGTGTAGACGGAGCACGGAGCAGGCAGCCCGGCGGCGCCCGCGTCTGAGTTTAATGCCTCGCATTAACACTATCGCTCGCGCGGGCCGGATTAGCGGTAGGTACACTTTATAAACTTGCATATGCATCGCATCGCATTACGGACACCCAGACATGTTAAAGATACATCACTGATTCAGAACAAAGTTTCCTAAGAGTTCACTGGGCGGGGTTTACCGTCTTTAAATGTCAGATTAATTTGGGCGGTAACGGTAAATTAATCTGAATGGCACTCCGGAATATTAATTAATCAGTCCCATAGCGCACCTTGCGATTATGCTCGAACTGGGCTGGTTCGCTTGTGGAGGCATTTAGCTGCAGATAGATGTGTATGTAGGGATCAAACGTCCGGGGCCCAAACGCTTGCTCGGAATCCGATTCTATCCCAGTGCCCACTGTCCGCAGTTTGGTTGCATTACATTAGATTAGACACTGCTCGCATTCCTGTTGCTCTAAATTCATCTGATTGTAACAATATGTCTTTAGGAACGATCTGCTGTTGTAGCAACTATCACAATGTTTGCTCTTAGTGCTTACTTGGGATTATTGTTCAGAGGTGACCTTGGGAGTTATTTCTATATCTTTTGCTCAAAGAAACTGTATTACGTAACCATAACGTACACTTACTTATTTTTAACCGACTTCCAATAAGGGAGAAGGTTATTTGGTCGTTTTGTCTTTATGTGTGTTTTTTTTTGTATGTTCACCGATTTCTCCGTCAATTGTGGACTTATTTAAAAAATATTTTTTTTGTTTGAAAGTGTAGACCGTATACTCTCGAGGTGGTCCCATTGTCAGTAAGTTGGAATCTGATGAAGTGAGCCCATGGAAATCGACGGAAACCCTCAAATTCTATATATGGTTGCTAAGCAATTTATGCTCGTCACATTGCTGAGAGGTCGTGTCAATAAACGAAAATACACTCACACACACCGACTTCCGAAATTAAAGTTATTTATCACTTCGTAGTTTTTTTTTTTTGATAGTCGGTTGTTTTTTTTTTTGTAAAAAAGTTTTTTTTTCTTATGGATAGATAGTTTAATTATAATCAACTAGCTTCTGCCCGCGACTTCGACCGCGTGGAATTTCACCCACCCCCCATTCACCTTCTTAGGGGTGTAATTTCGAAGAAACCTTTTCTTAGTAGATACCTACTCTTCACAAAGAATAGATCCTCCAAATTTCATGTCTCTAGGACGAGTGGTTTAGGCTGTGCGTTGATATATCAGTCAATCAGGACTTTGAATTTTATCTCCTTTAGGTACTGATAAACGTTGTATAGAGCCTTAGTTATACATACAACGCTTTGTCTTCTTCTTTCGAAAGTCAAATTTCTGACGACGGAAAGAGAAAAATTGGTGTGTAACTATTCATCTGATATAAAACGTTTATTAGTAAGGGAGTATAGGTATATAGATGATATAGGTATACTAATAAGTAAATAGTACAACTTAGGCTACCAAGTTTTTATTTTATTTCAAACGTTCCAATATAAAAATACCTTAGAGAATACGACAACTAAGCGACAATGCAAAACGGTAAACAACATGTAACAGCTTAATACACTTAAGTGAGTCTTTTTAGAAGTTAGTAGTTAGTGTCTGAACGTGTTAATTATATTGGGAAGGGGCCGACGTCTGTGACGTGACCATGACGTGACGCAGGTCCGCTTGAAGACGGTCTGGTCACAGACAATTGAATCATAAAGGTACTCGTGACCCACAACATTAGGACGAAGCTTTATTTCGTCTAGTAAGTGTCGTTTTGTTGTTCCTCTTTACATTGTAACCGGTATATTCGGTTCCTTTAGGTGGGTTTATTCTATGGGAGCAATGTGGGTTAAGGTTGTCAAGATAGTATTGTAGTTGCACCGGAATATGAACTGAACCCTTCCTTTAAATGTTACTTCTGAAGTTTATGTTTCAATGGGTTTTGTTGAGCATTGCGCAGCGGTGGTCCTTTTGACGCTGCTGTTTTAGACTTTGTTGACGTGATGAAGCGTAGGCGTTCTCTATTTTTCAAATACTTATGGAAAATCATGCCAAAACGTGCTTGAAAAGTTTCCTCCCAAACACGTTGACTGTTTCTGCACATACAAACGGCGTATTATCCGAGCAATAACAACCAAACTATTACATTCAAAATTTAATTTTCATCCCTTCCGCCTATAATTTAAAACGAGAAATGCAATCAGCACACACGAAGTACATTCATCATAACATACGTGATATTCTAACTCGGCTTCCTGTAATAATCCCTACTAGCTTCCGAGTATCGTAATCAAATCCTGTCGGGCCGAGAGTCCTAATCGAGGCAGACCACGCTCGACCTCCGTCAAATCGGGCTAAGGAACACGACCTGAGTGTCACAACCACACAGATAGCTGCAGTCAACTTTACCCATACTGTACCCGAGAGCCTCCGTACTCACACCTCCTTTCCCGACCTATCGTCCCGCGCGGATTAATATAATTACGATACAAATCAAAGAAAAAATATTAATAACTACCAGTCGGTTATCTTTTAAAGTGAAGGCACGTGTACATAATATCCGTCAGGTGTCCGTAACATCCCAGTGCTGATTTGCTGGATTCGTTTTCTCCTCTACCGATATTTTTTTCTCCTGACAGTTAATTTTGTTTATATGCATGTAGGTTCGTATCTATCTATGTATTAGTATTTATTCTTGTATTTTATAGTCATTTCCTAGCTATTTATTCCGTATGTTGCACCTGCCGTGTTTTGTCTATGCATCACCCTAAGGTTGGTAAAAAATGCCTCAGGCATTAAGTCCACTTTTGTACTGTATTTTTTTTACTTGTGCATAAAGTTTTATTAAATAAATAAATAATACCTCTTAGCTACTAGTTTAATTGGGGTTTTCATTAGCTGAAACATTGGAGCGCACTTAAATCAATTGATTGCGAGTAAACCGCTACCACGCTTCGAAACTGTGAGAGAGAAAATTACTTCCTTCGGCAACAGAATGTAAAATGTATTTCGTAATAAGTTTCATCGAACAAATCAATATAAAGCTCGTAAATAATAAACTCGGTTACGTTTGGGCATACGCTTCTAAGCAATTGTCTTCTCGTTTTGCTACGAATTTATATTGTCAACGACAGGAGGCGTCGGGACGCTTAGAGCGTTGGCCTCCCCGAACATATTTCACTACATAAATCATAACTTTATTTCCTCTCGCTCAGATGCCGAGGAGCGAGGTGTCTTTGAAATGGCTTTAAGAGTTCCCGCACGGCTATACCGCAACAAAGGACTCCGAAATTCAATTAGGTGTAGATGGAACTGAGAGTCTTAAATTATTTCTAAATATTCAATAATAAGTGCACAACTATAGCGCTGCATTAATACTTAGTACATTTAAATTTTATTAAAATTATTTTTAACATATTTGTGCCTGAGATAAGGTAAGATTACTAAGCTATCATTTAAAAAGTAAAAAACGCAATGTGCTTATCATTTATACCCCAGACACGAGGCAGCTTACACTAAACGAAGAAGATTTATGTACCGCCACTGTACGCTTGTAAACAACGCGCGCCACCTAACTAATTTGCGATCATTTTAGCGGTGTTTCCTGCCAATTAGCCGCTTTAAAACATCGCGGCTCGAAACAAAGGGGGCTGGCTCATGAATTTATTGTTAGGTTACTGTCTTAAGTTATTTAAGTGTTCAGAACGTTATTCACGTGCGACGCCGCGCAGAATGCAGCTTCCTGCGACAATTTATCATGAATCTTTAATTAAACTTTAGCCGCGACTGTTCACAGTCTCATTGAGCTTCACAATAAATCCGTCGTATCGATTGTACATTATTAATTATTTGTCTCGGCTCGTTATTTAATAAGATCCATTGTTGGGAACGTTTCTTAGTCAATATTGAGGTCAGATAGCGCCTTTTTTATTTACCTTAGCAATTTTAGCATAGCTTCATAACAATCGTCGTTTTCATATTTTTGAAAAAGAAATATGAACAGTTGGTTCTGAACTTCTGTGAAACCTTTTCCGTTTCTATAGAGAAAAAAAAACTGCGTATAGCTTTGCATCATTCGAATTTAGATTCGTTTTGATACAAAATCTATAGAAATAGTTTCAAATCAATGGCTTTGCGCCCTGTACTGTCCAGATTGTCAGAATGTGCAGTGTTCAACGTCTCCGGGGATTCACTAGTCAATAGACAATGTTGGTGAATGCGCGCCACTGCAGCCATATTATTTAGAAGGAGTATTACAAGAATATCTTGCTAAACTAAATACCACAAAGAGTGCAGCTGAACGGTAATTTCTTGGTACACTGTTACAAAGATTACAAGTAGTTACATACAATCTGTAAAATACTGGTATTCAGCTGCATCCGGTTAGACTGGAAGCCGACCCCAACATAGTTGGGAAAAGGCTAGGCAGATGATGATGATGACATACAATGTGCACACATATTCCTTTTTTGGATATTCGGAACATTTGTGTTACTTTTAGTGTTGTTTAAAACCCACTGTTATTATTAAATGTTTACTGAAGTATTTATTTACCAGCTAGCACATATGCTAGGTTTTTGTTAAAAACCGGTGTTGGTTTTTGAAAAGCGGGTGTTTACCCAAACTGAAAAACACATTCGGTCGTTAAACCTATGAGCTGATAACTAAAGTAAAACTTCCGGTATACCTACATCACTATTTCGAATAGCTTCAATTATTTAATTCAACGTGTGCGTGACGCTTATGGATATATTCTAAGCCATACCCAATACGCACACTTTGATATTAACTATATATATACCCTTCTTTAGTCGTCAATAAATGTTAACGACAATGTAATCTGTCCAGCTGCAATAAAAGTGCACAGATCTAGTTAGTTCTGTTTTCGAAAACTGCCTTTAAAACCAAATTAAATGATGAAAGTTTCCAAGTTATTCCCAGTTCGTTTTATAATAACATTACCTGTGTCAGTTTGCCGGTAGAATTCAATTAAGAACTTTTTGAATATTTTATATTTGTAATGGGGATTTCTGGTTTAATTGTTAGTTAATGTTATTTTTACGTTTTTGTGTAGACTGGTTTCTTTGAGACAAAGTGTAACAGAGTGGGATGTTGGTAATTAATCTTCAAAGACCATTGTGCACAAATTCTTGTATGGAACTTGTATCTCCATGTATTCGCATAACTATTGTTGTATATTTTCTCGAATGGTTTTTAAAAATTAATTGACCAGTTTGTACTTTGCAATGCATTGAGGGGTATCTTACCTTTTCTTTGGAGGACTAATTTTCTGTTCAAACAAATAGTACGTTGTATATTGTTGATAATTATTGAGTTATTGATAATTGTTTCAGAATGATACGAAAAATAAAGTCACATCGACATAATATGCGTATTTACTTAAGTAATTCCATAAATTACATATATTTACAACAATATCAACAAACGTTTACGTCTAATATACATTTTCCTATGCGTAACAGATTAGCTATACATCATATAAATCTCTACACGAAGTCTATACATAAATGATTACTACAGTATTGCGTATAATTGTTTAAATATAATGTTCCCTATGACACGTAGAACCGTCAACTTACCCTTTTAGCCGAAAAATAAGATTTTATTATAAATGTATATTACATTAATTCATATGAAGTTTTGTGAGCTTTACTGTAAGTACCTAAATTTTATACATTCTCTTCAAAAGGAAAAGCCCGTTTTCGATATTTATATTTCCAATTAGTGCTACCATTTACCGGGTAATGATAATAATGTCTTTCATTGACTTGAATGTGCCCTGGCGGCTGATAGTATGTCATGCTCACTAAAATGTCTCGCTGACGGTGGCGTGTGTGTTGGATCATTTAGCTCCCTTTAAAATGGTTGAGCTGAATGGTGCTGATCTATGCGTCATGTTCGTGAACGGGCGCCGTCAGTTGGGACTGGTCATCACTTGGCTGCCTCGGCTTATTTTTAATTATTTTACTTTTGGATTATTGTTTTGTTAAGTACTATTTGCTGTACTCTGGACACTTGAACGCGTACGTATATTTTTTTTTTTTTTACATCGTTCTCACATATAATTATAAATTCAACATTAATGATGTAACTAATATTTTTGTAAAATATAATTTAAAAGAGTGTCCATGGAGTTTCTTGCCCGTTCTTCTCCATAGGTACCTACGCTTTGGAATGGGCAACTAGCTTCATATTTTCTGACTGACCTATTGACAATTCAAAAGTGCCTGTAAATGGTTTAATTGAAATAAATGCTTTGAGTTTGAGTTTGAGTTTGAGTTTGAATTAATATACAAATGGTGTCAAATCAAGGACACGTGTTATTTGAGATACGAGTATTTATAAATAGTTTTATGTAGCAGCAGAATAGTAAAAGGTCTAATTGACAGTAAATTTTGTTAAAAGGTTAACCAACAATTTTGTTTACAAACCTCTATAAATACGTCAAAATAATTAACAATAGCATTTCAAACATTACTTAAAACAAATTGATTTGTTTGTTTGCAAATATATGTTCCGCAAACAGGGGTGGTAAACATTAAAATCAGATGGAACTTTAATCACAACGCATAACAAATTATGAATTAAAGTTCGCTCAGCCAATCGTTATTCTAAACGCGATCCAAAAGGCACTAGATTTTATTATTATAATAGATTTGAATTGATACGTTTCCGAAAGTCGTTGTAGTTGAAATTCATGAGTTTTTAATAATAAGCTGATTGATAACACATCAGTACATAAATGAATATGTTTATACAGGCTGTAAAAAGACCCATCACATAGTCACCAACTACGCATTCTGTACATCAAACTAAGTAACATTGCACAAAAATAATTGCTGAAACAACTTTTATTTTTGGTGTTGTTTTGCTGCTGTTTGCGGTACGTAATGCGCAATGTACGTAACACACGCTATACATTGTGCTTCAGAGTGCATACAACGGCAAGGAGTCGTGGGGTATTTAAAGTGGTGTTGTAACATTAAAATCTGGTTTTCGTAAAAACTTTTTTTATGCCTTAAAAATTGGAATTTTGACCATCAATTTCTCCGTAACCAGAAGGTTCCCATGTATGGTCCAGTACAAACAAATGACTACAATGACAAGGAGCACATGTGACTCTCGGCTTCGTAAGTGTCTTTTTACACCCGTTATGTTTCACACGTATAGCCCACACTACGTTTAGTACCGTGGATGCCATCAGTCATCAGACAAGGTACACGAGTAAACATCCAGAGTAGACTAGGAAGAAACATCTGTAGCGATTGGCTACACAAATATGATGCGGGCACACAGTGGATGAAGAACAAGCCACTGCATCACTTAGACAGTCTGTAAGGTGAACGGCAGATTTGGTACAGGATACTTTTTTTGTTGTTCTGTTATAGAATTTGTACCACTTATTAAGGCAACTAACCCATTTATTTTCATGTAAGTGTACTATTTTTAGAACTTCGGAATAATTAATAATATGAATAAAAAGATTTTAATAAATAAACGTAATAGAATCGTAAACTAAACGCAGTTATCTTTTTAGAAGTTGCCATATGTAAAATAACACAAATATCGAAATGATAACTAAATTATTTAGAAATGGAAATAACATTAAATATAAATAAACAGTTATATAATAATCGTATGAATGCATAATTGTTGCATAAAATCATATTATTTAACAAATATTATTTAGTCAAAAATATTTTTTTGTTCATATGGCAATTATTTTATTGACAGGAAAAAAAAATCATTCTGTCTTTCAGTTCAGTTCCGATATATTACTTTACTCTATGGTTCAGTTCCTTGCTGTTGTTTTGGATTTTGGTTTGTGACTGCGTCTGAGCAATTTATTATTATGCCGCCATTACGTGACACGACAGCGTCAATCGTCAATCACGCACACAAGTCTATGACCTCTAAGTATCAATTTACATTGATACACCAGTACATAAAAACCTTAAAAAACAAAACTGGTTATAACTTTTACGTCCCAAGTTCTAAAAATCTAAGAATTTAAATAGGGCTTGTTTATCATATTATCTACCAATTAAAACAAAAAGTATTCCAAAACACGAACTTTTATTAGCTGTACGAAATTCCCATACAAGCCTGCCGTTCTCCTTTACACTCCTACTTCCTCTTCAAGGTACAGGCAAACAGACACATTCGTGCCTGTGCACGAATGTGTCACAACATTATAGGCTGATTATGCTATCATAATCATCCTATAATGTTCCCAATGCTGGGACACAGGCCTCTTCTCGGTGAGAGGGAGGGACACTTTCGTACAAATAAGTATAATTCACTAACATGGGGCTCAAATATTACAGTTATTTCTAATTCGTTCTACGTTACAGTTATTTGACATCGTTGTTATTTCCATGGAAAATGTAAGATTCACGTGTTTTTAATATAAACAATAACATTATTCCGAAGCAAATAACAGAATTGCTCGCCGTTTTTTTACGATAAGCACAACCGGCCTGAGACTTCACTAATCCACCGAAAGTATTAAAAATAGACTGAAAATTGAAACCATGGGAAGTCATAGATTTTTTTTTTCGGTTCATTGGTTCTTTTGGAGGTACCTACTGCACATAATGAAGTAGCCGATAAACACTATCTGAAAATGAGTTGAACGCAATGTCTTCGTCTCTCGACTTATGCTTCTGCCCACGAGAAATTGTACGCGGACGGACCGCGTGCAATTTCTTGCTCCCCCGACCCTCGCATCGCATCGCCTGCTCGCGCTATTACTTCGTTTTCGTTTAGCTATTTGCTCGGCTCCTAAGTGACCTAGCGTGATGTTAAGTAGCCTTCCTCAAGAATTGGGTCATCAAATGAAAAATATTTTTTCAAATCCGACCGGCGGAAGTTCCAGAGATTAGTGCGTTCAAACAAACAAACTCTTCAGCTTTATTATTAGTATCTATAGATAAGTCGACACACGATGCATTCAACTCATTTTCTATTTGCTTATTTTTATAATTGCATTTTATATCAACAATTAAATTGTTATTTGATAAAAAAAAGTTTCATGATTTCAATTTAGAATCCTTCGGCGTGCTCTACCTCGTATACCTATACATTATAAATCCATTCATAGCTTTATTATATAATTCTTAGAACACAACGTTGACACATCCACTATAAACTAAGATACAGTACATGGCCAATAATACGGCACATTGATTATTTTTAAACGTTTGGTTTTTAGCGTTGTCTCTGTCGATCATATAATCCTATTTTCGGCCAAGTAATGTAGTTACATACTTACTTCTTAATATACACAGCGCATAAAAAACCGCGAAAGTAATGAATAACAAGCGTCAATGAACAACAATGTCACAGGATCACAATATAAATTCATTCATCATCGGCAGATAAGGCTCTCTTCCCTTGCTGCGCAGACGCCGTGTGGGGGTGCCAGAAACAGCTTGCCGTTCGCGCAAGCGCACAGCTGGTATATGTTCTGATGGTGGGGGTCATGCGTGTGAGCTGCGGACGGCGGCAGTGGCAGCGCCGATTTTAACTTTGGCATAAATATACTGGGTGCGTCTAGGCGAATCTGTAAAGTTTAATTTGGTTATGGTACATGTATGGTTTACTTTCTAAGAACTTCAAAGTTGTTAGGGTAGATCGTTTGAAGAGCAAGGAAAATAAACCTGTAGGGTAATTGCGCAACACACATAGAATGGCAAAGCCTTTAATTTTGTCAGTTCAGCCACGTTCATTGCATTATTTGCATAGTTGAGCACACGAATTCTTCAAACCTATGAAGTAATGGATAAGGAATTTCCTTTAAACCCTCGGATTGTGAATGAAAGTGTGTTACATAATTAGGGTAGGTACTGATAAACTTAATTTTTTTTTTTGTTTTTGTTTCTGTGTTTGTTTACTAAATGTTTCCAACAATTGGGCCTATTTGCCTTAAATAAACAAATATTTAATTTAATTTTTATTAACTCAAAGAAATTATAAGCTACCACACTTTATTTTATGCCACAAACTGTAGTGCAAATAAGTTTATCGACAAGACGTTGCCCGGGGACGTTGCCCGTGTTAGATTCCGAAATCTAAAACACAACAATCTCCCAGTAATTACTACTAAGTTAAAACGTGGCCTTATCCGGTTATTATGCCGTGAGACTCACCGAGCCGGCGACGGATCTGAGCCGGAACGTGGTGAGGCAGCTGGCGCTGATGTCGCCGGCGCGGGACTCCAGCGCGATGTTCTGTGCCGCGTGCATCTCTAGCGAACGCGTCGGCGATTCCAGCCTGTCATGAGGGGCAACAGATGTAAATTAGTTACTAATGTTATTAAATTTTAAGGCAAGGGTGAGTATACTTCAGTTTCCTGCTCATGATCGATACCACGGATATCTATGATCGATACCGATAGGCGATTGAAAGTCGACCTTGAAACGAATAGGCAAAATGTTCGTAGGCACCTTAGTCCTTATTACATTAGTTACATTGGCCACATCATTGCCGGAACATTTATAATAAACTGCTCAAAGCCTTATTGAAAATTCCGAAAATTGCATAAACAACATGTTTTTATAAATTTCATGAAACATGTGGTAAAGGCATGCTTCCGATCGGACAACAAACTTCAGTAGGTGCGTTTGACATAACTGTATGTTCAAACTAACGAGTTCTAACTTCCTCTGCGACGAGGACAAAGCTCGTAAAGCTGAAGTACAAACACACCAATATACTTACACCAATGGTTTTGAAGGGGGGGCTTTTACTAGGGGTGTTTGTGCGGCGGCTTGCACAGTGACGCCGGCCGGGCTGACCACCGTGAGCGTGTCGGCGCCCACGGTCACCGAGTCTTGTCCGGCGCCCAACAGCAGTGCCCCCCGCGCGTCGCGCACCTCGAGCCGAGCTACGTTCAGTTCGAAACGATCGTGCCCTATAATGTTTTAATGTATTAAAACTTACCAACTAATGAACAGAACTACATAGGTACCTAAGTATTTTTTTCTTTTGTAAAGCTTTCAACGCAGGTAGCTTTGCAAGCAAAGGTGAAATTAGAACTCACCTAGATATAATCTACTCTGTAGCATTCCGTGCGAGTCTCTTGTAGAAACAGTAAAATTTCGAGAAGCTTCCATGTAAATTGGATATCCTCGACGTGACTTGATGGTGGACGCGAACAGAGAGTCCAACATTAGAGCTTGCCCCAATAGTTGTAAGCCTCCTGGCACTATGCGAAGTTGGCCCATTCCTTCCTACAACATAAAGAAGACGACTAATTGATTGAACTAAACTTATAATTCAGTGTTTTTATTACACTTGCAATTAGGTACAAAATATTTAGGGCACAAACCTATGCGCTTCTTGGTACATTCAGTGGACGGAGATCAGCATTCACCCTACATAGTAGTTAACTACGCGGATGCTTGTCTCAGTCCACCGACTGTATAAGAGAGCTTCCAAAGTTGTTAATTTAAGCCAGTCTAGTCTAGCACTTACCGAATTAAAATCCAACACTTTAAGCACCCAGAGCGTCAACGCGAGATTGATGACCATCATCAGCATAAGTGCCATGACCAGGATGTACAGGCATTTCTTCCTCCAGCCGTAGATGCCTACTTTGAACTGGCTGTTGTAACTGTTTCTGATCGAGTCGGCTTTTGTGTCTCTATTGCTATTGTTGTGGAGGATCGGCTCCGGAGTGATCTTGTCAGCGTACGGTATTCTGCAAGAAAAGTCATTGGTTAAAACAATGTGCTATTGAGCGGGAAATATAAATATCTGTTTGTGATTGGCTGCCAGTTTTTCCGGTTTTGTATTGGTTGGAGAAAAATATGAAGAAGATTTGCGAATCCACAAAAATATCCAACAGGAAATGCCTTTTTTGTTGTTGTTTAGGTACGTAGAGATCTGTATTAATCATACCGCTGTTTAGTAGAGACAAGGATCCTATGTTTAAATAGCTATACAAGTAAGTTTTTTTATAGAAACATCAAAAATAATGCTTCAGAGTTATTTATGATTTCAACATTTGTATTTTTCTCATTGCAACGAGTTTCCGACTGAACGGAGCCAATCAAGAGCTCAAATCGCAAATTCACAAAGGTATCGTATGTCAAACATAGAGGCTTGTAAACAAAAATAAACCAGAATGATACTAAATAATTATGGCGCACAACTATTATACTAAAACAAAAGGTAATACATTTCGTAACACAAACGTATAACAAACAAAGGCAGAGATAATGAACCTTTTTGCGGTAAAAGACACTGTTGCTAATATAAAATACTTGGTCAACGTACATAGAGATTATAAAACATTATTTTACATATTTCGTCGTTAAAACTAGCTTCATTGGTTTGGTTTTACATTCCAATTTGGCGTATGTTGTCGTGCAGTCGCAGAGAGGGAAATAGTATGGCCGGCGACACGACTTCCCGCGCGTATTGGTACCATTAAAAAGGTCTGTTTTTACTTCGACAGCGAATAAAATGCAGTTTTATTTTCGAATTCGTTTTATTGTTTTTTTTTAAACAAGGCTTTTATGACCCAGAATAAACATTCCATATACTCGTGTATGACGCACTTAATCCGACGATCGTAAATCCTTAATTCGTGCTATATTTGCACAATAGGCCAGTACCGATTTGTTAGTTCTTTTAACTGTTCTGTGGTGGATACACACCCTCCAAAATTCATGTCTCTAGGACCAGCGAATTAGGCTGTGCGTTGATATATCAGTCAATCAGGACTTTGAAACTCAAACTCAAACTCAAAGCATTTATTTCAATTAAACCATTTACAGGCACTTTTGAATTGTCAATAGGTCAGTCAGAAAATATGAAGCTAGTTGCCCATTCCAAAGCGTAGGTACCTATGGAGAAGAACGGGCAAGAAACTCCATGGACACTCTTTTAAATTGTATTTTACAAAAATATTAGTTACATCATTAATGTTGAATTTATAATTATATGTGAGAACGATGTAAAAAAAAAAATATACGTACGCGTTAAAGTGTCCAGAGTACAGCAAATAGTACTTAACAAAACAATAATCCAAAAGTAAAATAATTAAAAATAAGCCGAGGCAGCCAAGTGATGACCAGTCCCAACTGACGGCGCCCGTTCACGAACATGACGCATAGATCAGCACCATTCAGCTCAACCATTTTGAAGGGAGCTAAATGATCCAACACACACGCCACCGTTAGCGAGACATTTTAGTGAGCATGACATACTTTATATACCGGATGATCTTTTTTTACCCTCTCGAAATTTTTAAAGGCTGTTCTACATATGAATATGAACCACTTTCACTATGGGATCCAACCTGAACTCACAAAAAAACCAGCTGTTTAATGCAAAAATTCAAAACCTACTAGACCAAAATGTATGAAACAGCACATTTTTTTTCCTGATTTCAGAGTTGGTCCCATAATGAAAGTTGTTCATATTCATGGTAGAATATCCTGTAAAAATTTCGAGACGGTAAAAAAAGTCATCCAGTATAGATAGATTTAAGTGAATTTCTATATGGTACACTAGGTACCTACCTATGTAGAACATCGCTATTGTCATAACTGTATTTTCCAAACTAATTTATTATTTCTAAAAAATCGTTGCTTATCCTAAACATAAATAAGCAGAATTATTGATAGTCTAGTGCCAGATTTCAAGCTTGCTAGGTTAATTATCTCGAAATTACAAAAAATCTATGTAATTAAAGATATTAAACTAGTTAAACTTTCATAATAGAATATGCAAAAATAGCAAAGTGGCTGTTGTATCAGATGTCTCTTAATGGCTTGGCACTATCTGTAGCCGCCGTCGGCGTAGATATTACATTTTCTTTCACAGCTTACAGCGGACAAAAACTTGTATGCAGGTGATACGGACATGAACAACGACTTCAGTTTTGTGAAACAGGATGTTTTACTTCATTATCAAACATACAGCGTAGTAAATATTTGTCGGTGTAAAAACAGCCAATCTATCCTGTAAAAATCTCACCGTAAAAACTTAAGTAAAGTAAGCTACTCGTACCAATAGTGTAAATCCCTGGCATCAGGTGGAATGACAGCTCACTTCAAGCTCACTTCACCTAAGTTTTCAAGGTGAGATTTAACAGAATCAAACGGCTGAGCTCACGCATTTTGTTCACCATCATAGCAACTGAGGCACAACTAATATTTAGACAAAAAAGTTCTACAACAAGATTGATGTAAACAAGAGAAACTGTCGAGTAAACGGTTACCACCCAAACGGTTAATTCCAATCATATTTTTATACCAAACCAAACTAGAATAACGCTAGCTGCATTTCAAATAACAGTTATATAATATAGCCGATATTTTGGTACTATTACACCGAAACATATTTCTATGCGACGCATATAAAAGCAGCCCATTCGATATTCGTGGAACTGGCCACCGTCAGCGAGCGAGGGTCATAAATTTACAAGGATTCGAGCACGACAGGGCAATGCACACTGAAAAATTCTAGTAAGCTCCCTCCAAGGATGTAAGGGATATATTTACAAGTGCATCACGGGAAGGAAAGGAGAGGAATTACCCTCCGGTGTCTCGTCGCGAACGGCGACAATCATGTTCAACTACCTATAGCTATGATAGGTAACTTTGTTTTCAGGTTTCAGATTACCTACCTTGTCGAAAAAAGTACGTGTAAGTAGCTGCTAAAGCAAAAAAGGAAATCTTCGATTCGATTAAATGAGTATCATATTCAAGTGATAAAGATATCCTAAGTAAACTTTAGTATCGCAAGGAATAACATAATATTATTATCACTTAGTTCATCCACTAAGTGAAATCAAAATCTAGCTTCATAATATACACAGGCTACTCACTGATATAAAGCGGATCCTGGCGAGGAGCCAAGAAATTTTTAAAAAGAAGAAGACATCATATTACAATACATACCTAATAACAAACTAAAAATAACTAGTTCTCTTAGAAAAGTATACAAAACTACTTTCGTACAATAAGGGAAAGTCTGTCGTTGCATTTTATAACAGTGTCGGGAGACAATGTAATTTATAATGCGGAATGTACTTAACTGAAATGCATTCTCACTGCAAACTTCAGAAAGTTGACATGCAGAGTGCTCTGACCGCAAGGGATTCCCATCTTGGCAATGTTTATTTGTTGTATGTAGGTACATAAGTGGGTATTTGTGTTGTTAAATTGGTTAACATGTGGAGCACATTGATGACAGCATTATTTTCGGTGAAATTTTGTGATTGTTTTGCTGACCACAGTGACATTTTAAAGCAGTCGTAGTATTTAGTTCACATAATTACAATTTTGTTTTGATAGTCCACGATAAAAGAATAGTTCTCTAGCATTGATTTATTAAGGTCTGATCCCCCTGAGCCCCCCTCCACCCCCCCTCCTCGATCCCCTGCTAGTTCTTCTTCTGTTTTAATCTCTTTCTTATCCAATTTTATGCTAGGTTACTCTTTTTGACATGTAAGTACGGTCAAGAGAAAATAAACGTTTTATTGTTTTAATAAAAGACATGTTAGTAATTATGTAAATATACTATCGAAACAATCTTTATTACGAATTTTAGGATTAACATCAAATATCCATGTAACTTATCACGACTCAACATTCAACTACAATATTCGGCGACATTTCAATTGAAAAATCACATGGATTCTTTGAAGCGAGTGCTTCGCTCAGGATTTAGGATAAGCCTGATACAATAAGACCCCTCTTACGAGACGAGTGAATGAATGTACATTTTGGAGCTTCATGAGTCCCCACTCATGAAGCTCCAAAATGTACATTCATTCACTCGTCTGCCAAACTGAGGCGCCTACAGAAGTATCTAAAGCCTGCTTCACTCCCTGTTATCTAAATAGATATCAGATAATACAGTAAAGTATCTATGAAATAGGTAAGTATGATATAGGCAGGCAAGAATTATTTAACATTTTTCAATAAACAGTGAATTTAATTTTCTTCGTTTTAAGAAAAATATGCATATAATAATATGTTTTCATTAAATTATCAGCAATTATTCCTAGAAATAATCCGCTAGACAATTAGATGATGGTCATGGATAAGCTTTGTGGTTATTAAAAAACGACAAATTTAAATTAACATTGTACTCATCCAAAACAAAGATAACTAATTCCTGAAGTGAAGCAATTTTTGTAAAGCCGCTCATTTTTTTGGCAAGACTTGGGAAAATAAAAAAGGTGAAATCTGTGCGAGAAGGTTCGTGCACTTTATCTCCCGGTCCACTCTCCCAACACGTTTGGAGGGTTTACGCGGCATTAGAAACCAATTACACGAATAATACCTACCAGTTGCCCCGTTTTTATTCTTTTTGCTTTAGATCAACGCTGAAAACATGATTATATATTGTTACAGGGTCCTTTTACACCGAGATTCTTACCCACTAATATAATTTTGCGCTTACTTTATGCCATGAGAGGTAAATAATGTTAATACTGATTAATGCAGTGTTCCGCTTACGATTAGTTAACGTTACGATGTGTCTGGGATGTTATATTATTGCATTAAATACATAATAGAGATAAAAGGTAGAAATGGGGTGGAATCTAATAAATTCTCTGTGCGGAAGCGTAAACGATGTACGCAGAGACGGGCACGTAGCAGCGCCTCGTAGCGTTTCGTAGCCCGTAGCCTCGTAGCCTCGTAGCCTCGTAGCCGTGCTCGGTAGCCGGAGGGGTGGGCACCGCAAATGAGCCATATTAATCATCCCCCATCACGGCAGCTCGACTTTTGAGCTTCCTCTGTTGCCAGATTCTCCTTAATAAGGCAACCTTTTCCTCTTGCCAAGAATAAATTGAGATAATGAAATGGTACTTAAAAGTAAACATTGCAACGGAATGTGACAATCAAAGTGCATTTTTAGATGTTAATTTTTTTTTAAAGGGGTTGGGAGACAAATGGCAAATAAAATAAAAAGTTGAAGGAGTTTTCACACCTATAAATTATCATCTTTATCACTGCCTGTATCAATCGTATCGACAAAGAGATAAATAAAAAAAACATAACACCTCAAAACTATTTTTTTTTCGTTTTGAATGTAAACTAAATATGCAATAGGTTATTACGGTTCGTGATTTGAATTTGGTATAGTCTGGATTCAGATCGTAATTGTGATTCTTATATTCGTATTACCCATTACCGGTTTGTATGGCTAATACAAATAGTCATAGGACAAAAATACGACAGATATAGCTCGATGTTGCATTTTTAGGGTACCTCACAATAAAAAGACGGGACCTTACAGCATAACTTCGTTGTGCGTCCGTTCGTCTGTCTGTCTGTCTGTCAAGACCCTTTTTCGCAGGAACACGTGGAGGTATCAAGTTGATGAAATTAATATCAAATACGTAGGTCTACGGTACCACAGAGCTCTAAAAAAATCAAGCTTCTAGTCAACGCAATAAAAAAGTACGTCAATTTATGCGACTTATTTTGATACTCGCAAATAAATCAAAACCTAGGCTACTTCCCCTTAACCAAGAATCATGAAATTTGGTAAGAAGCAGGGTTTCACAGCACAAGTATTTTTAAATAAAAAAAAATTGCAATTACAAACTTACATTTGCAGTTGGAAAATTGAACGTGAATATGACAAAAAAAACAACAACATTGTAACAACATATTTTTCAACTACAATGTTAAGTTTGTTTTTGTGACCAATTCATCCTAACCTCCGACGGAACCCCGAATTCGGCGTCAGTATGGTCAGTATAGTCCGAAACGCATTTGGCTAGTTTTTTCTTAGAACATTAATCTAACTACAACGCTATACATACTCTTTTCTTCTCAACAAATATAAACTCACTACTTTACGTCAAAGGTAAACAACCCTCATTTAGAAGCCCGCAAATCATAGTCAGATGTCGTTTACTAGCTTAGCCTGTTTAAACTTCTCGTTTTAATTACTTCAGGTACGTAGCACCCGCAAGTTGAGCAGCCCTGACATAAAGGCACATCATTTCATATTCGGTGCTCAATTTTGAATGCAGTAATAACGGCAAAAACCCCTCGGTCTGTGGAGTGCGAGATATATCGTATTATTTAAAGAGATTGATGTGAAGAAATATAAATTCGTCGGCGAACAAGAGCTGTTGCCCTTAAACATTCAGATAGCTGAAGTTCTGCTTGGAATAAACAGTTTTACCTACGAGTCTGTTGCTATGTTTTTGAGTAACTCAAAAACTAATGAAGATGGAAAATGATTGAATTAAGGGTCATAGATAATTAGGAGGCGAGTATAAGAACGAACTGTTCAGAATTCCACTGCTGAGTGGGACAAAGTTTGTATGCGAAAGAAGTGGCATTCAATAGCTACTATTGATATACAGTGTTTCAGTGTTCTAGCACAATGTTTAGTTCTACAACTACAATAAACAGACCGCGCTTTGTTTGCGCGTTTTGACAGATACAGCGGGTAGTATGAAATTACTGGTATTTTATAGAAGCGCTAATTGAGCGTTTCAGCACGCGCCGGCGACCGGAATGCCACATTCGTTAGCAATATTCCACTAACGAACCAAACTAATGGCTATTAAGTTGAATAACGTAGCACTTTGCGCCACGAATACCGTACACACTCCCACTGACAGATGTTTCTAGAATCATACACAGCGGCCTTTTCAAAAACTAAATTTTTCACAACCTTGTTGCGTCACATTCGTATTGGTAAAATATACCATTCAGTGACGCCGAATATTTCAGAGCGTACTTTTGTCATTCCAAAAGCAGTGGAGCTATGCGATGGAATATATGCAATGCGTCTTGTACAACACACGAAGCAGAATTTATGGCAGCTTGCTGTTACACGAATGGATTCAAACTAATCGCGATTTTCAGTAAAAATCCTTGTGCTCTTCCACTTTTAACTTTCCTCTCTCTTTAAGCCTATTAAATATTTACTGGTCATAATAAGCCTCCGAATAGACTACTACGCGTATAATGAAAGATCAAGTTCCTTTGGTCTCAATTAGTCACAATTAAATGCACTCGGGGTGGTGTGAAATAATCAACAATAGTGATCAAAATCACCTTTTCGGCTCCCAAGAAAAAATAAAACAAAATACTACGCTTTTAAGGGGATGGCATGATACCTTTACTCGACGACACGCCATTTTAATCAGTGCTTTATATCACGCTGTAAACTACTAATATTCCTGATTATAAATGCAACGTAAAACAGTGCAACCAAACCTCATTCACAAACTCCTTCACATTTCACCTCCCGCATAGAAAAAGGTGGCAATACCAGTGAAAGAAGTCAGTTAATGTTTTCCCTCAACATTTTCCAAGAACGTCTCGTGTAGGCCGCGGCTTGGAAATAAGAAAATTCGCAGCACTCAGGCTGTCAGCCCACAGTAAGCTGTGTAAGCTCAGACGATGGGAGAGCGATAAATTAAGTTTTCAATTTGCCAATGACGCATCGCTAAGACTGTGAACCGAGCACCCTTTGCTAATATATTTTGGACGGCCGCCTTCGTGTTGCTCATTTAATTTTACTTCAAAATATTTTTTTCAAGTTATTGTGCATATACGTCAATAATAACACCAAATACATATTAAATTAAGTCAGACACAATAACAGACGCTAGCATAATATATCAGAACAGCTATTACGTATTTAAATGATCAAATATTTTTTAGTTGTGTACATTTCATAAATACAGAGGATGTTTAGCGTGGAGGGCCGACGCCGACTGTTGGTTGCATGCAGCAAAATGCAGCGCAGCGCTCCATTATGTGGGTCATAAATCAAGTGCATTGAAATCTCCTTCCTCCTTCGTGTCGGTGAGCCATCGCCGAGCGACGGATATTTGAACCAATGCACCGCCGAACCGACAGCGCTACACCGCCACACTTCGTAGCGGCTCGTAGCGACTAACAGCGACTCGTAGCTGAACTGCTACGACGTAGCTACGTAGCTACGACGAAACTACGAGCCCCATCTACGCTGCATCTTAAACTTTGCGCGCCCAATATTGACTGGACTGTAAAAGTTCCGTGTTCAGCCGTAGTGTTGATATCTATGTGTTGGTATGTTTGTTTTTGTTTTATTTAGTTAGCTTTCCTGGAATTTACAACACATTCACGTATATCTTTATCATTAAATACCTAGGTATCACACAAAACCCACACTAATCCTAAAATTGCGTAATATAATAATTAACATTTAACTAATCCGTTTTCAAACTAACAAGTCCACTCAACTTTAACAAACAGCATCACTTTCAACCAACCAACTGCCAACACAAACACTAACAGCGAGCACAAACTCCATAGATTTTTATTTGAATATTTTTTATTTGAATATTTTTTGAATTATTTTAGAATATTTGATCATTTATGTAAGTGCATATTGTTTTATTTAGACAAGAATGTCGGCAACTACAACGAAGTTATGTGACGTTGTATGGCCACAATGGTCGGGTGGTCGCCACCCGGCGGAGGACACCCATTCACTCACTGCTACTCAATGGCTTTTGCATGTTGCATTCTGTGCCGCATTCTCCTCGTAACTCGCGAACGATCTAATATTTCTATCGGCACCAAATTTGTGGCCTATTGATTGCATTGGATGTTAATCTGCATACATTATGCGTAATACAGTTAAATCTTTTACATTTGTCGCATTTCTGGCTTCGGGTGGTGAAAGCGTTTGTATTTCGTGTTCTGAGTTATTATTTATGCTTGTAATAGTACAGCTTAAGACCTATTGAAAGTGAGTTGATGATAGGTTTATCAATATTCTGAATATAGTAATCACTGTTTAAAAGTACTTCTGTAAACTGTTTATGCTTCAAAAAACAAGGATTTTCAAGACATTTTATGTCTTGAAAATCCTTGTTTTTTTTTAAACATCATAATTCTTAGTCCTCTGTAGAGGATGGAGGGATTAGATTTTTTTAATATTAAATTATTTTAATTTTTTATATTAAAATCTCAATTTCTATTAAACCTTATATTGTGTCCAAACATTTTTCCCCGCCCAGAACTGTTTTATCCCACAATATTTTTGCACGAACCAACAGTCAGCCAGCATTTTACAACATCAGCACCCGTTCGCAACGATGTGGGTGCATCGAATAGGCGCCACGTGTCATGTATGGGGTAATACCTTCTCCCGGAGACATGTCTCGGCTCAGCGAAACGTCAAAGGGAAATTGAAAATTAATTTATGCTCCTAAACCTCATACCAGCTCGGAGATTGTAAATCACCGGCTTGGAACTCTTCATGTCCAGGGTGCCATTTCGCATGACGTATATGAAAACTTATCATATGTAGGTAGTTAATTACGATGTAAAAAGAATATATTTTTTACTAGGGAAAGTTGTCTAATACAGATTTAAAATGTATGCTTAAACAGTCGCTAATCATGACATAACTTTAAGCACCGTTTATAAATAGGTAAGCCCCTTAGTTGCGTAACTAGCTATGGCTTATGCGTCTATCTATGTATTATCTATCTGTATGGCCAAAGTGCTAAATATAATTGAATCCATTAAAAATAAGAACCAAATCTCTAACTTCTTAAGTCTTGTATTTTATTGACAATTATCTAAATTAAGATGTATGATTTATTTGGTACCCAAACATATTGCTCGGTGGTAGAAATCATATATTTTAAGCAGCTGTGCATTTTACGTAAGAGCGATTTAAAGCTCAATTTATTAAATATACCTACTAGCATACTAAATTACGCGTAACACGAATCCCTTGTATCGTAATGGGAAAACCTCCTTTTAATAAGTTAGAAATTGCATTCATCAATTAATAAATGTATGAAGTAATATTTATTTAGAATGTTGTTTTCATTCCGTTACTGACTTGTTCGCCAATTAAAATCTGAAACATTCTCTTGTGTCTACACTTAAATAAAGTAAAACCAGCTTATTAGATATGAATAAAACGATTAACTGAAATGGGATGCATCGTCAATTACTTACCCACACACTAAATGCTCATATTTTTTAAACAAATTAACCTTAGAGGGGCTGAAGCTAAATAATAACAAGGGTCGATCTTCAAGGTTAAGCAGTGTTTGTCGCGGCCGTTCCGTGGATGGGTGTTCCATGGAAGCAGTTAGTCCCGGCTGTCATTCACAGACCTTTAAAAGTCGTTACGGGTAATCAGAAGCCCGAAAGTCTGAAGCCAGTCTTGTCATAGGGTATCGTGTTACCCAGTAACTGGGTTGTGGAGGTCAGATACTGGAAGCTGACCCCAACATAGTTGGGAAAAGGCCAGGTTAATGATGGTCTAAGAAATTAACTTGAAAACACCAACCAAACATACAATCATCCACACTCACTACACCCCATTGAAACATTTGACGAACGCAAACGGACACACAGACACGCGCGTCTTGAAATAGTCCTCTGCGTACATGTAATGCGCGGCTGAACGCACTCGTGGGACGACTCCAAAAAGAGTCGTAAATACTCCCGACGCCGCTCACTTATAAATTAGGATCATAAAGCAGTTGCCGAACTTTGTTGGCGGCACGACGACCATAAAACAACGCTTACCCGACGGGATCGACGACGCTGCTCATGCATCGCCACTGATCTTTCAATTCTGTGGATTATAATGCTTGGTTACAGACAGATTAATTTTTGACTACCGGAGTTACTGGTTGTGGTTGTGATAAAAAAGTAAGGAAGACGTTAGCTTGCTGCTCCGTCATTTAAGTAAATAGACAGCTGATTGAAAACAAAAGAATAAAACAAAAACAATTATTGGCTCTTTTCTTGAGCCGCCTAGCCGGTTCGTACCCTGTTCCCTCTTAACACTTCATATATAAAGCAGGCACTGGCCTTACCTATAGGGTGTTATTTCTTATAGTAAGTATCACTTAAACGATTTCTATTTGTAATGTTCATTACCGGAAAAATCTTGTTTTCCTTTCAATCCACTGCTGGACAAAAGCTTTAAGGGCTCTGGGTATTTTCTTTTGATAAAAATGAAACATGGACAATTATAATTTGTCGGGGCTCTTTCTTAAGCTCAAAACGTCAGGGTAATGTTCGCATCCTGTTGCCTGTACAACGCTACAATGTTATTTTGGCGTGTGGCCAAAATCGGTACTAATGCCACCATCTTGTTTTGTCTATTCAATTTCTGTGTTATCAACACCCTCCTGTCAATGTCATTCGGGCGCCAAAAGATCCTTGTAGCACTGTACCTACAGGGAATTCTTCGCATTTGGCAGTCGCGACCCTGACTTTGGACAATGGGTTATTGTGGCACCGGTTTTCATTAGTTGGACAACTATTGCCGCTAACAGCACAACCTTAGTTCAATGATTTGGTTGGGAAGTGATTGAGCAAGAAGGAAATGGTATTGAATGAAAATATATCTCTCCTGTATATTTTTGTTCGTATAATACCTGCTCTGTACGGATAGTACAGTATTAAAAATGTCAATGAATGATAAAAATAATATTTATAAGATAATAAAAACTAAATGAAATCTTTTATTATCTAGAGTAAAGGTAAGAAAATATAAAAATAGGACGTTACCTAAGCTGACGCTGGCAAGTATAATTTTTCAGACTTATTTTGCCAAATAAACTTAGGCCATTCATTAAAAGACTGTTACAAGACAATAAAGAACCGCTACTGAATAGTCTGTTTTTTTTTCGATCTAGGTAATTTTAATAAATTGAAGTAACTATAAATCATTTTATTTTACTACGAGTCCATTGCTATGTCTAATAGTGATAATTGGCATTTTTTATAAGATTTAGAACGGCTGGGATTGAAATCAATAAGGAGATTAATCGATTTATTCCGGTCTGATCCCCTGAGCCCCGCCTCCATCCCCATTCCTCGATCCCCTGCTAGTTCTTCTTCTGTTTTAATCTCTGTCATATCATCAAAAAATTCCAGAACTTATTCGAGAGTGCGAAACTCACACCGTTGTACCTATTGATTAACATAATTAGTATTTCCATTGTGAAATACTGCACCGAGCCAATACGTAACATCATTACACACTGAATGAAATGAATCATTAAGTCTGTCAGCATTCCATCAATTAGCATTTCATGGATTGTAAAACTGAATTATATTCATATTAACAGGTGACCACAATTTTATAATTAGTTTACCCAAAACTTCGCTTTCAGTTCGTATTAGCTGGTAATTGATAAATTGAACACACATTGTAGAATATGTTACTGAATTTATGATTTCAATATTCAGTGTAGTGATTTTGAAAGCTATTGCATTAATAGGTAATAATTATTGATTCATTCTTGAAGTGAAAGTAGACTGCAATTTATACAACAAGAATGGGGTTCTTGGCAGTTGGTTCAATCAAGAGCTTAATGCGGAAGACAATGTTCCTAGACAAGACATGGCTTATACTGAGGTGGTTCTTGCATCTAGATCCTTAACCACTGGTAGCTTAAGCCCTGTTTCCCGTGTTGGTGAAATTGTATTACATTTTCAACTGGATTTGATAGTAACAAAGTAAATATTGTTACAAATAACATTTTCTTAGAATATAATTAAGAATACTAAAACCAAAAATAAAATAAAAGTTTCAGTTTACACTACATTGTTGATGCGTTAAATTAGCGCATAACTTCCCCCTTAACTATAACCAAAACAGTGGCATCTCCACTGTTAGTAAACTTATCATTTTATTCGGTGGCGGCAGATGTGGAAGTTTAACTCATCATTTCGAGATCGCGAAATCGCTTGGAAGTAATTCGCGAAGGCGAGCTCCCCGCAGACGCTTTACTTACAAGCACTTGAACTTAGTTGGGAGCAAGTTGGCCGGCTTTCCACTCATACACTCCGTAACGACAACTTACTCACTTTTGCTCACTTGAGCTTGGCGCCCGCAGATATCAAGTGTTCAAAATTTGTTGGTAGCTGTTAAATTGTTTGGGCATTGATTTTATAATTGTATTAATTACGCTCGGAAGTGATTTTCGGGAGATTTGTGATCGGTTTGGTTTTTTCAATCATTGAGTTGATTGTTTTATGTGTATTAAAAAAATAAATTGTATTTTCTGGCTCATTGGATTTTATTAGCCGATTAAAAACAAATCAATAAGTTTTTTTTACAAATTAATCTTAATTGCAACACGTAAATTATGGAACCGACAAGATTAACCGACACAAAAATTATATTTCTGTCCACGCATGCAGCTGTACCTTCGCAGATCCGCAGCCTCTAAGAGTAACGTGAGTGTAAATAATTCAGTCGATGCGAAGCCTGCTCCCCGGGGCTTTGCTCCGAATACCAACATCTGATCTGTGATTGCGCACGATAAATCTATTCCTCTCAGCACACCGATTGTTGTTTATCCCTCGTAAATATTCTGTTGCAAATAAATATATTCACATCTCATTTAGAGAACATAACATTTGTTTTGGATGCAAAGTTTGGTTAAAACTTTCACGTATAAAAGTCAAAAGAGAATGGAAGGCGACAATAATGTCTAGGAATGGAATGTGCGCCCCGTGGCTGGCGGGCAAACAAGCCAAAGCCGTGGGTACGTACGTGAAACGCAATACAAATCGCTTCGCGCTGTACGCTAAACTCGCAAGGTTCACATCTATTCAATTGTTATTTTGACAATTATACGATTGGTACGAGTAGGTACGAGTATGTGCGAAATATTTATTCGAGAATTAGTAGATATATTATGCAAAAAAAGTTCTCGCTATTTCTATTTAAAATAGGACGTTATTTGCACGAAAAAGGTAAATTTAAAATGTACCAAAATAAGTAAAATAATAATACACTGCAATTTGCAATCTTTTGTGGAGTTCGATTCGAGTAATCAAATAAACCGCTACTGAAATGATTTCGTGATTCCAAATATTTTAATTGACAAACAGAAATGCCGGGAAAATAGCGCTTAAATTGTGCTTGCATTTGCGGGATGTTAATTCAATGAATAAACATCACGTCAGAACAACATCAAAATCCACTTCCTAGCTATGGCGATGCCTCACTTGGCTTGTAATTCAATTAAGCTCACTTTTTATGCAAACCGAAAACACGTTCACAGGTGAATCTGTAAGTCAATCACGCTATTATTACCTCCATTATCATTCCGTCGTAAAACTGTGATTATAGAAGATTGTCCCCATTACCACGTCCATTGTCCCACCAAGAAAATTCATTATATACTAGGACTCATAACATCTAAAACACGATTTGCGTGACTTTACATAATTATCACGAATATGATCACGTTTACTTGGATGCTATACATTCAGATATCATAAAACAAATTGTTGGTTTTACTAAAACTTTCCTTCAATTGTATTAGTTGAAAATTGATCGCTAATGTTGTTCGAAATTTTTGATCGTTAACCTAATTTAGTTGATCGACCGCGTGACGTACGTTGTACGCACATGAACAAGTGCGGGCTCGTGGGTAATTGACACGCCGCTATAAGAGGCTTCACTGACTCTGTACCTACAAGCGTTTGTTTCAACGGAACATAAAATTTACATGTACATAAGTTATTTGCGCCGGAGGTGCGTCGGCTCGTAAATCTCGCGACAAGGGGATTTCTGTTTGTGAAGTTTCTTTTTTATTTCCACTTTATCTGTGTAACGCAAAGGACTGTGAATACTCAGGCGCAACTCTGAACCCGCTCAACTTCAATAAATCAATTTGTGCACTTACCCGTACCTACTTATAATGTTCTCAGAGAGTTCGGCACGTGTCGAGACCGACTCTGAATATGTTACACTTTCATCGCATAAAGTATGTGAGCGTAATCCTATATTTTTATATCAGAGGATACTTATGACACTCTTGTTTTAACTTCTTTTCTTACTTTTAAATAACACTGTACGTGTGTGACAAGTTATTTTCCTACTTCAGTATAAATTACTGAACATAAAATTATTCAGTAGCTAAGTACCTACTTTGTGAAATTTTAAACTGTCGCTGTCATTCCCCCATACCCAATTTAAGCCTTTTAAGAATCGCTTAAACGCTACACAGCCTTTTCAACCGAAATAAAATAAGCAGTCGAAACGGTTTGTCCGGTTCGTCGTGTTCATTTTGAATCACAAAGTTAGATGTGTTTGTCGTTCTATTTTAAACGCGATAACGCCAACTTTCCAGTCCTCGAAATGTGAATACCTTGTTGCGAAAATGTGACTAACGGAAACTGTGTACAAGTAACTCCACTGTCCTTCGGTGGCTCACACCGCGCGACTCCCCGCCACCCTCCCAGCACTCGCGACACATGCGAGCGCGCGCAGTGCCGCCTGCCGGCTGCCGGTGGCACTAGCTACCCATTCAAATCTCTTTATTATTACAACAAACAACGTTATTCACTTTTTACACCACGTTTTTTCACTATATTCATACATTATACTCGTAACAATCACAAAAGAAAGTTACCAACATACTTGTATGTTGGTAACTTAACGCCTGCATTTGAATTTCCATGCAGAACTGTATATCACAACTAATCCTTTCTGAAGTTGACATTTAGATTTATGGCAGACAAAATAATTTTCAAGTGGTTGAGTTTATTTACTAAGATTTTGTGTAAAATGGAACTAATTTAATGTGTGTGTAACTTTTCGCACGAAACTATTATAAATACTGATATGTTATATTCGTTGAATGATTCTCTTTTCAAATTAAGTACCTTGGTTTGGAATAATTCCTAGATTTTAACCGTGTGCTAATCTCTTTATTAACTTACTTAAGTTAAATTAGTTTTGTTAGATTTCTATAAGAGGCTACGATAGTTCACGTAAGAATAAATGGTTACCCAAGGTAATATAAACAAGCTATTGCTGCTACTTGTACCAAAGATTCCTGTGTAGCGTCGGAACGCAACTCATTGCCGGCCATTATAATTAACATTAACTACTTGCTAATTACAATATTTATTATACACACTAGCTGTGCCCGCGACTTCGTCCGCGTGGATGTCGGAAAACAATAGGTAATGTGTCGCTTAGGAAAGGTGTAATTGCCACTCCTTCATTGAAAAGGAAGAATCATCAGAACTTGCCTGGTAACGCTTTCTTTACCTAGGGTTCGGTACCACGGCCCTTTCGACTGCAATCACTGCGTCTTCATGGTTCATAATGACAATGCGACGAAGTGTCACTTTGATTTTTGAGAATAAATTAAAATAAAAGCGCCTGCTCGAGGCTGATTATCTAACCAAACAGCCATAATTATGTCCATTTTATTTTGCGTCTGTCTTAGAATACCAACTTGTAAAATAATATCACCATTTTATCTAAAGTATATCTGAGATTAGTAGGTGAAGTTTGAAGTTACTTTTTCTAAGTCTTGGTTTCTTCTCTGTGGTAAATTTAGAATTTCTTAACTTGGTATTGAAGATATCATATATATCTACCAATATTATGCCTTATAAAGCATCGAGATATCTAGATGATAAAAGGAAGAATACATTAATGGTAAGAGCTTCTACATAAAGTTGCCCGTGTAAAAAGCAACCCATTAAACTTTGGTTATATTTGACACCGGCCGCCATTTAAACTACGAAGATGAAACCCATGAAAACTTTAGACATGATTTTGATTTAGACCTTGTACTGCCGAAAACCAGAAAAAAAATTGTAAAGATAATTACAAAAAAATATAAACGACTTCCATAAAAAACCCTACAAAGTGCAAAATAACCTTAGTTTGGGAAGACGTTGCGCGTTGGCAAGAAATTACAGACTTCTGAAACCAAAGGTCTATTGCACTTTGAAGTGTGTTTTTAAGTCGGTTGTATTTTATTTTATTTCACACAAAGTCGTGTAAGTTTATATTGAAAACCAAGAAAACGACACACATGATAAAAAAAGAAAAAGAAAATTGCAGCCGCCATCTTCGATTTTCATTTTGACGTCACAATCGGCTTCAGCACTCTCGAAAACCATGAAAACGACACACACTACGAATTTTTCGATTTGCAGCCGCCATCTTGGACTTTCATTTTAACCAGTACTGAAACGGTTTACCAACAGTCGATTGGTCCAGGAACCGTTGGTCAACACCATTAACTTCTCATCCAAAGGACTTGTGACCCACGAACGTTTTCCCAACAGAACTCTACGTCAGTGAATGCTTAACCAACAGAATATTTTGACCAATAACTTTTTACCCAAAGAACATTTGACCCATGTCAAATAGAACTAAGGATGAAAGGGCGAGCGAAGCGAGCTCGGGACTTGGGGCACCCCGACTCGGACAGGTAGGGTTCGAAGGGATGATGGCGGCTCAAGTGAGCGAGCAAAGCGAGCGAAGGGCACCCCGAGGTTAGGCTTGGTTAGGTTACTTTATACCCTTTTCACAGAAATAAAGGACTACGTCTTATTATTATTTTACTTTCATCTTTCCCGGCGTCTGTTGGCCTTGTTCTTTGGGTGAAAAGTTATTGGTCAAAACATTCTGTGGGTAAAGCATTCACTGACGTAGAGTTATGTTGGCAAAACGTTCGTGGGTGAAAAGTCCTTTGGAAAAAAGTTAATGGTTTAAAGATAATGTTCACCAACGGTTCATGGGCCAATCGACGGTGGGTAAGCCGTTACAGTTTCATTTTAACCTCACTATTGGTTTCAGCACTCTCAAAAACCAATAAAACGAAACCCATAAAAAAAAAATGCAACCTCCGTCTTGGATTTTCGTTTTGACCTGCCTATAGCTTCAGCACCTTTGAAATCTATGAAAACGACATCCATGACAAAAAATCAAAACAAAATTGCAGCCGCCATCTTGGATTTTCATTTTGACCTGACTATCGGCTTCAGCACCCTCGAAAACTATCAAAACGACACCCATGACAAAACATTTAAAAAAAATGGAGCCGCCATCTTGGGTTTTCATTTTGACCTGACTATCGACTTCAGCACCCTCAAAAACCATGAAAACGACAAACATGATAAAAAAAAATTGCAGCCACCATCTTGGATTTTCATTTTCACCTGACTCTCGACTTCAGCACCCTCGAAAACCATGAAAACGACACCCATGACGAAAAAGTTAAAAATTTAGGCAACCGCCATCTTTGATTTTCTTTTTGACCTCACTTACCGGGATCCACGGAAACCATGAAAAATAGCTCTCTCTCTCTCTGTGTGTGTGTGTGTCTCTATCTACCTATTACTTTGAAAAATGAGGCATAACGCTTTTTCGTTATTTGACGATTTCTCCCTTAGAACTCCTACCGCAAGCTCCATATAAGAACTTCTTTAAAAAACGCTCTGCGTTACTCAACTTTCTATATCAATAATTATCTAACTTCTTTATCGCTCAGAACACCACATTAATTATTATTATCTTAAATTATCCTCACTTTTTGTTTAAAATTATTTTAGCGCCACAGGCGCCACTAAATAAACCATCAATGGAAAGCGATTTTGTTTAATATTATAATCATTATCATTACTTTTTAAAATAACATAGACATAAGTAGGTATCTGTGTTATTTCGTCATTTTAAGCATAAACTAATAGGACGTGATTATTCACAAATCACATCACACCAACAATATGTTTTCGTTAGTAGGTACTACATCGCGCCAATAGATGTCGTTACGTGTTACTAAAAAACGTCAAAAGTTGTTCTAGAATACTTTAAATTGATTATATCTTTTGATAGAGTGAACCGATTGCGATGAAATAAAAACTAACCACTGCTCCGAGTTCTACACCATATTTGAGTATAAAAAGTAACCGTATTGGTTTGGTACTTTTTACGTTGACCCTGTTCAAATCAATAATCTGTCACATCCAAACAGACAAACAGACAAACCGACAAACCGATAAACAGACAAACAGACAAAAATTCCAAAAATTGATGAAATGGCATCTGTTGGTTATCCTTTAACACCCCAACTATTTTTTTTGGAAATATTTTCAATGTACAGAAACGTCTCGTCTACAGATTTATTATATGTATAGATAGAATAGAAGATAGATATAGATATAGATAGATATAGATAGAAGATAGATAGAAGATAGATATAGATATAGAAGAAGAAGAATAGAAGATATAGATATAGATATAGAAGAAGAAGATAGAAGATATAGATAGATAAGTATGTAGCTGCCGACATTTTCAAATTCTTAGTTAAGTACACCTTCTCTTATTAACAATTTTTTTTATAATTTATTATTATAAAGTATATATATATAAATGAATAATAAATTATTAAGAATAAAAAGTATTAGCAAAAGTAAGTAAGAAATCTTGCAACATGACATTTTTGATAGAAAATTATATCAAAAATAAATTGTATGACATTTAGTACTGTAATGTATGCTTACGGATTGAATAAGTAAGTAACTTTGTATTTTTTTTGTGAAAATTATTTCTAACAGCGTTTTGGTTAAACTGAGCTTATAATTTATTTTTTTAAATAAATAATTTTCTCAATGGTTTCACTCGAATGATTTATGAAAATTGATCCCAACATTTAAAAGAACTTGCAATACGGACGAGTAGTGAGTGGGTGTTACTACTGAACGTCATAAAAGAGCTACCAGTGAATTTAGATGTTTCTGCAAAAGTTCACTCGGTCCCGTTTCCTTACAGACCGCGGTTACTAACTTTATACACTTAATTTAAATGAAAATTTCTTTTGTTACGACTTTAACATATGATCCGTTTAAAATGTAAAGGTAGGCGTGGAAGAAAGAGGTATTAGCATTCATTTAAACTTAAAAATTTTGATATCATTTGCTAACTTGTTATTATAATTATGTCCAACCCTGACATTCTTAAGGAAAAAGACAATAAACACAATTCGCACATTTAGCCAAAGTTATGCCTCCGTGTACTGAATAAAAATGATCGTGAAACGTAAACATTACATAATATTATTTTGAAAAAGTCAAGCTAAATTAACAGGAACAAAAGTAGGAAGGGCGAAAGTTAAGTTTCAGTTGAAATTAATGAAGATTACAAATTTCACGGCCATTGAGTTCCCCGCCTCGTCGAACCTTTGACTCTAAGTTGCTTGTTAGACTAAATTGAGAGAAATAATAGGACTCATTTGTTTGGTTTAAAGGTTTCCAGTCCCACCCGACGCCGGAAGTTATTATTTTACCGCAATCCCAACGCCCAATAAAGTAATATTGTCCTGTTAATTGTAAATCGTTAATATTTCGATAAAATGTGTATTTAAGAATTTTCGAAAGTGCGTGCAATGCAGATAATCGCATAAATAACAGATAAGTAATGGCAATATAATAGATATAAAGTGCATTCCTAGAACCAGACAACCGCCGAAGGTTTACTAATAGGGTCTCGTTGGCACCCTTTGGGTACGGAACCCTAATTAACTAACATGCTGTCAAACTATGTCAACCCCTGGGATTGGTTAAACGAGCTAACAACAGCCAATTAAAACATTTGACAAGAGATTTAACAACAGGTTATATTCAATTCAATAGGTGTTCAGAAACCAGAGTATACATACATACATAAACTCGCACCTTCTTCCCATGGGGGGGTAGGCAGTAACTATAGAACGCCACCAACTACGATCCTTGGGGCATTGATACAGTGTCCAAATAATATCACAGCACAATTTACACTTAAGGAGATACAATACTTATTTAAAAATGCTTTCCTTTACCTTAAGAGGAAATACGACTGGTTTATTCTCCATAGAAACGCTCTCGCCTGTTTTCTTTCTGGTTAATAACCATTAAGCAATGATTTATTTACAGAATAATAAATATTAATTACTTCTATGTCCCAATCTTTTCCTTTTTGATGATACATTATGATATTTTATAAGCACTAGAACCCTCAAAAATGCCGATTTAAACCGCTGTCAACTGCAGACGCCTAGTGTACAAATTTGAAAACTATTAATGAAAAAAGAAAAACATAGGGACACAGTACATATCTTTCTTATTCAGTTTATGAAATATCTTTTAAATTGGTCCAATATTGGAGGAGGAAATAGGCCAGCCAAACCTCGAATGATGATAATATATATGACTTTAACTTAGACTTTTTCAAAAGTCTCTCCGACCGCATTTCCTCTTAAACAAAGATTCTTAGTAAAAATGGGCACTCTAATCTTAACTATTAATCGAAATTCTAATAATTCCCATTCTGCGCTTCTTGAAAACTCCTAAAAATACTTAATATTATAGTAACTGCAACCATCTTGGATATAGCGCTCGCCGGCTCAATTATTACAAAAAACTTTTAACAAAAAGATTAAACCGCCGAAAAAACAGAAAAGCAAAAAATAATGAACCTTTTGCAAGTATACCTAAGTAATTTTGAGTCGGCGCCAAACAATCAATAAAAAAGATCACTAAATTACCTTCATACAGATAATTGTGTTACTAATTCTCTTTAGTAAGTGATTTCGTGGGAATTTAAGGATCAGGATCAGCAAACTCATGGACAAAAGTGACAAAGGTTTGGACAAAGGACAGCAGTGACACCTGAAGTGAGCAACTTTTATCCCCATTATAGTGACTCAGATTTTACTATTATACTGTAACACTTTCTAGATTCTAGATAAGATTGGCAAAAAGATACGATTATGGATGGTACGCACGGCTACACATCAAGCATTTATAACCAGCTGACTTCTGATTGAACGAAAAACCTATACAATGCGAGCTCAGCTAAAACTGGAAATGACTGACTGACTGGCTGACTTGATGTGTCGCCGTGTGTAACATTGGAGAGCCAGTCACAGTAAATTTTCTTTAAAAATAATTTGAAAGGCAGATATGCTTAGCACACAGTACAAGGATTGTGGTGTCTCATAGAAATTAAGTACAAATTTTTTCAACAGTAGGTATTTTAAAAACCCGGAATTCTGCTACGCACGTTTTGTCACTCGTTGATTACTCTTCTAAACAAAAAGGGTGACAAAACCACAGGTGATAAACAACTACCGTCTCATCAGTCTGGTTTCGAACCAGTGCAAAGCCTTCGAGAAGAAAATAGCCGGAGCCTTCGACAAACTTCAGCCTCCCGATCGGGCCGGATTTTGAAAACTTATTTTACTAGAAAATTTCCATCAACCAGGTTGTCGAGAAATATACAGAGTTACAGCTCCCGCTTTATATTGCATTCGTGAATCACTCAAAAGCTTTTGATAGCATCAGCCCTATCTCATTCACTCCACGCGTTACAGAATCAAGAAATAGACGCCACGTACATAAATAAACCTTTTGCAAAATATTTATAAAAAATAGCTCCGCAGCCATTCAAGTAAGTTCTAAGGCAGGGTCTTTCCAGATCATTATAGGAGATAGACAAGGAAACCCGCTGTCTTCGAAATTATTCACGGCTGTACTGGAGGAAGTCTTCAGAAAGCTGGCAGCAGGCTGGGCAGAAAAGGGCATTATGGTTGGACATAACAGATAGTCCAATCTCCGTTTTACCGACGATGTTGTCTATTTTTCGTCCTCAGTCTCCGAACTGACTCAGATGCTAGAAGATCTTAGCACGGCAAACCTAGAAGTCGGACTTTGAATGAATATGTTAAAGACCAAGTTGATGACGAACGCGCGTGCGCTGCGTGCATCGCAGAATCACCGTGCCAGGTGGGGAGGTTGAAAATCGATGAGTATCTTGGTCAAATAGGAGGCAAGACAAAACAAAGAAGCTGCAAGACGTACCGAAAATGCCTGGAAGAGCTATTGGGTCATGAAAGATCTAATGAAGGGCGATCTTCCTCTATCCCTCAAAGGAAAACTCATCGACCTGTGTATTCTTCCCATCCTCACGTATGGTTCTCAAACATGGTATAAAATTTGACAATTCAGCCGAGTCAGAAAAAAAAGATAACACAAAGATATAAACGAGACATCGATGACGATTTTTCCGGTTTTAGTATAACCGGAGTCACATGTCATTAATAAGTCAAGGATGTCAGATTACGTGTGACTCCGGTTTCAAGAAATGGGTTTGTTTATAACTTTTTAGTTGGCATTCTTGTCGTAGGGTTTTAGTTAGCCATTCCACCCGTCTATGAAATGCGAATTAAAAAAAAACACCGAACCTCTTTTATATTTTAATGAATGCGAACTGGCCAAAAATAACCAAGGTACTTTTAAAATATAGTTATTATTTTATAAAAATCACTAGTGGCTGCACTGCTACAATTTTCAGAGAAAATTGCGAGTATTTTTAATTACATTAAATTATAATAAAAACTCTTTTGTTATATTTTTTTATTGACCGCTTGAATTATTCGCGGACGTAGAGTTCAATAACGAAACAAAACCATATTATCGGTAATACCCACTTTACATTCGACATACAGGCCTTGTTTATTTTTCTGAAGAGACTTTTGAAAAAGCCTAAGTAAAAAGTCATACTTCGAGGTTTGGCTCTCACCTATGTCCTCCAATATTGGACCAATTTAAAAGATATTTCATAAACTGAATAAGAAAGATATATACTGTGTCCTTTGTTTTTCTTTTTTCCTTAATAGTTGTCAAAGTACACTAGGCTTCTGTTGATAGCGGTTTGAATCGGCATTTTTTGAGGGTTCTAGTGCTTATAAAAATAGTATATCATCAAAAAGGAAAACATAAAAGTAGTTAATATTTATTATTCTGTAAAAATCATTGCTTTATGGTGAAAGAAAACAGGCGAGAGCGTTTCTATGGAGAAAAGACCACCTGCATTTCCTCTTAGTGATTGTTTGTTGCTTTGTTATAACCGACTTCCAAAAAGAAGGAGGTTATATCTTCGACTTTATGTATGTTTTTTTTTTTCTTTTTTTTTTTGTATGTTCACCGATTTCTCCGTCAATTGTTTTTCGATTTTGTAAATTATTTTTTTGTTTGAAAGGGTATACTCCCAAGGTGGTCCCATTGTCAGCAAGTTGGAATCTGATGAGAGGATCCCATGGAAATCGAGGGAAACCATTTTATTGGCAAACCTATAGCGATTTGGATATTTTTAGAGTAACTTGAGCATTTGTTCTCGGAAATCATCATTTGGTAAAGTAGAGCTGATGATGAAGACCACAGACGGCCATCGAAACTAATCAATGATAAATATTTCACGGGTTGCGATTCGATTACTTTTATGGTTGCTAAGCAATTTATGCTCGTCATAATGCGTGTGATGGTGGAGTGGAGTTCTCCAGGTTCTTACCAGGAGAACTCCTCAACAATTAACGTCCCAGCATCGGGAAAAGCAATATTTTGTAAAAAATTAAGAGCAGTTGACGTTAGGCTATTGTAACTTAGATAAATTACAAACTCTCTCACTAAAAAGTGAAAAATAAAAACTTTTTTACAAAAAAAACAACCGACTTCCAAAAAAAAACTACAAAGTGATAAATAACTTTTATTTCGGAAGTCGCTGTCAATAAACGAAAATGCAGAACCAACTTAACCGACTTCCAAAATAAAAGTTATTTATCACTTTGTAGTTTTTTTTTGGAAGTCGGTTGTTTGTAATATTTTTTTTCACACTTCCATGATAGTAAATATAATTATCTAAATATCTTTATAATATTTGTCATTTCGTATTTGGTCAGAGTTCTATAAAAAAAATTAAAGTACATAACACCACCAAAGGTTTTCTTACAAGCACCTACACTACATCGTTATTTCATACTTTTATTTCTTCCTCTTGACATAGGTATATACAGACACCTTTTACACATCAAGCCAGTCATATCCGCTTATACCACAACCTAACATTTATACTTAAATTTTACATACTTTACATATCTACGTATCTAGGTATAATATTGCTAAGATTTTGATAGTACCTACATTCACTCGTAAAAATCTCAGAGACCCGTAAAAGAATACTAAGATATCCGCTCATGTTTTAACAATGCAGACAGAAGTCCTGAGATAAGAAAAGTGTTAAAAAAACTTCAAAGCAGAAAACGTAAAAAGATCATACTCACTTTCGTCCTTTATGGTCGGTGTAAACAATATGGTTCCTAGCGGCGGGAGTCTGCCGACTCCGGGCCAGCGAGTGCGCCTCCATCATCCGCGGCCCATGCCCTGCGCGGCTACACAGCGGCTGCCATGCAGAAACAAATCCGTGCTCTTAGCCTTGCCACACACAGCCGCGAACTGTCGGAGTGTTCAGTTAGTGACCGCTTCGGTGAATTACTCCCCAGCCACGTTTAACAAGTTCGGATGGCCGGCTTGTTAGAGCGCGCTGCTCTCCACCAACATTGTATACACAGTTTCGACTTCTTAGCTGTGAAAGTTTCACCCGCTCTGTTGATTTTGTTTCTTAACATTGTCCTGTTCAAGAACTGTTCTAGATTTATCTCCTTTGTGTTTGCTCACTTTGTAAAATCAAGCGCAGTATGGACATTTCGTTTTGTTTCGGTTTTCCTCTGTTATGTATTTATTGTTCAAACTTTGCTCTAAGTTTCATTGTCTTAAATTGTTCATCTGTAACGAAAGTCCAGTTGTAAAACTTGGTTCTCCTATTTGCTTATTTCAAAAGTTACTTATTCAAGCTATCTACTTGTTTTTTATTAACTTGGATAAATACTTATATAGAGAAACTGTTGTTACAACTAATACGGATAACAGATTGTTACTAAGGAATGTATAATTAAAGGTACATAAACCACATCTTAACAGAACTGTTCATACTCTTGTGGCTGCTTACATAACCATTTACTCAGATGTACATTGGAGGACAATATACCTGTATACAAGGGAGTACATAAAACTGTTTACATAAGCACTTATTTATCTTCTACGGGTAGGCGGAGCTTGGGATCGAGGCGGGCTTATTTGGAATCGACAAGGAGGTGGAGTGGAGGCATCTACTTGTTTATCAATACCTTCTGCGCTTAGATATATAGAGCCGAACAATTGTCAAAATTACAAACGATATTATGTACCGAAAGAACAACAATAGAATTTTGAATTAACGTCTAAACGTGTGACCTATAAATTATACGATAATTAAGGACCTACTCACTAATAGCAATGGATATTTTCAGAACCAAATATTTCCTAAAGGTTAAAATGTTTTCTCGTTTCATAAATTATATTTCGCAAGACAGTGTACAAATGGGCTTTAATTAACTGGGGAATGTCGGCGAAACAGCAAATATGCCTGGATCGGCCTTCCGCCCCGCGCCACCGCCCGGCCACGCTAACTACGATTTACATTCCCTCTTATTTATTTACAAGATACAGCAACACCATTTAATTTAATTTACAGACTGGGTAATTTTATTTCGCAAACTGACTAAGGAATTGCCGAACATTAATCAATATGGAAATAGAATACGTATTCTTTAAGATTGCCTGCAGAAATTTTCCTTTTCTCTAGATAAAATTCAAGTTGTGAGCTAACTTTTCTTGAAATAATTTGTGTGTAGACTATTTATAATAAAATGATACTTTCATCTAAATGAATATATGAATACTCACTACAATTATTATTCCTCAGCAATATATTAATTGGCCGTAGCCGTGGAAGGGTATTTATTAATTTCACTATGATGCTTATTTTATAAAAGTTTATTTTATAACAGTGTGTACATTTTGTAGCTACAGATACTAAGTAACATGACTGCATGCATTGAATAATCACTGAAAGTTACTAAACAACAGAACAACTCTGCATTCTCACGCGTTACGAACTAAGTTACGCTCGCGGCGCGGATCCCGGCAGAGTGTGCAGTGCACTCACCTCCAAGGCTCGCAGCCGACTGAGCGCTGTACTCTTTACTCTAAAACATTATCCTTCCAACCGAAACTCAAACGATCGAATACTCACCATATCGCTCACAACTTAAAGTCCATTTTTACTTTCACCAAAACCCTGAAAGCCTTTTCCCGCGATGGAGTGAGAATTCGGGAGAATACGTCACGAAAATCTAATTCTTCGTACGCGAACATAATGACGGCTTTAGAACTGAAGATGACGGGAGCCTCAAAATTTTCGTGAGATGACGTGCCTGCGAAGTAGAAACCTCTATGTTTAAGATCTGAGGGTTCATATTGCAGATAATGTGCCCGCCAGAGAGGCGGTCGTAAGGCTTCGAGGGGTGGCGCGTAAATCAGGCGCATGCGTAAATCTCTTGAATTATTTCTCAAACTCTGAACTAAGTTGAACTGATTAGTGTTTGAGTCACAAGTAAAAAATATTATCGACAGTTTGAGGTGATCAAATATGCATAAGATTTGCGACGAGGGCATTTGAATACCATTTTTAAATTGCTGTTTCGTAGTGAAAATAGCTGTTTTATTTTCACTCTTATATTAACAACAACAGAAACATTGTTGCTTATAGTCAATATTATTATTGGCAACAGATATGCACAATCCATACTAATATTATAAATTCGAAAGTAACTCTGTCTGTCTGTCTGTCTGTATGTTACCTTTTCACGCCTAAAAAACTGAACGGATTTCGATAAAATTTGGCAGAGAGACAGATTGCATCCCGAGAAAGGACATAGGATAGTTTTCATCGACATACCTTGCGGGCGAAGCCGCGGGCGGGAGCTAGTATTTTCATATTTTAAAACTAAGTTCCGAGAGTATAAAATAGTAGATTATTAACCAAGGGGATAAAGCAGTGTCTTCTGTCGCGGATGACGATTTAAATCGCGAGCGTAACGAAGGACTCGAGGTTTACTCCCGAGCGTAGCGAGGGTGTTAAAAACTTAAATCACGAGCGAAGCGAGGGATTTAAGACGAGTCCTGAGTGTAGCGAGGAATTTAAGTTCACCCAAGACTAAGACAGCTTTATCACCAAGGAAAATACTCTACTTTTCGTACCATTTGCGAAAAAATTAACACAATAATAATATGAGATAAGCATTTATTAAAAATAATGACAATTAAAAGTAAAAGTTAACTTTAGAACATTAACTTATTTATTAAAATAAATTAAAATAAACTTACCGTTTATGTGTTTGAAGAAAACAAAAACGCAGCAAATTCCTAGACAAATATTTTTTTGCCGGAAAAGCAAAGGCATCAAGCTCATACGGCCTCGTCGGTTTTCGTAATTTTATTTAATAATCATAACTGCATAATAAATGCGTATTCCTTTTTCAAAAAGATGTATAATGCTTTATATACAAACTCAATGGTGTACACACAGATGTAGTTCAGTATTTTTGGTAAGTATTCCAAATTTAAATCACATTCTCCCCCTAGAGGATGAATGAAATTCAGTACAATGTTCTTTCCCTGTTTTTAACAGATTAAAAATGACTATTGTTATGTTCGCTTTTTGTGGCATAGAATGTCACTTTTTTGAGCAAGTGGTATGAAAAAGTAATTAAAATAGAACATGTGTTTTTCTTGAGTAATACAAACGATCAGTTTATGTATTTATTAACAACGAAAATATTCGCGTTCAACATATAAATAAAATTTAAGTGTCTGATTTTTTATATAAAATAACAGCTATTTACTAAATGCATATTGCTTTTTGCTATATGCTACTTAAAATATTTTTTTTGTCTGTCTGTCGGTCTGTCTGTTTGTTCCGGCTAATTTCCGAAACGGCTGGACCGATTTTGACGGGACCTTCACAGACAGATAGCTGATGTTATGGAGTAACTTAGGAGTAGATTACACACACACGCAAATAAAATAAAACTCATGAAATCCAATGTATTTCGCAATGAGATGAATCCTGGGAAAGGACTTAGGCTACTTTTTCCTCCAGTAGCACGTTCCCGTGGGATAATTTCCGACATCCACACGGACGAAGACGCGGGCAGTAGGTAGTTATAAATCGAAATACTTGATACAGCTGACTACAGAAAACTGTGACTTCAAAGAATTTATATACCCGATATTTTAGCATGCATCTGTTTTATATCTGTTTTTTTATCTGTGTTCTCGCAGCATCATACTGAAATAGGAGCCGTTTTGGCCTCGCACAGGTCTACCTTTTCTCTGTTGTTTTCATTATTGTGTTAGGTTTTAATATTCTTTATTTTTTATTGTTGTTTTCATGATTTTTTTAGACTTAAGTGCGTTTACGCCGTACGGCATTTCATACAAACTTTCAAGCCGTTGTTTTTCGAAATGAATTAACCGATTTTAATGAAACTTCATACGCATAAGCAGGATACAAAGGTCTAAAAAGTTAGGTGAGAACATTTTCGAAATGTCTTATTTAAAAAAAGATAACTGGAAATCTCTGTTTCTATGGAAACTTTAAAATCGGTCTAATTTGGCTGTAACACAATTTTTCGAAAATGTTCTCAGCTAACTTTTTAGACCTTTGTATCCTGCTTATGCTTATAAAGTTTCATTAAAATCCGATCATTCATTTCGAAAAAAAATCGCTTGAAAGTTTGTATGAAATGCCGTACGGCGTAAACGCTATTAATGTTGTTTTTCAGTAATTCCTGTGCGTGTCCCAAATAAAATATTTTTCTTTCCTTCTTAGTTTCTTTTTTTATTTAATACTAATTATTGAAACTGAAACTACTCTAAATGAATATTAGTTTGCAAGCCGATCTACCTGTTTTTCCAAGTCTACCATTTAGTAATTTCCAAGTGAGCTAAGTTTTTCAACTGTGTTCCTTTCTGCACTACTTACCTTGCGTTCTGTTGAAATTTTCTTGTGAAAAAGTTCGTTCGGGAAAGTACTTACAGTAAGTACTACCACCATACCCTTATTACCGCGAGTGCCCTTCAAATTATAGGCACACTATGTTTTAACATTGTATCTGGTGTAAAGGACAGATAACCGACATCATACGGGGCACTGACTTAGGTGTTGCAATTAAAATGGATAAAGACAAGGTGGACAATCTCCCATTCATTAGTTCCATCATTTCTATTTTTGTATCCGGCCGGCATTGTCACTCTGCTGCATTGCAAAGGAACGAGGAAGGAAATAAGAAGTGTTTGAAAAACGGAGATGGATTGTTCTCCCTCTCCTTTTTTTTTTCACACACTTCTAATTTCTGCTAATCCAGGTCAGTCCTTTCGGTAGGAGTCATGCTCGTTCCACCATCTTCGCATTGGTCTCCCGGGCTCCTTCAGGCGCTGTCAGTGCGTTAAGCAACTTCGTTTTTGTTCTGTTGCGTCTAGATGAAGACTATTTGGCCGAGATAGGTAATCCTGAACAGCAATCTCCTTACCCGCAATATATAGTTTTTTAAATGCGGTTTACCATGAGTTGAATCTTTGAATCTTGAAGCTCCATCGTTTATACAAATTAAATAATATCGATTAGGTACCTAATTGTGTAAATTATTAAAGGTAACATTAATTAACACAATAAGAATAGTGGCACAAGAAAGACCATCGATAGCAAGGGGTCAGCCTTCAAGTCAGCTAGAAGTGTCCTTAGTTCCATCACTACCAGTATAAAACAACAATGAGAAAACACAGAAAAGCTTAGCCATAATAAAGTCAGAAAACACACAAACAATGTCAATCATGATCCTGTACAGCATCAATAAGAGATAATGAACAAGCACGACATCGACACGACTATTAATAAAATGTTAGAGGTAAAATATTAGTGGGAGTCCGCGGGCGGAGTGGCGGAGTGGCGGACGCGTTCCGTGTAACTCTCAATATGAGCTTTGTTACCGCTTTGTGCCGCCATTTCTTGTGTCACTGCATTGAATATATCGGGTGCTTTCCTTTGTGCACAGAATATTGCTCGTCTTTTGTCGAAATGAACGTTACCTTCCCAAGAGTTGTTTCAGTGAAGAATTTCGCGATTGCAAAGTAATATTTCCCCTTAAGAATTTCGATGTGTTTCTTTCATGTCGGAGATGACTTTACTTCAGATTATATTGTGTTCGGAAATGTTGTGGCAAGTTCGATTTTCAATATCAACGATTCTTTTACGAGTTGTTTGAAGTATTTGTGGGGAACTATCAATCCTTTTTCTTTTTTCTTTCAATTTGTCCTGAAAGTTTCCATTATGAAGCGGAATATCGTTCCAAATTAGTTTTTAATTGAGATAGTAAGTCCTGGGTAGATAAATATAATAATTATTATAGAGTAAATCCTTTGTCCGCGTAATTGCATTGGCTTTGCCGTTTCAAGTCCAATAGCCATCTGACCACCAATTAGAGTGGGATTAGCGACGCTGGGAGATCGCCGCGCAATATACTCTTGAGATTGCTTGTTAATTTCAAAGTTCTTTCTAAGTTTTATTAGATAATTCACACATTTAATGGAAATTAAATTATGAATTGTACTATTTGCATAACCATTGATTTGATTACATTAAATAATCAGTTGAATTGCGAAGTTACAATGATTGTGTTTATTCTAAAAGCTTTTTTCAAAAGAACTGGCTTCTATTAGCCCATAGGGGGATGTGATGTCAGATTGAACTTTGAGCAAGAACAACCAAGGAGGATTTTAGCAATAGTTAACTATTGATTGTCAATATCAATAAAAAAAAATCTCTATGGAGTTATCTTACGTTGTCATTATCAATAGTAAGGTAGATGAGAAAGGTCTACGAAGTGCTACGAGGTGCTACGTCGTAGCACGATTCGCACTAATACCCCAAAGGCCTTAAAAATCAAACCGGCCTAATCTGACCAATTACTATAAACACTAAACAATACGAAATCCTCTATTAGTGTAATTTGTTCTTAAAGTAATTATGAATGCGCAATAGAAGCCGCGTATGGCGTGATAAAAGCCGGATCCGAATCGTATGCCGTCCACGTTGGCCGTTACATTAGCGACATACAACGTACACCGCGAACGGTTCGGCCAACATCACACACAACACACACGGTGTACCAACTCTCACTACAAATACTGAGTTAGTAACATGTTAGTATATAACAGTGATTATAGCGGACACTGTGTTACAAACGTTTGTAAAAGCTTGGACAAGAAAAATATAATTTTAAGAAAGTTGATTAGATGCCGGACACTAAAAACACTGATACAAAAGCAAGCACAGTTTTTTTTTTTTTAGAAGCCTGAAGGAATGTCCATTGTGATAATGTTGCAATTTCAATTAAGAATAAAAATAAATGTATTTGTTCATTGTTACAAAAATGACCTTACAACTATTACGAAGATTATTTTATCTGTAACTATCATAAAAATCTGTTTGTTTGGACAGTGGTCCCAAAACTAAGTAGTTACCTGTATCTGCAAACATTCTATAATAAACGCAATTTCATCGCTAACCGTTAGCTGTTCAAAAACTTTTTAAATTTTATTTTCAATCATTGTTTTCTCCAAACTTAGACATGACGAAAAAAACTTTTAAAATCTTTCCATGTCTTTTCAAACAAAACCCTAGCAAACAGACGGACATGCTTTTAAACTGTGTCACAATAATGTATCGATAGCGGTCCCACGTGCGGTTAGCTCGGCGGAGTGTTTGGTCGTCCGTACGTCCGCTCAACCAACGGCTAATTAAGGCTGGATTACCGCCCGGACCCAACCGCTACTTACTGTTTACAACTAGATTTGAAGACAAAGGAAATAATGTGCCGAACAATACCTTTCATTAACAGCAAATAGTTTCCTTCCAGTTGCTAATGCATGGTTTGTTACTGTTACACTTAGAGCTTGCTGTATAATTTACTGAGTTGAGAATTTAGATCGGGTCGATACTTTATTAACTTCTTAATTGTAAGTTAAGTTTCGCAAACAGCAATTTATTTTATTTCTCAAGGAAAATAATGTCAATAGATTACACTAAAACGCGAATTTGACTAATAACAAGCCACGTTACCGCGTCGTTTGAAGAATCTATAGTGGGCTTTATTCTTATTAAATAAAATCATTTATCATTCATAATTTTTTTTTCATGATTAAATTATATGTTGATTTTTTTTCTATTAAAGCTAAATTTTATTACCTACACCTAGGCTAACAATCACTGAAACTTTAAATTATTTTGGCATAAAATACTAAAAAATATTAACAACAGAACGAAAAACCTAGTAAAACTTATTTAACAAATGGAACATTAGTCCTTTGAGCATTGAAACATAAATAAAAGTGGAACAAGGCGATAATATCAATATCGAACGTTAATATAGTACGCCACAGGCCACAGTGAATGTAGTTGTTTATTCTCGCAACGTCTGCGGTACCTACTACCCGCAAATAACAGAAAGAGCAAGTCCTCAGGGCATCGCTTTAGCTTTTCAATTTCCCTTTCGGAATTATTCGTGCTAATCGAATACGACCGCCGGGGTCTGGGGACGCGGTCGCAATGATTCATTCATGAGACTAATGTCGCATTCCCACTCAGATATCAGGTATTATTGTGGTCAATAGCTCTTATGTCGCCGGCGCTCGCCGCCCCGGCTCTTCAAAGACGTTTAGTAGCGCCAACTTTAAGTGGGTGATATGTTTGTGAGGATAATTTGTCACGTTAGGACTACGTTTATGGTGAGTGGTAGCAAAGTATAATTAAACATAAATAAAGTTTTGTATAAGGTATGAAGGCAAGCTTAATATTAATTGTAATATAACCTATATACCTAATTAATTAGCTTTTCTCCCTAATTACATTAAACACCACACGACACTAAAAGCATTATTATTTGCTGTCGGCTGATAGCGGATTGTTCACATATTTAAAATACGCACCGTCTCTAAACTCACAAAAAAACAGTAATTCAGACTCCTCCTCGGTATAGGTACGCTACGGCTATCAAAATATACAGTAATAACAAAACTATCCGATACACAAACAATGTCCATAGAAAGTTTGAACGCATTGTTCGATATGAGGGTATGAAGGCGTTGCATCGTCGCGTTGCAAATGATGAGGCGCGAGGTATTGTCGCAGTATTAATGAGCGCAGCACGCCCGGCGCCCGCGCCGCCCGCCGGCCCGGCGCCCGCCCGTCCCGGCGCCCGGCCGGCACGGACAGCCGCGCGGAAGAGGAAAATTAAACTCCTGGGCCCCCGGCTCGTGTTCATTACTCCACACCCGATTACTCCACCGCTGTTTGTGAATGCAGCTCTAAAGTACCACTGAAAGAGCTGTATGGAAACATTGGAATTAGAAACTGTGATAATTAGTGCTCAACTAGAATAATATACTTGCCACTTTTAATGCGCTAGTGCTGCTATAACTTATACATAAATATGTGGCACAGTGTTTTGTTATTTGTAATACGGAGACTGTTCAGAGAGGGTGGTAGCCTCTATTTGTTTTTCATTTTATTCTTCATTCAGAGCAGTGGTAGAAACATAAAGTCCGTGGGGTATTGCTTTAAGATTTCAATTTCCTTTCCGGAATTACTTGTACTCTAATCGAACACGCGTCAGGGGACACGGGGGGTGGCGGGGCGCATCGCAACCGCAAATTACTCCAGCACTCTACGTATACGAATGTTTAAAATGTATTATTAAGATATTTACAACGTCGCGTTTGCTGCACGAGGGTTAATGTCTAATGACCTTTAATTATTTAATATTTCCAACTAATCGATTCGGTTTCTTGGGTTTTAAGATAGGCCTTAGATTGTGTTTATCACCACGATGATTTTTATTATGTGTAGGTATCTTAAGATGACTAACTGATTAAATAGTTCTGGATCATGACGATGTAGCCAAAAAAATTAAGGTGATAAAATTATCATGCCTATCTAAAGTTCGTATGAAAAAGTGAACTATTTCAATTTAATTGAACCGAAATAATAGATTTAAAATAAGTAGTTATGCATGGTAACGTCAGTAAGTTATGTCGGGGCGGCGCGGAGGCGCGCGACAGCCGGCTGCTGATTGTAAAGCGCTCACAGACGGAGCCTATTCGATTTCACGGCTCGCCGCGTCCGATATTTATTGTCATCGGTGCAGTTGTACGACACGGCGCCTACTGAACCGCGCTGAAAAATCTCCATTCCCCGAAATCGGACGAAAACATTCCGCTGATACCCAAACCATCAACTTCGACTAAAAAAAAATCGTACATACCGTGTAAAACGACAAAAACATGATGTCGACGCGGCTTTAACAATCGTTACTTGAATATGTTTGCAAGCAACTACACGACACCTTGTCTCGTTAGTAAAAAGTGATGTTACGTACGATTTATCACCTGCACACGACACGGAAGGCCCCCGGAGCCGAGCTTCCTTTAAAACCTGTCAGCGCTGAGAACTGAAATGAAAACAAACGCGTGGATTTACACACTTGAAATATTATAGTGGCGATGGCGAATGTACCCGGTACCGTCCGTGTCCGAGCGATTCACGTCGGTTTTAATTTATTTTAATTAAATTCTCATGATTTATTTGACGTTCATTCAGGTCTATAGAGCGGTACGTTACTCTTCACCATCGTCCCCCAACTATTAAATATTATTAAATAACCATGAGTAGTCGTACTTTTTTACCTAGTAAAAGTTTTTTACCTAGTAAAGTATTACCTAGTAAAGTTCAACTACTTACTTTCTACTTAGTTTTTGTCTTATTTGCAAATCAAAAACTACATCTACTCCTATAGAACTAACAAATACGATCCCAAGCTACAGCTGACAAAATGATAATATCTCGGGAACCCTATCAAGTTCGGCAAACAGTTTGCGAACTTATTATTCGGTCGATAGCCACCGCTCGCCGGAGAGGGTTAACTACTGACCTCCAGTCATGTTTGGCGGAACAATTAAACTGGTCAGCCAGTACATTAAAAAGCTGCCAATGGCCGAACAAAAGTGAATAGACTATAAAGTCATTTTCAGCTAAAAGCGTAAATTGTACGGTGGTAACTCAATAGCTGAAAGATAGTTAATTGGTACAATGCCAACTCGGTGGATATCTTTGTTTTAATTCGATTGTCTCGAAGCTAATGCACTCGGTAGAGCAATCTTAACCGTGTCCCGTCTGATTATGGTAACTTTTCAGGTTACATTACAACTGTACATTTTGTAAAGAAAGCTGTAAATTTTCTGTTTTATTAAGTTTTCTACCTATCTTAGGAAAGAAGTTGTTTTTCTATACATAGGTAAGTCAATAAAAACTTTTTTTATTATTTTGGTTTGGAACTAGTTTTAGTACATTTACGACTTGCTAAACCTCATAACTTTTCACGAGCACTAAAATGCACTTACCAAAATTAAAACATGAAATAACGATTGTAACTTTGAGATAAGACTTATTTAACATTAGTCCCAAAATACTTTGTTTGTAATTACATAAAATCACAATTATTAATTACAGTAGGAGAAAATTACGTTTAAAAGTTGTTATGTTTATATCAGTGCTCGTGACTGTACATCGAACGAGAAACCACAAAAATCACAACCGACAACCACACGAAGCACGAGCAAGCCGAGCTATTGAGCAGACAGCGACATCGGTGTGTGCTTAGCTAGCACAAATGTCGACAGTTGCGATGCGTGGCACTGAATACGTTCTCCGCATCTCCTTATTGACACGCCCCGGGAGGAATATGTTTAGGCCGTGATTACCGCCAGGCTTAGGTTAATCATTCTCTTTATAAACGCCGCTGTCAAATACATTGAACCGCTGCACTGCACATTGTGCTGATTTGTGTAAGCTCATTGGACATTCATTGATTATTGACTTGTACTCAATTATACAGCCGTTGTTTAATGTCGACGTTTCTTATTATTGGTGTTAGTTTTGGTAAAGTGGTGTAGATGGTGGCGGTGGATACATGACTGAACTTTCTATCACTTCTCAAATATTAGGTACGTAGAAAATGTATCTGTATCTTTAAACCTGGATTCTATGAAACAAACTGCTAATTTTAGAGCAATAGTGGTCCACTGGTCCCAAAACCAAAAATTGGAAGACATGTGACTCCGCTCGCCCACTGGACTCGCGGTGTGGTTTATGGCTCACTCCCCTCTCACAAAGAGGAGACCTGTTTCCCAGCAGTGGGAACATTACAGGCTGATTGATTATGCTAGGAAAAAGCCGAAATTAATGCATTGCAGCTTGACTTTACTATTTCAAGAATGTTACCGTAAAAGTAGAGAGATAGATCTTTGAATATGGTTCCGCCATCCATTTTCTTTTTTATAAATTCTTTTGATCACTTCAATTAAATTACCAGAAAAGGCACAAAAAGACGTATTGAAATAAGTAAAGGTAACGCTTTTTAAGGCATACTGTCAATCCTTTTACACGTGCAGCCTGTGGGTTGGCTATTTGCAGAGGACATACAGTGACCTGCGAGTGCAGTATAACAATGCGTTCAGGATGCTGATGGGGCTGCCGCGGTATTGCAGTGCCTCCGGCATGTTTGCCGAGGCCAACGTCGACAGTTTTGCGACAATAATGCGCAAACGTTGCACTTCGACTCTAACTCGCATGCGAGTTAGTTCTAACAGCATCTTGAGCGTATGGACGGACCGGTGGGATTCTCCGATGCTTGAGCGCTGGATGCGGCTGCACGCAGTGAAGTAGCATACGTGCGTTCTGGTGTCGGATTGTCCTAAAATCTATATTTTATTATAATATTATTTGTTTTGTTTACTAACATTAGCTCTTAAGTATTTTCGTGTTACTAACAATTTATATGGAGAAATCTGAAATAAAATATTATGATTATTATTATAAAAACTTTCAAGCCCTTGTTTTTCGAAATGAATGAACCGATTTTAATGAAACTTCATACGCACAGGATACAAAGGTCTAAAAATTTACTTAAGAACATGCTGTGTAGGTACGCCTGTGACTAATTCACCATAACTCAATGCATATGTTATTTAATGTTTTATGTTAATGTTTCTAGTGAGTACGTACGTAGGTCGTTGGTGTACCTTTCAAATAAAAATAAAATAAATAAATACCTTATCCTGGCAACATTTCAATCCACTTAAAGCTATAAACAGTAATAAAATTGCACGTGCTGTAAAATAACGCTTTACGTAACATAATCCGGAAAATTTATGACTACCTTCGAGACAATAATAAGAGTCGTCGACTCACTTACATCGTGATTAAATTATCATTGCAAAGTCAGACTGCTACAGTTAAAGTTATTTCTCGCTCATCGCTTCCACTGGATTAGTCCGAACGTTTTATTATGGTATTATTCAAAGCTGTCTTAATATATTAAATAAAACATGAAACTTGAGGGTGAATCACGATTTTGTTTTGTCAAAATATTCTTGACACTTATCTTGTTTTGCATTACCCATTCATGTGTTTCGCAGATTATATTAATTATAGAACATTACACAGGAACCTTTATTTCATAAGTTGTAGTGTTAAATTGCCACAGTAAACTGGTAAATTACTTCAGTAATAAGACCAAAATGAAATATTATGTCGTTTCAATTTGAAATGTAGGTAACGAAGTCCTACGTATCCTGTAAATAAATTATTTTAATATTTTAGCTGGCGCAAAATAATGTTGTTAGCTGTTTTCCGGCGAGATTACGAACTAATAACATTACAAAACAAGCTCTTTGCGGGTAAATTATGCATGCATTCTCGGATCATTACCGAGGCTCGCTTGGCCTCAGTTCAAAATCTTACGATTGCTTCGTGAACCAAATCTTTCACAGCATTTTAATGTGTACTGCTAAACCTAAGCTAATCGACTACATTAATGTTTTTGTAACCGAATATAATTAGATTAACGATGATGAAATATAAGGTGCACAAGAAGATGGACATACTTAAATGTAGGTCTGTGTAAGTATTTGTTAGTCACCAAAAAGTAGGTAATGTTTCTGATCTAACGAGCATATTATTATGTAATATGTTATCATATTGTGTACATTAAGTTATAAACTGCCTAAAGTAAGCCAAAAAGTAGATACTTGATAAAGTAATTAATCAAACATACCAAAGTAATACAACATGGAAGGTCGGTTCACCCCACATTACCCAATCAATGTGTGTCGCAACAACACGAAAAGTAATTGTACGAGGTCGAGGGCAGGGCTCCGGTAACATATCAGAAGAGATGCCCCTCCGGGAGCGCCGGATTAGCGCGATCTTTTCCGAATTGAGGGTAAACATCCGAGAGATCCGCTCCCCAGAGCCCACGCTAAGGTGAGCCTGTTTGTTACTTGAAAATCGTATTACTTCTTACTTGCTAACTATCTGCTATGAAGTATACTTGTTTTTTTTTACAGTTACCTATGTGAAAATATGAATGGGAAATGGACGTAAACGAAGCAAAAGGATCTTAACAGGTGTCTATCTATAGTTTCTGCCTACCGTCATGGGAAGAGGACGTGACTTTATGTATGTGTGTAAGAATAGAAATTACTTCATTGTTGGGAATAAGCTGTTAAGAAATCTAACAACTTTATAAACTTCAGCTAATTGGCACAATTTTCAGAAACTCTACCTAAGTAAATTTAATTCACAAAAAAGGTAGATACAACTTTGTCCACAATCTGTGCTTACTGTATTTTAACGATGGTAAAACAAATGGAGGCGAATTCGGCATACATCGAAGTTTAAAACAAATAATTTGCATTGAGATCGCTTACCATTCTACTCAGAACTGCTAAGATAAAAGCCAGAGAAATCCTCGTGAGCGCTCAAATTCTTGGAACGCAGTGGCGAACCGTCTTTGCCCGACGGGCGGTAATAAAAACGGCTTAAATAGGATTTTAACCGCGAGTTCCTCGCCTTAATTAAATTGGATTTGCGAGTGAAAGAAATATACGTGAAAAATTCGTGTCGATTATGTCAGGGGAACGAGTTTTGGAATCCCTTTTAGTAAGCGGATTATGTTCGTCTCCCAGAGATTATATTTGTATTACATTTGTTTCAATGCGAGCACTGTTGATAAGTATGTCTTTACTTAAAACGATCTGGAGCTGTGAGCAGCTTTGTGCGCTACGAGGAGGCGTATGCCAGGAAGTAACAGCCGTGGCGTCGCATGCCCCGACGCGCGCGGAACGGGGACATCCTCCTGCGCCTTCTTTACAGCACAGGTACTCGCATACACTCGTAGACACAATGTCTGTTAAACATCAATAGGTAGATACTTTAAATACTATGAAGATTACAAGAAAGTCATAAAATATCATGATACGAGCTAATATTCTACATTATATGCACTTAATCGCTTTTTCATGGTATTGTACGTGGTAGTTGAAATATTAAAACTCTGAAATAACGCAAGTAACAGCTGCAGTAACGGGGTTTTAATTATCACTTACAACGCCTTTCAGCCGCGGAAAATTACTGCCATAAACCATTTAGAACACAGAATAGCTAAACGATTTAGGATGCCAGTTATTAGAATATAGCCGGCAGTTGTCTGCTTGACGCCTTGTGGCCGAATTTACAAGCGTCGTTAACAAAGTTACATTGATGTCTAAGTGGCTAATATTTATTGGCTTTTTTACTTGACTTGTGGCTAATTAAATCAGTGGCGGTTCAGTATTGAATAACATTATCCCTCAATTAACATTCGAGGGTCGATTTTTAAAGCGGCTACAAAGGCGGGCCGGCGGTGTAGGCAATAAAACGGCTCGTCCCTTATCCGTCATTCAGCCCTTGGAGATTTCTTCTGGGGGAATAATTTACGTTGATCGCCTGGAAGGGGAGCGTAACTGCCTCACTGAAACTTTAAGCTTTCACTCAGAATGGTTGCGATTCGCGGTGTCTCAACTTTAACTAATAAATTGGTTACGATAGAATAAGTAGCGATTTAAGATCGATCTCCAATTAGTTCGTTAATTTATAATGCGTAGCAAGTAATTTCTATCAAATTACGAGTTAAATCCGCCAGCGCGTTTCTGAGACTCAATTTAAACATTTAAAACAATCATCCTCCGTGTATAATTGCCGTACAGAGCAGCTCCCTCGTACATAGTTTAGTATTTACCTAAGTTTTGAAAGTTCTTTAAATTTGTTATCAACAACATGTGTTCACGGCTTTTTGAAATTCCCTGCAAAGGGCGGCACCGACGATGATGACGTCACGTGTCGATGAGTGTGAATAAAGCCTTTGACGCCTTTCGCCGCATGCATTTCAAGCCAGCCGCTTCAATTCCAGTTTACACGCAACCCTTGCCAAGAATCACTTTGCAATAAAAATGCAAAGCTTTTTGAACCAATAAATTACAAAGGGGCATTTTTTCATGAAACGTACGTAACGTATAATTTACAATTTCAGGCTCTGCGTAGGAGATTATTTTGGATAGTTTACACGATTACTACTACTACAACTGATAGTCTGATTATGCTGTGAAAAGGCCTCAATTATACGTTACCGTAAATACTTAATGTATAAAATATAAGACGTTACCTTCCATCATTCACTAATTTGTTATTTGTTTACATTGCAGCTTTCTACAGTGGACCGAGAAGTGAAAGTAGCCGAAAGTTACTAACGAGGGAGAGTATTTAACATTCCGTGAGGCTCGCGAGCCCCGAGGGACGTCTTGTTAAGAAAAACGTTGCCCTCTGCGACACATCACTCGTAAAACATAGCCTATGGACCGTCTGGCTGCCACTTGACTTTACGGTAGTAAAATTAGAGTGCACAAATTAAAAGTGACTGTTTTTGTTAAGATAAGTTTTTAAACTAAAAAGGTTGGTGTTGAGTAGTGAATTTTATGTCTGTGTTATTTTGGTTTTAACCACATTATGCGCTTCTGAACTACTTCCCATCTGTACAACATCACTTCTACATGCCAACTAAAGTAAAAATTTTCTTTGCTTGGTTTAAAAGTGACTCCTGCCCCATGCTAATAGCTTAAAGACCTTCTTACCACACCACTTATAACACCATGCTCTTTCACCCTTTCACCCCATTCTCCTGGACTTCAGCCGTTATCAAACCATAGGTACCGAGGATGGTGTTTTCATTCGCCCATAAAAGGGTGTGCGGTGAACACAGAGCTACACTAATTTCTCTTTACGAGTATCGATGGGTCGGTTCGATATAGACGTACGTATGTATATTAACTTTTTTCTCACTTTAGTGGACACAAGAGATCATGCAGAGCAGTCTTTTTTATTTCGATAAATATATTCACTTTCAGCTTTTTCTTTGCAGAGATCGTGCTTATTCCGTGGAAGGAAGTTGTTATATAATTCGATACGAAATAGCAAACAAAATTATCTACAAGTTTCTAATTACTTTCTGTGAAGATTAATAATATTAGTTTTTGATTAAATAAATCGTATTATATTGTAAATTGACAGGCAATAGTACTTGTATTATAGGAGCTAGTGCATTTGGACTAACTCGACTCTTAAAGCCTGTACTTCGTCGAAATTTTTATACAAAGTTTGAGATTTTTATTGGACAAACCACATATATACTTCAATAGTATAACGTACGTTAGCTCTCAAAACGGAGAGCTTTTATCATGTCACCATAAAGGAGAGTGCAGTGGTCGATGCAGGTTTGGCGTTAATTCTTGTTTACGGCGAATCGCTTTTAGTGGCTCTGTTCAAAGCGCCGCCCGACGCCGGCCGACGCGACGCTCCGTGGCGCGTGAGCCGATAGATTGAATTCAGGCGTCTGCTTGACCGCTCCGCAACACGACAAGATCGCTAACTAAAAACAATAATTGATGACACGTGCACGTTCAGATACTGAGGAAGGTGAGCAAGTTGTGTAATGTTGAACCTAATGCCCGCAATACACATGCCTGTAACTTGCACAGAAGTATGCGAGTAGCTTACATGCTTTGCATTACTGACCCATAACAACTTCTGATTGGTGAATATCAAGATGGCATGCAAGCTACTTGATTTATTTTGTGCTAATTACAGGCATGTGTATTACGGGCTTAAAGTATATATCGTATTTCAATTTACTTTCACCCCTTTCTATGTGATTTAGGGATTTCAATTATTCATAAAAAAATAAAGACCATACCAAAATAGAACGTTCCATTTTAATACCTACTTAACTTCTGAAATAATATTTTATAAGCTTGGTAGATAGAAAAACAACAGCTGAAAATATTTTCGCTCCTAATCCGTAATTTAATATTAATTTATAGACGAAAATCACCGTCTCGCCGTCATCGAGTCGGAAAATAACGGAAGTCTTTAAAAGAATAAGGGGGTGTTTTGAAGAGGTCGGAGAAACAATTAATCATTCTACTCTTTTATGGAGCTAAAGGTTGGAGGACACGATTGTTCTGTAATACTAGGGTTGTTCTTTTGTTACGATAAAACTGAATATATCACAGTCAAACACTCGTAGACAGTATAATAGTTTGTTAAAGACCACTTGCCAACCCTTGGCGCGTCAATGCCTATTATTAAATGCTGAAAATGAAAGTGACAGAATATACCGTCCGTGTTTAGATAATACCTCCAAATAATGGACGCCGCGATGCGCATTAATATTGAGGTAAATCTTATTAGGACCGCCTAAACGCCGCGATAATATCATATTGTTTTGGAACTCACCATCCGCATTTCCTCTCTTATGCTTGGAAGGGTCCCATCCTCAGGGACGACCGAAGCCTCTGAATATTCATAGTATTTATCACAAACCGACTTACAGAACTGAGCAGCGTCGTAAATACATAATACCTTTCATTTCGAGATAAGAATCATTTACGTAGCTTTCGCGATGTAGTGCGACGTCGATTTGTGTGGAACAAAGCAATATTTCACGTGATTGTAATAGGAGCACGTCGTTCGGTTTTTAAAGGTTTGGCGGGTGTTATTGGAAGTAGGTCTGCGCTGTAATTGTTGTGTTGATTTCCCCCGGGGCCGCGGCTCTCCGACGTAGACGCTACCTGTAGTGCCCACCGGCCACCAGCCCACGTGCACACTAGCGCCCTCTGTAAACAATTATGCCACCAAATTATTGTTATTACATGTAAATAAATAGTGAAAACAATACTGAAAGTTGCAGCAGTAGAGGTTCCGGAACATAGGTATTATACCAATGCACGATTTATATTTAAGAGTTATTTTCGATTCAAAATAGGCGTTTAGTCGTAAAAAATATCCATATTGAATGATTTCCGACATTATTCCGCGTCAAAGTATCACAAACTGTTGTTAATTCCGCCTAATATCGCCGTCAACCTCTACGCGCTGTCACACCGGGGTCCGATATAAACATGATGGATATCCCCATATAAAATGAATAAGCTTTATGTACGAAGCCCATGTAAGTGCGCCCTTGTTTACATTCCACAGCACACCGCTTATAACGAATGATTCCAATATTTCATTCATAAAGACTTTACTTAATATGTATATACGAACTGACATTTTACCTGCATATTTTTTTGTAAATACCAATATTAATATGAAAATAAATATTTTTAACTTTAAACATTTCCGTATTTCTTGTTTATTTTATGAGTTTGTGTCAATAAAACAAACGGTAATGTATGTAATGCCTACGAAAAATCTGTAGCATTATATTTAATAAACGAATACCTACCTAATTTTAGGAATTCTCTTCTCTGTAAAAACAATTATCATACAAATGGTAAAATAATATGAAACTTGTTTATTTCGGACTAGCTTTCCCCGCGGCAAAGTATCCAAGGTCATGGTCTACTTGTATAGGTACCAAATTTTATTGAAGTCATTTCAGCCATAACAGAAGCAGGCAGACAGGCCGACAGACAGAGGTACTTTCACATTCATAATACCTATTACTAACTTTAACAATTAGTAGATATGGATGCATGCGAGTACATAATAGGAATAGGAACAAACAACTGCGGTGTGCTTTAGGTTTCTCACACACCATCCATAGGCGTCGAAATGCGAGTACTGTTTGCTCTAGACGTACGTACGAGCCTCCAATATAGGTGCATTCGATATGAAACGCACTGTCGGGTATAGGTACCTCTAGTCGGCTGCGTAAATACATATATAACTGTCTGTGATATTCACCAGTGATCACGTCACCTTAAATCCCCTATGATTGTCTGTCCTCATTCACCTAATCCTTTTTAAAACGATCTTTATCTTAACGAACTATCATTGAATATAATCAACGACCCGATCCATTATGGTACCTACTCCAATAAGTTACTATTTGTGCGACAGTGTGATCTCCAAATTATTAGTGTACGCGGTTTCTAAAACAGCCAACATTTTGTGTTGGTGTCACTTGGCGCCCTGCCAGCCCTGTAACGCGAACAAAATATCAAAGTGATAATAAACAATATGTTAGCGCCTCGCTATACAAAAGGCAATCATTCTTTAACAAAAGATCTATGTTAAACTCGAGAAAAGATTAAAAAGGAAACGTTTGTCGGCTCGCTATCAACACTATCAATCATGCGTATAATAGCCCACGTCCCCTAACACACGTTCTTAAATAATTTGTCAAAAGTCGCTCCCTGCCCATACTGCCGCCGTCTTCAACTACCTACTTATTCCCGTTTTTCTTGACACTTGTATGGGCAATTTTTCACTTAAATGACACAAACAAAATCACAAAACGCTACCGACATCACGACGCCGTTATAAACACTAACTATACGAATAAAACTGTTAATTCAGGATAAAATCAACTATTAACGTTTCGGAGCACTAGCTACACGACATTGATCGATGAAAATAACCTAGCATATCTATCAACACCTAGTAAATTAAGAAAGGAATAAAAACGTTAAGTGGATCTTGTAAAATTAATTACTAGGGGTGTTAAATATTTCGCATGTTTTTGTTTTCCAGTACAAGTATTTTTCTATGTGGAGCTCAAACAAACACGGGCAAAGGCTGAATTCAATAGCACGGGCCGTGTGTACCCTGAATAGGCAGGTGGTATAATATTTTTTCCAATTTAGAATCGGTCTGGATTCTAACTCATAGATCAAGCGCGCGCTAGCACGAAACCATTACACTTTGTTGACATCAACGAATGCCCTTTTACATATTCACCCCGAGCACACAAAGATTGAGCCGTGAAATTGAAAATGGTTTCTATGAACAAAAATTTATTCCACGCACGTCCTCGACATATCGTCACAACACGAGTGCAGCTTGTTATATCGTTATATCTATGTCAGTGTGACGTCATTATAGATGGCTTTGTATTGATAGATCTATTTCCAATAATATTTTAGGCTAATTACTCGTTAAAGCACTTTCATAGAACTACATTTCACCTACGTGCTAAGAGCAATTGCTCACGGAATACCTACATTGCCTTGACGTACACTGAAAAGAGTAAAAAAATCTTTAACTCACTTTGAAAGCGTTGCTAGCACCTTATCTTGAAAATCGGGGAACATTTTAAAGCTGGTACTTGCCTTTTCAACGTGTTTAATTTCACGTGTATTTATAGATTCGCTGAAATATTGGAATCACAACAAAGGCCGGGAATAATGCACAGAAAGCTGATTGAACGGAATGACGGAAGTTTATAAAAGCAATTTAATTACCATGCGTCATGAGTTTATGGTTCATGAATATTTCCATACAATTTAAATGCTTTTTTGGATGTAGGTAAGCAACAAAAACTGAGCAATTTATTATTAAAAAACTAATTTCTCACTCTCGGCTCGCTATGAATGAGCCATCATACAATCTAGTCGGTTGCCGCTGCAAAGCCGGCATTTGGCAAAATTTTATAAGCGTTCCTACTTCATAATAATGAAGTGCCTACTATATATATTTAAAATTGTAGTTTGTTTGCGTACTCAACACCTTTGATAAAATTTTGGCATTACGTTTTTGGGAGCTGTTTATGAAAAGGTGGCAAAACTAGAGCTTATTTAATTTCTTAGAATTAGTCTAAAGTTAGCAGCAGTAAAGTAGTAAATCTAAGATACTTAGAGCATAATTGAATTATAGTATCTGTTCGTCACAGAGAATTTGTAACAACAAAAAATAATAAATAGCTGCGCATCTCCCTCTTATAGCACACTTTGACTACGTACAGCTCTACGTCTAATGCTCGGTTCCTATAAGCAAAAACGAATCGTTTTGCTTACCAATGGTAGCATTTTTGATTGCCAAACTGGGCATATAAATAGATTTGTAAACTAATTTTATCTGTGATAGCTACTTCCAAATGGGAGGTCTACTGTGCAAAGCTATGTGGTCATTGCTTCATTATTAGTAAAGATACAAGAGTTTTAATTTTAACCAATAACGGTCCGTATATTATAGGAATCGGCCATAAGTCATTAAATATGTAATCTCAAATAAAATCTTAGCTCGTCGAACAATTCCTAAAAGCATATTTTTATAATACTTGTATCAGCTTGTTACTCCGGTAGTTATGTGGGGCAGCTCGGCGCGCGCGCTCAAGCTGTTTACCCTGTAAGTATTGCGAAAAGATCGAACTTAATCCCAGCGGGCCCGCCATCCTGCGCTGGATGTGATAGATACTGAAAATTGCATAAAATCCATCAACACTACTACTTTGTGCCGAAGCTTAGCTTTTCGACGGTTACAAAACGAACGCGAGGGAAATAGATTTAGTAGTTAACATAATTTTGTACCCTTAAACAGGTTTGAAGTTTTTATTTCGGATTTGTGCTTTGCAGTACCACAGCTGTAGTTTGCATACCACGGTATAGCAATATTTAATTGGGTTGGCACACGAACTGAGTTGTCTCTTGCCTATTATTTTAAATCTACTTTGAGCTTTGGATGTAAAAACTTCACACATTCAATCTGCTTTTATAAACTTTTTCCTTTGTTTCCCTACAAAGATTAAGCTCGCGATTCATCATCATCATAATTTCAGCTGAAAGACGTCCACTGCTGGACATAGGCCTCCCCCAAGCACCGCCACTTAGACCAGTTCTGTGCTTTCCTCATCCAGTGGATTCCTGCGGCCTTCATAATAAGGTCATCATAGGTCCAACTTGTGGGAGACTTTCTAACTGCTTCTTCTTTCGTCTTCTTCTAAACCGATTACTGTCTCAAAAATAAAAGTTTTGAAGCATTGCTTAGAACATTTCTAACAAAAGCAGGTCTGTACTATAATTTATTTGTTCCGAGAGGCAGATCAATAACATCATATTTCTGGAGTCACACTCTGAGAATAACATATTTTTCTAACCGCTTGAGCGGCAAAATAGAATCACTATGTCAGCAGTTTGCCGGAGGTCGAGGACTGGCGGCCATATGGGACCGTGTTGTGGCTTCACTTGCCTCTATTTGTCTATTATGTAGATGTAGATATAAATAATGATACTTGTTTTCCCAATAATAGTTACGACCCGAATTAATAAGTTGGTAGGTGCATAAGAAGGCTCCTATGTATAAATGTGATTGATTATAAGTATACCTACTCAGTAGTAACGGTTAATAAGTATTCTAAAAGAAATTATCAGACTTTCAATATTTTCTTCATATTTCCTTATTCACACGGAAAAATAGTTCGTTTTATTAATCCACTGTTTTGCAAATATAAACCCAAACTTTTATGTAACAAGAAACGTTTTAAAGCTTAAGTTTCTTTAATTAAATTCTTTATCTATTAACGTTATCGTAGAACTCTCTAAAATAATTTATCTATCTACAAACAGATATAATTTAAAAAAATTATTTAGAAAGAGAACAACAATATAATATGAACATAAACGTCCAGTGAATCCAGACCATGAATCTGAACTGCAAATACAAGGCTAGGATTCAGTTAATAAAAGATGATATATTCACATAATACATCACGAATGCAAGTTGCATTAGCAATAATTCCCTGGCCACCAAAGTGAACCATTATAACTAAAACAACAGCAAAAGCAAAGTTGGAGGGAACACATTCAGGATTAAGCTTCACTTGGAAATTTTGATTTTAGGTTAGGTACGTACATAAATGCGCAGGTGAGTCCGTGTCTCTTCGTTATTATAGACAACGAGAATGTTCTATTTCGCTAAATGTTATTCGCAAAGGAAATTGTGATTTCAAAGAGTTGTTATAGTTTTTACAAGCCACGACACATGAGATTAAATAAAACAAAAAGAAACTCCTTATGATTTTTTTTAAAGAAAATGACATTTAACACGTTGAACGCCAAGCAACAGACACAATAGAAAATCTATTGTTCGCGGTCACCGGTGACCGCGTTGGCAGTCAACGTGTTACAACACAATAACCATTTATCATGCTAGTAATTTCAATTACACTTTGCTATTAATGACAAGTTACTTTAATAATGCAGTTAAGATATTTTTATGTCGAGGTCGCTTCGATTGAATCCATTAAAAGAAGATGTAAGGTGTTTTCGTAGATGACTCTCAGTCAATCTCAATTTGCCCTCTTATTTATGTGCAGGTACAGGCCAGTAGATACCATTTATTTATTGATTTGCTTAAAAACTTAAAAATTTGGTCATGTAGGTAAGTTCTTGATTTCCGTGTCTGCAGCTAACTTTTATTATAAGTGTAAACAAACCTAGGTAGATACACATGCTACAAAAAATCTATCTGCTATAATTCACTTCACACCATACCTACCGTTTATACGAATAAATCTATAACGATTGAACAAAATGATGAAAGAAAGAATATTATTGAACACAAGAACATTGGCTATAAATTCTAGCACGTGTTATATCCGCATCTACAAGAGAAAGCTACGTACAAACCAGTAGGTACAATTAAGTTAGGATGATTGATACCCTAACTTCACTCTGCTGATACACGTTATTGACACTGGGCGTGATGGATAGCGAACAGAAACTGCCTTTAAAACTTCATAAATAATATCCTTTTGGGTCACCGCTAATAAATGACCGATATTAACGACGACCATATAGCCGTAAATAATATGTTTTTTTGTCAAAGTATCACTGCGATAAAAGTACATAAATTGGAAAATCTGTATATTGTATAAGCATAAAAATTAAGGGAGCAAAAGTTGTTTAAATGGCTTGCATAAAACCAGAAATGTTGCACAGATTTTGTATACTTTGTATTAAGTTAAAAAAAAACACAAATATAAAATCGAATGAGATGATAGTTATGATACGATACGATCACCGCAAATCCACGGAATAAATTGCATAATAGAGTGACAAAGATATAAGTACAACGTAGGTATCAATTATTTCTCATGGCCATCAACATACGTAATAAATACAAAGCGGGACGTGTGTAGCAGTGCAACCCGCACGACAGCGCGACGCCTCGTAACAATTCATTCCCACAATCCCTTACATCTGAATTCTTAATGAAACAAAAATTGCAAATGTCATACCATATCTCCACCAGACCCATGAATACTAAAGACGCTATTGTGGATCGTTCACGTGCGCGAAATTGAGTCTGCTGCTCGTAACACAAATGATACTGATATGTCATGCGACTTCACCAAAAAAATCATTACCGTATGAGACATTGGGCGTATCTACCTACACCGTGTACGATGCGACAATAAATCATGAAATCTGATTTAAAAGAATGATACACGTCGTCAGAAAACAATTGGAAAAACGTGACCGGAGCGTCGATCCCGCAGCGGGGGCGATCGCAACACGTCGCGCCGCCCAATGCATACTAAGTAATGACGCCAGTTTCAATTTTACCTCCCCTTCTCTTCATAACATATTTTAAAGAAAAAATATCCGTCTTATTGCGAAGAACTAGAAATTCTACTTATTTCAGAACCCGAAATTTGAACATAAACACCTCTACGTACGAGGTAACGTCCCTACGTTAAGGAGCACGTAGAACTCGGGACGCGAGCCGTCTAGAAGAGACTTGTTATAAATAAGATATTACCGCCGCCTGATATCTGGCATGACTGTTGGTAAACCCGTGTCTTGGATCTGCTGCCAACTCAACACGATTTCACCGTCCTCTTACTTTACGTGATCTGCCACTGTTCCGAATACATTCATGTTTATTGTATTAAACTCCAATGAATACCTAACATTAGTATCATAGCGACCATTTGGATGTACAACACAGATAACTGTGAGAGCTAATAACCCTTAATTTAACAATAAAACACAAAGTAGAACTAATAAGCATAAATTGAACTATTCAATTAAAGTAGCTTCAAACCATGACGTTGGCGGTACTTAGTATTCAAACGTATGCAAATTACAGACGTGCTATGCAATAAATGCCGACACACGGATCACAATTCGACAATTGGCATTTATGTACCAATCGCATTGTATAGGTGTTGGTGGTTACTGGGAACGCCCCTAATTACAAAATTATTTCTATAGGAACTAAGTATTTATTGCAATGTTCCAACGGGTACATTAACAATCAGGTATAAATTGGCATTTTCATTTTAAATTACATCACACGCGGTTGTTATTACTAATTTGAATTAATATTTGACAGCCGGGTATAAATCAACATTCTACGAATGTTTCCACTCAAGTTTGTTTCAAATGGGAATTTAATAACACCTTTTAGTGACAGGCTTTCAGTTTCCTAGCTCTACGATTGAGATACAGCTAAGTAGCTGAAAAGACTTGGGTTCTTGGTATTTATAAAAAAAAATTAAAAAAAAGATCGGAGTAACAACGTGTTGAAAGAAAGCATTACACATAGTAAACCGTCACTAATTTTCCCAGTCTGCCACAGTAAATATAGCTTTTACCAAATTAAGATTTATAATTTTCATAATACAAAATACGTAGTTATTTCAAAATGTAGAAGTAAGGGAAAATATATGAACTATTACAAAACATTTATTTGGGTTTCAGACATTTAAATTTCTGCTTATCTTTGAAAGTAAACACCAAATATAGATATTCAAAATGATTTACTTATCCTAAATACGTTTTCTTAGATAGGTCGATCAGCCCCTGCAACAGGCCGCCTCTAAAACAGTGCACACTGTGCACTAGGAGTAAAACAGTGGAAACTGTTCGGTGTGTTCGCAGTGATAGAGCGGATCTTGCAAATCGCGCCGCGGCGTAGGCCGGCCGCACGCTCTGCTTGTCTTATAGGCTGGCCACACAAACAGCGGGGAAACTTCTAAAGTTTAGTTTTACATTTTACTGGATATTGTATGTAATTTTTTTTTATTTGTTGCAAATTTTTTCTTTGTGAGGCTTATCAATTGCCTAGCTTGGCGTCAATTTCAGAAAATTGAAATATTCAGTTAACTCTTCTCTGGTAAAATTAACTTGAACTTGGATTTTTATGTAGAATACATTCTCATCATCATCATCATCTTATATTGAACTACCGCTTTTTATTCAAACAAGTTCAGATCCTGTCTTTTTCGAGAATTTTATTAAAAATTACTAATTACTTACTATTATTAATTACTTATTCCTATGATTGTATCCAGTCTGTACCTAGTGTGCCTCGAGGCATTTATCCAGAACGATATTCGCGACCGAGACGTTAAATATAAATACGGCTTAAAGCCGCCTGGTGGGTATTTGGGCGGTGTGGGCCGGCTACGGCGTAGCGGCGTAGCACTCTGGCTACAAGTGCTACGACACACGACCATTTGGATACTACACATGAATGCAATCATGTTACATTGGTCCATATTAGACGGCTTACTTTAATCTTCTCCTATTTACTATCCTAATACCTATTTTACGTAAATTAAGTATAAATATGGAGCAGACTTTGAAAATTAAATAATTAATTACGGTACGGAGTTCAGCTTACGAAAATAAAGATTTTTTTTATTCGTGAGTCTATGTTTATTTACCTATCATATGATAGGCTTCTACAGGTGAGGCTCGTGGCTAAATGATAACAGTTGCGCGAGTCGATCGAAAGTTAAGCTACGCTTGCCGCGGTCGGCTCGTGGATGGGTGACCATCCATTACATATCGACACCTCTCCGTGAGTGCGTTGACCCCGGATGTGATTCGTAAATCATTGTCAGTCATTTACGGTAGTTAGAAGGCCAAAAGTCAGATAACCAGACTTGCCAAGGGGTATCATGTTACCCAGTAACATGGTACCGGTTGTGGAGGTTAAAAGGCAGCCGCTCCTTGTAAAATACTGATATTCAGCTGCATCTGGTTAGTCTGGAAGCTGACCCCAACATAGTTGGGAAAAAGGCTAAGCAGATTTTTGATGATAGGCTTCTACAAAAAGGTTCAAACAAAAGTAAAGATATCGATCCTTCGTAAAATACAACCCGCATGCTCACTCAGCTCTCGATTACAAAGTTAGTTATTACGGTTATAAAACCTGTCTCATAACGATTACATCTTAGCTTGCCAAAGAAAAAACGCGACATTTTATCAAAGATAATAATATCAAGAAATATAAAAGATTTTACAGATAATAAAGAGGCAAGATTACAGAAAGTCAAGTCGGTTAAAAGGTTTTATTCAATTTTATATAGTACTAAATGTAGCCTTAGGTCGTGAGGGTGTCTAGAGTTTTGTTACTACAGTATGTAGAAAAGCTCATTCTGTTACATAAATGGAACACTGACCCTGTCCCTAGTTTCCAGAGATCTGGATAACAAGTTACTGCTTAATTTTGTACTTATTTATATATCTAGGAATATTTTATTTCCAGTTAACTGTTAAAAAACCGACGTGAATAAAAAAATTATCAATGAAACCGATTAATTTAATAGTCAGTCTTGCCTATCAAAAAGTTATCTTTTTCATCGTAAAGTTTCCCATTTCGCCGTTGGAGCCAACCAATTTTACTCATTTTCAAATTGTACATATATATTCCACTAATTGTATTTTACTTTTTGCATTTCACACAATGGATTCAGAAGATAAAATACATATATCTATACATATAAACATCCGATTTGAGAACCTCCTCCTTTTTAGAAGTCGGTTAAAAATAGAAGAACATAATTAATAGACTGCATGCTTGATTCAGTTTTGTGCAATATAAGGAGGCATCAACTCTTGGCATTAACTCGTGGTCCACTTCGAAGTCCCTGAGCCGCCTCCGGACACAAATGGGAAGATGTATCTCCAACCTGGTAAAGTGGGGCTGCCTCGACGGAACGGCAGCAGGGTGTGGATGTGGAGCTATGACGTAAACCATTCTCCACCTCCTATCCCGCCCTTTGTGTCCCAAAACATGCAATAAAAGTGACCTCTGCGCTGCCACCGATGACGCTGTGGAAGTAGCGAAGTTTTTTTGCCAACAAGATCTGAAATACAGTCGTATACGTGACACGAAGAAGAAGACGAACTCCTCCAAGAAAAACAATGAAATATAATTATCAAATTACAGCTTACCTGTAATTCCTCAAGAACACAAAATCATTATGAAACCTAAGACGCTTCCAAAATGAAACCCCTAAGAAATGAAATGGAAACCGTCAAAAAGACAACTTTACAAGTGCATAATCAGCTTTGGCTCGATTAATACCGCGATGCCCGAGGCGCAGCAGTCTGTCTGCTTGCTCGATATTGCCAACACAAAGAACTAAATTATTTCCTCCATTTCTTTAAGATCTCTTTGTTTTAGATACAACACGGTTTCTTCAGACATCCCATTTTAAATAATACGTTCAACGAAGTTAAGTTGTTTTGTATTTGATAGTCACATTTTTGTTTGTAAAGGAAGATAGGCAACCAGTACCCACAACAATACACGAAAATCAAAGAAATAATAATAATAATAGTTTATTTATTTCAGACATAATTCTAGTCCATAGTTTTACACTCATACAATTCAAATTACTTATAATTAAACTATATTAAATTTTGATTTAAACTAAGTACAGGCAACCTACATCGCCTGCTTCTTTAACTGTTACATAATACGTTACTACCGGAGAGGAACTGTCCACTGCTCACAGCGCAGTATGCAAACGTATCCAATGGCGCAGCAGTGGAGAGTCCCACCTGTCCGCAAACACGCTTATTATACTGTTGCTACTGGACCTAACCGACTCAACAGCGACGCACACTGCTTCCTTATAAGAGCATGAAACCCATCAGTGTGCGCTTCTGCGAACATAGTCGAAGCACTGCAGAATCGTGGTAGCCCCAACAGCACCCTAAATGCGTTGTTGTAAAGAAATGTGGTACTTTTTTTTCATACATAGGAATGTACGGAAAAACAGAATCACGTTAACAATGAACATAGGAATGTTCATTGTTACTGTGCGCAACGCACCTTTTTTACAGCTATTAACTTTTTAATGTATTTTGTACAGTGTTTCTTTAAATTTAGAATAGGTTCTTTTATAGTTTTTTGTTCTGCTGTTTTAATAAATCAGTCTACCAACGATCATCGCGCCTTTCGCTTTATGTAGTTCAGTCTCATATAAAATAAGAAAAGTCCTAGAACCAGCAGTTGGTGATACAGACTCAGTCCGCTATAGTTACTTATTTTTAAATGTATAAAATAGGTACCCTACAATGTATTTTAATAAGCAAATTACAATGTATAAACAGTTAAACACTAAACCGAACGTCCACTTTGATCTCGAATTTAAAATACGAAAAAGAACCGTTTTCCATTCAGTCGCAACAACTTCTACTTTGTGTATCTCACCGTTCATCGTAAAATGGGTATCGATTTGCCAGTCGGTAAAGAGTGCCATAAACTCAAATTTAACATACAATAACAGTTGAAAATAGTCGGTCGTGTTCAACGAGTGGTAGTACTGGTTGGTTCCGTGCCAAACTATGCATGCAAGGGTAATGTAATTGTTTGCGCGACGTCTAATGCACTGGTAACGACGGAGGTATCGCGTCTACGTTCCGTTCGAGCCGAACGAAAATATTCACATAAATACTGTCAAATAACATATGCCATTTGTATGAAACTAGCAAAGAATTGTTCTGACTGGTTTTTAAACATTCATAAAGTAACTTGCACAATAATATTGGTTAATACAAGCTCGAGGCGCAGGTACCACGAAACAAATAAACAATTAGAGGGAAACCGCAAACATTGTCAGACCCACCTAATCCATAACTCATAAAAATGTACGAGGAAATCAAACATTGACTTCTTGTACAAACAAACACAATTGCACCAATATACGTGGGCTGACCCATACCACTCGTACCGCGGGGACAGTATCTATAATGTGCATTGTTTCATGTTTATCTAGTTACACGGCGTAACAAGTCATCTTTAATAACAGTGTCTATCTTTTGTACTATGAAATTAAATAGCTTTCTTAATGAAATTGCTAATATTCGTCCAAGGCTTAAGAAAATACCTAATAAAGACTGCATAAAACCAGAGCATCGCTTCCGAGTATAATTTCTTTAATTTAGATAGGTATAAGTAGGTATAGCACAAGCGCGACTGACAGCGCGGCATTTTCATTAGGTTCGTTGCAGTAAGTAAAAACTTAATAAAGTTTTACTAAAGAATTTCTAATTAGAAATTTTAGCTCTTCACGACATAGCAATATTTCAGGCCCGTGGAGGTATTTCCAATAAAGGACTTTGCCAAGTCATAATTCTTCAAAGTTACGTGTAATGAGATGTGGATATTACGGCATTCTTATGAGATTTAGATGCTCCCACACAAAGAGCCTGCGGGCCAAGAACTTGAACAAGCTTGCAATAAACTACTCTGCTTTAAGTCACACACTTACGTTCATATACAAAAATGTGTTAAATATAGACAAAATTGTACCTAGTTCGAGTGAAAAGAGGTATGGCGCGGCAAATGGCGCATAAATTTTGCTTCAAGAATAAGCGGAGGGCATTAACAAAAATATAGATTACATGTACAGAACGTAAAAGTGGCATTGCATTGCTTAACTTAGCATAAAATTTATGACTGTATATACACAAGAAGAAATCGATTTCAATTGCTACTTACTGTACATTCGTACCATGTCTTGGTTTTTTAATTTCTAATTCTATTATTTCCAATAGGTACTTAAATAAAGTAGACGAGACAAAGTATACAAAAGCATTCCCGTGGTCTGTCCAACAAAACATTTCGATAGCGGTACTACAAGATAAGAGGATCACAGTCGCCGTAATACCCGCTGCGTTCACTATAGGACCCTTGAATTTCTTATACTCTTTTAGACAACAAGTATTATCACGAAACAGTTCAAATAACTGTTGCAGTCGCATCAATTTATAAATCGACTATCGGAGTCGGTAATCCGTGGGGGCTGTAAGACACGATACTGGGAATTGAATTTCAGAAGTGTACGTTTAGAGGCGAAATGTCAATAGGTAAGTAATATAGCTGTATTGCTGGCTTTGGTGAATTTACATAATATCGTGGCGCATAGTGAGCGATCAAAGCTGCAGAGGACGACGCGGACGGCGTTCAAGTATGCAATCGCGTCACGAAAGTCGACATTTGGAAAGTGGTCACGTAAAATTTTACGTTTGAGCTCGGCATCAGCGTGCGACGCCGCTTCGAACCTAATCCAATCAGAGTCAATGGCGCTGGACACGGGTGTCAATTTCGCACATCGCGCCGCCAACACCACTTCTCCTGTCATACGCTTCCATCCTAATGTACGTGTATCTGTATTTCATATGCATTTCATGTGCGGTAAAAACTTTGTTTCCTATTTACGTATGGTGATAAAGAAGTGAAGATTTTAGGTAGGCTGTCTCTTGTTTAATTTATATGGTCGCAGTGAGGTACTTGTAGTGTCTGCAAATAAAACAGGGCGAGTGTTTGTGTGTATTATTTACGGGCCCTAATAACAGGCGTGGGCTGCAGGCGGCGGACTAGCCACCAAGAACTACCTCGTCGCAACACTGCCGCCTGTGAGGTACCCGTCTGGAATATTTAACGGTTATTTACTGACAACTTTACATAAATTAGTCTACAAGTATAGTGGTCCGCAAAAAAACTTTCTTCAAGAACTTGTTTCGAGGAACTTCCTGCCTGCTTAGATAGCAAGCGTTTACGATAAGAATGTACGAGTATTTATCCAAAGCACCAACTAACTAACCACCATACAATATATTTTCTGGAGTTGAGCTCCTTTGTTATTTTAATCTATTTTTCTGAAAACACCTAACTATTTCAAGTTCATCAACGTAGTTAACTTGCAGTACCATTTATTTCAAGAAATATTCCAGCAGTGGGCTAATCTTAAACTTCGCTGGAAATTTCTAAATAAAATCCAACAAACCCACGAGAAAATTATCTTTATCAAAAATCTGGTAAAATGAGCAACGAAGCGGAAGCAAGTGGCAGTTAAACGATTTGTCGGCGTATTAATAAAACGATTAAAGGAAGCTCTCGGTGGTAATCTGAGAGCGACGCGGCGCGCGGCAGATGGCCACAATTCCCAAACTTTGATGACGACGCCCGGCATCCACAGACAGAACCAACGATTTGTAGACTTTTGTTGGCGACTACTTGGGTACATTTAAAAGGAACAAGTTTCGAGGACGCCTTTTAATTATCGTTATTCAAACTTAAACCGCCACTCGCCACTAAATGCACACCTGCCATAATAAAGCTACCGTTTCTAATTTGTCTCCAGGCGGCACCTAATGATAGGCTGATGTTCGGCGACGTCAATCGGTGTCCGTCGTTTGATGACTCGTCAAAATTGCTTCCTGTGTTGTTAAGTGCAGGAAATTGTGACTTCTCCATCGGCACACCTACCGAACGCTAACTGCTTTTACTCTTCCCTACACGGGCCTATAATCAACTCTGTAAATGTATATATTATCGAGGGGGACCGACCTGAATATATACACGATACGAATGTAACTTTACAAACAAATATTAATGAATATTCATAATCATCATCCGTCTCAAATAGAAGATTCCAGATGTCCTTAATAAAACGTGACCGCTAATTTTTATCTTAACATGTAAAACTGTCCCTTCAGTATGTGGAAGGATAAATCCACGCCAAAACGGTAAATGGTGCTTGAGGCAATATCTCGGCAACAGCAGCTGTGAAGTAATGGCGCCGACACTTTACGCGATGCGATTACGACCACCTAAACATTCATTACAAGTAATGTCCGTCATTTATCTGTCCTAATCACTGTGTGAGCGCTCGCCCCGTGCCTGTGCCCATGCGATTATTTTAAAAATAGCTAGCATAAACAAACTAACTAAATGCCAACTCACTCCTGCTTTATACTTAGCAAGGATAATAATGAACGCGAATAAAAACTACTTAATACATTTACAAAGGCCGGTGTGTTGAACTGCGTGGAGGGCTGCGAGCCTAGCAGGTGAACCCCGCTAAATGTTTCACGGTTTAATCAAGCCCCTGCTATCAGGCAAGACAAATAGTTAGCTCATCTGCATCTATACGAGTCGGAGCCGCCGCAACCAACAAAGCATCGATATTTTACTTTAACTTCCCGATGAGGATAATAAATGTATCGACTCGTAGCTTTCACGTAATCAGTTCATTAGCAGGCAATGAATTAAATAGAGTTATTTGTAAAAAATCATAAGTATCGAAAGCGGGTTTAAGCTAAGCAGAGGTCGGTCGGCTAGTGCTCAATCGCGCTAATGGCAAGAACCGCAAGCGCAGTCCCCGGGGACATACTAACTAAATATGTAATGGTTATTCGAAGCGGTCTCGCTACACTTAGGCCCGCTTCAAATTGACCAGATAAATTTACGTGCATGCTTCAAATACAATTCACAAACTTAGTTTGGTTGCTATTTCATTTCTTATTCATGGTTCCTAAATTAGCGCGGGAACAGAAAATGTCCTTTGTCGTCTGTGTGTCTCGTCAATACAGCCCCACAGAGCGTAACTAATCCGAACGCGCCCCGCCCACAAGTTCAAAAGAATTTCGAGAAAGTGCGAGTGCAGTAAAACAACTTTTGAGCCTTATTTTCTCGTTCCGAAATTGCAGTGGGTTTAAGCGAGATTTCATTTGTATGGAAGCCGGTATAATCTGGAATAATACCGCAGTAGCGGCGCGGGCCTTCAAAGACGCCACTCGTCCGCGCGCTGGTTGCCGCCTGTAATGAGTTTTTTTAAATGCGCAACACATTCATGCACCATATCGAGTTTCACTGAATTTAATGTAGTGCAAGTGCAGTTTACACAGCCTTATGATTTTAGAATAAATTCCTGATAAGTTCCCGGCGGCATTCCCTCTAGTTTTATAATAATTAAGTCTTATTTTATTAATAACGTTTATCTTTCAGAAATGGACCATAACAGTCGTCCGCTCGTCTGGTGTGCGGAATGAAATCCAGCTGAAGCCGTCTTGATTACTGCGACCCGGGCGCCGCTCGACGGTTCAGAATTGGACGGATTATGAGGAATTTAAAGGGCGATGACAATTTGAATATGAACAAGAAAAGTATCTACTAAAATTAGATTAATTTTTTCCTTTTTGTGATACAAAGGTCTTGCATTCTCAACTAAAAAGACACTTTAAAGCGTCTACCATATTTGTCCACAGAAAGCAGACTGATTAGAATTTCTTTGTTGTGATGGCGAATGACAATAAAATAAATTACTTTCATGTGGACCTTCATAATGCTTCGTCATTTCTTAACCCAAGTTATTCAACATTTTACCATAAATGTACAAAGAACTTTTCACATCACAATCGTAACGATGCGTCCTTTCTCCGAACAATGAAGACACGTGGGTGCAAAAAATGTCTCACACGTTTGACAAAAATCGTAGGGTTCAAGCATAATTGAGGTAAGAAGTACCATAAGGGATCAGAGGTCGTGGCGGCGCGCGCTGTGACAGGCTGAGCGAGCGGAAGGAAAGCGCTGCTAATTACTGGCGTCGCGTCGCCCGGAGCAAGCCAGAGCTCGCATCCTCTTGCGAGGGAGACACGCTGAATGCAGAGGAAGTCTACCTACTACACGCCACTCATAACGCACCACATATACATTGTAGGGACGCTCCATAATTATCACTAAACCTTATTTCGTACCACAGAATGTCCACAGATAGCAGTTTCTACAAACATGGGTAAGATGTGAATTATCCCCAGTCTCGCTGTATTACATCGTACAAAGACGTGCGTGATTCCAGCTATCCTAAATTGATGTTAAATCGCTTTTTGTTTGCGCATTCAATCCCAGAGCAATTTCTCAGTTAGGGAAACAATCTAATACAGTCGCTGTCTTTTATGTTCCAGGGGAAATAATTTAAAAATCATTTGCTCTTTACGATTTGTATTTGTTTTAAGCGTATGTTTCAATGTTAGTTGTTCTCTGACGCTTTGTTCACTATCAATAATTATGAGGACATGTCAAAAGTAATAATATTCATTTTAAAACAAAGCACCTTGCAATATTACGTGCAGTATAAATATTTTAACATAAACAAATAGGTAGATAAGCTAACAGACTTAGGGCTGATTTTTTTATCGAAAACTAATTTTTATTCGTGGAATAAAATTGACATCTGACAGATTTTGTATGGAAGGTCTCTCAAAAATTTGAAATTCTTGGAATAAAATTGACATCTGACAGATTTTGTATGGATGAACTGTAAAAAGTTCGAAATTATGCCTCGGATAAAATTATCTGGCATTAGAAAAATCAACCCTTAAAATAATAATGTGTACATGTATAAAAAACAAAACAAGGATATTTACCCTTGTTTTGTTTTTTAAACAAGGTCATCAAAAATTCGTCCGCATCGCTGTCAGCGGGAAAAGTGCATGGTATGAATTAAAAGTAACTTCTTCCTACCATTAATTTTGATTTCGTAGCTAAGTGCTACGAATGTCTACGGAACTGGCTACGAAGGTGCTACGGAGGCCCCCAAATAGTGGGCCTTGATAGAGCCTACGAAGTAGAGACGCGGGCGCGAGGCGCGAGGGAAGCCATTCATAATATTGTAATAACGGCTTCCAGCAGCAGTTATTCCGTGCTTAAACGTTTTACTGCGGTCATTATCTACCCGCTGAAAGGATATGCAGGCGATAAATTGTAGAGTGTACCTACACGTACACGCGTATCTACGGTTACTTACTATCTTAAATCTAATCGCCATCGCGCATTCAGAAGGAAACTTTTAATGGTGTAATTGACAATTCTTAGATAAGAATCTTGAAATATAGACGAGGTAGGTTTTTAAGTGCACTAGTATTTTATTTCATGTTAAAATAAACCCTGGACTGTAAACAAATGGGCAAAAGGCTATAATATATCCAATTTCTTTAGCACAATAAAACAACGAGTATCACAACACAGATACTCCGATTGCCAACGTATTTTTAAATCGTATCATATTTCCCGTATCTTTGTACTAAAATAGATATCTCAATGGCACATAAAGGGAACGCGCCTTTCCTTTAGCAATAAAGACAGCATTTAATCGAAGCTTATCTGGCCGGAAGCATTCATTAGATGATTGCACCATTACTAGTGGACTCGTTCCGAACGACTCCGCCTTAGGGCTTTTATTTATTTGGGAGATATGAAAATTACTCTAATATTCTGATTTATATTGTGGTACTAAACTACGTAAGGAAGTGAGTTGTTAACTTTTTTGTAAATGAAAAGTTTGTTAATAAGTTTGATAAGCCGAACCTTCGAATGTGTTAGAATTAGTATTACGCACAGCTAGTGACTTGTAATTGACCTCCACAACTCAGTTACATTACAACAGACTGCTTTAACTTTTGATTTCAAAATATTGACGTGTACATTTTTCAGCACCCTTATTGTGTAGTACATACACTATAAGAATCTCAATCTGAATTATTTTTAAGGATATTGCTAATCCATTGCTTCATATGTTCGCAAAATTTGTCTGCTCAACAATGTAAATAACGCAATGAATGTTGTTGAACCGTCAAAATTAAAGCCATTGTTACTGATAGTGTGTTAATGGCTGTGTGTTGTAAAAGTCTCTATAAAGGTGCATAATATCTATATAAGGTAACATTAAATTAAATTCGGGCCCTATCAGAATACCAGCGCTGCGAAATTTATTTTTTAAGTGTCGCAGTATTATGCTGAGATAGGAGTCTTTTGGCCTCGTGTAGGACTTTGTTTAATTTATTGTTTTTGTTGCTGTTTTTTTTTAATAACTTTTTTTTATTTTTTACTGTGTTTAGTTTTTAGTTTAGTAATAATTTGTGATCAAAGACTACACGAGTTGCAATAAATATTTTTTATTTCTTTTCTTTCTTTCTTTCTTTATTTAAATTAGTTAGCGAAACTCCGCAGACGTAATTGGTATAATATCTAAACGTGATAAAATAAAAATAAATGGTTTGATGATTTGCTTTTTGGGGTCAACGAACGGAAGTACATAGTATAGTTAACATTGCTAGCTAATTAAATTGGCCCTTGTATAATATAAATATTTTCATTACAAACAATAAAGAAACTATCAACTTATCAAATTACAGTAAGAAGCTAATGAAGCAGAAATATTAACTAAAGAGGTTTTCTCACTCCCCATACCGGTATCGGACCTAAATCAACACGATGGAGCACCCGTTTCGTTCCTGTAAATAGATAGTGAACAAATATAAGAGGCTGTGGAGACGGTGGGGAACGAATCCGGGACCCCATTGTACACGCACTCGGAAAATATTGTTCAACATACCCCATCGATGTCTCGGCGTTTTTATTGTAGCTAATAACTATCCTTATTTGTCCTTTTTAAAATTTGTCTGCTCAACATCGTAAACAACGCAATGAATGATGTTGAACCTTCAAAATTAAACCCATTGTTACCGACAGTGTGTTACGCAATTACCTCACAGGTTAATGGCTGTGTGTTGTGAAAGTCTCTATAAAGGTGCATAATACCTATCATCATCTGCCTGCCTTTTCCTAACTATGTTGGGGTCGGCTTCCAGTCTAACCGGATGCAGCTGAATAACAGTATTTTACATGAAGCGACTGCCTATCTTTCTTCCACAACCCACTAATTGGGTAATACGATACCCCTTGGTAACTGGTTGTCGGTCTTTCGGGCTTCTGACTACCCGTAACGACTGTCAAAGATCCACGAATGACAGCCGGGACCAACGGCTTAACGTGCTTTCCGAGCCACGGAAAGGTGTACAATACCTATATAGGGTAACATTAAATTAGTTAGCGAAACTCCGCAGACGTAATTGGAAAACCTAAACTTTGATCGATGATTTAGGAAGGTGGTATATATGTATTTGTAAGTATTTGGCTTCATACACAGTATACAAACTTTGACCGTATATTTTGTGAGAAATATTAATATTTTAAGATGCCTAAGTGTCCCTTATATATTTTTGTGTTTAATTATTTAATTTTGTACTTTAAATTATTTATGTTAAATAAAATAACGCTTTTTTTTTTGTTTGGATTGGGAACGTGCCCTCGATCGGCAATATGGACGCTTCAACATTACGTCATCAAAATTTTCCTTAAAGTGCTTAGAGAAAGTTTCGAAAAGATTGATCCTTTTCAATATTTACTTTTACTTAAGACACAAATATTTTTTATATGACTACGATAAAATGTACTTATTACTCTCCATACAAGCTTACCAAAGGGTTAAATAAAACGAGTGCACTATTTTCGCGCGTCCCGATACCGCTCTACGGATGTAGGTGCATAGAATACTGTCTATAATTAGGTATTTTGCAAAAAATCAATAGCTCCGGCAAAAATAGCATCATGCCGCGTAAAATCGCAGCAATATGAGGTAAGCAGTTCAAAACTGGTGCATAGCAGAGCGAGCGGTGCGGAGCGGCCACCGCGCGCCGGCAGGTGGCTTAAATTACCGCATTTGTTACACGTTTACACGAAACTGTATCAATATTTCATGCGGATTTACACGAGCTATCGCGATGCTTTGCATTTTGCTATCCTTAAAATATCTACGCAGCTTTTGATTGCAAAGTGAGCAATAAACACCCTCTGCTTTAATTTATCGCAGTCGGAACTTCACGATTTGCCAACTAGAAGTAATACGCTGTTATAGTCAACTATTATTTCAATAAGACAGCGCGCTGAATCCCTACAATGACAACTCACTCAAATGTAAACGCGAACTATTTCCATAAGAAAGGCATTGCGAAAGTTTTTCAATTTTCAAGTGACGCAGGTATGATGGAGAACTTTGGCTTCGGACGCAACGCCGCTGAACCGCCGCCGCACCGCAACCGCACCACCACCGCGCCGCCGCCGCCCCCTTCCAACTGAAAGGTGATATTGTTTTACATGAATGCCACTCAAGTTGTATGAAATTCTTAATAAATGGGCAATAAACTTATAACTTTCATAAAATCTTGCCTTTTTTAAACAAGGATTATCAGAACATCAAACTGCTCTTTACATTTTTTTTTTGGACTGCTTAGATATTTCTCACGTCTATAAATAGTGACAACAGTTGTAAGTCGCTGATTGTAAGCCACTTCATGACGAGGAAAAAATAGGCCTCCCAACAAGTCACCATTCCTTACAGTAAGTTTTACCAATAGGTACTCTAAGCTCAAGCTTAGAGTACTGGCAAAACCACGGAGGTTTTACTATAAAACAATTTAAAATACTTCTTTTCAAATCATCACAAAATATAAACACCATAATATGATTTGAGCTCTAAAATAGAGTAGAATTACACGAAGCTCCGTCTTTTAAATATTTTTTCTTCGTTCTAACAATGTCGTGGAGCGCAGTTTTATTTAAATTGATAATAGCTTGTAGGTCCGGGGCCGGGGTCCTGGGAGCGGCGACATTATGCAGCATCACGCGGGGATCACGGGGATTGTTTCCTAAAACAGGATCGAGTGGGAGCGGGGCCTGAATTAAGCGGGACTGAAACACATCGCACTTGCTTCTCTCTTTTTCAAACATCTCACTCACAAACATAAAAAATAGGACAGCCTTTTTATGTCAGTCACAGTTATTGTCTATATACATCTATGATTTTCTATGTTTAAAACTCAATCACAAGACCAAGACCCTCGACACCACATCAGGTACGTATTCTTTATCAAAAAAACAATCTGAAGGCTTCACTAACATTGCCCTTTTCTCTTATACTTATCTAAAAATGCCGGCGTGGGTGTCCCCCGGGGCTAACATTTATCAGCTCAATAAAACTTCCATGAAAACATTCAGTGACATCCAATATGATTTCATCGCTGTTTCCAAAAATCCCCAAAAAAGGACATGAAATATTCCGGATTATTATTCGCTCGCTACTTTGTTATGGACACGTAAACTTTTATGTTGAACCTAAGCAGTATTTGAATTCTCTTTTATATTGGAAGGCAGGCAGTGGTGTGTGACGGTCGTGATCGTAAAAAATAAATATACCTACATAAAATTTCGACTATCAAAATGTGTTTACGAATTCTTTATTCCAAGTGTTTGCTGCAAAAAAAACCATACACCGTTCAGAAATACCGACTGTCCGACTGTAGAGTGTGGGTTTTGGGAAGGAATTAATAATTCACACGTAGCTAAATATACGAAACAAACGCAACCGATGAATCCTGCCGTGTTCCAAAATTTAATAGTCATATCTCAAGAACGTTAGACCGGCGGCGGCGCGGTACGAGGAAGGTATCACAGAGATAATTACTGTTGTCAGGGTCGTGTCCGCTTTAATTATTTACAAGTTTATATGAACGTGTCAGTTAATGACACGTTAACGTTAACTAGACTTGGTAATAGAGAGGAGCCCAGCTGTATCCAGAGCGTTGTCGAGTTATGACCCGCGCGAGACAGGCGCCCGATTAAAAATGCAACACTTCAAAACGAGCTGGATTCGGCAGCGCCGTCGCTCGCGCAGCCAGTGTTGTTATGACGCTGGAGCAGACAGCTCGCTCACATACGCGCCATACGTGTAGAAGTTCTTGATGCAGTTGTAGTGGTCATGTGGCGGCTCCTCATGTAGAATTATAATTATAACGTCCGAAGTAAGTCAAATCTGAAAAGTGCATTAATAATACAGTGTTAATGAGTGCAGAACTTTTCTTCAAAAATTTGACAGAAGCCAATTTGCTTAATTTACAAATTCAAGCGTTGACGTGGGATAAAGGGCGCCATTTATTTTTAAACCATCGGCGTCAGATCGATCGCCGTGCTGGTACCACTGACATTCATAAAACAGAAACGCGGCCAGCGGGAGACAGGAACGCTGCAAACGTCGGTATTTTATTTACGTGGAGAGCACAGCGATACACGTTCCGCTTCTATTTTCGCACTATATCGTTTATTATGAGGGCCGACGGCAACGGCGGCACGGCGGCATGGGCGCACTGAGGGCGAGCCGGGCGCGAGTCGAGCGCAGGCCACTCCACTGCCTGATATTATATTCTGGAGCACGCCGCCTCACCTCGCTTCGCGCCAGATATTTCGAGTGTTGCTTCCACCACCTATGAATTTACCTAGTCTCAGTCACAGCATTCGCCCGGTGCAGCCGGCCGCATCGCTCAATTAATATAACTGATACTGTTTGCATCAGAGACGATAATATCCGGAAATATTGCAGTTTAGCATATAAAGTTATACTTGGAAAGTTATGGTTTTAATGGCCCAACAGCAAATGAAATAGTGAAAAGTTAACGTTAAAATAAAGTTCATTAGCTGTGTGCTTCATGTGTTTAATTAAGTGCGTAAAACACAGCTATCATACAATTTGCATACTCGATGCCCGGCGTTAACCACGGTTAGCGGTCGACGAGACACCGGTATGTCTGACTACGCGGACGCGCTATTATATTTATTTTACATAATCCTAACTAATAATTAAACGAATTCGTGTAAAAATCCTGTATTTTGTTACTATGCTTTTTGTAATGTTTATGTTTTTGTTTATGTCATCGAGTAGAGAGACAAAAAACACACACAATAAACAAACAACTATTGATGATTATCTGTTTTAAGTTATGTTCCCAATCTAACCTACTTATGTCTTAGGTTGTTGATGTTCACTATTTATATCTAATTCAAAGATGGTAGAGCAAGATCAATGTCCGTAATATCAATGTGTAGTAAAACTCAAATATAAAGGAATGTTCATTCTCGGCTAGAGTGGCCTATTGTACTGTGAAAAGCGTCCTCTACAAAGCCTGCTATACCAACGCTGACATAGATGCAATAACATACTATAACAACCACAGACCATAAGAGATTCTAACCAAGCTGTAGGTACTTGTTTATATGTACTAGAAATATCTGCATCAGCACCCCTCCAAATAGTCAATTATAGTATTTAAGCATTTCAAGTGGTTTGTCTTTTTTTGCTAGATGCACTACCTCTACTCTTCACGTAGGTATCGAAAAACGCTTTTTGGGTGAATTTATTCACTGCGATCTCCGATTTTTGATTGATATATCCGATATAATTTAAATCTTAAAACCCTTTGCAATTTAATAACACCAGTCAACTAATAAATTACTTGGATATTTTCAATATGAATCAATTAGTGTTACATTGTACTCTTGTACCTAATTAAATTAAAATCTTTCAAAGGGATTCCTCTATAAACTTCCAAAGGAACTGGGAGATCCTCTTTTCATAAATATAATGCAAGTAATAAGAGCAGCAGTTTATTTTAGACTTGCGCAACAATAAAAATTGGAAATGCAATTTTAATGCGCAGTCGTCCAAAATGTACGTTTGAAACAAAGTGAAGTGAAGTGCCTTTCTTAGTTTTGGTCAATCATAATTATTTGCTGAACGCAGTGGTTCACTTGAAACTAAAAATGTAAATAGGTCAGACAGGCCAAACTCGCGCGCATAATCAATTCATCTACTTGTGTCTACTTCTACAATTTATGAGTTCATTGTTTCCTTATTTGGGATTAAAATAGCAAAGAGGTACTCAGTTACAATTGAGAAGACGAATTAAAACTTTACAGTTTTAGAACAGACTACCAGTTAGGTATGTAGTGAATGCATGATTTACTTAGATCACAAATGCTCTTCAATTTTTTAAGTAGTTAAATTTTTCTAAGTATTATATATTTTTTTTTAAGTAGTTCAATTTTTTAAGTGTTTTTTTAAGTAGTTGCCTTTTTTCATTGTTTTCGTAAGATTCTTAATTCAATATCAATTTCATTGATTATTTCTTCCTAAACTTGTCTCGCAAAAAAATTTGATGAACATAAAAATACCGAGAAAATAAATGATAGAAATAAGTTCTCAAAACCTCTAAAAGTAGATTTTTTACGACCTTAAATCTGCACATAGGATAAAATACTGTTGAATTTCGCATCTGTCTGCGTCTAAACTACGAGTACACAATGGATTTGTATGCGGTTTTCACCATCATTTAGAGCATTTATTCTGAAAGGTGTATGTGTAAATTTAACTTAGATATAGCTCACAAATCCAATGTTTTGTTTGTAAGTATTTAAAATTTATAAGACACTGATTTTTACATTCTGTGACTACTGTAACTCACACACTTGTTAAAATTCTAGGAAAATCACTTAATTTTACTATATTTGTAAATATGTGAGCACCATGTATCTGTCACATAATTGATTTACCTGTAATTGTTTTATTTTTAGTTCTTTTTACCTTTTGTGGTAGAGTAATTTAATTCTAGGTGCATCGTCTTCACAAATAATTATGTAGGTACTGAATGTATATACTGAAAACCTTGTAAAACATTTCAAAAGAGTAACGTTGGAGTTTCTTTCCCATTCTTCTCCATACGAAACTACCTTTTGGAAGGGGCACGGGGAATTCAATGGAGTCAATTCTATTTTTGTAAATTTTGACGTTTAAAAGTACCTTTTATGTGCCTATTTGAAATTAATTATTTGACTTTGACATGACGGCATTACACTCGTGCGCAGTAGTGAACTGAAATCTGCATTTACTTTCATAATCGCCACTACACTAAATTCATTAGTGTAGTGGCGTAGCGGTGTAGCTTTATATAGCTAGACATGTGACCTCGAGCAGTTCAGGCATAGGTAATAAATATTATATCGAGCACAAAATCCATTGGTTGCGAGTGGACCGTAACCGTTCTTTGGAAAGACTCCCGGTTAATACAAGTATTAGGTACATATTAAACTCAATTCGAAAACTAAATCGTTTTAGTTTATTATCGACTTAAAGTACATTTGAGATATGACTATAAATCATTTAGACATAAGTATTTAGGTCAGCTTGAGTAAACGGCTGAGTTTAATACACTGTGTACTTCGAAATATCTTCATGAGAAATTTATCTTGATCTTGGCTATGAATAGAACGCCCGTCACATCCGTTGGTTCTATAATCCATACTAATATTATAAATTCGAAAGTAACTCTGTCTGTCTGTCTGTATGTTACCTTTTCACGCCTAAACCACTGAACGGATTTCGATAAAATTTGGCAGAGATATAGATTGCATCCCAGGGAAGGACATAGGATAGTTTTTATCAACATACCTCGCGGGCGAAGCCGCGTGCGGAAGCTAGTGCCGCTATAAAATAATAACAAATTAATCAGAATCAGATAAACCAACGTTAGCTGATCTTTGATTATTGAAATACAAGCAATGACAAATCTTATCTAAAACTGCATTGTATTGAACAAAACTGAAAATGCAAGTATTAATTAAAAATGTATGAACTAGAAACTATTACAAAATAAATAGAGATGTCAACTGTGAATTTAATTTTCGCAGCAGACGGAAATAACTTCTGTAATTATTTTCCCATCATTCAGGATGCAAATAAAAGAAGTAGTTATTGCAAATATTTATTTATGACGTTAATTATAATTTATGCATATTAATGAGATCATTAAATTTTAACGGGAGCAGGCTTCAGCCACAACACTTGTTTCAACATTCGCAAAATTCTTGTCGATGCGCCCTTCAACCTAAGAACATCACTAAACCAAATTAGTTTCAGTTTAAAAAAAAACTCTCAGAATTTAATCATAGTTATTGACAAGATACCTCTACATTATGAGATGGGTAAGTTGCTGACAACTTTACAGGTCCTTAAATAAAGGTCCTTAATAAGAACAACATTTCATTTACCTACTTTGTATCACAATGTGTGAAACGACTTTAATATAACCAGAGAGCATGGAACTCGACAAAAATAAACAATACCTACCCGTCTGCAACTTTAATTGACTCCATAATGTTGCACTCTATTTTGTACATACATGTGAATTAAATGTCTTGTTATTCTGCTGTCTGTATGTCAACCGTCATATCATCTACTTTTATCTTCCATCCCGGGTATATACCCGGCTCTCCTCATACGATGTAACTGAGAGATGAAAAAAAAAAACAGTAAGTAAAAAAAAACAACAGTAAAAAGAAACAGTATGAATTACAAACTTGTTTTTCACTGTGCGTGGTCCGACATACACGTGGCCATTTTTTATATATTTACTCACTTTGGTAAGTAGGTTCCTACTCGCAATAGGTAACAGATAAGTTAAAGACTTCTATTGGAGATCTAACCATAAGATTTGGTTGAAGTACATTTTAATAAATCAAACAACCTACTTAATAATAAAATAAAAAACCGTTTTCGAGTATTTGTTCTTAATGCTGCATACATATGCATCTCTTACAGGTTACAGCACTACTTACAAGCCAGTAAAGTAAATTAACAGAGTAGATTTCTGTGAACAGTTAGTTACAACATTCGGCCTACTTAATGGATGTTTTTCGAAAAGCTCCAGTGTTATATTCATTAGTGGGTGTTCGCTGTGCGCCGTTCATTAGTACTGTGCGCTTTATCTGCAACTTTTGTCTCGCTCCTACCTTGTTTTTCATTCAATTACAAGCCAAACAAATTGAATAATCACGCTGAAGATAATGTATTATAAATGGGATGTGCAACAATGTTCACCGACGTATACATAACGTAACGCTAGCAGTATTAGTGATTGTTACACATAATATACAAGTATAATGTCTCATCTTGAGATTAGTGTGAGTTAATTGTCTGTTTATTATTGATGGGATCTTATTTGGCGACAATAATTATTCATCACAACTTAATTGAGTCGGTTAATAGAAACAGAGACCAAAATAATGACTTCGAGAATAATACATTACCTGGAGGGAGGCTTTATACAAAGTTAAAATGTTTGTTTTTTTTATACATGAATGTGCAAGTCCAGCATTCGTGCAACAAAGGCGGGGTGCAGGTGTCTGCCCCGGGCCCCCGGGCCTCTGGACACAACACTTGCATAAGTCCTACACCTGACGTATCGATCTTATATCTCTCGTGGTGTTGTTCGTACTACTAAAACGGCTATAAAATATATTTATATGTTTTCTGCAATAACTACACGATATTTTAGTGTTGCCGAGGGCCCTTTACTATCTTCTATGAAACTAAAGAAAATTTCCAGAGTCCGTTTAGTTTCATTTTCATTTTAAATGTAGGTATTATTTATTAGTTGCAGTTGAGAGAATTCTTATGATTATTTGAGTTATATGATATAACTTGTATACCCGCTCTCAATTCCAATCAATTAATTTGCTATGTTCTTTGTTACAGCTTTACAGTGAATCGGTCTAATAAAATAGGCAGACGTCACAAAATATGAGCGTGGAAGAAAGAAGCACGAACGCCATCCGCGGGTGGGGTTGCACACCTACTGGTGAACCACCGCCAACCGCCGTGCCATCCGAGGACACCTCTAGAAAAGGATGCCTACCCACCGCATTCACCAAGGGATGGAGGAGAACCACTCTGTACTGCATACTAGTGTTCTTGATGATACTCGTATTTTTAAATATTGGGCTCACGTTGTGGATCGTCGGCGCTTTAAAACTGAGTATGGTAAGACTTGAAAACCCGTTTTTATTTTCTATATATCTGAAGAAATGCATATTTTTTCCTATAACGAAGTAATAGTTGATATATTGAGAAGATTAAGCCAAAACGAAATCACTTAACACTTTAACAGCGGGCTCTTTTGTTAGTCTCGTATGTCCACATTCCACGCTTACCAAAGCAACATAATTATGGAAGTTACCCATTATAACCAGTCATAAGTATTTAGAATAAAATGCGTATCTGTTGTCTGACACTAAATTATTAATCCAAAGTGGGGAATTTTACCTTAAAGAATTTTATTTTCAAGTTTAATACTTCTTTTCGCTCATTTTACAGAACAGTGTGGGACCTATTCGGATAGTGAAGGGTGGCATCCACGTGGACGGTCAGACGTGGGTGGTGAACAACCTAGTGGCGTCTACCATCACCTCACAGGTGGCACAACCTATCACTATTCACTCGCATCGCAACTTCACCGTGCAGGTCGCTGAACCAGACCACTTGGAACACTCCAAGCTTTTCATTAGTTAGTATAATTCGTATTTTTTTTGTCTAAAATGTAACAAAAGGTTTCTGTTATAAAATTACTTTGATATCAGACCCTAAACATTAATTTATGACGTGGTTCTGCAGTATGATGATTTATGGCACCTTTCTGTTTCGTAGCAGCTACGGCTGCTACGAAACTCAATTCTCGTAGTAGTCGTAGCAACTAAAGGGTCACATTCGTAGCCAAAGCTACAAGCCACGAGTAACTAATTTCTTTCTCCGATTATTTTAACGGTTTTGGTAGGTTTTAGGGCAGTATCTTCAGGCTTTAGTAGTACTTATGATACTGTTAAATTAGATGGTAACTTCTGTCTAGCGTCACATTTACGAGTGTAATGTGGGAAGTATGTCACCATCATCAATTTTCTCAACATACTTTTTCTACCATTTCCAGAGCGCGACCACCTCGAGTTCAGCGGTCGCGCGTTGCACGTGCGCGACGCACGCGGTGGTCCCGTGTTCTCGGCTTCGCGCGACGAGGTGCGCGTGTTCTCCGACGCGTTGGCAGTGGACGCGCCCGGCGGCATCAACGTGCGCAGTGCCGTGCAAGTGCCGGTAGTGCGCGCGCCCCCTGCATTTGACTTACAGTGAGTACTTTGCATTAGCAAGCGTCACATCCTATATTTCCTGACCTTGGATAAGCCTTTGGGCGAGGCTTCCGTCGCTTGCCATGCTAATTTGCCTCTTGGGCCGATTGACTTCGAAATTGGCCGGACAGTTCCGATAAAATGCACATGCACTTTAGACATGCATTTTTTTTTTGTTTATTATTTAAGGTTGGAATCTCTGACTAGGCGGTTGGATTTGAGGGCACCAGAGAACATATTCCTCGAAAGCAGAGCCGGAAAAATAGAAATTACAGCGCACGGCAACATCAAACTAGACTCTGTTGTTGGTGCTGTAAGTATACATTGTAACTAATCATTTCGATGTCATTTGATGACGAAAATAAAGAATCTGTACAAGTAGATTTAATTTATCATTTCAGATCAAACTCAACGCTCAAAATATAGTGATCAATAATTTAAAAGAAGCTGTTAGAACTGACAAGCCTAATAAAAACGTGAGAAGTACTAAAGTTTACCAACTATGTGCGTGTGCGTCGGGGAAACTATTCCTGGCCGCGCCCGAAGCTCCGTGCGTTGCGCACGACGACGACACCGAGCTGTGCCGATGATGATCGAAGATACACGAACAGTGTATAGTGATTCACCTCAGCGTAGCCAATACAGACCATAGTGCCAAATAGGCTAAAGTGAAGACAGTAGGTTAATCGGAATTTTATTCCATAAAATAGAAATGTTATACTATTTTACTATTGTAGTTTAAAGAAATCTACACAGTATTATTAAAAATAATAACCGTTTTATTGCAAATTATAAATAGCAAATAATACCTATAGATTTTTACATTTTGCACATTGGAATTTTATAAAACTAAAAAATAATGAAAGTCTTAAAGCATTTACAAGATGTATTTAAATATAACTAAGTAGATTAAAAATTTATAGTTTTAGTTGCACTTTTAGTCAATTACATACTTGAATGTATGCCTTTAATCAGCTCTTATGATTAGCCGCCTTATGCATAAAATTATTATATAGTTAAAAATAGTGATGCTCATAGATGTAAAATAATTAATAAGCATTACGTTAACAATAGCAGTTCAACAATAGAGAAGGGTAATGGGTTCATTTACATTATGCATTGTGAACACTCGCGCTATCTCAGTAAGCAGCAGCGTCAGCAGTGTGTCAAGCAAGAGTCGACATATCTCGACCTTTCCTATCTTGCTCTTTCCTATAGACCGATATCTAGTCCAACAGTCATTACGAATTATTCCACGAGATACTAATGTCCAAATCTCCACGTTTGGCAAACAAAATGGTGGTTGTAGCGAGTTATTCCGGTCTTCAATATCGCACAATAATGTTGCTGTCCTAATCCTAACTTCCTAACTATAATATTATAAATGCGAAAGTAACTTTGTTTGTTTGTTTGTTACCTTTTCACGCCTAAACCACTGAACCGATCATCCTGAAGTTTTGCAAACACGTTGTCAGGTATACAGAAACGGACATAGGGTAAAACAACAATAACGTTATTATGATAATAGAAGGCGCCACGTGTCTTTTGTCTTGATCGCAGACGAATTCGCGGGCAACAGCTAGTTATTATTACTTATATAAGTACAAATTTAAAGTTTTTTTTTTCACTTGTTTGTATTTTTTTTATTTAACATGTGTATTGTGTTTTGTTTGTTAATTTTGTTATTTTCTTGGGTTTTTTTAAGTGTATTTTACCTAAAACGCTCTGTACAACGCCTTGGGATTATATTCTTTTATGTTGTACATACTCGTATAAACCTAAACAAATGCCATCTTACTTTTGAAGCAATGTCGCATTCAAAAAAATTCAAGCTGCGCAGATGTCATATCCATACTAATATTATAAATTCGAAAGTAACTCTGTCTGTCTGTCTGTCTGTATGTTACCTTTTTACGCCTAAACCACTGAAAGGATTTCGATAAAATTTTGCAGAGAGAAGGATTGCATCCCGGGGAAAGACAGGATAATTTTTATCGACATACCACGCGGGCGAAGCCGCGGGCGGAAGCGAGTATGATATAATTCTTACATGATACATGCTAGCAACGTCAACATCAAAATAGTAAAGGATTCCACAAATCTTCTTCTTCAAATGAGATAAAATCTCATTTGTTACGAGCAAGCATTTCCACTAGCCGTTTTTTAGCGGTGGCGGCGCGCGGCGGGACTAGGGCGTGCGGTAACGGCGATTGAGACGCATCATGTAAATGGGCCTGGAAAGAAATTGCCCTGACCATTAAATAAAATTGACAATTTGTAGATCACGGTGCATTTTGTTTACGTACGCATTTTGAATTGTTAATAAATGTCTATTATTTAATTATGGTTTTTAATTTTATGTTCTCCTGAAAAGTGATATAGAGTTTCTTTGTGAAAATCATATTTTTTTTAAGTAACTAGATCAGTTTCTCAAGTTTATTTGTGCCGTAACACAGTCCATACCGAGTCTTAACCTACAACTATGTTATATAACAGGTAATTGCATTACTGGTCAAGCTGTTAGACCATCGAGCATTCGAAATATCATAAATGAGCTAATTCCTAAATATCTGTTCGGGTTAAAATCCCAAGCGAGTGATTACTGGATCTGTTCTGTGGTGGTGAGCATCCCAGCGGCCGCGGCGAGTCGCGAACGGACAGTACCGCACCGTGCCGCAACGAGCCGAACCGCACCACACCGCGCCGCACCGCGTGCTCGGTAATTAGAGCTAGCCACCGACCACCCTAATTGAAACCGCAACGACAACGTTTTGTTTCTGTCGCTTTTTTCCCCGCGCTGTTAACGAGGGGCAACATTAGGATTGCATCTTTAGAATTTTGCTTACTTGCTACACGTCCCCGATTCAATACGGTGGGGTTTCAGTTGTTTGAGTAATTAGCTATTTCCAACTAAAAGCTGGGCTGTTTTCACAGTTCCTTTAAAATCTGCTGCAAAAATTACGGGAAAATAAATGAACTTATTTTAAAATTGAACATACAGACTACGTTAGTTTATTTTGACGCAGAACTGTTGTAAGAAGTGTTTGTATATCGTGCTGAAAATATTACCTTCGAGAGTTTCAAACCTAAATATTACCAAAAGAGTGGTCAACCAAATAAGCTGATTTTGGAGAACATACCATAGAATCTATTTATTAGACTAAACTGCAATAAATTAAGCAATAAATGTTGACCATACCTGTGTTCCATAAACGTCCTATCCGTTTACCACAAATTACAACGACACCCAATCAAGAGCGGTGCTTCCCATGATCCGATAAGTGCAAAGATCCAGATATATTAGATAATTGCAGCCACTCAGCGGTAATGTTTGTATGCGTCCTATTTATATGTAAATCATTCCCGTGCAAATAATAACGCAGCGGCCATAGTCAAAGGGAAGACGAGCCGAACGAACACACTCGTTGAGACTGAATTTTATTTGTTTATTTTATCCTTCGTGTGACATAAAGGAGCTGTGAACTGTTACGTTTATTTCACGACACTTTTTTTTTTTGTTACGACTCAATAAACAAATACAATCGAGTGCAAATATTTGTACACATTTTGATTTCTGTTTGTTTATCCAATCTTTTGAGCAATAGAATGTAAAGGAACAATCGTCTAGCATCTAAAAAACTACAACTGTCTATAAGACAACTATAAAGAAATTTAATTGTAGTTCGGTCATGTATGCTGTTGGTGTTAGCATAACCCCAACGACTCGACTATAACGTTTGTTGCGGAATGTTACAAGTTTCCGTTTTCCCCGTTGTTTCATTTGTCGCTAAGGGCACAAGTTTCTTTACGACTCTCCGGATACCTTTTAAATGCGCTCCCTACAGCATCACGGCCTGCCGTTTTATCAGATCACCTCCCATTACACACGACATGCACATATGTTTCGCAGTTTTTTGTTTTCGTGTTCCTATTTATTGGGATTATATGTAAAGATAATATCTATTTGGGATGTTAGGGATGCTGTATCTTTTTTATTTTTAGGGTTACGTTGTTTAATACTTTGAGAATTTCAACACTTTAATCATTTTTAACATTTCGAAACTCTTATAAAAAAAAATCTTATAAATATTGCAATCAAACAGACGAAAGCTTTGGATATAACAAATCCAAGCATTTTTTAAATAAAGGCATCAATATTGTGTACTTCGAAATATGTAGGTAGCAAATCATTGGAGAGTTTTTTAATTCTGTTGTTTCTGATATCTGAATTTTGTACAAGTATTTGCATTTGCCCAGCTTGAAAAGAATATAGTATGTACATTTACAATATTTTCATTCGGATAATCCCCATCTGAATTTGCCTGTTTAAGAATCAATTTTAAATAGTAAAGTTTGTGTATTTAGGTCATGAAAAAAATATATGTTATAATAAACATCCTTGTTATAGGGAAATTAACGGTTCAAAACCCAAAACAAAGTCGATTTCAGAACAAATTTTCGTTTCATTTCATAATGACAGCAAAAAATAATATGAAACTCCTCAAACTTAAAGCATTTATTTCAAATAAACCAATTACAGGCACTTTTGAATTGTCAAGGGGTCGATCAGTCAGAAAGATGAAGCTAGTTGTCTATTCCAAAGCGTAGTACTATGCATTGAAAATTGCATGTACCACGAAATAATCGTATTTTACAGGGAATTTAACGGTTGGATTTTCGAGTTTAATATATTGTTTCATAAATACTTAAATTTAATAGTAATTCGGGCTAAATCGGCTTGCGCTCAGAGCTCAGAGTCCTGCAAGACGTCATCGAGGGTGGACCTGTGTCAGAAGTAGTAAAATTAAAATTAAGTTAAGAAAAATCAAATAAAAAACAGTAGATATGAAATAGCGACGGCTCAGAAAAAATATCTCGTATTTATATTATAGTTTTAATTCACAAAATTGTTTTCGAAAATGTGATTTTTTCTATGCGGTATGAAATGACGTTTAATTAAACCGTTCTTATGTAGCTTACTGTTACAGTATATTATAGGTAAGCGAAAGAGTATGACCATTTTTAGCCCATTCTTATAAATATCTTAAATTCAAGATTTTTGAAAATTCGGCCACTAATGAGGTTAATACTCATATTATATATAGTGCTCTAATGTGGTGAAGGCTACGCTCTTTAGAGCGTACTGTACATCGCTGTACTCGTGCAGTCTGTGGGCTCACTACTCTTACAGCGCCATCCGCGTCCAGTACAATAACGCGTTTAGAGCGGTGATGGGGCTACCTACGCAATACTGCAGTGCCTCGGGTATATTCGCAAAGGCGCGCACCGACTGCTTTCACGCGACCATGCGCAAGCGCGCTGCGTCCTTGCTGCGTAGGGTACGGGGTAGCCCCAACATCGTACTCACGATGATTGCGCGAAGGCTGGACTGCCCCTTCATCCGGCATTGTTCCAGCAGACATGTTGCTGTAGGTAGCAGTATCGGAGAGAGGGTATTAATTTTATTTTATTTATTAATTTTTATTTCTATATTCATTTTACTACTTTGATTATTAATTTTAGTTTATTTTGATTTCATTTTATTTGATTATTCTGTTTCCATTTAATTTGATTTGTATTGATTTTATTTAATTTGAATTTTAGCTGATTTGATTTGATTTTATTATTATTATTATTATTTATTGGATATACGTGTATGGGTGTTATTTACCTGAAATAAATAAATTTATTATTATTATTAATACAATAATTCTCCATTTTTGTTGATGGGAAATACAATCTTGCCTACTTAATGGCATACAGGTTTGTCTACTTGATACAATTCTTAAATTCACTGACAGACAACGCACAGTCTAAGTCGCTGGGTCTAGAAACATAACATTTTGAAAAAAAGTTTCTTTTATATCGAACGAAATTACAACTTTAGTATTTTCTGTAACTAGCTTCTGGCCGAGACTTCGTTCGCGGAGAAATCATAAAAAAATATAAAACTTCCCTGTACACTACGTTTGTACTTTTTGTCTCAGCAGACGAAATCTACAGAGAGTTATGACTGGTGACGTGGGAGTAAACGACGTACAGTTGTCCGTGTGAGAAGCAACTCGTAATACGCAATACTTAATATACTTCATTTAATATACCTCATTCTTATAAATATAATGCAAATGAATGTTGTGTGTGTCTGTTTATCTGTGTGTTACACTTTTACGTCTAAACGGATTTCGATAACATAATTATGGTACTGCACCATGACCTGGGTTAAGACAGGATATTTTTTATCCCGGCATGATCTCGTGCGGTAATTTTCAACCTCCACGCGGGTGTAGCCGCAGGCAAAAGCTAGTTTTGTATGAATTAATAAAATAAGTTGATCAACACCGACACGATATCGGCGGACAGATAATCGCATACGTTTAGTACCTCATAAACGCTTTTACATTGTGATGTTATTGTCACCTATATCTACCGGCGAAGACACATATATTGCGGGGTGAGAGTAGCGGGTATTTTTTCACTTGAACTGTGATGTTTTGTGCGTCGCGATGGTTATCGATATTCACCAATATCATCAGGCCGATATTAATTATATCGGTATTGAATCAGTGTGGGTATAGCTGCCGACATATCGGTGTCAGGTTGGTGTCGTTATCTGATAATGAGAAAACGCCCATTAGGTAGGTACACAGGACATTTAAAGTAATAACTTTAGTTCACTACAACTACTTACTACAGTAAAAAAATCAAACCTACGAATTTTGTTGATCTTCTGCAAATATTTTATACCGTGGCATGGATTTTCCGCGAATTGGTCGGCAGTGCATCATAGGTATTACGTCGCGCTGCATTTAAAGAGAGACGAAGACAGCGTTTCAAACGCCTACAAGCCCGGAAAACCTCGCTTTAACTAATAGTTAGTGCAAAACAATATTTCCTCTTCTTATTTCGACACCAAGACAAACATGTGGGCTACCTTTTATTCCGGAAAACTTATGATTCCTGAGGGGGACATGAAAATTCAACGTTTACTGAAATCTGAACTCTGAACCCGTGAAGCATGCGTGAAGCTAAAGAAGCAAGCAAATGCATGTTATTCTACAGTTTTGATCTCTATCGTAGAAAACTGAAACCATCGCAGCCGATAGGTTTTTTTGTAGGACTTTCAAAGTTTCAAAGCGAATGGGATGGGATTTTGAGACAATTCAGGTAGGTATGTCTATTTTATTGTTGAGTTGAGAACTTTAAATGAGGAGTATGTACCACCATGAAAGTAATTGTTTAGAAATAAGTATCCGGCCGGAGGATGGCAAGTTGCGCCTGAAGCAGAAAGTGTCCAGCTCCGAGTTCATAGCCTTGTCCACATTATGTAGATGAGGCCGCAGGTGCTCGTTATGTGGCCAGGCGTACACAGTATAAAAACTTTGCCGAACAAAACGACCCTTACACTCACTATTTGTGGACGGCGCCCTCTGACGTCTTCTTGCGGGAAACTATAAGTGTTTTGATGCACCTCCAAATATGTTTGTGTGATTGCTTTTTAGTTCTGTTTCTATAGCAATATAAGATTGAAGTGTGCATAGGGTTTGTTAGGTATTAATTTTTCTTCGTGTACGGTTGTTCCTAATGTCCATGGCTGCAATTTTTTACATATTTTTGGACTTACAGGATCACAAAATATAGCGTTGATGCGAACAATACAGTAAAAACTAGAAAAGCGACGTAGAACGGGCGTAGAGTCGAAGAATATCAGTTCCAAAACTTACTTAGTTTATTTTATTTAGGTATTTAAAACATCAAGTAATTAAAATATGATGATTTAAATAACGAAATATAATAAACACACGCTGTTAAGTCGCATAGTGTTTACAACACAAGAAACAGTAGATAAATATCAAATTCGTGATAAATAGCAACATTTCGGAGTTGGTACGCGGATGACAAATACGGTTGTTAAAGCCACCTGGCCGCGATACCTGTCTGCAACCAGTATTTACGTAATACCCGATGCTAACTGTACTCGTACTATGTAAAACGAAAAAATCGTACGTTATTTACATTTTTCGCGGTAAATAAGTGCCACTTTCACAAACAGAGCGATTTTAAAATGCAAAATGAGATGTGTTAATTACATTAAAATTTATGGCTAGTCCATAAATTTTGCATTAAACATACACCATAGATAATTATATATAGCAACACAATATAAACGTAAAACATTTTCAGGGAGGTATAAAAGTATAATGAGGACGCACAAAATGTAATTTTAATTTTATTCTTGCTACTTTTTCCGCGGCTGGTGGCGCTTAATCATAATCACGGTGCGCGTGATAATCTCACGGATACAGCCAGGAGTAAAGAGGAAACGACACACGGATTATTTTTTCTCGTTATCTCCATGTTAGCTCCTTTGTAAATCGTTTTTTCTTAGGTTCATATTGATTTTTGATTTCTGACAGGGTTATAAAGACAATTTTTTTCTAACAAAATCCCTACAGGATCATCAATTCTACACTGAAAGCTGATTACCATGTAACCACATGCATTAATAGAAAAATACAATGTTAGTGAATTTTTGCCAGAGTAGACATTTTGAATATAATTTAAACTTTGTAAAAGATTATGTGATCGTTATTCGTAGCTGTGATCATTATTTTCAAAAAACAAAACGTTAACTTAATATTTAGGTAACTAAACAAATTACGAAGCATCATTAATATTATGTCAATCACAGCATTTTCCTGCTCACTCCTACACAAATATCTATCAGTCTTACTTAGCCAAGTAACTTAGTTAATTTTGTTTTTGAAAGAATTACCAGACTGCTCAGGTGACTGAGGCGAACGTAAGCTTAGAGAACATTAAAATTCAATTAAGTTTTCATGAAACATAAATTTAACTTACAACGGAATCGGAAGATTGTTGTATCGAAGTACGATTGCACCGACCGATCAACGATTTACCATCTTTCGCTTAGGTATGCAAATGTATTGAGAAGACAAGGCGCGCTTCCTCTGCGGAACTCTGGCATTATATGGCAATCCCACTTTGTCAAGGCACCGACTTGGCTGTTATTGCGGAATGTTTCACCTGCAACACACTAACGGAACGTACTGTAATAACATTTACACAGGGGAAATTCAAACATCGAACTATTTGCGAATTTGCCCCAAAACGGAATTTCTTTGTTAGTCAGTAACGATAAATATTATATGAACGATGTGACAAAGAATTCAAAAGGCAACGTTTGTGCTGACATCAAATATTGAAAGGCGTAGACGTTATTACTGGAGAAATATAAAAAAAAAAATTCGCTGTCGTTGAAATAAATGGCAGCTTCAGTGAAACTAAAAAGCAGCCGTTAAGAGTAAGAGGGTACTGGTAAATGTTTTAAATTAATCAAGGCAAGACTACAATCGGCTGATTTGCATTTATACGAGCTACTCGCGCTCGCGCTCGGTCAAACCACGTCGATATCTAAACGGCATGTCTTCAAATACTGACAGAATTCATACGTTTCTTTGTCTTTAGATAAATACATTGATTATTGAATAGAATGTTTTTTTTTTGGAAGTCGAGAGAGACATTTCTCTTAATTACTAATTAGGTATGACACAATAGCATGGCAAACTACACAGCTACACAGGCATACCTAAGTATCTACAATAGCTAGTGCTTCATGTAGCGATTAGATAATCTCTTAATAGCCTGCGAGCTGACATGTTTTGATTACTGCTACAATGTAGTCATACCTACAATGTACCCGAACTTAATTAACCACATTGATTAACTTATGAGGGAACGGGTTTTCGTAGATTTTCCACAAGAATCGGAAGCTTACAAAAATGTTCACATAGTTAGTTAAATGTTAGATTCAAACGGAGCCATGAAGTTTTATGCGTCGTCGGTAATATCGTTACACTCGTGTTACGTCGAACACTTATTGAAACTGTTCTTAAGTGTTGTCCTTTTATGTAGCTACTCCATAAATGTTTGATAGGGCCATCTCGGGAAATCTCTGTCTCCATTCGCAGAGGGTCTGCAGTCAAATAAAACTGGAATCCCAAATATTATTCGGCGACATTTTCCCGTTCCTTCGATGTGAACTTTTATTTTTATGCTCTTACGTATTCTTATCAGAGAAGAGACACACTCCGGGAGAGCTTCTGACATACTGACTTAAATCCTTTACCCAAGAATGTAAGTTTGTCTTGGATTACAGTTTCTTCGTCTTTCTTTAATATTATTGTGGCAATTTTAGGATTTAACGTAAAAAGGGACGATGATTCGATTACTTACACTGCTTTATTATTCCTATCTGTGTGAATGAAAGCTCTTGTTTCTGCGACAGTAGCTTTTATATAAACGCCTTCAAGCAATAACATTATTTTTAGGTATTTGTGAGTGGTTTTCAATATATTTTTTTATTCAAATCATGCTGGCATGCTTTGTTAAATAGTTGGTTTACCCTATTCTCAAAACTAAACAGCTTTTGTTGGACTTTCAACTATTATAGTAATTAAAGACGTGTGTAAATAAACTTGGGTTTACTTTAATGAGACATTTGCTCTAAACGTCTTGAACAGTAAGCTATAGGTATGGGAAACCAAAACCATTAAAAAGTTTAAAGATTTAAATGTAAACATTCCTTCGATCGGTTACCTAATCCAGGCGATGAATGGGCCACTTGTGAACTTATATGGGGTCAATGGTGACACGAAAATTCACAAAATACTTCAAAATAGTACGTCGTGTACTCAACAATACACCAATGAGTTAATGAGTTGATATTGTTTCGTTTGTAACGAAACAATATCAACTGTGCTGTAGGTATGCCTGTCTCTTCCGTAGTAGTTAAGTAGATATGATTAAATAAAAATACTGGAAATACAAAGACACAACAAAACATTTGTGTAAATAGAAGCATTCAGTATCTTAGTGTCCATAAAGCAAGTGAAGTGTGCGAGTGACCTGTGAGTTCAGACTCCACTAGATCATGAGGGCGACAAGCGGCACAAATTTAATTTAGTTCTTGCTTACTGTCGGATAAGCTGGGTTGTCTCACGAGTTCACGACACAAGTTTAAACAAGACGAAAACTGAGAGAAGAAAGTTTGCTATAGTTAAAGTGGTTAATTAGCTGCGCTGATCTATTTTTTTTTAAATAAACTTTCGGTTAAGTGTTCCATAGAGACATACAATTTCTTTCTTCCACTTAGAGGAATAGTCGTACTATAAAAAGTGTGTGATGCCCACGAGCCGCAGTCAGGCGTCAATTTGCACCGTATTCTTCAGCCGGTACGTTTATTACGTGTGGAGTATGAAATGAGCTAGTCCTGTGGTTTCAACTCGTCACATATTTCAGCGGCGTCACCTACCTCGTATTAGTATGCCACGCCACAATAACCGAAGTCGAATCACAAAAGATTTCCGGAGCGCGACTTGCACAAGGGATGAAAGCCAACATTGTGTAATCAGAAGGGTCGCAATCTCACCTCACCCCCTCGCTCCATGTCGAACACAGCTTCATCAACAAGGGCTCTTTCTACTCATTGTGACATTTCGGTTCTCAATAGCTGCGACTTTGCCGCGGCCGCTCCGCAAACACAAACATATGAATTAGATTGTTTTTACACAAAAATGAAATCTTTGTGTCTTTTTCAATGCCTTGCAGAGACTGCTAAGATAAATACATTCTTCAACTGCAAGCTAACGAAAATAACATTCCAGAAAATATGAGAATTCCAAAACATGTCATGCTTACCTATCAAAAATAACGAGCAAGATTGAATGTACCTAGGTGTCGAGGCGATAAGACTGACATTATGTAACGACGACTCATGTAAATTACGATATTTTTATTGCGGCCAACAGCTTGACATCCTATCAGATCCATACGATTTTCCAAATCAATTTCCACACAGTTACTGTTATGTTTTCAAGTGAATGTTTGTGCAAATGGCTTGGCGTGTGTGCGGTGTGTGGCGTGTGAGTGGTGTGTCGGGTCGCGGTACATTGGCACAATATCGCGGCGACGTTTCTGCCACGCCGCGCACCCCTCGAACGCGCCTTGCAATAGTTTCACGTTTGAATTTCTTGAACAAACGTTATTACTGCTCCAATAGCAGAATGTTCCGCTGAAACAATTCACAATAGCGGGAACTTCAATGTCAAAGGCAGAGGAGATTGGCTGGAGAAATTCTATGCAAGAATTTAAAAGAATATAGGTAGACAGCTGAAATGTGAATGCATAATATATATTTACATATATTTTGTAGAGAAAATAAATCACATTACATACAGATATGTTTCTGTACAAAAAGAACTTACCTACCACCACAAAAAACGCCAAACGCCAAACCACATATTTAATATATCCTATAAACGTTAGTGTGGAAGACATGAAAACTTAATACCGCGTGCATTCCCCGAGTCATAGGATTTATCTAGTAAAAGCACAAACATAAACGTTCTCATATTGTGATAGATACGTCTGTTGTCATAATACGAGGGTCAGAGGGGCGCAGACACGGCCCGTCACTCACGAGCCGAGGGCCGAGGGCCGAGGTTTGACGGTCAGCGTCGCCGTATTCCCACACCTCGTTATTGTTTCATATAAACCACGCCATGATTTTATCTCCCCGTTAATTGGGTTAAAGGCTGCGATTTTGGTTAAATGCGTATGAAATGTGTTTGAAAAATATCTGGCTTCACGAAAATCAAGGCAGGTACCTACATACAGGTGTACTTACATACTTAATTAATGCTGTATTATTCTTTCAAACTTTATATTCCTTAAATATTTCTAGGAACTTGTAGTAACATAATATTCTTTCAGAAAAACATAAATTTTACAGGTGTAAATAATATTTATTGAGATGATAAAACAACATATTTAGCTCATTAAATGCTTCACCTTCAACAATACAATTTTATAAAAGGTAAATAAAGCAAATTGTAAAAAGGGCAAGTTTTATATGAAGTACAGCTGAAGGAACGGGTCTCATACCTCGTTGCATCTAGCCGCCGGCGATAATTAAGAATTCAAAATGCCTCTTTGTGATAGAGTTAAGTCGTTAACCCGCGACAAGATTTTACTCACTTTATTAAATTAACTAAGTTACGTATTGCCAAAGTAGGTTAGCCGAGTAGCGTTTGAAACATCTTTGTCACGGATAGGTACCTAAATTTTGTGGTCCAATTAATAAAGCTACCTTTAATTGGTTTCCTTAATTGCAGTTAGGGGGTGTTATTATGAACAAAAAACCACTTTATGCATCATTAAATTGATAAACAAGTTAAATAAAACCGTTTAAAAAGAAGCTCTGTATGAATAACTCAGGCAAAGAAATTTTGATTTGTGTCCAACGAACAAAATATCCCGTTTCTAACAGCTTTTTTATAGAAAACTAGCTTCTGCCCGTGACCGCGACTCGTGCGAGTGAAATTTCTTGTTCCCCGACTCACCCCGTCGCATCGCATCGTCTACCCTTGTTATTACTTCGTGTTCACGTTCTTCCTAATTTTTTTTACTTTTCCTCGGCTCTAAGGGTCCCAGGTAACCTATAGCATTTCTCAAGAATTGGCTATAAAAAAATCTAATCCTACTGGTACTACCAGAAATTAGCGCGTTCAAACAAACTCTTCAGCTTTATTAAAAGTATAGATACAAAAGAAAACATTAGAAGCTTCAATAAACTCTACTTCTAATAACAGACTATGCAATTTACGTCCGCCTTCAAAATCATCGTCTTCCCACGACAAGAAGAACCTTAAAAATCAAATCCTAATATCCATAATATGATATCACCGATAGACACATGGATGAGGGTAGATAAAAACAGCCGTAAGCACGTAGCTAATGCGAAAGGGGCTCATTACATTGTGTTGACACCGACAAATGCCCCTTTACATATTCTCACTGAGATCCCGAAGATTGAGCCATGAAATTGAAAACGATCCCTCTGAAGAAATTTATTCCGAGCACGAACTGCTCTCCCACTCTGGCGAGGAGATTTGCTCGTTTATTTTTATGAAATTATTAAAGATACACTTCATTTTTCTTTGTAATGATCGATACGGAATTGGAGAGAGATGTGTGAAACTCAATAGAGTACGACATAGCTATAAGACAATAGAGTACGACATAGCTATAAGACAATAGAGTACGACATAGCTATAAGACAATAGAGTACGACATAGCTATAAGACAATCAGAAAAGCTACACTCGTGTCACACCGTCTTATACACAAACACACGGAAAGATATTCAAGGAATAATTTAATTCAATGGATAGGTATACAAAGTGTTGTACTCACCTCAGCAACACTTAGGTACCCACTTAAAATCATTAATTAACAGATCACACAAATAAGAGCTTCAGAAATTGACGATTATGTTTTAACACTAATTACCTAAGTATTTGAAAACCACATCATGCAAATCGCATGCTTAATGGAACCTGTTAGTAGATAAGTCAGAATTATTTCCGGATTTCTTTTTACTCAGATCTCGTAAATAGTTAATCATACGTTCAAAATTCAAACATTCATGATTAATTAATCTAATCAAATCCAATCAGTTTTAATTTTATGCGTCAACAAGTAGGATAAGTACTCATAGCGAGATCTTTGCGCTTTCCCAAAAATCGTCTGTTTTGAGTTAAGTCAGTATTCCATTAAGCATGCGAAATTATAAAAAGTATTTCTAATCAGTGCCCCGATTACTTCCATTATATTCGAAGTAACTGTAAATATAATGATCCAAAATAACCCACTTAATACTTAGCAAGCCCACAAAGAAACTTCATAAAAATTTAAAAATCAAGAAAGTGTTCACTAGGTACTATTTTAAGCTTTTAACTTGCATTTAAGTTTAAAAAAGAATTATGAATCGGAATTGAAAGGAAGTAAAAGTTGCACCGAGTTTGAAGTACTATTCGAAGCTGAAAATATCAAACTTTAAGTGTGTCGCAGTTAAAAACCTTATTTAAATAAAGCTTCTAATGGAAAAGTCCTACTATTTGATAATAATTATAACAGCCATGATTATTAAAACAGGACGGAGTATGAAGATATGTATTATTGCGGTACAAACACGTTTGTCGGCCGCTTGGTCTGAACGCGGGCGAACACAACTTTTGTACTTTTTCACGCGGCCGCGCCACAGCTTGCCAACCACACGTTCTCTATTACTCGAAACTCGCGCTCTCCATTATCTCCACGACCGAATTTGTTTTAAATTTCCTCGCCACTTAAAAAAAAATACGCACTCGCGTGTATTTAGCACGTTGGCTGCTAAAGTTTTGTAGGCAGTGTACAATGTTTTCATTTCAACTGCAGAGTTTTCAGCAGATACAACAGTTGATTATTTTTTTTTATTTCAAACTTGTATCAACTACGTTATATCCGGAAGCCATTACTTTCCGGCCTTTAGCGTCGTAACTGACGCGTAATGACCTCATCGTATAAAGAAGCAAAAATATCGCGAGCGCAATTCGTCATGTCATTATGCAAGGAAAGGGCGAACTTTACGAGTATAATAACGCGAGATGTCTGACTCGGTGCGCCTCATGAATGGTGAAACGTTCTTTATTGTGCCGTGTTTTATGTGAACGATTAACCTTTTAATGTTAGCTGGCCGCTCGATATGAAATCCCCCATCGAACCTCCCACTCGTATCTATTCTCTGCTGAAAATTCATATGGTCACTATGATTCGGCTATAACAAAGTATCTACCATACTTGACTCATATAGACACAAAGACTTTTAGTAACGATAGGGACCAATAACGTGCTGCGATCCTTACAAAGGTAGGTACTTCTTTTATACAAGTAAACATAGCTACTAGGTTCATAAGTACCTACAAAAATTATAATAATTAAAATGTTTTCGTAACAAGATTATAACGAGCCCTTTTTATGTCGCATTATTCGTATAACTACTGAAATATTAAACTGCAATTTACGCGTCGGAAGCATTTTATAAAAGCATATTATTTTCAGTTTACACGCGGCTAACATTGTGATTATACGGCGTACTTAAACAAATTTTCATGGTATTACACTCGTATAAATCCTAAATTGTCCTGTAAATTCCTGAGGGCGGGCAGAGCACGGCAACTTAATTTGTTTTTGATGAATACTGCCTGATCACGTTGTTCTTGTCAAATCATGCGGTTAATGAAGTTTCTTTACCCTTTCGCAACGACCACGCTGCGGACATTATACCCATAGCCTTACAAAATCTTATTGTAAAAGAATTTAAGAAGGTAAACACTCCGGGCAGTTATGAATTTAATAAAATTACTGAGAATTTGTCGAACATGGCTGCGCAAGTTCCCCGTAAAAGTTCTCATCAAAGTGCTTTTGAGATGTCACAATACCAGCAATCACGTTTTCAAGTTTTCTCACAGCGTACACGTAGGTAAGTGGGTATCTAGACTAGACACCGATGAATCAATAGTTTTGAGAGGGCCTTCGCTTTATTTTCGTTTTATTCGTTATTGATTTTATTTTACTTTTAATAGGTACTTTATTTGCTAATATGGGTAATTAATAAATTTAACAAATTTAAATAATAACTTAACTAAAACTATACAAAAACTAAAATATAGCGTCGAAAAATTCATCCGCATCGCTGTCGACCCAATAATGTACCCAAGAGACTGGCAGCATTACCACGTTGTATGGCAATGCTTAACCTTTGGCCAAGATAAAAGCCAGCCCTTGGGTCACGGGAAGTGTCAACCAGCCGTTTTGAAATTTCCATTAAAAAGACCATAGCACTCGGACCCCACGACCTGAGGGTTTCAACCCCAAACGGCTCAAAAATATAATTTACGATAAGGTTATTATATTTTCGCCGCTTGAGGTTTTCCGCAGCCGCAGCAGCAGCACCAGCACAGCATGCCGAGCCAGGAAGATGGGATGGCGCAAGAGTATCGACGCACATTTCGTCCCACACTATAGGCCTACCCACCTTCCATGGAAATAAAGACATACCGTCCGGTCTCTTGCCATCGTCGCGTGCCAAGCCATTGGGTTCTAATACAGCTGGAACGCCGACGGTAACAATAGCTCGTCGGATGATGTCATTTATAATGTTCGCGTGTCGCGCTAAGCGACCCGCACTTCGGCTGCAAGACAGGCCATGGTGTCCGAGGCTGTTGACATCTTCGCCACAGTGACAGCGATGAGGAGAACAGCAAGGAGTGTCTAGTCGCAGGGAAGCAGCGAGGCGAAAAGTAGTATCGTCGAACAAAGTGCCTATGTTCGACGAAGGTAGTGAATGAAGCCAAAGACCCGACTCCCACCTACCCACAGCCAGCAGGCGCGCACGTTCTGCAGTAGTAGCAGACGAGTCAAGTAAATTGTTCTGTACTGCTCTGCAGAGCGGCTCATCCCACCGTCTCTGGGAAGATGGATTATCGGGTGGATCTGTATTGGGGCAAGCGAGTCTCCAGGCATGTATAGCCTCGGTGAAACACGGCACATCAGAATTAATCAGTGTGGAAGCTAGGATTTTCCTGATTAATTTATCAGTGCCGTGGACCGAGGATATGAAAGCCGGTAAACTAATACTAAAAAATTTACTTAGACTGAGTGAAAACATTCTCATATGTAAAAATCGAAAGAAGAAAAATCACAAGAGTTTTTTTTTTTCAAAGGGAATTGTATGGAAGGACTTTTGTTAGTTTCCTATGTTTTAACGCCGTGATATATATATCTACAGGTCATCAAAATATATGTGTACCATGTGTACCATCATATAGAGAAAACTTCATTAAGCCGAACATGTTCAATTACCGGCCGGGGCATAGGTTGCAGCACGTTATTGGCTGGACAGCACTGATACCGTGCTGCATTCACGTCAACTCGCCGATGCTGACAGCAGATAGCCAATGTTCAAAATAATTACCTCCTCGAGATCTACACTATGTCATAAAAACTTTGATGGAGTGTTCAGTGCACTGGTTTAACGATTTCCTCGAGAAACAAGTGACAACTAAACGTTTTATTTGCTTCGCTGGAACGCCGTACGATTCGTAAAGTTAGCAAGCTCGTAATGCCTCCTTTAATTGTTCTGTCTAGTGCTTTGATAGGCATCTCCTCGTACTTACCGAAGTTAGTAAAGTAGTTAATTTGGAATAACTTTAGACAGAGCCTAGCCTACCAATATTGCGAGTTGCGACACTTATCCAAAATTATAACAGGTGGTACACTTATAAATTAGATCATGCCTGAGACTTTAACCAGAATAAGAATAATTTATTTGCAAAAAAATACTTAAAGGTGTTACCAGTTGTAAAAGTTGGTGGTTTAAAATACAGTCCATATATTGCCTGTTTAGGGCATGCAAATTAATTTTACATGAATACTACTAATGGGTACTTAGTTTAATAAGATATACGGAATATCTAAACGGAATATCATTAGTAACATACATTCTAATAAAATTTATAAATTCAGTTAAATTGTAAGTTACAATAATAATAAACACACAAGAAGACTTAAAACCTTAAAATAACGTTTTGTCTAAGTAACTAGTGCTTATAAGACGTAGGTGGCTCCCACTATTAGACAGATACGACGTTGTGTAATAAGTATGGCGTCACATAACGTCAACGACACGTTGTTTAATTTTCCGCTCCCTCGCACGCAATATTTATATCATCGGCACAGCACTGGCCACGCATACAACTTGTTTATTCATAATCCTGAATTAAACGTTTTAATGACTCTCATTAATGTTCGCTTGATTACTTTGTCTCCTGGAATATTAAAAAAATTGAGGGAAAAACCTATGTGTGCCATAGTGTTAGGTTTCTGCAAATCATAGGCTCTCTTGCTGTGGGTGAATTTCAAATGATTTATTTATTTATTTATTTATATATACTTTATTGTACACCAGAAAATAAATAACAAAAAATACGATTATTAATACAAAACATACAATGGGCGGCCTTATCGCTTTCTGCGATCTCTTCCAGGCAGGATCTATACAAATAAATTAAATTGAAGTGTCTGTGTGTAATATCAAAAAACAATTAAGTATAAAATTTTTGTCTGTTTGTTCCGGCTCATCTCCGAATCAGCTAGACCGATTTTGATGGGACTTTTACTGGACTCATAGATAGCCGATGTTATAAGGTGCAACTTAGGCTACTTTTATTTTAGAAAAATAATTAGGGTTCCACGCCAAAAAAAAACATGAATTTCTAACATGCGTGCAGAAGCTAGTATCTATTAATAAAAATAGGTTCATCTACCAACATAAAAATTAATAAAAGTGCCGTGAATAGAATAAATTAAAGTTCCTAATAACAGAAGCAAGATTTTCTCTCAATCACTTGAGACCGGAGACAGTCACTGTGTCTAAAATAATTAAAAACACATCCTTATTTATTATAACACCGTCTTTGGCTCCTTATCTCCCTTAAGGTTAAGGGAGCTAAGGTTTGACCTTTGCAAGTTAAAAGAAAATAAGCCGCAAGAACTCGTTGGATGCGAGAAGCACAAAACCAGTCGAAGTGAAGGTGCTTGGGGGAGGCCTATGTCCAGCAGTGGACGTTTTTCGGCTGAAATGATGATGATGGAGATGATTTGATTGAAACTGACAAATTTTTCGGGTTTTGGACTTGTGAACAGCGTTTAGAGGACTCCTACGATAACGTTGATTGAAGTTAGGTACGGTACGGAATCGTATCGAATGGTTGTGAATATGCAGGTGTTATAAAAATGACTAAAGGATAGGGCCAAAAGAAGCAACAAAATCTGGTCGAGGTGTCGTAGATATGTACGTTGCCTTGTTATCCCAAAGAAAGCGCTGGAGTGTTTCATGTGGCTATGCCATTTTTCGGTAGAACTAGGCAATGCTTATCAATATGGGTGTAGTAGGCGTGGTCGTACAATCTGTGGTTGTGTGGATAACTACTCTGTATCTGCATACGGAGTCGCTCTCTGCAGAGCTATAGTCTTAGTTTTTTCTATTATATTCCTGTAATACCCACTAGAACCGAAAAATTGCTTTGCAGTTTGGCAGATGCTATAGTATATAATAAATATTAAAGTAAAATTCTATAACATTTTATATTAAATTAAAAAAATACTATAATTTTAGTATTTTTTCTTTACAATAGACAAGAATAATTTTGCACGACTCATAGTGCGAAGCAGCTGTGAAATGAGATGCTGATGATGCTGTGATGTGAGTGTTTTCGATCGAATATTTTTTTTGCCTCGTGTCTGCAACTGTTTCTGTTGTTATACTCCTGCTAGTACATATAACCTACTTAATTCGTTTTACCCACAGGGGGAACCCTATTAAAAAGGGCTCTTTTATTCAAAGTAGTTTAATTGTTATTAATAAAAAATAACTAATATACCTAATATCTATGGTTTTTTATACAATCAAATGAGCATTATGTTAGTCGTGCCCATTTGGATTTTCAAAATTTTTATTAATTCATATTTAACTACATATTTTGGGTGTTACAACAGTGTAACAGACTACATCATAAAAAACCGATTTAACAAAATAACTACGACACGACGACGGCTTCAACTATTACAATAGCACTCTCCGTAAATACGAAAAGGGCGAGAAAATTACCGAAATCCCATTTCTCACATTAAATAATTACTCCCATAGTTTGTCCACAGTTTAGATACTCGGCAGTTACGTCACAGTAATAAGTTAGAGCTAAAGAACTCCGCTTTCCGCCCATGCATTAGAAATTAAAACGAAAGCACTAACTGCGTTTTTCAATTACTGCTACGTCGAAGAGTTAAAAATAACTGTTTCAGTTCTCAATCTTAGTTAAATACAGAGCAGATATTATGGCAAAGAAAGAATGAAGGACTTTATTTATTGACTTTATTTAGCTTATAGCTAAAGAGTTAAATAGCAGATTCAAATGCAAAGGCAGAAAATGTGTTTTAAAATAGTAGTATAATATAGTAACTAAGAATTAAAACTAAACGTATTTAAATAAATAATAAGGTTAGAAATGACAATGCGCTACGCGAAACGCTACGAAGTCGTTACGTGTGACGCTGTGTGTCGCTACGAAGTCGCTACGCGTGCCGCTGCGTATAAATTTATTGTATGTAAATCGCTCCCGCTACCGCCGTGCGCGCACTCCGCGCTCTCTTGCGTCACCTACACCAAGAGTTTCCATCGGATAAATAATTCTACTCGCGCTTATCCACTTCAACTAGTACTAAATTACGTTAGTAGTGGGTGTCTCACCGCTCGCCCTCGTCGGTGCAACGTACACACGACACAGCGACCTGAGCACTTTTTGCTTAAGTCGAGCCAGTTAGGTAACCTATCTTCAAAATAATATTAAAGTGCACTCAGAATGTATGTGAATGTGATGATGCTTCCGATCATAGAATTCTTTAAAATATTTTAACCTGCCCGCCGAACCAAGGTATTTCAATAAAGCCAAGATGATTTTAGTGATTTATCTCATTGAGGGGGGCCTATAGGAGATATATGTTACTAAACCCGATTACCCCCTTGGAGTTTCCCTTGTGTTCAAAGTGAATGTATTGGGGCGGAATGTTCCACGTCAGAGGTAAAAGCAAGTATTCATGTTTAATTTCATCCCGTTCGAGAGCACGTAAAAAATCTTTTATCTGGACCCGAATTCTTAGCAAAGAATTGTTTCATAAGTATCGCGTTGATCTTTTGCAGTGACTTAGGTATACGTTAACCAACGTATACAAGGAATTTAACCAATATAATAGTATGTATAACCATACATACTATTATATTGGTTAAATTCCTTTGATTGTTTCTTTTGTACATTTTTCAAGAACTACATTTCAGTTGAAGCTCATAAATATACGAAAATCATTATGCGGGTAAATATTAGTTCCTGATATGTAAATACTGAAATTCCATAAGACCTACCTACTATAAAATTCTCCAAACTAGAAATTTCTCCAAAGAGAATTCCGGCTAAGCTAGACTAACAACACCATGTAGTGTAGGAAAATCAGACACCGATACAATAAGGTTGGACCTACAGACACATGTCCAACATCAAGATATTTTTAGACTGAAAAATGATTTTGTCAAGTCAACTAACAAAATCTAAAAAAAAATAACAAACTGCTGTTAAACACAGAACTCGACCATCACACGATTTTATTGCAAACCAACAAGCAATTGTAATCCCGTAGGTGCGTGCCACGCTGTAGGGAATTAACAACTTAGATTGGTAACTAATAAGACCAACTCTTTTATCCCACGAGCCAAAAGGTTACATGCTCTGTGCACGAGCCTTTCAGCTGTTTAGTTAGGCGGTGCACGCCACTATTGCGTGTGATTTCGTGTACACGAATTGTAATATTCCAATGCATTGTACTATTATTAATCGAAGAATGCATTTGTACTATTTTAGAAAGCGTCGAGTTTTTCGTGAAATGTATGAAAATATTCTGCTTACCTACCTCTTTTATATAAACATAGGTAGGTACAAATTAGAGAAATCAATCCTGAATGAATGAACATGAATTATAAAAAAAACAATATGTAATCCAGGGGAAGACCTTTGTCCGGCAGTGGGCCTACCTACTCTAAAGTACGATTCTGTTGTTCTTTACTCTGAATATAAGTAATGGTAAAAATATTAGGAGTTAATGGTTATAATAACAAAAATCGACTTTAGATTTGAATAACTAATAATAACCACTGTCTTCCTGGTAAAGCTAAAAAATAAGAGTACGATTGCTGCCAAGTTATTATTTCAATTCACAAAATTGTAATTCGAAAATTAAACAAAATTCGTTTGTAACTTCTATGTACTCGAATGAAAATTAACGTAACCCGTTGGTACAGCACCATCTAGCGGCAGTATTGTGAAACATGATAATTTGGGTTTTTTTTTTCATATTTTGTTTTTCAATGCAAGTCTTTACCTTTAGTCTTTATAAACAAGCAACTACTTCATCTTAGTCACTTTAAACGATTAATGCTAAGGATTTTGTATTTGGTACAAAATTATTCAACACCCAAGTTCAACGACTATTACTGCTAAACTAATAAATTTATCTTAACCGCTATAATTTTCCTTTAAAGTTCATGAAATGCACTATCATTGTGAATTTTTCCAAATTTTTCAAGTCCGCAGTTTAGCTTTTAGAGGGGGAAGGACGCCCTACTGCAGTCTTTCCCAAAGTGGGCGATAACGCCCCCTTGTGGGCGCTGCAGGTCTCAAGAGGGGCGGTAAGAGACCCAGAAAGAAAATGGGGACGTTGTGTAGAGGGGGGGGGATTTGTAATTTTATTTAGCTAGGAGGCCTCTTAAACAACGACTGCAAGAGCTCTCGACTCTCAACAACAACTTGTGAACATCAACTAATATGAATTAAAAGATTGCTCAAACTCGGTTCTATATTTCTCTCCGCGTAGTTCATATAATTATCTGTCCTATTTTATTGAATATAGAAAAAATGAAAATCATGTCAATCGGTCGCTCCGTTTCGTAATGAAAGTAGACACAAACAAACAAATAAAAAGGCAACAGACACACTTTCGCATTTTAATAGTTATTAGTACTCGCAGATATCTATCATGTTTTAACAAGTTTTTGTTAAATAACCCGAATTGTGCATTCCTGTATCAGTCGGCTGGTTCATTGAATACTTGTTCGGACTTGTTGAGTACGATTGAGTGTCGAATGAGATAAACGAGTTTATGCATGTTTGTTTTATTCCTGTTGGTGCGTGCTGCTTAAGCATTCCTATATAAACAATGTAATATTTATTTTATTTTCATTTGTGGTTTCGCGCGCAATAGATGAGCAGTACTTACGCCTCCTCTACACTACTCGTGAAGTTGAACGTATTTCTCAAAGCAAAACAATGTCGGAAGTAAAAAAGAAGAGACGGCAATACTGTGCGGAATATATTAAATTCGGATTTATTGAAAATCCCACAAACCCATCGTCGCCTTTGTGTCTTCTATGTCTAAAAACATTTTCGAATGAAGCAATGAAGCCTTCAAGGCTGCAAGATCATTTGAATAAAATGCATCCAGATAAGAAAGACAAGAATGTAGCATATTTTCAAGACCTAGAGAAGAAGCATAATACTCAGCCAAGTGTAGCAAAACTATTTTCGGCGGCTGCTAAGCAAGATGACGACGGACTTCGAGCTTCGTACAATATCTCTTTGTTAATTGCTCAAAAAGGCAAACCACATAACATCGGAGAAGAGTTAATATTGCCAGCAATAAATGAAGTAATAACTACTGTGCTTCATAAATCGGCCGCAGATATTATCCGAAAAATTCCTTTGAGTAATAATTCTGTGCAAAGACGAATTGATGAAATGGCTGAAAACAATGAAGAATCATTGTGCGATCACCTGAGGACAAGTCAATTCTCAATTCAGCTCGATGAGTCCACTTTACCAACTAATGAAGCATTGTTGTTGTCTTACGTAAGGTTTATTAAAGATGAGAAAATATGTGAAGAACTATTATTTGCTAGAAATTTAGAGACCGATACAAAAGGTGAAACCATATTCAATACATTGGAAAAGTTTTGCGATGAGAAAGAGATTCCTTTGAAAAATATTATTTCAGTTGCTACGGATGGCGCTCCGGCTATGACAGGGTGCCATAAAGGCTTCATAGCGTACTTAAAAAATAAAATTCCAGATGTCCTTGCTGTACATTGCGTTATTCATAGACAACATTTAGTTGCTAGAAACTTAAGTGAAAAACTATTTCAATCACTGCAATATGTCATCAAAGCAGTCAATAAAATCCGCAATAGCTCTTTGAATGATAGATTATTTCATCAGCTTTGTGTTACTAATGACGAGGATTTCAACCGTTTGTTGTTTCATACTGAAGTTCGTTGGCTATCAAGAGGCAATTGTCTGACTCGATTTTACAACCTGTTTGACTCTGTTGTAGAGTTCTTGGAAACTAAAGATACAGAATTGCACGACAAGCTCATAACATCAAAGGATGATATAGCTTACATGACAGACCTGTATAAATTGTTCAACGACATGAATCTCCAACTGCAAGGCGATAAACTAAATTTAATTAAAACAAAAAACGTCGTAGCTGCTTTCGCAGCCAAACTGCTTCTACACAAAAAGAATCTGGGCAGACGTGAGTTTCACAATTTTCCAAATTTATCAGTATCATGCAGTAACGACGAATTGTTTGCCTACTGCCAACATTTGGAAAACCTCCACATTGACTTCACCGAACGATACCAGGACATTTTGAACTTGGAAATACCAGACTGGGTGTTGGATCCGTTTTCAAATGTCAACACAGCAATGTCACCTCAACTGGAAGAAGAACTTATAGAATTGACAACAAACGAGGAAATAAAAATCAAGTTCAAAAATGGTTTCCAAGAATTTTGGCTACAAAAACCGATCCCGCAATTGTACCCTGGATTGTGGTCAATCGTTCAACGATTTTTGATAGCATTCCCATCGTCATATTTGTGTGAACGTGGATTTAGTGCTTTGACAACACTGCTTACTAAAAAGAGAAATCGTTTGCTTGTTACCGAACGTGGCGACTTGCGACTGTTCTTGAGTAAATTGGAACCTGATATCAACAAACTTATTAAACAGCATCAGATTCATCCTTCACATTAGTTTTTATATAAGGATTGATTATTTTAGTTATATTTTTAATAAAAGATACTCTGTTTTAATACTATAAAGTTGCGTTTCAATAATCATTCTTATTGGCAGGTGGAGCCCGTAAGAGTTAACTTGAGACCTAAGCGCCGTTGTATGTTACCTACTGCGCTCAGGTTTCAAGTTGCGGGTTACAATAAAAGTTTCGTTTAGAATTCTCCGTTAATATACATAATATACATATCTAGGTCACAATAATTAATTAATTTAATTTGAAGTTATAGTGGTTAATAGGTGAAAAAAGGGGGGCGCTAAAAAATAAATTTCAAAGTGGGCAGTAGACAAAATAAGTTTGGGAACCACTGCCCTACTGGAACAAAAATTTGCACTTAAAGTTTAATATTTCATAAATGGAGCAATAAATAGAAAAATAATTTAAGCAACCCCGAAGTCATTTTTAGAATACCTATTCAACGAGGCTTATTCCACAAATCCCCCCTAAAATCCCCCCTGAGGGGGATAAGTGGAATTTATAAATAAAAGTCCACAATTCCCCCCTGATAATCCCTCTTAGGGGGGAAAACGGGAATCGGAAAAAATACTTATTCCACAAATCCCCCTTGTAATTGAACCCTGAGGGGGAAAAGCGGCCTCAAAAAAAAAAGTCTACAATTCCCCCCTGATAATCCCCCATAGGGGGGAAAACTGGAATCGCAAAAAAACAAAGTCCAGAAATCTCCCCTGAAGTGTTAAAATTTGTTTGCCGGTGCTGATTGCCAAAATATTTACCGCGGGCGCCGGCAGATATTTTACCCAGATAACCTAGAATGCTGGAGCGAGCTTGGGAATAAATTTTGACCATTCAAACACTAATAGGAGCCCCACCAAGCGGCCTTCGTCGACATTCTCAATAAAGCTATTATAAAATTTATAATGAATCGTGTTGCGAGTTTAAATACTTTAATTAGGCAGACATGTTTAGTGACTAGTTGCGCCCCGCGGTCTCACCCGCATAAGTCTCGATTCCGTAAGAATATCAGGATAAAAAGTTTCGTATGTCCTAATCCAGGTCATGATCTATCCATGTACCAAATTTTATCCAAATCCATTCAGCCGCTTTAAACAGGGACTGAAAAGGGGTCTGAAAAATTCGAAGCGGGGCTATTAGGGCATGTGGATTGTGGGGTATCATATGAAAGAGCGCAGTTTGCACATTCTCAAACACTTTTTCTTTTTTTTTTAGGCCGCATAATTTTCGACTTTTGATGAGAAATTTACAAAATAAAATAATTTTGGGGGTGTTTGCAACTTTTGCAAGTAATTATATACAAAAATAATGCGAAATGAGCGTACTCGAAAGTGTGTCTGTACCGATGATGTAGTGGAAGGGTTTTTTTGCCAACCGATTATAGGTGTGTATACGGGGAACGCTACTAATTGGTAGTAAATAGATATTCGTGGTAGAAAAATGTAAGTGGTACATAAATTATTTTTATTGAGTATTTCATTATGGGCAACTATAGGTTATGCATCGAGTAACTATTAACAAATAATAACCGACTTCAAAAAAAGGAGGAGGTTCTCAATTCGGTTGTATGTTTTTTTTTATATTGTTTGTTACCTCAGTACGCCGTAATTTATGAACCGTATTGGAAAATTCTTTTTTTATTTGAAAGGACATACTTCCAGATTGGTCCCATTTTTGTCAAAATCCAGTTCTGATGATGGGATCCATGAGAAATTGAGGGAACTCCTCAAATATTATAGGCATACATATAGCAATTTTGGTATTTTCATTAACAACTCAAGCATTTGCATTTAGAAAGTATAATTTGGTGAAGTGGAACTGATGATGACTTCACCACAGATGGCCATCGGAACAACTCAATGACAAATATTTCACGGGTAGCGATTCGATTGCTTTAATATGGTTGCTAAGCAATTTATGTTCGTCACAATGCGTATAGTGAAGTGGAGCTGATGATGACTTCACCATCAGCTCCAGTTCTCCTGGTTCTTACCAGGAGAACTCCTCAACAATTAACGTCCCAGCATCGGGAAAAGCAATATTTTGTAACATGTGATGAGCAGTTGACATTAGGGTTTGAAACGGTATGCTCTGGAGGTGGTCCCATTGTCACCAAGTCAGAGTCTGATGAAGGAATCCCATGAAAGTCGAGGAAAATCCTCTTTAGTAGGCACATGTACAGTGTGTTAGTTCTCTCAAATCAAATGAAACCTATAGATGATTCAAGTGTTTGAGTCTGAGAGTCATCACTTGCCTATACTCATACTCCGACTTTTAATTTGCTGCAGTAAAATGACACTTCTTAATAACTCATTTCGGACTGCATTTAGAGATATGCATGTCAAATAAGTTTCGTTTGTTACACTATTCTGTACTAGAAAAACATGGTTTGGTTGATGGCCGCGAAAAACAAAAAGACGCCAAATTTTTAACCGACTTCCAAAAAGGAGGAGGTTATATGTTCGACTTTATGTATGTTTTTTTTTTTTTTTTGTATGTTCACCGATTTCTCCGTCATTTGTGGATCGATTTCGAAAATTATTTTTTTGTTTGAAAGGGTATACTCCCAAGGTAGTCCCATTGTCAGCAAGTTGGAATCTGATGAGAGGATCCCATGGAAATCGAGGGAAACCCTCAACTTTTTTTGGCAAACCTATAGCGATTTGGATATTTTTTAGAGTAACTTGAAGGGTATACTCCCATGGTGGTCCCATTGTCAGCAAGTTGGAATCTGATGAGAGGATCCCATGGAAATCGAGGGAAACCCTCAAATTTTATTGGCAAACCTATAGCGATTTGGATATTTTTTAGAGTAACTTGAGCATTTGCTCTCGGAAATCATCATTTGGTAAAGTGGAGCTGATGATGAAGACTACAGACGGCCATCGGAACTAATCAATGATAAATATTTCACGGGTTGCGATTCGATTACTTTAATATGGTTGCTAAACAATTTATGCTCGTCACAATGCGTGTGGTGGTGGAGTGGAGTTCTTCAGGTTCTTACCAGGAGAACTCCTCAAAAATTAACGTCCTAGCATCGGGAAAAGCAATATTTTGTAAAAGGTGATGAGCAGTTGACGTTAGGCTATTGGAACTTAGATAAATTACAAACTCTCTCACTAAAAAGTGAAAAATAAAAACATTTTTACAAAAAAAAACAACCGACTTCCAAAAAAAACTACAAAGTGATAAATAACTTTTATTTCGGAAGTCGGTGTCAATAAACGAAAATGCAGAACCAACGACACCGACTTCTGAAATAAAAGTTATTTATCACTTTGTAGTTTTTTTTGGAAGTCGGTTGTTTTTTTTTTGTAAAAATGTTTTAGTCATTTAAGTTACACATAAGCTGTCGTTTTACTGCAGCTAATTAAAAGTCCTACTAAAATGCCACCGAGCCGTCGATAGTAGCCACAAGCAGTCCTTAACTGTTAGGAGTTAGGAGATACGGCAATATGTCGACAGAAACTACTTATCAGTTCTTGGATAAACGTGGACTTGAAAACAATCGTCTTCATCATTCCATTTCTCGTAATGATGTAACGGGACGAACAGGTCCCGCATCTGATGATGGTAAGGGCTTGTACCTAATTGTCGAAAGAGCTTGTAATAGGCCTAATTGAATTAAAGTATTTGACTTTGACTTATCATCAGCTCAGCAGCATGAAGTGATGACTCTCAGACAACACCTACCGGTCCATTAAATTCGGAGAAAATTGGATGTGACAGACGGACAGACAGACAGATACTGAAATGATCCTATAACAGTTCCGATTTTTCGGTCGGTGTCGTTGGTTCTGCATTTTCGTTTTTTGACACCGACTTCTGAAATTAAAGTTATTTTTCACTTTGTAGTGTTTTGTTGGAAGTCGGCTGTTTTTTTTGTAAAAAAGTTTTTTATTTTTCACTTTTTAGGGTTCCTTACCTCAAAAGGAAAAATCGGAACTGTAACTGTAAAAAACAGTAAACAATGATTTGATTAATAAGTAAAATTTACCTGATTTCTATTAAACTTGCAAAATATTGTATAAAAAAAGTTGAAAATCTATTAAAGAAAGGAGATGTTTCAAAATGGGCCAGGTCTATGTACAGTAACTCAAAAAAAAGAGAAAAATCCATAGAATTCAGGAAAAATACAGATAATTCAATTAAATGTATACTGTTCTGGTAGTGAATTGATACTTATCAATTATTTTTATCGACTTTCAACATGGCGTCTCACCGATTTAGTTACTCTGTGCTTAAAAACAAGGACAATTAAGCATTGATCATAGAAATAGAACTGTTAGCTGTCACAAAAGTGTCACTTCAGTCACTTTCGTCTTGTCGTCGGTCGTGATTGTGTTCGTTTTGTTTTGAGTTTCTGGAGTTCTTTTTAACAACCTCGCTTTCGTTTTTTGGATTTAATACCGTTTCTTTCCCATCTGTTTACCTAGCTTTCGTTTTTGGACTGTTACCCGGCTTGTGTTGTAAGGACTTCGACTTTCTTGTGTGGTTTCCTCCACAGAAATAAACATGTCAAACGTCATTAATCAATCAAAATGACAGTTTACCGCCATGACGGGTTTTTGTTGTGTGTTGCAATTTCAAGTGTAATTTCTTGTGTTTACCAGCAAAACAAGCCATCTTAAAGTAATTGGACAGTTGAGAACTGTTTTAAATGAATTTTCCTATTTTTTTGTATAGTGTACAAGGACCTGGCCCAGGCTCCATACATTTTGAAACATCTCCTTTGACAGATTGGGGTAACTTGATGTGCTGGCCTCTGTACATATTAGAAATCTGTGATATGAACTGTCAAAATTGTACGGTTTCGGATTTGTGAATACCGATTACAGGACTTCGTCGATAACATTGACATTCGATACGGTACCAAACCGTGTCGTAGCGTTGTGAATAGATAAGCTAGTGTCTGTATGTACAGGTGTGATGTACAGACGCCAGCACATCAAGCTACCCGAAACTGTCAAATTTTCCCAATCAACTTTTGACCTTATGAGTTAGTGATAAAGTTGAAAATCTATTAAAGAAATTTGACAGATTGTAGTAGCTTGATGTGCTGGCGTCTGTACATACTGTTTGCGTATATATTATGTAAAATTATCTCGTTTCAAAATAAAAAAGGTTACAAGACAAGTAAATCGGTTTAGAAAAAATGGTATACTTGGCAAGAAAACGGTCAAAATGATTTTCAACGATTAAATAATCGACTTTATTCAGTTGACTATAATTTGTTATAGTCTTTTTAAGCCCATAAACTGCCTAATGTTCGTTAAAGTATACGGGCCTAAAAATTATATAAATTGCTACTAGAGTGCCTTGGAAAGAGTGTACACTAGACAAATGTCGGAGTTTTTTAAGAGAGCGGGCTTTTTGCGTTTAAAAATTCTACATACGAACACATCTATGGGCTTGACTAACCTCTAAATTAGTTGACAGATTGAAATTGTCAGAAAGTGCTTATCCTGTCAGTGTCAATGTCAATTCATTCCAAAATTGTCAAATAGCCGAAACCGAACGAAACTGAAAATCACTGAAGAAAAAAGAAATAGAACTGAAAAATCTTGTTGGAAATCTATTAACATAGGTTACAATAATCAGCTGAAAATATGTATTTCAATTCGTTCGCAGTTATATCAATAGTTGGACTATTTAATTATGCGGTTAGTTTTTTCTTTATTTCATTCTACTTTTATATATGTCAATCAATGATTCTACTGTTAACTACACGATGCTAATTTTAATGTATATTTCTTGTTTCTATTACAGGCTTGCATTGATTATGATGGTTGGCTGAATATTAAGATAGAACACTCACTAAATTGTGGTCCTGAAAAGTATTGCTCTAGGGGCAACATAGCTCTGAAGAGTATTCGCGCAGGAGCTGCAGTTATTGATCAAATACAGTTTAATCAACAACATATAGATCAATTAAAGGTATGTATCAATATCAATCATAAACCTGGGTCAAATATATTTATTTTGTTTTTATTTGTTGACTGGTCTTCATCATAAACAGGAAATAATCAAATGTAAAAAAAATGTTTCAGAGTCTTGCTGACATTGATAGTTTCTACACCATAAAGACACTAGTAACGTCTGCTGACAATAGCAAAGGAACAGAATTCTATTCATCAGTTAAAGCCAAAGCATTCCTTGCCAATGGTCTGTCAGATGTGATCAACGCATGGGTGTTGCCCAACGGGGCAGTGATTGCAGTCAGCTTCCAAATTACTAATTCTTCACAGGCATCACTTAACAAAAGCAGCAGTAATAAGATCAACTCTAACTTCTATCTTCGTTATGTTGAGCAAGCTCCAGTGTAAGTACAACCAATGTACTGGATGCATATTGTTAAATAATTTAGTAGTTGACTTTTATATTTTGTCTTTTGTTTTTTTTTTACCACAGGCCTGACACAGCAACTTACATCCAAAAACTGGAACGTGAGAGAGAAGCAAGAGAAAAGGGAGATGTGAAGGACAACAAATCATTCTTAGCCAAATATGTAAGTTACAACCAGTAATAATGTAATGATTGGTTTATAATACTGCTGTATAATTATGTAGCACTATGTATGATGTAAAACTACATTATGCAAAATAGGCACTTTGATGTGGAGTTGTGGAAACCAGCCCGAAGTACCTATTACTATGTATGAAGCATTTATTGTAGGTATTAATGTTGTCATCTTTTTTTGTTTTTCAGTGGATGTACATCGTACCTATTGCAATATTCGTCATGATATCTGGAGCAAGCAACCCAGAACCAGCTGCCCAAGGTGGCCGATAAATGAAAATGGTACTATACTATAGTTTTATTACAAAATAGTCTGTTTGAAACTAGTAAATTATTATAATACTATCTTAAAAAATATAAAAGTAAGGTTACTTTGTTTGTGAATTTATCTGGGAATATATCATGACTTTTACTCTATGACCAAAAACGGTTGCTGAAATGCACTGTACCAAAATAACTCCAGCCGGAAGAGATACTTAAACTAATCAGACTTTAGCATTCCAGTGATTCATCCTGTCGACTTTGTGTATGTAGTGTAAGCACCAGTGAACTTCTCTGTATTACTAATTCATTCAATCTAGTTTTTATCCTGCGTGAAGTAGGTAAATGTTTTGCTTTAAAACATTGTGGGACACTAAACGCCCCTAGATTTAATAATAATAAAACTTCATTGGCTCATTCAGTGTCCAAAGTAAAACAACTGTATTAGGGTGTGATTTATGAATAAGTTGCATGTCAGACTTTTATGCAATAAAAGTTAAGTAAGCTAAGTAGTTAGTTTTTTATTTATTTCATGGAAACTTAGGACAAGATGTGTGTATGTGTGTAACCAACAATTAATACAAAATTAGTTATTTATTAAAATACCAAATATATGTAACTGTAACAATGTGGGACTTAAGTTTCAAGCAACTATAATAATTATGTGATAACAAATGCTTATGCACCAATTTTTTCAATTTCTTCTGCATCTTCAATGTCAAGTAATTGAATCTTTTTACCAAAATGACCTTCTATTTCTTTACAAATATTCATGGTTTGTGAAGAGTCGATTAAATTAATGGCTATACCCGCTTTACCAAAACGCCCAGTACGCCCAATTCTATGCAAGTAAGTTTCACAATCAGCTTTCTTGTCCATGTCCATTGGCATATCAAAGTTAACAACAAGTGTCACTTGTTCAACATCTATTCCTCGGGACAGCACATTTGTGGTGATCAGTACCTTTTCTAAACCAGCTCTGAAACGGTCAAGTACTGCTATTCTTTGCTCAACAGTCAGCTCACCAGACAACACAGCAACAGAATGTCCATCTTTGGACATTTTTTCAGATAACCAGCTGGCAGTTTTTCTTGTGTGACAAAAAATAATAGCTTGACCAATTGTTATTACTCCATAAATGTTACAAATGGCTCTATACTTCTCTTCTGGGTTCTTGCATTTGACATAATATTGCTTAATATTATCCAAGGATTCCTCCTCACGTAGCAGTCTTATAATTATAGGATTAGGGACAATAATTTCAGCAAATTCCATCACAGCAGCATCATAAGTAGCAGAAAAAAACATCATCTGACAAGTTGAAGGTAAGCATTTGTGTATGCGAATGCACTGATCTTGATGACCTTGTCTGTCAATCATGACATCAGCCTCATCTAGTACAAATACTCTGATTTTGGTCATGTCAAACATGCCAAATTTCACACCCCAATCAAGCATTTTCCCAGGTGTTCCAATAATAATGTGGTCAGATATCTTAGTACCTCTAGGCACCTCTTCACCTCTAACAGCATACTTCAGCTTGATCTCAGGACAGAACTTGGCCATTTTTGCAGCAACTTCTCCTGTCTGTATAGCAAGTTCATAGGTAGGACTCAAACATAGCACTTGTGGATAATTTTTACTGGAATCTACTCTGCTCAACATGGCCAACACAAAAGCTGCTGTCTTACCAGTACCTGACTGCGATTGAGCAATCATATTTTGTGGAGGATCAGCTAAGAGGGTTGGTAAGGCAGTCTCTTGAATTTTGGAAGGAGCATTAAAGCCCATTGCATATACTCCTTTTAGAAGATTGGGCTTCAAGTGTAAAGCTTCAAATGTCTTCACAGAGTACAGGGGAGAGTTAGGATCTTTTCTCTGAATTTCAATGTCCAATTTAGACTCAACTAAGCCTTGCCTTATAATTTTCATTAAAAGAGAGGTGTCAGCTGGGTTTGCTGCATCAGGAGATTCATCAGACTCTGTAGACTGGGTAACAGGTTTTTTATTTAAACCTAATCCAGCTACTTTATTTGATACCTCCAACTCCTCTGCTTTTTGTCCCCATTGATTAGCCATATTGATACTTAGTATCTGAAAAATAACAAGAAAAAAACATAAATTGTTTTCTTGTTTGTGACATGTTCAATAAGTGCTAAACTTGAACAAAAACACTATCATAACCTGCAATATGTAACAGTTTCTTTTTTGTTTATTCGGTTTAAACAATCAATTACTTTTAGAAATTAGGAAAGACGACGTAAACGTAAATTCCTTCGCCCAAGTCACGTAAACTAAGTTTTGCGGTAGGGATGTCTTTGTTTAACTTGTTTGTTGTTACTATCTCATCTTATCCAACCCTATAACTTATAAAAAGTTAATCAAGGATCACTTTTTTGGCAATTTATTAAGAGGAGTTAGAATTGGTTCTTACCTTGTTAGTTATTTTAGAGAGAAAAATAATAATTATATCCAACGGGCATAGAACTCAAGCACACCAATGCGGACAACTGCCGCGGAATTAATTAATACATGTGTCAACTGTCAAAATTGCCAGTGTTGCCACTGTAATTTATTTCTGTTCTCTTAACCACGCCTTGTATAATCTTCTTAATATATATATAAATTACGTGTCACGATGTTTGTCCGCGATGGACTCCTAAACTACTTAACCGATTTTAATCGTACACCGTGTGCAGTTTGATCCAACTTGAAAGATAGGATAGAAAAAAAAAATTAAAAAAAAAGATATGACAAAAACGTTAGCCACAGCAACGCGTGGCCGGGTCAGCTAGTACTAATATAAATACGGTTTATAATATATACGGTTGCTCTGAACCTACTCAATGGCCTTTAATGATTCATCCAAAAATTGAGAGAAAAGCCATACATGGCTTCTCTCTCAATTCAAATCAGTTGCTAGTTTAAATATGTTAAATGTAACATATTTAGGCTAGACATTTGTACATTAAAATGGGGGTGCCCCATGAAGCTATAGATAAAAAATCTTCATGGGTGCCCCTTAATTAAATTGTTTGTAGTGTGTCCAGTATCCGCCATCCAGTAAACCTGACTATATTTAAAATACATACAAATGTCTTTAAAAGCAATAAATGTCTTTAAATTAAAATAGATACACATGTCATCCAAAAACGAAAAACTAATAAAATAAAAACACATAATATTACCTAATACGAGGGGATGTGCTACTATGAAGCTGCATCCACCTCTGCAACAGAGGCAGATCCCACCTCTCGGACAATGCCTTCAGGCTGCTGTTCGAGCTGTTTTGTAGGCGAATTAGTACACACGGCTACACATCAAGCTATACATTTCCAGTTTTAGCTGACCTCGCATTGTATAGGTTTTTCGTACAATCAGAAGTCCTAGCGAAGCGCTCCGTTTCCGAAAAAGTCATCAATCCGCGCCTCAGCAAACAGTCGAGGCACTACAACACCGCGGAAACCCTAACAGTATCTTGAAAGCATTGTTGTACTGTACGCGTAGTGCGCTGCACAGAGTACTTTTTGATAGAGTGAGAGTGCGCTGTACGCCCGCTGCGTAAAGTTGATCCACAGGCTGCACGTGTAAAACGACTGACAATATGCTTTAAAGTCACCTTTACTGGTCTAGTACAGAGGCCTGCACATCAAGTTACCCCAATCTGTCAAATTTCTTTGATAGATTTTCAACTTTATCGCTAAAGCACAAGGTTCAAAGTTTATTGGGAAAATTTGACAGATTGTAGTAGGTTGATGTGCTGGCATCTGTACATTCTCAAACTTTTTTTTTTTAGTTCTCATTGTTTGCGACTTTTGATGATTTACAAAAAAATAAACTCAAACTCAAACTCAAAGCATTTATTTCAATTAAACCATTTACAGGCATTTTTGAATTGTCAAGAAGTCGGTCAGTCACAAAATATGAAGCTAGTTGCCCATTCCAAAGCGTAGGTACCTATGGAGAAGAACGGGCAAGAAACTCCATGGACACTCTTTTAAATTATATTTTTACAAAAATATTAGTTACATCATTAATCTTGAATTTATAATTATATGTGAGAACGATGTAATAAAATAAAAAAGACGTACGTGTCAAGAGCGTCCAGAGTACAGCAAATAGTACTTAACAAAACAACAATCCAAAAAAAAAAAAATTAAAATAAGCCGAGGCAGCCAATTGATGACCAGCCCCAACTGACGGCGCCCGTTCACGAACATGACGCATAGATCAGCACCATTCAGCTCAACCATTTTGAAGGGAGCTAAATGATCCAACACACACGCCACCGTCAGCGAGACATTTTAGTGAGCATGACATACTATCAGCCGCCAGGGCATATTCAAGTCAATGAAAGACATATTATTACCCGGTAAATACCCCCCCCCCCCTCCAGTTTGCAATCTGAAATAATTTTATGTGATAGAAGTTTATTATAGGAAAAATAAAACAATATCTCTAAATAGCACACTTTATCAGAAGTCATCAACAAAATTACATTAGTTCCACTATCGGTCAAGAGATGGCGCTGACATAAAACTGCAATATTCAGACACCGCAGCTAGCGCGCAGTGTAAAAATTCTCTGACGAATGTAGGCCTGGCCGATGAAAATTTAAAAACATATTATTATGATGGTATGGAACCCTCGGTGCGCGGGTCCGACTCGCCCTTGACCGGTTTTTATAAAAAAAAAAAGGGATGTATGTAACATAAAAATATTCGCAACGAAGTCTAGAACATTCTAGAATGGCCTTTAGAACAATCACTGCAACTTGTTGCTATTATTTTTCTCAATTCTTAGTGCTTAGGAGTAGTTGGTGGGAATTTTGTCTTTACTCCAATCAATTTCCACAGTTTTGCCAGTGCGCGCGCTCTCTTCAGCTGCCGTCGCAATCTTACTAACGGCCAGGGTCTGGTAGTCGGTCACTTCCATTTGGACTCCACCTGAAGAAATAAAAATAAATTATCAACCAAAACTACCAAGATTATAAACTGACTGCACTCTACAGTTTGCCTCGCGTATGGTGAGCCAATTAAAATGAGTTATTTTAGGTAGGTAAATAATTAGATACTTTATTATAGACCAATGTTTCACGTCAATGTTTCACGAAGCAGGCGCATTTAACTTTTACTGTCATTCAGAAACATCGTATAACAAATAATAATATACCTACCTACTAAAGTTTTAGGTACTTACGGGTGACGACGTCCAAGAAGTGCTCCAATTCATTTTGGTAGCCTTGCTTAAAGCGGGAAGGGAAGGAGTAGTAGATGGGGCTTTGTCTGACGCCTTCATGGCCAATGATCACCTCGGTCGAGTGGTAAGGCCTCTCGTTTTCGACCTTAATCATACCTAGAGAAAAACAAATTTGTATTTATTAAGTTATACCACTTTAGAGTGGTATAACTTAAAGGTTAAGGCACTTGAAGATTCGAGCTGGTGAGCGAGGACCTGAAAGTTACCTCCTATTAGAAGCATACTTAGATATGGAATCAACAAGAACAAAACCTTATGCCAACAGCAGCGAAACACCGCTGTTTCGCACGGTTCTTACGACTTTACAAAATATCGATATTTCTTAATAATTTTAATATGATTGTAAGTAATAAAATAATGGTGAAAACCGCATCGAAATCCGTCAACGCCGGCTGTCGCTGAAAACCAGCGCTGGGGCTCTGTCTTGTATAGGGTCTTAGCATTATGCTGAGCGATCGCCGTTTTGCGTAGATGTGACGCATGTTTTCTCTCAAATTGATATTTTGTTTATATTTTTTCTTTTGATGCGTCATGTTTGCCGCAAATAAACGTATTTTCTTTTTTCTTCTTTCTTTCTAGTTTAGAATAACAACGCGGTCACACGCACAAACACGAAAAGTTACTTTAATTTATAATGTATGGATATAGATATGTCAGGGTTATTGTATGTACCTACCTTTGTTTCCAAAAACTTCCAGTCTCTGGTCATATCCGTAGGCAGAGTAGCGGCTGTTGTCTCCAAGCACGACTGTTCCAGACGGGAAAGTGAGAAGGAAGGCGATGGTGTCGAAGTCATCAATAGCCTTAACTTCGGGGATGAGAGCAGTAGCGGAGGCCTGGACGCGGCAGGGCAGCTCCCCCAACACCCAGCAAGCCATATCGAAGTCGTGCACTAGGCAATCGTGGAAGACACCACCTGAAAAGAATACAAGTCAATTTGCCACTAGAAACTTGCTTGCTGAAAGAGCTTTTTCAGAAACCACCTAACTAGGTTCTTTATAATGTAAATCAGTTCAGAAAAGTTTTTCGTAATTCGTGTTGTCTTTTATAGCAACAAAATTACGTCTTTCCAAAAAACAATTATCATAATAAAATAATATGATTGTTGTGGTTTTCTTAATTAAATGTTATCATTAATGTCATGGGGCCAGTACGCAATAAAATTAATCTTTTTTGATTAGAGTGTTGAGTAAATAATAAAACATCATGATTCTATGACGTTGATAAAACTACCTAAATTCAAACTCAAAATATTCCGCTCGTGTGACTCTCTTTATGCAGCCCGCCCACGTATGATAATCGGTGACCGATTTTTTGTAGGAGAAAAATAGAACGTACTGATGGCAATAGTGCAACGCACACATCCTACAAAAAGTCGGTCTAAATAACATAGAGCGAAATAATCTGACCGATTGTAGGACCTACAAAAAGTCTGACGTGGGCGGGCAGCCTTATGCATACCTACTTATCTAATCTAGTACCTACACCTTACTCTTTTCATTTGATTGAATACACTTATTTAATTTCCATAATTAGAAAATGTCTCACCAGATGTTTTCAGGTAGTCGATGGAAGGCAGCGGAGAGTCCCTGGCAGTGACTTTGAGGATCTGAACGTGTCCAACCTCCCCGTTCCTCACCCTGTTTTTCAAAGCCCTGTAGGACGGGTCGAAGCGGCGGTTGAATGCGGAGAAGAGAACACGCCCCTTAGCCTTAGCTGCCTCGTAGCATTTCCTCGTCTCCTCGATGTTTTCTGCGATGGGTTTCTCACAGAACACATCTTTGTTATTGGCAATAGAGTTAACAACGATGTCGTGGTGAGTCCAGGTCGGGGACCCGATGAACACAACGTTGACTCTATAATTGAGAATGTGTTTTCATTACTCAGCAATCGTATATTATCTAAAACTTACTGCCTGGCTGTTATTATGATTAGTAAGTTTTATAATAACTAACACCATTTTTCTATATAATACTTACTCTTTGTCATTATAGACGCGCTGTGCTTCCTTAGAAGACAGCAGAGCAACATCATCGCTGAAGTTCCAGTATTTCTTCAGGTCGGCAAACCTCTCCGTGCGGTCGTCAACGACGTATTTGAGGGTGATGCGGGGGTTGCTGATGATGCTGGTCAAGTGGATGGAGCCGGCGCGGCCGAGCCCGAAGATAGCAGCTACTACTGGCTTCTTCGGCGGCTTCACAGCATGGTTTGTTGTAACGTTGTTCACGTAACTGTAGAAAAAAGAATTGTAGTCAGTGGATATATAAAATTTGGCTCAGGATCCTTACTTAGATATAGCGCTCCTGGCGAGTATTTAATCGGAGGCGAGGAGATCAGTGCAGTGTCCACCCCTGAAGCTTAAATGATGTGAATTTAGTGTAAGTTTTCCCAAACTCAGCATTATTCCACGCAAATAGGCAGGCAGCCTAAGGAGATGATTTCTGGATTCTGGACTAGCCTCAAACGAAAAGTTGCCACTTGAAAGCAAGGATTTTCAGGTATTAATGTATTAAACTTACTCTGTGTGGAAGTAGTCCTCCTTCGGATAGGTATGAGGCAGTTTGTAAGGAGAAGGTCCGCCGAACTTTGTGGTTGCCATCTTGATTTAAAACTGAAAATTTAATGATAATTTTGAAGATTCGTGTTGTTTTCAAGGAAGATTATACTGCTTGCTTTATAACAATAGATTTGCGGTCAGCAATTCAGCAGCTAAAGTGATTTTTTCACTGATTGGCTAGCCCTCATGATTTTTCGATGTAGCAGTCTATGGAATGATAGGCCCGCATCTGAAATGGCTTAGAACATTTATTACGATGTGGAACAACTTCACAAGTCCAAAACTAAATAAAAAACCGGCCAAGTACGTGTCGGACCACGCACAATTAAGGGTTCCGTAGTTGGAATGAATTTATCCCAAGAACAAACTTAACATTGTAGTTGAAAAACATGTTCTCCCATACATTCCAACTGAAAATGTAAGTTTGTACGCACAATATTGAGAGATTTACCATGTTGTTTCAAGATCATAGACTTCTTATTAATTTTCCTGTAATCTATAGGCAAAGAACTATTTTCTGTATTTTTTTCAAAATTTTAGGCTCAGTAGTTTCGGAGATAAGGGGGGGGAATGGTAAATTTCCGTCTATTGTCTTAAATAACTTTAATACAATTTACTTTAAAATTATGAAAAAAAAAAAAATTGAGATCCTCACGGCAAGCCCTTTCATTTGATATGTCACACAGTACAGACTGCGAAACTTTTTTTTTTAAATTGTCTATTTACCCCTCAAAAATGACTCCCATTTTCAAAACTCATTTATTTACGTTACACGTCTGTGTTTGGGTCACAGAGATTCATACGTGTACCAAATTTCAACTTAATCGGTCCATAAAATTCGGAGCAAATTAGCTGTGACAGACGGACGGACAGACAGACAGACAGACAGACAGACACATGAGTGATCCTATAAGGGTTCCGTTTTTTCCTTCTGAGGTACGGAACCCTAAAAATGGGCACTTAAGCTAATAATAAAACAGGAATTTGTCTAATAAACTCTAAGCACTCAGAGCTATTCCTAACATCCATACTAATAATATAAATAATGCGAAAGTTTGCAATTCAAAGCGATTAGATGAAATTTGGTATAGAGATATTTTGAGTCCCAGGAAAAGAAGGACATAGGATACTTTTTATCCCGATATTCCCACGGGATCGGGGCTAATGCGGGTGAAACCGCGTGACGCTGCTAGTATTACATAAATAAACTTAGTAATTTCGGCTACGTCCACTTTGTAGGTACTGTAGGTAAGGTCGTGTCCTAAGTAAGTCGCGCGAATGTATCGTCGCGCCTTCCAGTTTTCCGAACAAATGAATAACAATGGGGAAAGCCAAATAAGTTCCCAAAACAAGCTAAAAATACAAGGTGAGATGTGGTTTATTTAATTTTTGCGAAAATGAGTAATTGTTGAGTTACTATGTGCTCCGAAATTGGCGTCCAACACTTTCCGAAAGACCGTAAAATTAGAAGATTGTGGCTCAAAGCTTTTCCTAAAGAAAACAATGTAATCAAACTGAAATATTTTCGAGGAAAGTGATTACGAGGGAGGAAATAAAAATTAATAAAAAGGTTTTAAATTCTGTCAATGGGCGTTCCTCAAGGTTCTAAATTCCCTAGGTCCCTTCCTTTTTTTACTTTACATTAATGATTTACTCCAGTTACTTCAAAATCAACCGAAATTGGTGTTATTTGCAGATGACACTTCATTGCTCTTTAAAATAGACCGACGGTCACAAAATCTTGACGACGTGAATAACTCTATTCTTGAGGTCCTAGATTGATTTACGGTAAAATATAATGCATTAGATTTAAAGTGCCTACCTAATGTTAGAAGTAACGAATGTGACATCATGTTGATTCTCCTATGGAACTACCTATTTAAAAATTATTTATATTATGCCGGTACCTTACCAATAATTTTTTTAACGAAAATACTAGCAGCGCTAAGCGGTTTCACCCGCATAAGTTTCCCGTGGGAATATCGGGATAAAAACTATCCTATGTCCTTTCCCGGGACTCAAACTATCATCTAAATCGGTTCAGCGGCTTAAGCGTGAAGTCCCTCCCGGAACCAAATGGAAAAGACCCTGACTGGCGTTCTATTATTGCGAATTCTCACTGAACTAATGTATATTTCTCTATGTCAATAGTACTTTCTAATTCCATACTAACTAAACTACATATTTGACATACGACAAGGACAACACTACGATGGTAGTCATATCACTGACCTCTATTAAACACTTGTATAATACAGGTCAGTGAGTCATATCCACGGGTCATATCCATTATGTTGTGTTTATTATATTCATGGACTTATAAAACTATAGATATAAGTCCATGCATGATTATATTTTTTATATAGACTGTTTAGCGGTTTTGCCAGTGCCTTTATTTACACCTGCGCAATAACACACTCGGCTTCCTTAAGGCGACTACATGACCTAAAACGCGGTCACTATCGGACTGCATAGAAAAGAAAGAGAAGCGCAATGACACAACGCTGGTAATTTATTGCAATATATGAAACAATCATCTATTGTTGATTTATCAAACACCAAACAAATAAAAACCGTATACTAAAATTCGGGGAATTAAATTGTCTTTTAAATGGTGAAAGTTTTATGAAAATACACCCGATAGTGTTTGCGTGATTATCGTTTTTATGTCCGCGGTAGACATCACTTTACAAAGTAATTACACTATGTTAAAAAAATATAATTGCAAATACTCACATATCAAATTACGAAGCAAATGGTCTTGTATGACATTTATTTTTTTCGAAGAAATCAGTCCGGTCGATTAGACGTGATGTTGAATTTAAAATCATTAGAAGTCGTATAGTATATCTGCGCCTTAACGCGCTCGCCCACAGAGCATGTAACCTTTTACGCTCGCTTGCGGCTCGCGCGAACAATACCCCCTCGCGTGCAATGATCACCATAGCACACATGTGACACATGTATCATAATATACTTTACCTATTGTGGTAATGCATCGTCTTCACATAACTTTCACTACTATAATATATATTAAACAAAGTCAAGTATAAACGCGAAACTACAGAACGGATTTTCATACGGTTTTCACCAATAGACGGAGTGATTAGTAGGTAGTGCTGTAGTTTGCATGTTTGTTACTCAATTACGCAAAAATAGCTGAACGAATTTGAATGAAATTTGGTACACAGATAAATTATACCTAATCTCGATTCTAACAAATCGACCACCATGCGGACAAAAGCTAGTACTTACAATTATATAATTAATGTATACAAAATATTGTTAAACAAATTTAAAAGAGTAAGGGTGGACTTTCTTTCCCATTCTTCTCCATACGAAACTACCTTTTCAAAGAGACAACTGTATTTTCTTGCAAATTTTAACCTTCTAAAATGCCTTTTACTTGCCATGTTGAATGTATAATCAAAATATTATTCGCGACTATAATAGATATGTATTTACAGAACTACAGTAGATAATTAAATTTGTACCATAAGCACTTTTTCATAAGATATTTGTTATTAGGTATGTTATGTACACACGGCTACACATCAAGCTATACATAACCAGTATAAGCTGACTTCTGATTGTACGACAAACCTATACAATGCGAGGTCAACTCAAACTGGAAATGTATAGCTTTATGTGTAGCCGTGTGTACTTACAAATCTAATTTAGAAAGATGTATTAATGATTCTAATTCTGTAAATACGTACCTGTTATAGTCGCAATCATAATTTGATCAAGATACAACCTGACACTGACCTGAATATTGCAAAAAACGTAAGAAAAATTTTCTTTTGCGGGCTACAACTGTGCATTTCCTTAAATATGTAGTTTTCTATCATCTGTCCAAAGTATACGGCATAAAGTCCGACCTTTATGCCGTAGCTCTAGCTAGTAAATGAACTATTAAGCTTCTTACCAGAATTCAATGACGGAGGAACCGATTCCCACAGCCGCGCTGTTAAGTGTGACATACGATGTACCGCGAACATATTTATATACCTACATACTTACATTCGCGATAGCCAGGTCACCATGACGCTGTATTTTATAAATTTGAAATTTGCTCCCCAAATCTCAAATTTATAAAATACTAGCTTTTGCCCTCGGCTTCGCTCGCGTTAATTTTAAATTTAACAATAATTCGGCTTGTACGCTGAAAAAAACCGGTCTTTCGACACTCTAGACTCACGAAATTTTATCATCATTATTTCAGCCGAAAAACGTCCCCTGCTGGCTGTCCGCCTTCCAACGCTACGTCTTCCGGTACGCGGTCGCCACTCCAGAACCTTTCGGCCCCATCGGCCATTTGTTCTGCGAGCAATGTGCCCTGGCCACCGCCACTTAAGTTTGGCAATTCTTCGGGCTATGTCTTTGGTTCTCCTGAATCTCCTCATTTCTGATTCGATCACGCAGGTAAACTCCAAGCATAGCCCTCTCCATTGCCCTTTGGGTGACTTTTAGCCTTCTAATAAGGCCCATTGTGAGCGGACACGTTTCAGTGCCGTATGTCATCCCAGAGCAAAGACTTTTTTTTTTAAGCATGGAAAATCATCAAATGACCCCTCCTGCTCTGGGCGCTCTGGAGCGGAAGGGAGTGTCAGACTCTTACTGACTAAAACCCATCCGTGTTCCTTCCTTAGCTCTTTATGTTCCGGGGTAGCGGTAACCCTTTCGGACAATCCCGCTGCCCCGGCGGGCTTCGGCCCTGACGGGCCCCTTCACTGATGCTGACATCTCTTTGAGGCGCGCGTGGAACACATACGCGCAGTCCGGCACGGTCCTGCACCTGCATCAGGCGGTAGGTGAGAACGCCGTGACGTCTCTCTAGCCACTCCTCAAATAGGGGTCTTATCGCCACTATCGTGGCGTGCCCTGCGCTGGGTTGCGACAGTCGCTCTATCCATGCCGCCATTGGATCGCGCCGGAAGTCCGTCCGCTCCGCCGCGATTTGCCGCGGAAGCGGGTCCCCCCCCCCCCCCCGTAGTGCCTCCGCTCACCACTCATACAGGCGCGCGAGGACTATCGCCTCCAGATCCCATGGCGGCAGTCCGGCAAGGAGGCTTGCCGCCTCGCCCGAAATTATGCGGTACCCCCTGATCAGCCTAACGGCTACCAACTTTTGGTGCGCGTTCAAATAGTGGGTGGCTATTCGCCGCAGTGAACGCGCTCACACCGGGGCCCCATATAGGGCTATGGACCGCACGACCCCCGCGTAAAGCCTCCGTTCTGAAATACCTTAAGAACGGGTTTTCCGCCGGCCTTCAGGAGCTCGACCGTAATTCCGTCATCACCCGGCCGCCTTGTTATTTTTAAACTGCTTCAGAGCTATCCTAATCTCGTACAGGCTAACGTCCGGGATGTCTTCGGTATAGTATCGGGTCATAACGGATAGATTCGTAACGGGATTACTTGTTGACGTGTATAACTGTCCATAGAACCTCTCGATCTCTCTCAACAGCTCAGGTTTGGCGGATACGATCCTGCCATCATCGGTCTTCAGTTTCGTAAGCTGGCACAAAATGTATTAGGCTAAAATAAAAACTAAAGTTTCTAATATAATTCAATCATGATTCGAAAGACACGTGGCGAAATCTATTATCATGTTTTCCTCGGAAACAGCATTTTTTTTCGGGATGAAAGATACCGTAATGTTCGTTTCTACACACCTTTTTTTTTTTTTAAGGATGGGAAATTATCCAATGACTCCTCCTGCTCTGGGTGGAGCGGAAGGGAGTGTCAGACTCTTACTGACTAAAACCCATCCCGTGTTCCTTCCTTAGCCCTTTATGTTCCGGGGTAGCGGTAACCCTTTCGGACAATCCCGCTCCCCCGGCAGGCTTCGGCCCTAACGGGCCCCTCCTTTGATGCTGACATCTCTTTGAGGCGCGCGTGGAACACTTACGCGCCGTCCAGCATGGGCCTGATCCTGATCGGACGGCGAGCTACCCATTACTCGCCGTACGCAGGCCCGCGCCTACGGTGGCCGGGAGTCGTCACGCGGCTCCCGACGCCCGGGGCGTCTCCCGCGGCGGCTCTCTCGGCTCTCTCCCTAGCCCATCCCGCCACCTCCTTCGCTAGCATGACTGCTTCGCAAAAGGAGGTGACTGCCTCCCACTCCCTCTCACTCCGGACCATGGTTTGAACCAGAGCCGGGCGCGAGAGGTCGTCGCTGCTGCCGATCGCCTCTACGAGGACATGGCGGTGCTCCTCCCAAGCGGGGCAGACCTCCACCGTATGCTCCACCGTGTCCTCTGGGCGATCCTCGCAGTGGTGACACCCGGGCGTTTCCTCCCGCCTGATGATGTGCAGGAAACTCCCGAAACATCCGTGTCCGGTGAGGACCTGCGTTAGGCGGTAGGTGAGGACGCCGTGACGCCTCTCTAGCCACTCCTCAAAGAGGGGCCTTACCGCCGCTATCGTGGCGTGCCCGTTTCTGTACACCTGACAACGTAAATCTATTATATATTTGATTATTTTGTTTTTTGATTGTTCTACCTAATGCTCTAAAACTTTATGATATGATCCAAAGGTTGATTGAAATAAAGAAATTGAATTGAATTGAATTGAATTATATGTAATAATATTATATTATAGATATACATGAATATATTATATAGTTAGGATACCTAAGTAGGTACGAGGATAAGATAACATCAAGATAATTTAAGAACCACCCGAACGTAGGTACTATTACATATATTATTATCTAATACAACAATATACACCTTCAGATAACGATAAAAATCTATGAAACGCTATGGGGTCTAGAATCAAGTGCTGGAATCGTGGTTACAGTTTGAGCGTCGATGTCCCTGCCACCCGGTTTTTCTCTAGGATGACAATAACGCATCTGCAGAGCCTTTGGTAATGCATAATTAGGTACAATAAAACTTCCCGTACCTACCCCTACATCCGAATTCTGAAAGGCAAAAAAAAATTGCTAAGCGTCTGTTAAACTCATGTCAACTAGTTTGACTAGCTGATTGAAGTAACAACAGCCTATCCAGGAAAGAGTTTGATTTTGACACTTTGTTGCTTAGGTAACCTTAGAACTATACTTAGGTATTCTAGATAGTACAGACGCCAGCACATCAAGCTACTACAATCTGTCAAATTTCTTTGATAGATTTTCAACTTTATAGCTAAAGCACAAAGTTCAAAGTTGATTGGGAAAATCTGACAGTTTCGGGTAGGTTGATGTGCTGGCGTCTGTACAATAATATAAAGTATAACATGTTTTCGTCGAACAATGAAGGTACCTAGGCACTGACCCGTACACAGCCACTTGACCTATTAATATATTTATCAAGATAAATTAAAGGCCACAATACATAAATATAATTATCACACCAGCACTAACTATAGATATGCACTAGGGTTGTGAATACTTGTGAAAACAGAAAAATAAAACATGAAATCCTAATCAAATAATATAATAATTCAAATCTATATAATTCTATGCAAATACAATTTTATATTTTATTCTGTTCCAGCTTTAACGGGACTAAATATTCCGCACTTCTTTCAATGGGTGGGCAGAGAATAAAGAACGCCACATTTTACAAGTACCTAAAGCCGAATAAAATTAGTCTTAATTGGGGGCAAGCTCTCGACGACGTCAGCCCGAATGTGGATCCTGGAGGAGCTTCATGGGAATCAAGACCCCTCCCCCCCTCTCCTTAACTGTATCTAGGTCGACAATCGATATTTTTTGTAATCACATGGATACATTTCATCTAAATACTTTGCATGATGTGGAGACATGCGCAAAATACACGCATATCTAATACTTACCTACAAACAACGATGTGCTGTTATTAGTGACCAACCGAAACACGATTTTCAGCCGAAACCGTAACCGAATCTTCGGCTCCCCTTCTAGTTTCAGCCGAAACCGAAGCTTATTATATACCTATAGTTAAGAAAAAGTTAAGTAGGTACATAATTAATTTTCTGAGACCCGTCGTTTTGAAGATTTTTTACAAATTATGCTGCGTGCTTCTTTCTCGATATAAATGTTATTTTACCATGCAGCATTCTCGAGTCACTCGGCAACTACTCAAAGCACTTCGTAATAATGATCGAACTTCACACACAGGTAAGTTCGTTTGATCATCTATAATTTGCATAAGGGCTGATTTTGCAATTGTAAGACTTCTTTTATATCCAGATTTTTTGTGAAAAACTGTCAAAATTTCAAAATGACGTTTAAAAAATAAGCACTAACTCAAATAAAATAAAATCTTGGCCTTAGCAGATATGCACTATTATTTATTCATTTTTCGGATGATCGATTCAATTCATAACATTTTAGCATTAGCAATCAGAGATTCGTTTGCATTCATGCATTGTTTTATGTCGTGTATCCAAAAAACGGGCATCTAGCCGCGGGAGGGCCCTGGTGACCTGTAATACAGGTGGCAATGGCAAATGGTACAATCTCAGGCTCCAGTCTCTCACAAAGTTAGCTCCTTGTTCGTGCACTACTGTCAAACTCTGTTCATAACGTGTGTAGAGAAAATAAACGTTTTATTATTATTATTATATTTTATTGAGGCCCATTGAACGTTTTCAATGAAATGAGGCACCAACCGACGATTATCCTTGTTGGCACTATGCAAGTGCACCCAAGGACAACCCCCGGTTGGTGTAGGATATGGAAAATATAAAGTTGGACTATGGGTTTGGGTGGCTAAAGTGGACTGGTTGCCAAGAACTATGGAAGAACTATGACCCCTGCCTGATCAATGTTTAATATATACACGGATAAAATAGCAGGGGTTGATTTGCACACTCAATAATGGGCCCCCGAAAACGGTCGCTAGCACATAGTGACGTAGCGACAAGGGGGCAACATTTCCTGAGGTGCTTATGAGAAGTGGAGAGGTATTCCACGGCTATCAGGACAATCCCGGAAGTACGGTCAAGATCCCTACCAGCATCTTACTGGAATACTTCCTTCCTCCGAGCACGTTTGCTCTTGCGAATCTCCACTTAAGCCAGCCAATAAAGGCAAGAATGAGATGGGAGCTCTGTTCCTCGTCATTGTTCACTCCAGCCGGCCAATAAAGGCAAGCCAGAGGTGAGGTACAAGACTTCTCCCGGGAGATAGGGTCCGTGGGGTCGCTACTGCCCAACAGCTCGCCACATGCTGCCCTGCGGATTTCTGTATCTCTCTTGGTCTGGCTCCTCACCTTAGACCCGTTCCGGCAAAGTAAACTTTTCCGGCACGGGCCTAGAGTTCGGAGCGCGCAAGCCCCACCACGACGTCAACGTAGAGATACGGCGATGGGGTTATTATTATTATTATTCAATCGTTTTTCGGAAGCTAATATCGAGCGAAAATATTTTATCCCTTTTTTTTTTAATGATGGGAAATCATCAAATGACCCCTCCCGCTCTGGGTGGAGCGGAAGGGAGAGTCAGACTCTTACTGACTAAAACCCACCCGTGTTCCTTCCTTAGCCCTTTATATTCCGGGGCAGCGGTAACCCTTTCGGACAATCCAGCTGCCCCGGCAGGCTTCGGCCCTGACGGGCCCCTCCTTCGATGCTGACATTTCTTTGAGGCGCGCGTGGTACACATACGCGCCGTCCGGCACGGGCCTGGTCCTGATCGGACGGCGAGCTACCCATTACTCGCCGTCCGCAGGCCCGCGCCTACGGTGGCCGGGAATCGTCACGCGGCTCCCGACGCCCGGGGCGTCTCCCGCGGCGGCTGGGACGGGCGGCTCTCTCGGCTCTCTCCCTCGCCCATCCCGCCACCTCCTTCGCTAGCATGACTGCTTCGCAGAAGGAGGTGACTGCCTCCCACTCCCTCTCACTCCGGACCATGGTTTGAACCAGGGCCGGGCGCGAGAGGTCGCCGCTGCTGCCGATCGCCTCTACGAGGACACGGCGGTGCTCTGCCCAAGCGGGACAGACCCCCACCGTATGCTCCACCGTGTCCTCTGGGCGATCCTCGCAATGGTGACACCCGGAAATATCAGCCAAACATTTCAGCATCGGCATCGTTAGAAAATACAATTTTTAAACAGTACTCAAATGGAACGAGTCGCTAAAACGTGATGCGCAGCGTCGAAGTAAACGCTGAAACGTGTGATTTTGCTAATGTGACCGAACGCACAGTCGCCATTCGCCAAGATGCATCTGCTGTTGCTCTTATAGCTTGTACCAATCTTCCAATAAGCGGATAAATCCCTAGTCGCGGACACTAAAATCCTGTCCGCTAAGACCATATACTCTTGACTTCTATTTTTTCGGTTGTGTACGTAAAGGGTTGAAACGGGACGGGACCCCATTACTAAGACTACGTTGTCTATCCATCGGTCAGTCGTTCGTATTCTATCGAACCGACAGCTCACGAACGCCATGTGCCAGTTTCGGTCGGGCCGAAGATCCAGCCACATTTTGGTCGAAAACTGCAAAACCTGATTTTTTCGCCGAAACTGGCCGAAACCGAAACATTTTGTCGGTCACTTATTATAGCTGTTATTATAATTATGTGATGATGGACCCTGGAGTTTCTGTTGGCCCTTCTCATTAGGAAACCACCAATTGGAACCGTGTACCTAGCTCCTAACGTTTCATTAGTGCCCATGTAGGTTTATGTAAAATAAAATATTTTGATTTTGATGCACCAGTTCGTTCATTGTGAATAAATATTGTTCGCACGATTCCAAGTTTGATTATGCCGCGTCAGAGAGAGTCAGTGAGTGTCCTACCATAGATCCTACGACAAAAAAGGTAACAGGCGGTCGACACAGGCAAAAGAAGCTGAGCAACTTCTTAGACGTGGAAATGAAATGTTCCAGAATAGTGTCAAGACAAACCGCCTCGGGCCCCCGCCGCGGTCTTTCCCACCAACTTTACTTTTGAATGAAATCCCTAACACGGTCAAAATACAATACAGAAGCAGTTCAGAGTTAGAGGTCTCTAAAGAGAGGAAAACCCTCGAAGAGGCTATCAATTTAAAATGCTCATAACATCAATGGCTAAAATTTTCGAGTTTGCTTCGCTCGGTCTTGCATCCTACCTTCTCAAAGCGTTTCGAACATTTTTTTTTTTTTATATTCTTTATTTTATTTAGGAACTTTTGAACGCAGTTCATGCCAGTTCCATCATAACTTAATCTATGACTAATAACAAAGTAATGATTATGTCTATAATAATACTAAAGAAATTATACTAAGTACCACTGTTGTTATTATTAACTAAAGTGTAAATCATTTTTGCCTCCTGTGACGAAGGTTGAGCCAATATGTTGGTGAATATGCCTACATTTAGTTTATTTAATTTTAATTTCCTTAATAATCTACATCTTTCGGGTTCATTCCTACCACACTCCATTAAGACGTGTTGCATCTTCTGTTTTACCATCACAAAATTCGCAATTAGGTGAACTGACTTTTTTCATTAGAAATGCAAAACCTCTCAACGGCATGTGGCCGGAACGAACCCTGTGTGCTGTGACTATGTCATTTCGTGTCAACGCACCGCTGCTAAACCATGGGATACGAGGAGGTTCTTTTTGTATGATACCTTTAGATTTTGACCTCTCATCAAAGTGATTTTTCCATTCTTCATGGCAGTAGTTTTTGAATTTTGATATAATTTCGGAATACATTGGTCTAATATAAATTTCTACTCCGGAAGTTCCTGCTACTTTAGCCAATCTATCTGCCTCCTCGTTTCCCCGCAGACCAATATGGGACGGTATCCATTGCAACACTACATTAATGTTATCATTCATAAATTGATAAATTTTACCTAACACGACGTAGGCTATCGGTACACCTCTGTATCCATAGGCGCATCGAACCACATGCTGAAGAGCGCTCTTGCTATCTGTGAGAATAACAATATTTGTACGACACAGTGTTGCTGCATACGACAGTGCTTCAGAAATTGCCAATAACTCTGAAGTCATAATGGACACCTTAGATACAATTTTATAACTACCACTATTTTTATTTATTGGATCATAATAAGCTGCTCCCATGTCTTTACTCTTTGAACCATCAGTGAACAGCTTATGCCATCCCATATAGGTCCCATTTAGTTCAAGTATGATGTCATTTCTTAAACAATTCGTATCATACGATTTCTTAGGTCTGTTTACACTTTGCAACTCAGTTTTAATTACATTTTGGATGGCAATGTAACTACACCAAAAGCTAGATTTGAACATGTCCAACGGATTTGATGAATAAACTTTGTCTTCTTGAATCTCATTAAAAGTACTCATTAAAATAGGTTTCTTTTTACTTGTCCAATATCTATTGTCACAGAGACTACCGAGATTGGACAATAACTTACTCGTCTTGCCATTGGTGCATGATTTTGATTTCAAACAATACTTAAAAGCCAAATATTTACGCCTAAGATATAATGGGGTTAAGCACAATTCGCATTCCATTACGTGAATGGGTGTGGTTCTAATGAAACCTCCAACTATCCTCATGGCTTGGTTCTGAATCTTTTCTATTTTAAATAAACGAGACTGTATACTACTATCATATAGAAAACCACCATAATCGATCCGGCTTCTAATTAGAGCCACATACAAACGTCTTAGATGTATTGGATGTATCCCCCAATCACGACCAGCCAATACTTTAATGATATTTAACATTTTCTGGCATTTTTCAGACAGTTCATTGATGTGTTTTCCCCATCTGAGTGACGAATCTAACCACATACCTAAATATTTCATATTTTGATTTGATGCCAAAGGAACCTCATTTATATATAATTGAATTTGTTGTCGTCTAAATCCCCTGCTAAATAAACATAATTGTGATTTTGTGGTTGATATTTCAAGCCCTATGTCCAATAATATTTCAATTATATTGTCAAGAGACATCTGTAACTTACTAATACTATCAATTAATTTTTTACTAGAAATAAATATAACGAAATCATCCGCATATTGGCATATTTGTACTAAATTCGTTTTACAAATATCCACAGTTACAATATTAAAAAGCAAAGGGGAGAGGGGGTCCCCTTGTGCCAAGCCTCGATTAGTCCATCTCACGATATCTCTCCCGTCCTCCGATTCATCTTTAATTACTAAATGACGTTCCTTTAAAAATTCCCATAAATAATTGCATATCTGACTACCAACTTTCAATTTATCTAAGTACTGAACAACACTCTCAATTAAAACATTATTGTATGCATTTTCAATGTCAAGAAAACATGCTAGAGTGGGATAATTTTTGGTAAATCCAATTTGAATATATGTTATAAGCTGGGTGAGAGAATCCAGGCAAGATTGACCTCTCCGAAAACCGGATGTACTCGGGGATAATATAGTATTATGTTCAGTGTACCATTCTAAACGCTTACATATCATTAAATGAAATATTTTACATACACATGAAATTAATGATATAAGTCTCAATTTAACATTTGTATTATCTCTTTATTTCACTATATACACATATAAATTATATTTTTAAATATTATGATATAAGGGTGTGCCCCAGACGGGTAACGAGAACTTATTTGAAATAATTGCCAAAATTGGCGCTAAAATCAATTACCCTGTCACTAAAAATCAAATTAACTTCATCACACGAGTACCTACTAGCGAGAAAGACCGTATAAAACCAATCATAGTCTGCTTCTGCCAACGTTACGTGAAAGAGGATTTCATAGCAGCTGCTAGGCACGAACTAAAGGCCTCGCCCCTGACGCCAGATAAAATTGGAATGAGTGGCAACCAAAAAATCTTCATAAACGACCACCTTACAATAAAAAACAAAATATTGTTGTCTAAAACGAAGAAAACATCAGCAGAAATGGATTTCCAATACGTTTGGGTCAAACATGCGAAGATACATGTAAGAAAAAACGATACGTCGCCACCGCTGGTTGTCAAATCAGAAAAAGATCTTCAGAAAATTGTTTAAATTACTTACGATTAATAAATATTACAACCGCTTTTAGAATACTATGTTTCGTATGTAAGTCTGTGTTATGGCAAAAGTTGTTTGAGAATCTTAGTCTTATGTGTGCTGGTTGCGTTTTCCTATTATTTTTGTGTCGCTCCACGGTGTGTCTAAGTAAGTCTATTCTACATTATTTTTGCAATTTATCTTTTTGTTATGCTAATTTAAACCATTTCCGTCGTGCAATAGGGTACATTTTCCTTTATGAACCATCCCCAGTTATGTCAATTAACTCCGAGGTGCTCTTATCACTTTATTGGTCGTCGCTTTTTGTTTCCTTTTATAACAACTTTTTTGATAATGTTATTACTGCTGCTCACTGTGTATTGCTGTGTCTATTTTTTTACTTGACCACTACCCGCACTAAGCATTATAAAAGTTGCGACAGTGACCTGCACTATAATCTATCTGTATTACATAATTTACTTTTTTATCTATTCTTAAGTTTTTTGATTGTAGTTAAATGTAATTATGGCTACGCTTAAAATCTACTACCAGAACGTGCGTGGTCTGCGTACAAAAACGAACATTGTGTGTCGCGGAGTATGTCTCAGTTCTTACGATATCATAATATTCACGGAGACGTGGCTGGATGATGGTTTTAACAACAGTGAATTATTTGATGGACGTTACCTCGTTTGGAGACGCGATCGTGACTACTCCCGAACCGGTCAGATGCGTGGTGGTGGTGTATTGATAGCGGTGAAACATGATCTTACAATCGTTGAGCGGTTGGATTGGCGTAGTTCTGCGGAGGATATTTGGGTATCTTTAATCCTTAAGAGGTCCAAACCACAGGTTAGTTACAATTTACATATATGCGCACTTTACCTGTGCAAGGAGAATCTAGGTAATTCTCATAGTATTCAGTTGCGTAATTTCACAGATAGTCTCAACAACTTAATTCTGACTCACCCACTAGACAAGTTTTTGCTGGTGGGTGATTTTAATTTTGGTAACGACGTCGAGTGGTGTAATGGGGACGTAGCTACCAATGGTGAGTTAATTCCGCATAATATTACTTCTCAGCATGTTATTCAGTTCTTCGATACAATACAGACGTTCGGCTTGTCGCAGTATAATGGTGAGCGGAACATTAACTGTAGATTACTTGATCTGGTATTCTCTAGCGATACTGTGACTGTCTCGGAATGTACGGACCCTCTTGCTCTGCCAATTGATTTTCATCACAAGCCTTTAATTATTGAGACAAAATTTATTGAAATTCAAAAACTTGTCGACAAACCTAAGCAACGTTATATCTTCTCGAAGGGTAATTATGATGCTATTAAACATGAACTTGATCTAATCAACTGGCCCCAGTTATTACAATCCACGAGCTTGGAAGACGCCGTTATTAATTTTTACAGTAAGCTATATGAGCTTAGGGATAGACACATACCTTTAAAATCCGTAAAACAGTCCTCTTATCCTCCTTGGTATACCCCATCACTAATTAAAATGATTAAAGAGAAACACAAGTATCATAAGAAATATAAACGATACAGTAACTTATCTGATTATCACTCGTTTTCATTACTGCGTACCAGAGTTTTTGAGCTGGAAAAAACCTGTTATGACAATTATATGACAAACATTGAGGCTTCTATTGTAAAAAATCCGAAATCATTCTGGACGTTTGTAAAAAGTAAGCGGAGGGCTGGCTCGTTTCCTAATGAGATGTTCTACCGTGAGACCACTGTGAATGCAGGACAGGATATCAGCAACCTCTTTGCTACCTATTTCCAGTCCACCTTTTCAGAACCTGAATCAGCGGCTGATGTTGAACTTACTTCCAATGAGCAATGTTGTAATACTGCAATGTCTGTCAGCACGGTTGACATAAACCACTCGCGTGTGTTGAAGCTGTTGAAATCTTTGGACCTCAGTAAATCAGGTGGGCCTGACCTAATACCTCCTATGTTCATAGTCGCATGTGCTGATAGTCTTGTGGAACCCCTTTCTATCTTATTCAAGCGCTCTCTTTCTGAGGGTAATGTTCCGAAGATTTGGAAGTCTGCTTTCGTCACCCCCGTCTTTAAAAAGGGCGATAAGGCTAATATTGAAAACTATCGCCCCATATCTAAAATTTGCCTTTTTTCTAAAATTCTTGAACGTATAGTTTATACCGATGTCTATGCAGCTTTCAAGTCAATTCTTGGTGAGGAACAGCACGGTTTTGTTAGGAACCGCTCGACCACGTCTAACTTGCTTCTGTCACATGAGTATATTACAAACGGCATGGCACAGCGACAGGTAGACGTGGTTTATACCGACTATAGTAAGTGTTTCGACCGTGTTGATCATTGCATGCTGCTGAGGAAGCTGTTTCTCGCCGGAATACACGGTGACCTGTACCGGTGGTTCTCCTCCTATATAGAGAACAGAACACAGGCTGTGGTGCTTCAGGGCTACACCTCTGGTTGGAGTTCTATCAGTTCAGGCGTGCCTCAAGGCTCCATTCTGGGTCCACTGTTATTTATATTGTTCATTGCAGATATCAAGCAATGCTTTCGTCATTCGTATATTTTACTTTATGCTGATGACATGAAGATTCATAAAGTTGTGCGAGATATGTCTGATGCATGTCAGTTGCAAGATGACCTGTATAGGTTTGAAATATACTGCATCCGTAACAAACTCCAATTAAATGCCTCTAAATGCTCCATCCTAACATTCTCACGTTGTACTTCTATGATAAATTTTAGTTACACCTTGAACGGTCAGCTCATTAGCAGGCTAAACAGCATAAGAGATTTAGGGGTAATCATAGACAGCAAGCTTTTGTTTGATCAACATGTAAATAGCATAGTTACAAAGGCATCCAAGGCTCTGGGATTTATACTACGCACCACGGCCTGTTTCAGATCTCTTAAACCGGTTAAAATCTTATATTGTTCTTTCGTACGCAGCCATCTAGAATATGCGTCACAGGTTTGGAACCCGCAGTATGAGACTTATAAGTCCCGTATTGAGGGCGTCCAAAGAAAATTTCTACGTTATCTAGATTATAGGACTCAGCAATACTCAGTTGACTATGAGCACCGCTGCAAACGGTATCACTTCCTTCCTCTGGAGATGAGACGTTATATTGGAGACATGAGTTTCCTGTTAGGTATTGCAAATGGCCACATTGACTGTCCCGAACTCGTTGCTAATCTGTCATTACGCACGAATCTGATGGGATTACGACAACGGCCGATATTAAGTGTACCATTTGCGATGACTAATTACAGGCGGAATGTTTTCTCAATAAGAAGTGCACATAGTTTCAATGGACTTCCTAGGGACCTTAATGTCGACTTGTTCTGCACCAGTGTGGCGACCTTAAGGCGGCTTTTGGCACAGTCATTTTTCAGTGATAGTTGACTTATCTAGGTGCAGTCGGCAGAGTAGATGGATGTGCGGGGTCGTCGGGTGTGGTTGGGGTTTCGTAAGAAGCCGATGGATGTTCTCGAATGAATTTTTTTTTTTTTTTTTTTAGAAAACAAAAGTTCATTTATCAAATAAAATGTCAATCGACAACTTCCATCGGTTTCTTTCTTTCTTGCTACACTTTGGCTATGTCCGGGCGATCCTGCATACTATAAATTAATCTTTTTTTTTTTTTTTTGGCTGACTGTGCTATTCTCTTACTAATTATGTTTGCTTGTATGTACTTTCTTTTTTATTTTATTTTGTTTTTTTTTGTCGACAATTTCTTTAACTATATGTGGAGGCTTGTTATTAGCTATTTTGTAATATTTCATTTTTTTTATGTCATTGGTTTGTTAGTCTGTAAGCCTTCTTTAAAATAAAATAAATAAATAAATAAAAATAAATAAATAAAGATATAAAAACATTTAAAAATATAAAAAATAGTAGCCCACCGGTATCGGGAACAAGGTCCAAGCTACCGGCGGTCAGGGCTCCAGAGAGAGGAACCTCCTAACAATGCGAGCCGTGTCCAGAAGTACCGCTCTCTGAATCAAGCCCTTGATCCAGCTGCCCAACGAGAGCCTCCTTAGGTGTTGTTCGAGGCTCTTGGCTATTAATCCATTGGCTGTTACGACTATCGGCACAATGATTGCTGAGTCTACATCCCACATGTCGACAACCTCGCGAGCCAAGTCAAGATACACACATCAAAAGTGTCTAGGGATCAAGCATTTTTATGCGGATTTCTTGAGATTGAGATGTGGCTTTGTAATAAATTTATGATTTTATAAATTTATATGGATCCTTTTTGGTGCATTTCATAATTTGAATCAGGAACTGTGAATCAAATTCGAGTAAAAGATGAAAATCAGCTGTCAATATTTTCCCTATAAAAACATACAACGCATTGAAGACATTATTAGTGCTACTGTTTCCCTACTACTGATTAAAACCAACGTTATTATGGAGCGGCGACGTCATTTAAGCAGGGAAGAAATGCTCAGAGCCGTGGGAATGATAGAAGCTGGTTCCCGGCAACGTACTGTGGCTTTAGCTCTGAATACAAGTCAGAGTGTTATCAGTCGACTTTGGACACGTTACCGAAGCACTGGTACCGTGGCTGAGCGCCATGGAGGACGGTATCGCTGCACCACACGGAGACAAGACCGATACATTCAAATCTTAACTCGAAGAGCTCCAACAATAACCGCCATGATGTTAGCCGTGAGGCTTCATCACTCTTCAGGGAACTTAATTAGCGACCAAACAGTCAGAAACCGCTTGCATGAAGTGAACCTTCATTCCCGAAGACCGCTACGGGTACCACCTATAGCAATGCACAATCGTAGGATTCGATATCAATGGGCTCTTGAACACAGAAATTGGGCAGAAGAACAATGGCGTTTCGTGTGCTTTTCTGATGAGTCTCGTTTTGGTATGAGACCGGATACAAGACGTATACGACACTGGAGAACCCCTGGACGCCAACAGCGATTAAAATCCTGCCAGGAAGTCCATCCTTATAGAGGTGGAACCATCATGGTATGGGCGGGTATTTGGAACGGCGGAAGAACTGAGTTGATTTGGATCAGAGGCAACCTCAACGCTCAAATTTATGCTGAGACGATTGTATCAGACGTCATCGTTCCTCTACAAGTGCAAATCGGTCCCTTATTTCAGTTAATGCATGATAATGCACGACCGCACACCGCAAGAGTTGTAAGACAGACTCTCGCCGCAGCTAACATCAATGTCCTGCCCTGGCCTGCTCAGTCGCCAGACTTGAACCCGATTGAGCATGCATGGGATATGCTACAGAGAAGAGCTCTGCCGAATATGGAGGGTATCCAGTCGCAAGAAGACCTTTTTTTGTTGTTGCAACGAACATGGGCGGCCATTCCACAGCGTGATTTGGATGAACTCATTTTGAGTATGCCAAACCGATGTTCTTGTGTTGTTAGTGTTCGCGGTAGAAACACGGATTATTAATTGTTTAAGTTACCCAATAAAATTTTAAAGAAAACTGTTATTTCAGTCTTTTTTTCGAACTTTTGTGTTAGTGGTTCAAATGTCAAAAATCCCTTTATTAGGAAAATGGCAAATTTCTTTATTAATGCAAAGGTGACTTGGTTTATCGTTACTGTGACAAACGAAAACACTTTATTTGATGAATCCTTAAAGAAAATTTTAATTAATATCAATCAGGAGAAAAGTTATTGCAAAAATATATGTTGATCCCTAGACACTTTTGATGTGTGTACTTGATTTGTTTATCTTTCTCGGCTTTCACGAGGTTCTCATCATGCGGGACGGTTATGTCAACAATCATTGCGCGCCGCTCTGATCGATCCACCACCACTATATCAGGCTTATTGGCAACAATAGTCCTGTCAGTGATGATGGATCGATCCCAGTACAATGTGATATTACCATTTTCGAGAACTGGGTCGGGCACATACCTGTAGTACGGCACCTCCGTTTCCACAAGGTTGTATTTCAAAGCAAGCTGCTGATGGATTATCCTGGCTACAAGGTTGTGTCTATGCAAGTACTCTCCGTTAGCTAGACGAGAACACCCGGAGATAATATGCCTAATTGATTCCCCCGGCCGGTGGCATGCCCGACAGATGTCAACCGTGCCGTCTTTCACAATATATCTCCGGTAATTGTTCGTCATCATAACTTCGTCCATAATTGCACAGACAAAACCTTCGGTTTCTCCAAAGAGGTCACCGAAACGTAGCCAGGCTACGGACGCTAATAAATCTACATCGGGACCATGTAGGGCCCGGAAAAAGCGTCCGTGAAGCTCCTTGCTTTGCCATACCTCCATGCGATCATTAGTGTCAAGCACTACTGGTTTGCGCCAGTTCTCTTTACCTAAGGAGAGCGGGGTGAGACCCTTGTCCACTGCGACTACATCCCGATGCATCCCCACGTCGGCTTCTAAGAAATATTCCCTGAGACTGCATATCTCGCGATTGTGGAGAGTCTTAGCGTTTAAAAAGCCTCGACCTCCACACTTTCGCGGGATATACAGCCTCATTACCGATGACCGTGGGTGATGCATTCGATTTGCAGTCAGCAGTGTACGGACCTTCCTATCCAGGGCGTCGAGTTCAGTCTGAGTCCATTTGAGTATGCCAAAAGAGTACATCAAAACCGGCATGACCCAACCGTTGAAGGCGCGCACCTTGTTTCCGCCTGAAAGAAGACTATTAAATACTTTTTTCAGGCGGCCAAAAAAGCGCTCCTTCAACAATTGCTTCATGTCAGTAACATTGATGCCCAACGCTTCCGACATACCCAAATATTTATAGGTTTCGGATGCGGAGAGGGCTCTCAGGTTTGTGGAATCCGAGAGTTGGGTTCCCACGGATTCCACAATCTCACCTCGCTTTACATGCATGACCGCACATTTGTCCACACCAAATTCCATTCTGATGGCGCTACTGAAACTTTCAGTGATTTTCAGTAACTCCATCAGTTGCAAATTGTTGGGGGCAAAAAGTTTCAGGTCATCCATGTAAAGAAGGTGAGATATAACCTGGCCACCTCTCCTCAACCGATAGCCTAGACCTGAATCCTCCAGCAGTGTACTTAGAGGATTCAAGGCTAAGCAGAACCAAAGCGGACTCAAACTGTCGCCCTGGAATATGCCTCGCTCGATCCTTATCGGTTCGCTATTCCTCTGGATATTTCGACATCCTGGATAGCGAAGGACCGTACTCCATTGCCCCATACACGACATCAGGAAGGTGCGCAGAGTTGTATCTACTTTATACAACTCCAGCACCCTCATGAGCCATGTATGTGGCACCGAGTCATAGGCCTTCTTATAATCTATCCAAAATGTCGACAGATCCTTTCGGGAACAACGAACTTGTTGGCTACTGGCCATATCAATGAGGAGCAACTCCTTAGTACCCCGGGACCCGTTCTTACATCCATTTTGAGAGACAGACATGATGGAGTTGGTGTCTATATGTTTGTTAATTTTAGCTCTCAAAATGGATGTCAGAACTTTATAGATCGTCGGAAGACAAGTGATCGGTCTATAATTTTTGGGATCCGCGGTACTACCTGATTTATGGAGCAGGTGGGTTATTCCTGTCGTTAGGAACTGGGGCAACGACCCTGACTCTAAGGCTGACTGGAACTGGGATGCCAAGCGGGCGTGCGACCCTTGGAACCATTTTATCCAAAAGTTGTGCAGCCCATACGGCCCTGGAGATTTCCAGTTAGGCAACGGACGGACTGCATGAGCAACATCTTGGGGGCTGATGATAAGTGCCCCCATTTCTGGTATTAGATCGCACGCTCGCTCAATCTTCCCAGTCCAGTCACCCTCGGTGTGATTGACAGGCACCGACCAGATGTTTCGCCAGAATGAACACATGGCGTCATCATCAGGTAGGCGCGTGTCAGTCACACATTGGTCCGGTCGCTCCCAAGCTCTGTATTATTATTATTACCAGCCTTTGATATAGCAATTACTTTAATATTTCGCCATTCTTGAGGAATATAACCTAAATTAAATATACTATTATATATTCGAAGCAAATATATTTTTGCTACAGGAGGGAGGTTATAAATCATGGAATAAGTAATTCCATCATCCCCAGGAGCTGTATCTTTCTTTTTAATACAAACTTCAAGTTCTTGTAGTTTAAAATCTGATTCTAACAATAAATTATTCGAGACAAACAGGTTTCGGAGATAGAACTGCATCAGGGGTTAAACCACGCAAAAGGTCTTTTTTTTTCTATAGATATATAGTTTTTATTTATATTACCCTTGATCCATCTCATTCTTCGCCACATATCAGACGCTGATACAGAACTATCAATCTCTGAACAAAATTCGTGACGATTAGTTGCTTTTGCTCTACGAATCTCTTCTTGAGCTATCAAGGTTCTACTTTCCAGTACACTAAGGTTTCCAGGGCTCGGGTTACGTCTAAATTGACTTAAAGCAAGTCTTCTCTCTGCTACAAGCTTAGAGAGATTTTGGCTCCAATAAGGTTTGGGTTTAAAATTTCTTTGAGGAACGCTACAAATTTTATAAAGTGGAATATTGTTATCCGCTGAGTTATTAATGATATTGATGAGAGATGTGTACATATATTGTATATTAAATAAGTAATCTAACTCTGCACAGGCATGTTCTATATCTTCACAATATTTAAACCAGTTAGCTTTTTTAAAATTTCGTTTTTTTTTATATTCACTTGTTCCTGATAGTTTAGTTTAATTTTAATGATTAAATGATCGCTTCCTAAATTTTCACTTAAAACACTCCAAGAAAAGTGAACGACTATATCGGAGCTAGTAAAAGAAATATCGGGAGATGTTTGCTGTAGGTTATTATTAACATATTTTAGTCTCGTAATACTGCCATCATTTAAAGGTATATAACCAAATTCTATTGCTGAATCCATAATTTGATTACCCCTCGTATCATTTTTACACGACCAATTGGAATGATGGCCATTAAAATCCCCTGCTATAAGAGTTTTCTCTGTACATAATGAAAATAAACCATCCCAATCCTCTTGTCTAGTACGGACAGAGGAAGGGCAATAAATACCTATAATATTTTGAATGTACTTACAATTATATATCCTTACATGTAACATTTCAATCCCAATACAATTAATTCTAGATAATTGTAATTCAGACTTTATAGATTTGTGTATTATAATTGCTACTCCACCGTAATTATCTGATCGATCTTTCCTATATATGTTGTACTGTGATATATTTAGCCAGCTATCTTCTTTCAGCCATGTTTCACATATGATTGCTATATGTATCTGATCTTTATTTAAAAGTGCATCCAGTTCTGTTATTTTTGGCCTTATACTTTGTGCATTCCACTGTACAATATTGATTGCACATTCCTTTATTCTGTTATCCATTATATATATTCGAGAAAAAGTTTTTAATTATATCTCCGTCTTTAATTATATCCACTATATACGCATATATTTCCTCAAATATTATTTTTCCAAAGCACCTAATTTTTTCTTCAAGTCCTGTATCAGATAATATTACTGTCTTTAGCTTTTGTATCAATCTGGAAAAAATAAATTTTCTACATAACTCAGATCTCTCTTTTTTATTTTGACAGCGTTCTGTATGTGGTGATTCTTGAACTATATTTTCACTAGTATAAGTTTCTGCTATTTCTTTTTCTTTCCGCCGTTTCGAAGTTTTATTTCTCTTACTTCTATTCTCTTCTTTTTGCGTCCTTATCTCATCATTTGACTTGTCACATTCTTTCTGAAAATTATGCTGCTCCTTATGTACTGTTTCATTCATTTGTAATACATCTCTATAGCTTCTGGTTTGAGAAGCGAATGTAGCACTGGGTGACACTATTGTGTCTTGTGAATTTTGAATATTTTGTTTACTACTATTATTTGATTCATGTTGAGATTCTCTTGTTTGTAAATAAATCATTAACGCTTTCCTGAATGTACAGTTTTTTTCACTCATTATTTCACGAATTCGTTTTTCTTTAAGAAAAGTAGGGCAATTCTTGTCAAAAGACATATGAGGGCCATTGCAGTTCAAACACTTAAACTCCCTTGTTTCACAATTTGTGTGATTTTGTCCACATTTTGGGCACAGGACTTTTTTCTTAGGGCAAAATTTTCTCACGTGTCCATACTTCCAGCAGCCCGAACTTTGTGAGACTGGGAAGGTGTAGGGTTCCACTTTAAACCTACAACCGTATCCAAAAACATACGGAGGTAAAGTGGATCCTCTGAAGCCGATACGAACTGTTTCGCTTTCTACCCACTCGCCTTCATTATTCAACCTATTGAGACGTATAATAGATATTATCTCGTTGGACTCACATTTTAAGACTTCTTCTAACTCTTTTATGTCAGTCTCCAAGTCCATTTGTTTTACTATTCCGTAACATAAGTTTAATTCATAGGTCAGCTGGCATCTTAATCCCAAATTTGCAATTTCACTACAGTTTAATAAAACGTCTGCTTTTTCTTTGGAATCGAACATAATTAGTACCTTAAAATTACTTTTATATTTTATTCTCGAAATATTTTCTATTTTATTTCTTCTCATGAGCTTTGCCAGGGCTATTTGTTTGGGTAGTGGATCTTTAGAAGTAACGCAAACTTCAAATTTGGTAGTTTCCTTGGTTATATCGGATCTATGTCCGGCATTTAAACGGCCAACATACGTACTTTTTCACTCTGTGTTTTAATATCGGATAAATAATACAACTCGCGGAAAATTAGCAAATTATAGTGACACAGTGACTCGATGACACTATTAATGTGTAAATAACTTAAAAGAACTAAAGTAAAGTGTATAATTTGAACAATATTAAGTGCAAACAGTTAAAAAGTTTTAAAAGTTAACGAATCAGCCGGTGAGTGAATGACAAGACACTTTACGCGGAGTGCACGGAATTTCACACGGTTCGGCCGTGCGCAGAACCGTCAATATTGCTTGCAGTGGCGTCCGATGACTCAAGCGACGGCTCGCGTCAAAGATAAGTCAACACAGACGGGACAGCACTTGATGCCTATTATTGATTGCCTCTGAGAAGACAACTCACATACGCATTTTTTTTTTCTTACTATTTTTATTGCTGTCTCACTAACAATAGTTATAAATAATAATTATTGCTATGGCCGACAAAAATGCACAATGGGGTTGTTGCACTAATGAATGTGAAACAGGTTTAGAGGCGAAATCCATAAAGTGCCCTGCTTGTGCAAAGTGTTATCACTATGCTTGTATATCCCTTACTAAATCTCCTAATAAGAAGGCTACCTGGAAATGTCAGTCATGTTTGAACAAAACGCCGAAGTTGGGTAGGGACGACTCAACTCCAGTTCGTAACGTGTCAACGACCAGAGGCCTGAAAAGACAAGCCACTGAGGCGCCTTCGCCTCCTTCCTCGTCTGATGATAACGACGAACTGCGTTCCATTATAAGTGAAGTAATAAAACATGAATTAATTGAGATGTCGGCTAAGTTTAATAACACTATTATAACCACGATTAGCAACGAACTGGCCCCAATTAAAAAGGAAATAGCAGATATTGTTGCGTCTATGTCTTTCATGAATACGAAATTCGAAGACATAATGAAGGCACATGAGTTGTCTAAAGAAATTATCACAAAATTAGAATTGGAAAACACAGATCTTAAGGTCACCGTAGAAGAGCTCAACGACAGACTTGCTAATCTGGAGCAACAGTCAAGATCGAACAACATAGAATTGCAATGTGTACCGGAAAATAAAAATGAAAATGTTTACAACATAGTAACTCAACTTGCGCGTGTGGTTAATTGCGAAATCGGTGAAAGAGATGTATTACATTGCACTCGTATTGCTAAGGCCAACCCATCAAGCAACCGCCCTCGCTCTATAATCGTCCAGTTGGCCTCACCAAGGATACGTGATCATCTTCTTGCAGCAACCGTTAAGTACAATCAAGCTAACCCTCAAGAAAAACTGAACTGTTCGCACCTCGGTTACGCTGGACCAATTTCTCCGGTATTTGTTGCTGAACATCTGTCCCCGGCAAATAGAGCTCTTCATGCAGCTGCGAGGCTTAAAGCCAAAGAAAAGAATTATAAATACGTGTGGGTCAGAAATGGCAGAATATTTGTGAGGAAAGCTGATGGCGCAGAGTACATACCAATAAGGAACAAGTGTAGTCTTAGTAAGATTGTGTGATGACAGATGCGTATGTACTTGTTGTTATTGTTTTTACTACTTATTGTAATTTATTGCATGCATTAGGTTTGAACTGCTTAAAATTCAAGGATATTTTAATTTATTACCAAAATTGTAGAGGTTTACGAACTAAAACGAATATTTTTTACTGTAATCTGTGCAATATGAATTATGATGTTATTGTATTAACAGAAACCTGGCTAAACAGTAATGTATTGAGTAGTGAATTGTTTGATGATCGTTATGAAGTTTATAGACGGGACAGAGAAACAACTGGGTTTCACAACAACAAAAACGGGGGAGGAGTTTTGATACAATTAATAAAAAAATTTACTCCGCACGTATCGAACACTGGCAAAGTAATTGTGAAGACCTCTGGGTCACACTTGACATATCGATATCTCACAAATCACGCCAAGTTGCTCTTTGTGCCGTTTATCTTCCACCACCAGTATGTCTCGCAACGTTGGATCATTTTGTGGATAGCTGCAAGGCCAACAGAGTGCTCGACTCAACGGACATCCCATGTTACATAATTGGTGATTTTAATCTAAGTAAATTGATCTGGGATAAAACCGCTGTAAATGATTCCTTACCTAAGGCTTGTCAAAACCTTTTGGACTTTATGAATGTAAATCAACTATCACAACATAATCACGTAAAAAACTGTTCTGGCCGAATACTTGATCCAGTTTTATCAACAGAGGCAACTTGTTTGGTGAGCGAGACTAGCAGTTCTCTGGTAGCTGTCGATAAGTTGCATCCCCCCTTTGAACTAACTATATCTTCGCAAAAGAATTGTAATTTACCATATAGTACGGACTCAAGACCTAACTTTTATAAGGCTAATTACTCTGAAGTTAATGATTACCTAATTAAACTGAACTGGAATGAACTTTTTAAACACACTCGTGATGTGAATGACATGGTAGCAATTTTTTATAAATGCCTGCGTGATGCTATTGGAGAATTTGTGCCGGATCGGAAACCAAACAATAGTCGCTATCCACCTTGGTTTGATACAGCATTGATAAGATCATTAAGGGAAAAAATAGGCTCAGGTTGCGTTACAAAAAATATAAAAATCCTTTAGACAAGATTGAATTGAAACTGGTTTCCAAGCGGTGTGAAAAACTGGCCATGAATTTATATAATGACTATATTGATAGAATCGAAAAGGACATAAACTATAATCCTAAACATCTCTGGAGTTACATAAAAGCGAAACGCGGTGGCACTAGTGGCTACCCTTTGGCAATGACTGATGGACAAGCTGTTACATCTAACGGTTCTGAAATCTGCGACCTTTTCGCTAACCATTTCGCAACCGTGTACACGACTGACAAAGATACAGAAATTAATTACAATACAAAGTACCTCCAAGCACTGCATAATAATAGTCAGGGATTAAGTATTCAGTAATTGACCACGACTGTTTACTAAAAAAACTAAAAACAGTAAATATTAGTAAAGGACCTGGCCCGGATGGCATCCCACCTGTTTTTATTTCAAACTGTGCCACAGCCCTAGTGTCTCCTTTACTAATAATATATAATGCATCGCTGGCTACTGGAACTTTTCCATCAGACTGGAAAAAAGCCAAGGTAGTCCCAGTACATAAGTCAGATAAAAAAGATACCATAAGTAACTACAGGCCAATCTCAATCTTATCCACATTCGCAAAGATTTTTGAATCTATTATATGTCCGCACATTCAGCAACATTTGAGATTGTATCTTAATGACAATCAACACGGTTTCGTAACAGATAGGTCTACAGCCACAAATTTAGTGTCATTCACTGAGTCCCTAATACAGGCTGTAGATGGAGGCAAACAATTTGACGTAGTATATACCGACTTCAGTAAGGCATTTGATAAAATGCCCCATTCTATACTGATTTATAAACTAGCAGCCTATGGTATAATAGGGCCTTTATTGAGTTGGTTCAAGTCTTACCTTACTGAACGCGAATTCTTTGTCGTTGTAAACGGTTTTCGATCGGCTGCACACAAAATAACATCGGGCGCCCCCCAAGGATCTCACTTAGCTCCAGTTCTGTTTATTATGTTCATTAATGATCTTCCAGAGTGTTTTCGTTTTTCCGAACCTTTTCTGTATGCTGATGACTTAAAATTTGCGCGAGTAATAGAGTCAAAAAGAGATTGCGAACTTCTGCAGCACGATCTTAACCAAGTTATAAAATGGTGCCACAATAATAAAATGCAACTAAACCCGAAGAAATGCTACCATGTTAAGTATACGCGAAAAATTAACTGCATTGACACACAATACTTCATAGACCAGGAGCGAGTCCAAGAAGTCGAAACAATAAGGGACCTAGGGGTACACTTTGACAGAAAGGTCACTTTTGTGCCTCATATTGAAAACATTATTAAAAAGTCATCAAAAATGTTAGGGTTCCTGCTTCGTAACACCAAAGGCTTTCGTAAAAGTAGCACCAAGATATTGTTATATAACAGCTTCGTACGCAGTGTTATGGAGTACTGTAGTGTTGTGTGGAGACCTCACTATGCCACTCACATGTTGCGTCTAGAAAGAGTACAGAAACGTTTTGCGTGGCATTTAGCCTTTGGTGAGGGGAAATCTAAGCGCCTGCCATCTTACAGAGTCCGCCTGTGCTATTTCAGGATGCAAACGTTGTCTATGCGTAGAGATATAACCGATGCTCTGTTTCTTTACAAACTGTTGCACAATAAGATCGACTGCCCCGGTTTAATGAATCTTATAAGATTCCACGCGCCTTCTAGATATCCTAGGAATAAGATAACACCTCTGTGTCCGCCACTTCGAAAGTCTGTACTTGGTGCAAATTCTCCAATACCTAGATTGTGTAGAATCCTTAATGGCTGCAGTGACTTAGTAGATGTGCACCACGATAACATAAATAAATTCCTACGAGCTTTGGTAACCAATCCAATGTCGATTTAATTTAATTTTTAAATTTAATTTTATACACGTTTTCAATTTCAATTTATTTTACTTTTTTTTTTTCTCAAACTATTCAATTTATTCATTTTATTTTATTGTTTTAATTTTATTTTCTTATCAATTTATGGTCGATATCTTTATTCATAATTCAATTAATAATTAATCTTAATGTAATCAATTGAATCAGCAATCACATGCCAATGATTTTAATTTTTTATTTTTTTTCTTCATTGTTGTATACAGCATTGAATGTTATGATAATTTTTCATCATTACTTATTCATTGTATGTAAAATTTATAATTTAATTCATAATTTTTTTATGTAAAGCCGGTTTTCTGTGCATGTGGTGTTAACCTGTAACTGATTGTTGCACTTGTAAATGTTACTCTAGTCATTAATTCAGAAATATACACAGTGTAAACAATTGTTGGTTAACCTAAATAAATAAATAAATATCCTTACTAGACTGACTATTCGCTCCATCATTTTTGGAAAAAATACGGTTAAGTCTTTTTGGTCTTCGACTTACCGTGATAAAATCACCATTGTCTCCATCATATTCTGCACCTTCATCACTTTCATTTCTAGACCTCTTTACTCGCTGCGACGCCTCGACTGCCACCGAGTGGCTTATGTTCCTCTCTTCCTCTTGTTCCATTATTTCAGCTTCATCATCACTACAATCACTCAGCAACTTAGGTAAACTAGGTGATAAACTTCTACTACTTTCATTACTCATTATTAAATAAACAAATAAATGTGGGTATGCGGAAAAAAGATAGATTCATTGCAATATACGGAGGGGTTAGACAGTTGAAATTTTAAAATCAATCCATAATTTTGGCGTTAATCTCCAACAAGAACGTTCCTCGCACAGAGTACTTTTTGATAGAGGTTCCTCGTCACAGGGTTATTTTTGAGTCACCATATGGATACCATCAAAAATGCCATCTGACGTAAATACAATTCGTAATTTAAAAAATATCAGATGGAAAATTTCTGGTTAGACCATGGTTCAAAAGTGAGGTTGAATATGAACTTGCAAGGTGGATTAATGACAAAAAAAACATGCAGGATTTGTTAATACTGCAAGCTGTAGGATAATGGTTGTTCAGGAGGTCATCTGGGAGTAAAACTGAACTCTGCTGAAGATACGAGAACGGTTTTACTGGGTCCACTATATCGGGACGATGTCGAGGACTGGTGTGGCAAATGTACAGACGCCAGCACATCAAGTTACTACAATCTGTCAAATTTCTTTAATAGATTTTCAACTTTATCGCTAACGCATAAGGTTCAAAGTTGATTGGGAAAATTTGACAGTTTCGGGTAGCTTGATGTGCTGGCGTCTGTACAAGTTGTGCAGCTGTAAAGGGACCTCAGACTCGTAGTTCCAGAAACTTCTACTGTACAAATATCTAAAATGTTCGAGAACATACCGGCCCCGACTGACCGGGATACCTACCACGAGCTCTTAACGTGATCCACTTTAGGACCTAAACTGAACTGTTCTTCTAATTCGTACCATGACGTCAGTTTAACGATTCAATTTAGGCCGTGCCATCTGGATACCTACCACGAGTCCAAATGCCACTGAGCATATTGGACGTCATGGTACGACTGTGAGCGATGCAGTTTAAGAACCTAAACTGAAATGTCTTGCTTTTGAATCGTTTTTAAATTGATCATGGTAGGCCTCCTGATGTCGATAGTTCTAGAAAGTTCTAGCATCGAAATTTCTAGAAGGATCTTGACTCTACTAGTTCCGCCACACGACACTAGATGGCGCCAGCAGCGAGCAATGTCACCATGCACCAATCATCAATTGTGGCTCGCAACATTATTGCTATTCAAACTGACTGTTCTAATTAGGTAAAACAATTCTCATTTGTTTATGGTTTCACAGTTGATTATGTTTAATTATTATTGTTACAAAGATAGAAAGAACATTTCACTTTGTAAAAAGTTAGTTGCTCTGCAGTAATTTTTAAGACTGCTTATTTAAAATCACTATCTTATTTTGTTACATTTGAAACTGATTATTGTAATTAAGTTAAATGATTCTCTTGATTATAGGTGATGAAAACTGTGATTTATGTACAATTTTTTTTATTAGATTTCTTATTGAGATAAATAATTAACTAATGAAAAATAACTAAGACTTTAATTTTTCAAAACATACATCCAATATAAAAGCATTTCTATGTTGTAAAGATTCAATATTCTTTATTTGTGAAAACATGAGTATAAGTATACACACAGAGCATGCAAGTTATCTTAATAGGTACTTACAAGATTAGATCAGTCGTGTTTCGCCTCAGTGGCGTACAAATATTGCGCAGCATATCGCGGGTTCGATTCCCGCACGGAACAAATATTTGTAAAACCTACAAGTATTTATTCCGGGTCTGGGTGTTTTTCTATCTATAATATGTGTGTATTTAAAAAAAAATATATAAGTAGTTTATCAGCCATCTCGTTACCATAACACAAGAATTAGGTTGCTTAGCTTGGGACTATATATGGCGTTGTGTGAAATGGCCAAGGACATTATATTATATTATTTAAATGTCAGTAATAACATAATAATTGGATAAATTAAATCAAAATACACACATCAAAAGTGTCTAGGGATCAACATATATTTTTGCAATAACTTTTCTCCTGATTGATATTAATTAAAATTTTCTTTAAGGATTCATCAAATAAAGTGTTTTCGTTTGTCACAGTAACGATAAACCAAGTCACCTTTGCATTAATAAAGAAATTTGCCATTTTCCTAATAAAGGGATTTTTGACATTTGAACCACTAACACAAAAGTTCGAAAAAAAGACTGAAATAACAGTTTTCTTTAAAATTTTATTGGGTAACTTAAACAATTAATAATCCGTGTTTCTACCGCGAACACTAACAACACAAGAACATCGGTTTGGCATACTCAAAATGAGTTCATCCAAATCACGCTGTGGAATGGCCGCCCATGTTCGTTGCAACAACAAAAAAAGGTCTTCTTGCGACTGGATACCCTCCATATTCGGCAGAGCTCTTCTCTGTAGCATATCCCATGTATGCTCAATCGGGTTCAAGTCTGGCGACTGAGCAGGCCAGGGCAGGACATTGATGTTAGCTGCGGCGAGAGTCTGTCTTACAACTCTTGCGGTGTGCGGTCGTGCATTATCATGCATTAACTGAAATAAGGGACCGATTTGCACTTGTAGAGGAACGATGACGTCTGATACAATCGTCTCAGCATAAATTTGAGCGTTGAGGTTGCCTCTGATCCAAATCAACTCAGTTCTTCCGCCGATCCAAATACCCGCCCATACCATGATGGTTCCACCACTATAAGGATGGACTTCCTGGCAGGATTTTAATCGCTGTTGGCGTCCAGGGGTTCTCCAGTGTCGTATACGTCTTGTATCCGGTCTCATACCAAAACGAGACTCATCAGAAAAGCACACGAAACGCCATTGTTCTTCTGCCCAATTTCTGTGTTCAAGAGCCCATTGATATCGAATCCTACGATTGTGCATTGCTATAGGTGGTACCCGTAGCGGTCTTCGGGAATGAAGGTTCACTTCATGCAAGCGGTTTCTGACTGTTTGGTCGCTAATTAAGTTCCCTGAAGAGTGATGAAGCCTCACGGCTAACATCGTGGCGGTTATTGTTGGAGCTCTTCGAGTTAAGATTTGAATGTATCGGTCTTGTCTCCGTGTGGTGCAGCGATACCGTCCTCCATGGCGCTCAGCCACGGTACCAGTGCTTCGGTAACGTGTCCAAAGTCGACTGATAACACTCTGACTTGTATTCAGAGCTAAAGCCACAGTACGTTGCCGGGAACCAGCTTCTATCATTCCCACGGCTCTGAGCATTTCTTCCCTGCTTAAATGACGTCGCCGCTCCATAATAACGTTGGTTTTAATCAGTAGTAGGGAAACAGTAGCACTAATAATGTCTTCAATGCGTTGTATGTTTTTATAGGGAAAATATTGACAGCTGATTTTCATCTTTTACTCGAATTTGATTCACAGTTCCTGATTCAAATTATGAAATGCACCAAAAAGGATCCATATAAATTTATAAAATCATAAATTTATTACAAAGCCACATCTCAATCTCAAGAAATCCGCATAAAAATGCTTGATCCCTAGACACTTTTGATGTGTGTAGTTAAATGTCAATATTTTGAAAACAAAAAGCGAAATAGTTATAAATACAATTTACAATTATAAAATGTCAATTAAATTAATAGTTATAGCATTAATATATGATTATGTCAAGGGGCCATACAGAAAACACTTTTTTTGTGCATTAGTGTTGTTTTCGATCTATGTAGACAGAGAATACTGTCATAGCGTCTACTATGATTGCGATCGACTACTTCTGATTTACGTGGAAACAATTTCTATAATGTAAAGGCAAGGCAGAGTCAATATTTAATATCCTTTTTCGGTTGACTGTAATTTAAACATAGTCCTGATGCACCTTTTTTGAGCTTTAGCTTTAGCTTCCTTATCAGTTGTATTGCCCCAGAAAATAATAATAATATCACATTTCATTAAAATTTCCTAAAGGGCCTCTGCGAGTTGATTTCGGCCCCTCGTACGCCTTCCAAAGGACCGGGACTCAATGGTCCCGAGATATAAAAAAGAAAATAAATAATAATAATAAATAATAAAATGTTTATTGATTCAAATTAATATACACAGACACATTTTAAAAACAGGTGTTAAGAATACAATACAATAAGCATAGAGAAACAAGAAACATAGCTTGTGTAGGTACAGAGGATTTAGGTCTACAAAACGAAAGTCTTTGCATACAAAAAATATGAGCCCTGTCTCTTAAACTAGGAGACCTGTATCTTAAGAGACAGTGATCAGCCAAAATATTAATTTCTAAAATTGAGATTACAAGAGTGAAAGTGTGACGATCATTGATCTAAAAATGAAATATTAATATTAGCATTACGACGTGCATGAATGTGTGTATGTAAAGGGAGAAGAAGATGTGTATATGTAAGAGTGTGTGTGAGGATGAGGGAGGGTGTGTGTGTGTGTGAGGGTGATGTAGGGTGTGTGTGTGAGGGGGGGAGGGTGTGTGGGTAAGTTTGTGTTTGTTTTGATGGGGTTTATTATGTTAAGCGATGTATGATGATAGTAAGGACTCTGTTTTAGTATAGTCCTGCTGTATGAGCCAGTCAGTGGTTTTTGATTTGAAATTTATTAAGGTCTGTTATGTCTAGTTCTTTCTGAATTCTTTTGAAAACATGATGACTTAAAACATAAAATTGGTGACTTGCAAAAGAGGTTTTGTACTGTACACCTGGGGGAACATAATTATGTGCGCTTACTTGGATCAGTTGGGGGTAAGCAAGCATGTACCCTCAGGACCGATTGCAGAATAAAAAGTTGCCGCACCGTCAACACCCTGCAATCAGCGTAGAGCTGCGCCGTAGGGTATCTGTAAGGTTTCCTTAGCATAACTTTAAGTACAGCCCTTTGAGACCTTTCTGCTCTCAGAAGATAGGTCTTTGCTGCTCCACCCCATGCCGTTATACAGTATCCAATAACCGATTGGCATAAAGTAAAGTACACCATTTTTAGAATGTCGATACTGGCGGATTCACGGAGAGATTTAAAGATGTGAATGAGACGAAGTGTTCGGGAAGTTAATTCGTCAAGTTGTTTGTCCCATTTTAGTCCATCATCTATGTGCACACCCAAATATTTGACACTGTCTGCTCTAGCAATGGAAGTGCATGTACATGATGTTAGCTGGTTCTGGCATGAATGAGCCGTTATTGTGAAGCTACTTGTTGGTTTGGAGTTGGACCGGATCGCAAAAGGTATGTAAAATGTTTTTTTTTGGTTTAATGTCAACAAATTTAGGTCGAGCCAGTTCATAATTGTAGACATCGCTGATTCCGCCTTTTGTTTCACATCTTCCCAGGAGGGCCCATCAACCAAAATCGCTGTATCATCTGCATATGCATAGATCTTACAAGCTGGTAATGACATTCTGCAAAGTATGTAAATTTGAAAAAGGGTGGGGCCTAGAATGCTCCCCTGGGGGACACCGAACAACACAGCTTCTTCATCACTGTAGCTAGAGCCAATCTTTACCAGCTGGGTGCGATTTCTTAGGTAGTCTTTGAAGATTTCCAAAGCTATGCCACGTAGACCTATAAACTCCAGCTTAGAAATCAGTTTGGGGACAGAAACTGTGTCGAAGGCTTTTGAGTATATAATATATAATACCATACGTTAAGTGTGATGAAACTAAACCGTGGTAAGCTGTGAGTAATGATTCAGTGCTAAGCACTGGGACTAGTTGAACAGCGCGTAACAAGAACTATTATTTTTTTACTTAGATCTTCTATGTGTGCCTTCCAATTAAGCTTTTTGTAAATCGTCACTCCAAGGAATTTAGTACTGTCAACTTCTGCAATAATTCTATTGTAATGGGTGTTAAGATCAGTCATAGTTGATAAACGTTGACTAAAATGCAATACGTTAGTTTTAGTAAGATTAATTTTTAGATTATTATTATTTTGCCAATTTATTATTGATATCAGAGAATTATTAATGTCATTATTATAGCTATATTTAGAATTACATTGAATTGTGATAGTGCTATCATCAGCAAAGAGTGTAACTGGTTGGTCTACATTTTTAGGTAAGTCATTTATGTATACTATGAATAGTGGAGGACCCAGCACGCTACCATGGGGGACTCCATACTTGACTACTGAAACTGGAATGAAATATTTCTTCACGTTTAGTTTTAACATTTATCGTAGATATTTCCGTGACTTGCTTTCTGATCCAGATATGTTTTTATAAATTTTTGAACATTGCCTCTTATACCGTACGCCTCCAACTTGTTTATTAAGATATCATGCCTGACGTAATCAAATGCCTGCGTCATGTCACAGAATATGGTGCAGACAGGGTTGGTTCTATCGACATTTACCATAACTTTATGTAGGAAATCGTAAACAACCATATTTAAATATAGTTCGGTTTTCTCTGAATCCATTTTGTTCATTAAATAGTACATTATGTTTTTCTAAATAAGCACTTAATTCTTTGTGTCAAAAATTTTGGAGAATACAGTAATAATTGAAATAGGTCTGTAAAATTCCATGGCTTATCTGTTTTCTTTTTTAAATATAGGTTTAACAATCGATTTTTTAAAGCATCAGGGAATATACTTATGGTTAAATTAATCAGATAACTTAAATGAGTAAAAATTTCTGAAGCCACAAATTTAACTATTTTTGTTGATATTCCGTCATAACCTACGCTGTTTGTATTTTTCAACAATTAATTTATCCTAAACACGTCCTGTGGTAAACAAGGGGGCATAAAAAATGAGTTTTCTCTATTTGGCATTTTTGTGGTGACTGCTGAACTGGTCAACTAGTGGGACAACTTTTTCAATAAAGTATTGTTAAATTCGGTCAATCTTCTGGGGATCTGTAATAGTGTCACTGTTTACTTTTATTTTTGTGTTAAGATTTCGCGGATGTTTCGAGTTATTGATAATTTTCCAACTAGTTTTGGATTTGATACTTGTTTTTTTTTTATTTTATAATTATATTGTACATATTGCGTTAGTTGTGTAATTTTCATAAATAATTTAGTGTATTTAATTAAGCTATATCTATTAGTTTCATTTAGATCACGTCTATATTGCCATAAAAGTTGTCGCTTCTTGTTGCTGCACATTTTGATACCGCGAGATACCCATTTGGGCTTTTTTACCATATGTATGGTTATACATACTTATTGTACTTCAGGAAAACATAGATGGTAGAAAAGCAAAAATGTTTCTATAAATGAATTGTAGGCTATGTTGGGATCACTTGTTTCGTATATTTCAGAGAATGTCAACATACGCGGGCAATTTCGAAATTTTGAAATATATTCTGATTTATAATCACGTCTATTCATACGCCAGTATCTCAGAGTGCAACAGTTTTTGACGGGTATTTTTATTAATTGAGCTGTGTGGTCGGATAATGCGAATTCAAGCACTACTTTACAGGCTCTTTTTAAGTTATGTGCAATATTATCTATACATGTTTGACTCTTTATTCTAGTGGGCTGATTAACAGATAATCTTAAATTGTAGTTCAGTAAGAGACATTCAAAATCTAGAGTTTGATAAGATCGTTTTAGGATTAAAATCTCCTGCTATAATGTTTTGAAAAGATTTACTAGTGAGTTCTCGTAAAAGCAAATTAAGTTTCTCCATTAACACATTAAAATTATTAACGTTTGGAACTGTATAAATACATATCTACTATTACAATTTTATAGTTAATTAATTCTACGGCACAACATTCGAATACACCGGTTTCTGTCATTTTTACAATTTGTTTCAATTCCGTTGAAATCCGTTTCTTACAAGTATGCATGCTCACCTCTTTTGCTTTCTTTTCTCGTGTAGCACGAAGCAAGCTGATAATTAGGTATATTTAGATACTGTTTGCAGCCTTCCATAATAAAATATTCTGTAATGCATAGTATGTCCACACGTGTTTTATATCTGATTACTCTTCTAGGCACACTGCTATTGCTTCAGATTTTGATAACAATCCAGCAATATTTTGATGCATTATGTTTAAATATTTAGTTATGAAAAAAACTTGTCGATTGCTCATTACGGGTGCCGTTGTCATAATTATGCGCAGAAAATTCGTCACAATTAACAAATGCATTGTTGTCAGTATTACTAAAGTTATTAATTTTAGAGTATTCTATGTCAGTGATTAGAATTTTTATATCTTCGAAAATTGTTCTTATTGCAGTATTGTATACTAAGCCCGATTTTTCGCTAAACATACTGAAGTCACACTTAAGGCTTAGGTTTGACTCTAGGTAGTAAGCGTGTTCGTAGGCCAATAGGTTCAAATAGAGCAAGTTATTGAATGATCAATCCTCCAGTTGTAGATGCTATTATGAATTCCGTACGCATAAGTGGGAAAGCATAAAATTATGTTGGTATGTTTAATACTACCTACTTAGCAAATCTTTATAATGTAGATTATAATCTTGCGGTAGTCATTTGTTACTTTAAAGTCTTCTGGTCCTATTAGTATTTAAGACAGCTTATAATTATACATATAATTATGATTTAATATGATACATATACTTACAATTAATATACATTTATTATTTGTGTAAAACATTTTTGTGCCTGACAGTACTTACATTTGATCAAAAATTGCTTTTTGCTTTGAATTAAATTAATCGAATCGGGGGCGTCGGCCACAGGTGCCTCGACCACTGGGGGCCTAAGCCACGGACCCGACCTCACCTGGTGGTCATGGCCTAAAGCGTGACATGACCTAAAGCGCGGTCACTGTCGGACTGCATAGAAAAGAAAGAGAAGCGCGATGACACAACGCTGGTAATTTACTGCAAATTATGAAGCAATTATCTATCTATTTAGAAAAAAAACTATTGTTTGGACTAAAAAATTAAAACACTAGTGCTATAATAGGTACGTTGATTGTAGAATAATCTGACGAAAATCAGAATGATTGTATGTATATTAATGGTATATTAGTATTTTTTTTAATGTAAAAAGAAAGTTTTTAGAGGTATCTTCATGATTTTTTTCTATCGTATCAAATTAATTGTATTATGTTTTTAAACACTAGGTATCTACCTAGCATAATTATATCCTGAAGAATATCATATATTTTTCTGATTTTGTTTACTGTAGTCGATCATATATTTTTAGGCATCATAAAACAAGCGTTTTTTGCGTTTAGGTCCGTAGTCCCCTTAATTGTCACTGTGTATCTATCTATAACTAAGCCTGCCGAGTGAAAAACAGCAAAAAAAAAAGTAAGTAAGTATACAAATTATTAGTACAGTAAACTATCTCGGAGTTCTATAATAAACACGATAAATGTTAATCTATTATGTATTCAATTGTAGGTACCTAGATAGATAAATACCTATAGTATAGTTTGATAACGGATGAGAATAACATTATGTAACTGACATAATATTTTAATCAATCGCCAGTAAATTATTTTGTCGACAACAGTCAACACTGATTAAACTTACCTACCTACCATAACATACGAAGATTTATTAAAACTCTTGTAATGTGATAATAATATTCTTATTATTTATGGGCTTTGTTTTGTTAATATCATTATTTTAAAATTGATTCCGCTTACCCTAAGATGCGCTTTAGTAGTTTATTAAAAATAGAACGAACACTATTCTAGCTAATTAAGCAAGTAGGTGTGTAGTAGGTACAATATAGGTACACGATACAGTAGGTAACTCCCAGAATCTAATTATGAATATCTCTACCTCTTGGCCTAAGTTTAAGGGCTCCTGGATTCTAATCTCACCTTCAATGGCTTTAAGATCCATTCGCTCGTTTCTCCCATTTTTATCTTACCTACAATTGAATAGTTTATGAGAGCTCCATAAAGTCAATTCCAAATAGTCACTAGGTAGGTACTTGTCTACGCCTGAAAGATATCTTTAACCAAACATGAGAAAATTTAGCTGTTCCAAATGTCCTAGTGAATCACCTAGTACACCTAGAGGCTAGCCGTGCAAGTGGCTTGGGCATTGACATTATATAAATATTACTAGTTGGGACTTGCGTTGATTAGGTGGGTACTTACAATACCTATTCAATGAAATTAATTTCATTAAAAAAAATGCGTTGGTAGGTAAATAAATGTAATCGAATTTATTGCAATAATAACAACGATATGCCATGGAATATCACTTGGTTCTTTGTTGTGTTACCTACCTAACTTTTTATCCATAATCTAAAGTGCCATAATTTTTTTTCTCCTAATCATCATTTGTCCGAATGATAACTTGCCCGAACTTAATGTCACATAATATCACATGCCATAAAATTTAAATCCCTAAATACAATATGCCCTAAATTTGATTGTCATAAATATTACAATCATTAATATACATAAGACTTAAAACCGTTTTCAATAAAAGTTATAACTCCCAAATTCAAATTATTTCATGTTTATTTATCCTAATAATGTTTTTAAAATAAATTTGTATTACTTACAAAGCTTTTGCTATTAACTTCTCTCAGCCGTGCAGATGCAAGCAAGCATGCAGCATGCAAGCAAGTATGTAGCAAGCATGCAAGCAAGCATGCAGCAAGCAAGCAAGCATGCAGCAAGCAAGCATGCAGCAAGCAAGCTGCATGCAACATGCAGCAGGTATGGTTTCGGTCACGGCTCCGGCGATTCGGGTTTCTGGCGGTCCCACGAATGCTAATCGTCGCAGACGGCTTTCGCTCACCGCCGCAACAGGGGCTGGCCGGCCAACAACCTCCTGTAGTAGGTACTATTCTGTAAAAATCTCATCGTGATAACTCGGGTGAAGTGAGCATATAAATCTTCCTCTTGAATCAATCTATTAAAAAAACCCACATCAAAATCTGTTGTTTAAGTAGTTTTAAAGATCTAAGCTTAAATAGGTAATTAGGGACAGACAGACAGCGAGCGACTTTGTTATAAACTATGTAGTGATCATGGGCGTACCCAGGGGGGGGGGCAGCTGCCCCCCCCTAGAAATCTCGCAGAACATGTATGACCTCGCCTAACTACTAATCAACGTGTAAATGGGGCCATAAGCTCTAACTTTTAAACGACGATGGCGGACGAAGATTATTTTATTTAACTACTTAGAAAGCAGGATCATTTGCGGCTGTTTGCCCTACACACTACACTAATATACCTAATGTTTCATGTAGGTGTGTTTGTGTATTGTGTATGACATTCAATATTGGCGTCCACACTAGGTGGACAAGGGAGACCTCACCCGTAAAGGCATACTCCAACCAAAACTATCTACTCCCATCTTCTATCAAACGAAAACATGACACGACCAATAGGCCCTCGTCATATTGGCGTTTAAAAAAAAAAAATATATCAAAAGTCATTTATTCAAACTAGGCTGAGAATCAGCACTATTCGAACGTCAAAATTACAAAAGACAGTCCCCCAAAACGCCCGCCCTTCACCAGCCAGTTTCCCAGGAACACACCTGGGGCCAACTCACATACTCCCGCGAGTCCAACACCAATTGAGTCTACCACTCACCGCGAGGTGAGTGTGGGCTGTAGACTCCTCGCGGTACCCATTCTGTGTATGGGTTGACGTAGTGTGTATGACAAAACAGCCGCGGACAATCCGACCTAAAAAATCTGACTTGCCCCTCCCTAGGCCAGAAGCTGGGTACGCCCATGGTAGTGATGATAAAGCTGAAGAGTTTGTTTGTTTGAACGCGCTAATCTCTGACACTAGGTATCAGTCAGATTTTAAAAAATCTTTTTGTTTTTGATGATAGCAAATTATTGAGGAAGGTAGGCTTTCTACACAAATCGGGCACTAAAGATGGCCGCCTTTCGTAGGGTTCTTTTTGTTTTTTCTCTCACCACTGTTTTATACAACACGAGGGCATGATTCCTATTAATGGACACCCAAAACACTTAGTTTCTAGACGTATTTCTCTCGAAAACAACAAAAATATTTTGACCAATCAAGCGTTTGACAGCACATCTACCACATAACCATTCTTATAACTCGGCACTCAACATGGTGGCTAGTCACGCATGAACATGATATTGACGTCACAAAAGTGTTGCCTTTAGTACTTGACAAACATTTAGGTGTCTCTCTTTTCATAAGCAGCTCTTGATTAGTTAATAAAAAGAAACAGAACGCTTTTTGACATGTATGTGTCGATATGATAGATATTTTTTGTATAACTGTTATTTCTATAGTAGGATAGGGCGTCTCCAGGCTTCTCCCATCTCAATGGTCAAATGCATGTCTTTCTCCCATCTCAATGAACAAAAGAGGCCGCCTTCTGAATTGGCTAATATCGCTCACAGCACTCAAATCGTCTCACATGCGTTGCATATTGGATATCACGATTATGACAGCTGAGAGCTGTCAACAATGCGGCACACTCGTGAGCGCGCTCACAGTGCTTACTCGGTGTCAAAAAGATATTACAGCAGTATTTCTTCATAAAAACACCACACGTTTCTTCCTTTTCTTTATTTAGGTGGCGACTGTCAGCCAGAAGAACAATTTCGAAAATGCCACGTTATTATAAAGTTATGATGCAACTCAAAACAAAACATACACTGACACATCCTCATCCTCACACACACACACACACCGTCATTTTTGACAGCGCTCACGGTGATATTAGTACGAGTCATGATCGGCGTTATCGCAAGATGGCGCATGCCATGACGTCATCTATGACGATTTACGGGACATCGTTACCGCTCTCACGCCAATTCGGTACGGGTTTAAGCACGCTCAAATCGATTACATCGATTATTTCCCCAATTCGGAACGCGCCCACATACTCAAATGTCAATTTGACATTGACAAATGACAATCTTTCTGCTGCTGCCTGTGAGTGAGTGAGACTCTGGCCGCATTCCGAATTGGCTGTAATCGCTCACAGCGCTCAAATCGTCTCACATGCGTTCCGTATTGGATATTACGATTATGACAGCTGAGAGTTGTCAACAATTCGGAACACTCGTGAACGCGCTCACAGTGCCTACTCGATGTCAAAACGATATTACAGCAGTATTTCTTTATAAAAACACCACACATTTGTTCCTTTTCTTTGTTTAGGTGGCGACTGTCAGCCAAAAGCACAATTTCGAAAATGCCACGTTATTAAAAAGATATGGTGCAGCTCAAAACAAAACACACACTGACACATCCTCATCCTCACACACACACACACACCGTCATTTTTGACAGCGCTCACGGTGATATTAGTACGAGGTATGGTCTGCGTTATCGCAAGATGGCGCATGCCATGACGTCATCTATGACGATTCACGGGACATCGTTATCGCGCTCACGCCAATTCAGTACGGGTTTTAGCACGCTCAAATCGATTACATCGATTATTTCCTCAATTCGGAACGCGCCCCGATTATGTTCCCAATACTCTCTGTGGAAGTCAGTGATTACTGTGGTGAGTACAGAGAATGGGCTAGCAACAAAGAGTACTTTGTATATACGGAAATAGAGAGCCATCTTGCGCGATTTGAACGATAACATTAAAAAAGCGCCCTCTGCGATTAAAATACTAAACTACATCCGTGTCAGTATTATAATCGCGCGACCTAGATCCATTCATGGTCCAACTGTTTTCTATAACAGAGATAGTAAAATTATACCGATATAAGTATTCAAAATCTGTTTACTACAACATATTTAGATATTATTTAAATTACACACCCCCTTACTAATAAACGTATTATATCAGACGAATAGTTACACACCGATTTCTCTCTTTCAGTCGTCAGTAATTTGATTTTCGACAGAAGACAAAGCGTTGTGTAACTATACAGACGATACACAATGTTTATTAGTAAGGGGGATATAGGTACAACGAACGATCACAGCAGACAACGAACGATCACAGCATTCACAGCAGAACGACATCAAAACAACAACAGCCATTTTTGTTTATTACTTGCCAGTGCTGCCAGGGCATATATTTAAATATCTCTAAATTCTTACCAAAGTATGGAAGATCTTTTTATTTAAAAATTTTTATCAGCAAAAATGACTTATCATCATGGACACGTATGTTTATATTTAATTTATTCTGACGAACCCTATATTTACAATAAACACTCTTTGCTTATCTCCAATAATAGAACTAATCAAGCTTCTATGTAGCAAATAATGAATTAATTATGGCAACACATTCTTAACAGTACTACTAATATTATACCATTTATTTAGGGAGAACATTGTAAACCTTAGTGTAGTATTATATTTTGAATATTTTTTATTTTCCTATATTATACGCCACACTAGCGCCTCTGATTGTACAATACTAAACTGACAGATTATTATACTACGAAATTGTAAAGCTAATAACCAGCTGGAAATATATCTTTTGTACATGTCATTTGTAATAAGTTGGGTTATCACAATGCTGTTGCAGGGTTTCTACGAGTAAGATTGTAAGGCATGGCTAGCAAATACCAGATACCACAGAGTACAATATAGCAACTACACATTACATAACCCTACCTAACAGTGTTCTCGAACCTACCGATTTATCGGTATTTATACCGATATGGGCTCTGTGCTACCGAAATACCGAAATATAACGAATTTTCTACGATTTCTGGATATACATGGAAATTCTCCCGATTTCTCTACCGATTTTACACTTTTCAGTTGGCAACCCTTTTCATTTATGTTTAATTTAATGTTACGGACGGGGAAGCCCTCAATAGTAAGTATGGGCCTAGTGCAGAATGTTCCATATATTTTGGGGAATACCCTTGTTCCTACAACTTGTTGTCTTACAACTCGATGTTATAAGGGGCTTTCCGCTAGGGAATTTACCTGTAACCAGTCTAGTCTATATAAACAGGAATTCGGTTTTATTTTTTTCATTAATTTTCTTAACTTTGAAGAGATAGTAGAGTACTTATCCTAAAGAGTGCGTGAGAAGACCATTCAGTTAAAATGTCGTCTTTTTTTTTCTTTTTGTCGATTATATAAATTAGTCTGTAAGTGATTGTATATAAATTAGTCTGCAAGTTTTTGTTTTCAAGTGGTTTTCAATAAATAAACGAATTTGATTGAATACTGTTTGTTTTTTGTCAAATACCGATTTTGGGTACAAATATACCGATTTTAGCTGGCAACTCTACCGATCTTGCTCTATGACGTTCGAGACCACTGCTACCTAAGTATAAATTAAAAAAACTACTTCAGCTGAATTAAGATTAATTAAAATAGTCTATTAAAACTCTGCCTCAATATGTTACGTAACTGCCGAAAAGTATTTTATATGAATAACGTGTGTCCAGTTTTTATTCATAAAAAGACTTTCTTATCCAATGAATACAAATGTACCGAAGCTTGGAATAACATGAACTCCTCGCCTGTGTTCAATAAAATAAATACACATGATTTCTATAATGTACTAGACCAAAATTATGCTTCAAAAGGCGTAATAAGTGCAATAGACGTTGACATGTTTGCCAACGCAATTAAAGACCCTAGCCATCTTGAAGAACTAAAAGACCTACTTCATAAACTCAGGACTACAGCAGAAACAGGCAATATGTTAGATTCGACACAGCAAGCTACTGTGAGGAATTTCATTGAGTTTGGTGATGTCAAAGAGCTGGTAGAAATATTAAAAGATCCTCTAAACTTTGGCGTGTTCCTTGATGACTGCACTGCAAATATACTATTGGACAAATTAATAACATTACCGAACTATGAACTAGCTGCCAGGGTGGCTTCTATGATAATGCTACAAGAAGAATTCAATAATGAAATAACATGCTCACTGTGCCAATATGCTTGTTATAAGTACATCAGCAACTACACAGCGCCACCACCAGAACCTACACCTCCTACAGAGAAAAACAAAAAAGTTGAAGAAATTAAGATAAGAGTTAAATACCTTCGAAATCCTTTCTTTGATGATCACTTTGACATTAAGGATACCATTACTTTATCTGGTAAAACATTATTATGGATTTCAGAAAGAGCCCCCAGCAATTTGAACAATAACCTGCAGATTATTGGATGGCTTGTCTACAAAAAATATGATAAACTATCAGTCTTCTGTGAAAAAATGAGCAATGAAAAAACATTTAAAGTATATAAAGAGGTTTTAGAACTTTTACAAAAAGAGATTGCTAATGCCGAAGCTGAATCAAAAGTAACTTTAGAAAACCGTATTACTAAGCTGGGAAAATCTGAACAAAACTCAGAAGACATATCCCTAGAAGAGTCACTGAAAGTTGGTATTGAGAATGCTATCAACAAATCACACAAGAATGATATTACACAGCAAAAACAGGTCAGTTATAATGTATTAAAGTTACTAAGGAGGCAGTATAATAAAATATATCCATTTGAAATTAATACCTTATAATATTCAGATAAGTTAACTTGATCATTTAAATTTTCATTTGTATTGCTTTTAGCTATTCCAATCATGGGCAAAATTAAGAGACGAAAAGCTGGAGGAACAAGCCCAAAGACTAGACCGGGCTCGCCGCATACAACTCATCCAACAAAAACAAAATGAAATGAAGGACCAAGAACAGAAACTATGGTTCTTTGATAATGAAGATCAAGTTGATCTTCAAATAGAAGAAAAAGAACAACTTGTTGACAAATCAATCTCAAAGAAAACTGCAACTAAAACTTCTGATGAGAATTATATTCCACCTGAGATTCGACCAAAAAGGAAATAGATTTCCAGGATGTTAGAATAAAAATAGAATACTTCTATGGTTATTTTATTGCACATTTTACAAATTAATAATATAAATTTATACATAAAATAAATTACACTAAGCAGTATTATTAATAATTGAAATAAATTTAGTTACAGGAATGCTAAATAACTTCTTACATATAAAAATCATTTTAACCCTCTTCCTGTATCTTAGTGAGATCAAGTTGTATTTTCCTCAAGGTATCTTCAGTTCTCTTCGCTGTCTCAGTCTTTATGTTCTCTTCTAAATCAACAATGTCCCTCGCTAAAGTACCAGTATCATTGACAAGGGATACAATAGTATTACACTCTGAATGTAGCAGAGCCAACAGTTTGTATGCCTTCTTTGCTTGGTCATCCTTTTTTGCATCCTAAAACAAAAAAAAAATGTTTTTTTTTAATGTTTATCATACAATTTACTTACATTAAAAATTCCCATTTTACTATACTAACCCTGAAAAGAGTCTCATCAGCTATGGAAAAGCACCTATCTAGTTGGCCTTCCAAAGTGTTGATTTCTTTTTGTAACTGTCTTGTGTCATCTAATATTTTCTTTATCTCCATGTTCTGCTTGTCAACATTACTTATTATTTCCAAAATTCGTTTTGTGTAGATTGACCTGTAAAGACACTTTAATAATAATAATTTCCTTTATTGTGGATCACATAAAAATACACCGGGGGCCCGTGGCTAAATAATAACAGCCGCACAGGTCGAGCGATCAGGTTAAGCTACGCTTGCCGCGGTTGTTCTGTGGATGGGTGACCATCTTGACATACCGAGACCCCTCTGTGCCTCGGAAAGCACGTTAAGCAGTTGGTCCCGGCCACGGAGTAAATACAAAGAGGAGATGGCCTAAGCAACTGTGCACTGTGATTACAACTAGGCCATGACGTTATCATGTAGGCGTGGCCTCGTCAGTGGATTGTTGGCGTTCGTCCTGTGCACAACTTTGTAAAAGTACCCATTTTACAGCATATTCGCGCTAGAAGAAAAAAATAATGAAGTGTTGTGTTTTATCTTGTAAAAACTACTCGGCAAGACGTTCTGAAGCTATGGATGGCATCACATTTCATTTGTAAGTAATTTTTATGCGTAATTTAAGAAAATTGTTCTAGAAAAATCACTTAGCGTCGGCGTTTCCAAACATAATTCTACCCGACACTAGATGGCGACACTTGGTGTCATGGGAACTAAAAATATTTAGGTACGTAGAGCTCAGTACTAACATATTTTAATAATCATATGTACTGAAATTTGTTCGACATTCATTCTTATAAACCCTCTAATGGCCAAAATACTATTTTTGTAGTTTTTATATCATTTTGTAAACGGACCGCCATCTATAGTCAACTCAACAAAAAACAAAAAGACAGTGCCGTAATTAGAATCCAATTATTTTACCGAATGTCCCGCGGCTGTCTCATAAATGGAAAGTACTTAAAACGCTGGACATAAAAATATAATCTCCTTTAAATTAAATATATACCTACCTATCTCATCATCTGCCTAGCCTTTTCCCCAACTATGTTGGGGTCGGCTTCTAGTCTAACCGGATGCAGCTGAATACCAGTATTTTACATGGAGCGACTGCCTATCTGACCTCCACAACCCAGTTACTGGGTAATACGATACCCCTTGGTAAGACTGGTTGTCAGACTTTCGGGCTTCTGACTACCCGTAGGTAACGACTGTCAAAGATCCACGAATGACAGCCGGGACCAACGGCTTAACGTGCTTTCCGAGGCACGGAGGGGTCTCGGTATGTAAAAATATACCTACCTATCTACAATAATTTATTGAAAGTACTTTCCCTCCGTGAGACAACTAGTATAGTAGTTGTTGTATACTTAATTTAAAGTACTTAAAGCCTGGTTTATTTAGTTAAATATTAAATGATGTACAGAGGCCAGCACATCAACCTATCCCAATCTGTCAAATGTCTTTGATGGAATTTCAATTTTACTACAAAGGAATAAGGTTCATATTCAATTGGGAAATTTTGACAGATTGGGGTAGGTTGATGTGCTGGCCTCTGTACGTTCTAGATTACCATCCGTAGATAATCTAAGACAGCAATGGATTACAAAAATTTATAGACAAGACTGGTCTCCGACTAAATATACAAAAATTTGTTCTTGCCATTTTAATAATGAAGACTTCATAGTGACAAAAAAGGCCTTAGAAAATTACAGAAGGGAACTTTACCTTGTTTAAAACTGGATATATCGGTTCGTTTCAATGCAGTTTGTATTTACCAGTTTCATACTTTTGTGGGAAAATGAGTAGGTACATATTTATTGTTTCATCCTTTATGTTACAGCTTAAAAGAAAATTTACAGAGCCAACTAGATGAGGTCAGAGTTTCTTATCTGACTACTCTGAGAAGAAAGGCCGAAACAAACTCAGAGGTCACAGTCTCTTTTAAAGTTCAGACATAATCTTGGTCAGGTTATATGAAAACCATGTGTGTCTGAGATGGTCGTTTGAGGAAAGAACCACACTGATTGAGAGGACCTGTCCAGTCAGTGCACGCATTTGTCAGAAATCGTGCAGCTCAACTCAAAACTTAAGGGAGCTCAACGATGAATTGTCACGTAAACGGGACAAGGTGTTTTTTCTTTTCTAAAAAGACTAGCTTTGTAGAACATCTTGATAACTCTTTTTAACAAGATAAGTAGGTAATTTAAAAATAAGAGAAAGTCTAATAATCATCTTTCGTCATTCATCAAAAACCTTTTTATTCAAACATTTTTTTTTCATAATAGTATCACTTTCAATAAAAAAATTAGGTACGAAAATTCTGAGTACGACCCTGTTGCATCCTGCACTTAGTGACATCTAGTGTGAGATAGTTACGTAACTACAAAATAAAATTGTCAGAACGAACAACAAGTTTTACTATTGACCGGTAGGTGGAAAATAAAGAAGTGGGCTGGATCTAGCACCCCCTCACCCCGCAAAATGTCACGGGTTGTTTCCTAAGGAAATCGAATTACAACATCTCCTCTTTGTTTTTACTCCGTGGTCCCGGCTGTCATTCGTGGATCTTTGACAGTTGTTACGGGTAGTCAGAAGCCCAAAAGTCTGACAATTAGTCTTACCAAGGGGTATCGTATTACCCAGTAACTGGGTTGTGGAGGTCAGATAGGCAGTCGCTCCATGGAAAATATTGGTATTCAGCTGCATCCGGTTAGACTGGAAGCCGACCCCAAAATAGTTGGGAAAAGGCTAGGCAGATGATGATATAAAAATACACACAATCCATACAGAATTAGTAACAACTTAAAAAGCTATGTTAGTAAAACTTACAAACTAACCTAACAACAACTAATAGCTATGTGGCCCAACACATGTCCCAACAGTGCCTAATAAAGGGACTGTCCACCTTATCTACCAATGTCTGTAGGATGCTGTTGGAGCTTCCAACGCAACCTACCCAGAATTGACGCCGCCCTTTTTCTCATAATAGCATGACAACACGGGCTACGAACACTGCACGGGCACTATGAATGACTAGAATTCAGTAGATATTACTTAAAGAATATTTGTTGCAAACCTTTTATTTCCACTGCTTAACTTTCCATAACTCTCCCTTAATTGGTTTCCTAATATATCTTTCTTGTCATGTTCTTCTTTCAATGCTTTTGCAGTCTCTTTCAAGCCACTCAAAATCTTTCGACACCTGCTCCTCTCAGACTGTAAATATTATTATTATTATACTATCTGAATGATAAACAAACAATGTTAAGACTATGAAATAATATATACATACTTCCATCAAGTTCATACTATTTGTAATTTTGTCAATTTCCACCATTATAGACAAGTTCCTTGATGTTAAGTCTTCACTTTGCTTGTGCAAACTATTGATGTTTGTTTGTACTTTTTCTATTATACCATCGTCCACACCATCTGCATCAACATCTGTTATTCCAATACTATTTAGAATCTTCTGTACATTTTTCAAGTCAACATCTGCTCTTTCAAATGATTTTTGTGCCTGTAATAACAATAATTATGTGCTTTATGTATAGTCCTGTTTGTGTACTTCCTAAAACAATAATTCTATCATAAATAAGCAAGACACTTTCTTGCTTATTTAACCATGCATCACCATGTTTGGAAAATGGATTTCTGATTACAGTACACCTAGTTTAGTTACTTTATAAAATAATCACATCAGGTTCTGGCGCGGTAAACAATACACAATAGAAGTCTTACTGTTATGATGGCTATAGCCGTATAGCACACTTAAAAGTGTTAATTGTCACCTAAACACAAAATGAGTGAAATTATTTACTCAACCTGAGAAAATTCAACCTCCATCACATTCTTTTCACTCTCAAGTGTATCCAACTTCTGCCTTAAAACAATTGCCATTTCTTTTAATTCTTTAAGACTTTTATTTGGATCTTGCTTTATTTCAGGCTCTTCAATAGCTGTCTGTTGTGCTGTATGAAGCTCCAGTTGTTGAGTTTGTAACACTGATACACTTGTTTTGCTCAGATCTTTAATTTTAAGCAATTTTTCTATTACTTGTTCATCACATAGACTTATCTGGCTCGATGTAGAAGTCACATCTGAAAAAAAAACTAATGTGAGAAACATAACTTCCTCCCAAAGCATTTAAACTGTCAGTTGAAATGAATGTATGTTGGTATTTATATCTTATTAGTTTTACCTGTGATACAAAAATCCCCTATTCTATTTGAATTAGGTTTGCAGCATGGTGGGATCCATATAGTCTTAAGTTCTTCACCAATTTTATTACTGATATCTTGCTTGAGCAATGACTTTTTGTTGGCAGATGGCAAGCCAGTTGGTGCCTGTTTACCTTCATTTGGTAATCTCTCTATTAAAAACATAAACACTTGTCTCAGCTCACATTCATTATGATACAAGAATGTTTGATAACCCACATCATTTTTGTATCCTAAATCCTGTAATACAATAATTCGTAGAATGACAAAAGGAAAGATAATTATATAAAATCGTGAATAAGTTTAGCATGAAGATTTGCCTACCTTACAAATAGATGCAATCTGGGAAGCCACTTCTATTCTATGAGATATACCAGATGGTAAGTTTTTTGTTACCCTAACAGATGGATTTATGGTGCTTAGACATGTTGATGCTGCTTCAATAATTGTATGGACAGGCAATTCATTAATACTTCTGACCTCATCACTAATGTTTCTGAAATATTTCCAAAGTAAAAAGAAAGCTGCTACAAAATTGTCAATAGTTATAGAGATATTTTGCTTATTATCTAAACATACACATTTAGCTGACGAAGAAAATGTAAAATAATGGACTCCACTTCTTCCATGCTTACAAACTGAAATCCACCAAACCACTAAAGCAAAAATTATAGAGTAAAATTCTTTGAAAAGATAAATGGAATACAGTTAGAGAACGTTCTACTTAATCGCTTAACACAATTGTTATTGACATTTAGTTAGAATAACTTTGGTTTCCTTATTCAGAGGAATAACTTTTGATTAATTTTTAATGAATTGAAAAGTACGATTCTCTTCTCTCCAAAGGGCGCGTTCCGAATTGAGGACATAATCGATGTAATCGATTTGAGCGTGCTAAAACCCGTACCGAATTGGCGTGAGCGCGATAACGATGTCCCGTGAATCGTCATAGATGACGTCATGGCATGCGCCATCTTGCGATAACGCCGACCATGCCTCGTACAAATATCACCGTGAGCGCTGTCAAAAATGACAGTGTGTGTGTGTGTGAGGATGAGGATGTGTCAGTGTGTGTTTTGTTTTGAGTTGCACCATATCTTTTTAATAACGTGGCATTTTCGAAATTGTGCTTCTGGCTGACAGTCGCCACATAAACAAAGAAAAGGAAGAAACGTGTGGTGTTTTTATGAAGAAATACTGCTGTAATATCTTTTTGACACCGAGTAAGCACTGTGAGCGCGCTAACGAGTGTTCCGAATTGTTGACAGCTCTCAGCTGTCATAATCGTGATATCCATTATGGAACGCATGTGAGACGATTTGAGTGCTGTGAGCGATATTGGCCAATTCGGAAAGCGGCCAAAATCTGTGTTTACCACCACAGACTCCACAGAGTACTTTTTGATAGAGTGAGAATCGGCACCATAGATAAGGGTAAGTACTGACGATCGGCACACAGAACTACTGTCATTTCGTAGAGTATAGTTAGTCCAGCGTACTTGTCTAATAGAGGTCAGTGGGTAAGCATAGAAGAGAAAAATTTAGAGATAAGCATCAGCCTATCAAAAACTCCAAAAAGTACATACTTTATCGGATGGTTAATGTCGTGTCATTGACATTTGACAGTTTTGGCCTCTCGTATAATAGGTTCTGTGTATCACATCTGACATTGGCAGAATTGTCGACATCGGCACCATTGCCATAAAGAAAAATAGAATAGAATAGGTTCTGTGCACAGTGTGCACCACGGAGTAAAAACAAAGAGATGTTGTAATTAGATTTCCTTAGGAAACAACGCGTGACATTTTACGGGGTGAGGGGGTGCTAGATCCCGCCCACTTCTTTATTTTCCATCTACTGGTCAATAGTAAAACTTGTTGTTTGTTCTGACAATTTTATTTTGTAGTTACGTAACTATCTCACACTAGATGCAACAGGGTCGTACTCAGAATTTTCGTACCAAATTTTTTTATTGATAGTGATATTACTTACTATGAAAAAAAAATGTTTGAATAAAAAGGTTTTTGATGAATGACGAAAGATGATTATTAGACTTTCTCTTATTTTTAAATTACTTATCTTGTTAAAAAGAGTTATCAAGGTGTTCTACAAAGCTAGTCATTTTAGAAAAGAAAAAACACCTTCTCCCGTTTACGTGACAATTCATCGTTGAGCTCCTTAAGTTTTGAGTTGAGCTACACGATTTCTGACAAATGCTGACTGGACAGGTCCTCTCAATCTGTGTGGTTCTTTCCTCAAAAGACCATCTCAGACACACATGGTTTTCATATAACCTGACCAAGATTATGTCTGAACTTTAAAAGAGACAGTGATCTCTGAGTTGGTTTCGGCCTTTCTTCTCAGAGTAGAAACTCTGACCTCATCTAGTTCAAAAAAATATGATTGACGTGTAAAACTGTTTGTGCAAACTTACTTAGAAAACTAAAATCACTTATCATTTATCATCCGAAACCATTACTGTCAAACATAGATATATGAAAGGAGATATGCCCGGTAGTTGAAAATGTATCAGAACCCGATGTCGCTAGGTTGGCACCACCACCGCGCCACTACTACACATTTAGTTCCGTAAAAGCTTAGACAAAGTCGCGCACACACTTGCAATTCATAAATAGGAACGTTCTACTCAATCAATTATAAACCTTAACTCATCACACACAACGTGCATTTGCCATGCACCATACAACTTACTCACACAAAAACATCAATCTCCTATCGTTGAGCTGTGCAAAAGCCATTTATTTTATGTAAACGCTAGTGATTGACTAAATCGGAAAGTTATCGATTCTTCCATACAAAAAAAATATATGTATAGGGTCATGAAAATAAAATAAATAAACACGATATGTCTAGAACATATTAGGTACTTATATTATAAAAATGTAGCAAAAAAAAAATTAAGAACATTTTGAAGGGAGCTAAATGATCCAACACATGCGCCACCATCAGCGAGACATTTGAGTGAGTATGACATACTCTCAGCCGCCAGGGCACATTCAAGTCAATGTTTTTGTCACTATGAAGTCTTCATTACTAAAACGGCAAGAACAAATTTTTGTTTAGATAGTCGGAGACCAGTCTTGTCTATTAATTTTTGTAATCCATTGCTGTCTTAGATTATCTTCGGATGGTAATCTAGAACGTACATCATTTAATATTTAACTAAATAAACCAGGCTGTAAGTACTTTAAATTAAGTAAACAACAACTACTATACTAGTTGTCTCATGGAGGGAAAGTACTTTCAATAAATTATTGTAGATAGGTATGTATATTTTTACATACCGAGACCCCTCCGTGCCTCGGAAAGCACGTTGGTCCCGGCTGTCATTCGTGGATCTTTGACAGTCGTTACCTACGGGTAGTCAGAAACCCGAAAGTCTGACAACCAGTCTTACCAAGGGGTATCGTATTACCCAGTAACTGGGTTGTGGAGGTCAGATAGGCAGTCGCTCCATATAAAATACTGGTACTCAGCTGCATCCGGTTAGACTGGAAGCCGACCCCAACATAGTTGGGAAAAGGCTAGGCAGATGATGTGATAGGTAGGTTTATATTTAATTTAAAGGAGATTAGATTTTTATGTCCAGCGTTTTAAGTACTTTCCATTTATGAGACAGCCCCGGGACATTCGGTAAAATAATTGGATTCTAATTACGGCCCTGTCTTTTTGTTTTTTGTTGAGTTGACTATAGATGGCGGTCCGTTTACAAAATGATATAAAAACTACAAAAATAGTATTTTGGCCATTAGAGGGTTTATAAGAATGAATGTCGAACAAATTTCAGTACATATGATTATTAAAATATGTTAGTACTGAGCTCTACGTACCTAAATATTTTTAGTTCCCATGACATCTAGTGTCGGGTAGAATTATGTTTGGAAACGCCGACGCTAAGAGATTTTTCTAGAACAATTTTCTTAAATTACTCATAAAAATTATTTACAAATGAAATGTGATGCCATCTATAGCTACAGAACGTCTATCCGAGTAGTTTTTACAAGATAAAACAGAACACTTCATTATTTTTTTCTTCTAGCGCGAATATGCTGTAAAATGGGTACTTTTACAAAGTTGTGTACAGGACCAACGCCAACAATCCACTGACAACGAGGCCACGCCTACATGATGACGTCATGGCCTAGTTGTAATCACAGTGCACAGTTGCTTAGGCCATCTCCTCTTTGTATTTACTCCGTGGTGTGCACTGACCTCTTTAATTAAACTTGTTTAATACCGTAATTTTTCCTCTATGATACCGTCACAGTATTACAATAGATACTGTGATACCGTCTTTGTCTTTGTGAAGCTTCTTGGTCATACTCATCTACTTTACTCTTTGTATGTACAGACGCCAGCACATTACGGTACACCAAACTGTCAAATTTTCCCAATCAACCTTGAACCTTGTCCTAGTGATAAAGTTGAAAATCTATAAAGAAATTTGACAGATTGTAGTAGGTTGATGTGCTGGCGTCTGTACATACCACTGACCAAGTACGCTTGTTTAAGGACGCCTTGACGAATCTAACAAAAATAAGCAGTTTTTCGGTACATTTTGCGGGAAAATGATACGAAACCAAATCTAACTAATAATTACCACAGATAGATTGCTCCTTCATCTTCAAATATTGGTACATTTTTATTCAAAAAGTTTGGTTTATAATATTGTAAAAAATAATTACCGTTGCCTCTTCTCTTCTCCGTACATTTTTCTTCTATTTAATAACATAAATTTATGTTTTTAAAATTATTTTATGTAAGCAGACATGTTCAACTCAAAATGATGGTATAAAGAACTACCAAAATGTTAACAATTGGCTCAGAAAAAAAAAAAAAATCGAATCTATTTTTTCACATAATAATATTTAGCTGTAACATGTGAATCTTAACGCACTGTGTTAAGGGTTATTTTACTGGTCACTGTCTTGATTTATTACACAAACATTTGTAATGAAATATTAGTCTGCGCTCAGCCGCCGTCGTGGGTGGACTCTGTGTCGGTTGTAAGCAGCAGCTTGTGCTGAAAAAGATCGCTGTACGGATAGAAAATATTTGACATACCAAACTTGATACTTCACGCATTCTGTATGACTATCGTATGAAAGATTTTATTCACAGTCTTATATTAGTTTTTTAGAAGTAAGTAGGGATTATTCATATTTCGTTTCGGTCATCATGGAGTCACCTGAAGGTGTACTTCGAAGACTGCTACTGGAACTAATAGACGAGCTGAGCTAGGTGTGCCGAGTTTGGGCTCGTTTTGTTAGTTATGTTGAGACCTTACCCCGGACTTGATAGAGTGACCTGCAGGTGTACTTCGAAGACTTCTACTAGAACTAATAGACGAGCTGAGCTAGGTGTGCCGAGTTTGGGCTCGTTTTGTTAGTTATGTTGAGACCTTACCCCGGACTTGATGAAGTGACCTGCAGGTGTACTTCGAAGACTTCTACTGGAACTAAGAGACGAGCTGAGTTAGGTGTGCCGCGTTTGGGCTCGTTTTGTTAGTGATGTTGAGACCTTACCTCCGGACTTGATGGAGTGACCTGCAGGTGTACTTCGAAGACTGCTACTGGAACTTATAGACGAGCTGAGCTAGGTGTGCCGAGTTTGGGCTCGTTTTGTTAGTTATGTTGAGACCTTACACGCGGACTTGATGGAGTGACCTGCAGGTGTACTTCGAAGACTTCTACTGGAACTAAGAGACGAGCTGAGCTAGGTGTGCCGAGTTTGGGCTCGTTTTGTTAGTGATGTTGAGACCTTACCTCCGGACTAGATGGAGTGACCTGCAGGTGTACTTCGAAGACTTCTACTGGAACTAAGAGACGAGCTGAGCTAGGTGTGCCGAGTTTGGGCTCGTTTTGTTAGTGATGTTGAGACCTTACCTCCGGACTTCATGGAGTGACCTGCAGGTGTACTTCGAAGACTTCTACTGGAACTAAGAGACGAGCTCATCTAGGTGTGCCGAGTTTGCGCTCGTTTTGTTAGTTATGTTGAGACCTTACCTCCGGACTTGATGGAGTGACCTGCAGGTGTACTTCGAAGACTTCTACTGGAACTAAGAGACGAGCTGACCTAGGTGTGCCGAGTTTGGGCTCGTTTTGTTAGTGATGTTGAGACCTTACCTCCGGACTTCATGGAGTGACCTGCAGGTGTACTTGGAAGACTGCTACTGGAACTAATAGACGAGAAGAGCTAGGTGTGCCGAGTTTGCGCTCGTTTTGTTAGTTATGTTGAGACCTTACACCCGGATTCGATGGAGTGACCTGAAGGTGTACTTCGAAGACTGCTACTGGAACTAATAGACGAGTAGAGCTAGGTGTGCTGAGTTTTGGCTCGTTTTGTTAGTTATGTTGAGATCTTACCTCCGGATTTGATGGTGCACTTTCCAAAAAGTTATTTTTCACTTTGTAGTGTTATTTTTTTTTTGAAGTCGGTTGTTTTTTTTTTGGAAAACAATTTTTATTTTTCATTTTTATTTGTACAGAGGCCAGCACATCAAGCTACCCCAATCTGTCAAATTTCTTTGATAGATTTTCAACTTTACAACAAAGGAATAAGGTTCATATTCAATTGGGAAATTTTTACAGATTGGGGTAGGTTGATGTGCTGGCCTCTGTACCTGCCCCACACTAATTCAAATTACTTTAAGCAAAATTCATAAAGCCATACCTTATAAAGGTATACCTTATCCTGAGGCATACCTTATCCATTCAAAAATGAGAGAATTTGCAAGTCCGTCTATAGAGATATGACGGAGCTATGCCCGAACATACATAAAAAATTATTACTCCTTCTTTTTTGAAGTCGGTTAATTATTAAATCAATTCATAAACTTTTGTTTGAGAGAATTTGCAAATCCGTCTATAGAGATATGACGGAGCTATGCCCGAACAAACATTAAAAAAAATACTCCTTATTTGAAGTCGGTTAATTATTAAATCAATTCATAAACAAAAAGTTATGCCCGAATTTACTTGCAAGGTTATTGGAGTACCTCTAGGTACTCAATGCGCGTATTTTGCGTGCGGCTCTACCGAACAAAAAAAGATTTTTGCTAGTCCGTCTATATTATTATATTATTATGACGGAGTTATCTAACCTAACACCCTTACATAAAAAAAATGTATGTATAAGCATCCGAATTGAGAACCTCCTCCTTTTTTGAAGTCGGTTAAAAATACTAAATAAAACGAATAAATTAAGCTTTTTTTAAATTATATGTTTTCAAAAAGCTTGTCGCGCAATTTGTAAATAAATACATAGGTACTTTGGCATGCCTACTTGCTTACCAATCAAGTAAGTAAATGGTACCTACTTTTATGAACATTTCACGGTACAAACTATTTGATAACAAATCATAGTAAGCTTAAAAAAATACAAGAAAAAATTAAATAAAAGTAAGCTCAAGTATCAAGTCGTGTCAGTTTACTCATAATTTCGCCGCTTCGCGCATGTCGCTGTGTGTGTGAGCCGTGCACGTGTAGTAGTAAGACTCAATACCTAAAATTGAAGCGCGTCAATTTTAGGTACACACGGCTACACATCAAGCTATACATAACCAGTATAAGCTGACTTCTGATTGTACGAAAAACCTATACAATGCGAGGTCAGCTAAAACTGGAAATGTATAGCTTGATGTGTAGCCGTGTGTACATGCCAAAGTACCTATGTATTAACAATTTGCGCGACAAGCTTTTTGAAAACATATAATTTAAAAAAAAGCTTATTTATATTCGTTTTATTTAGTATTTTTAACCGACTTCAAAAAAGGAGGTTCTCAATTCGGATGCTTATACATATATTTTTTTATGTAAGGGTGTTAGGTTAGATAACTCAGTCATAATAATATATAGACGGACTTGCAAAAATCTTTTTTTGTTCGAAAAAGGTTTAACTTTATTCCGAAATAGACCATTCCGGAATAAAGTGATGAAGAGTGATGAAGAGTTTCGGAGACAGACAACCGAAGGCTTCAATAAATGCCAGCAAATCAACCGCGATTGCTGCTATCGCATATGTATGCATTGTTTACGCAATCACACAATATAACATCACGCCTGTACCCTCTAAAGGGGTACGCAGATGTGTTTAGTATACCACGGTACACCCTCATTTCTGTCAAAGTTGTTATTGGAGTACCTCTAATCGTGCAAGTAAATTCGGGCATAACTTTTTGTTTATGAATTGATTTAATAATTAACCGACTTCAAATAAGGAGTATTTCTTTTTATGTATGTTCGGGCATAGCTCCGTCATATCTCTATAGACGGATTTGCAAATTCTCTAAAACAAAAGTTTATGAATTGATTTAATAATTAACCGACTTCAAAAAAGAAGTAGTAATTATTTTTTATGTATGTTCGGGCATAGCTCCGTCATATCTCTATAGACGGATTTGCAAATTCTCTCATTTTTTAATGGATAAGGTATTTATTTATTTATTTAATACTTCAAGCACAAAAATGTACAGAGGCGGACTTAATGCCATAGGCATTTTCTACCAGTCAACCTTTGAGTGATGCAGAGACAAACAATGGTAGGTGCAATAATGAAAATTGAGGAATAAATATTAGGTATGCCTCAGGATAAGGTATACCTTTATAAGGTATAGCTTTATGAATTTTGCTTAAAGTAATTTAAATTTGTGTTGGGCAGGTACAAATAAAAAATTAAAAATAAAAATTGTTTTCCAAAAAAAAAAAAAACAACGTACTTTAAAAAAAAACACTACAAAGTAAAAAATAACGTTTTGGAAGGTGCACCTTCAGGTCACTCCATCAAATCCGGAGGTAAGGTCTCAACATAACTAACAAAACGAGCCCAAACTCGGCACACTTAGCTCTTCTCGTCTATTAGTTCCAGTAGCAGTCTTCTAAGTACACCTGCAGGTCACTCCATCTAGTCCGGAGGTAGTCTCAACATAACTAACAAAACGAGCCCAAACTCGGCACACCTAGCTCAGCTCGTCTATTAGTTCCAGTAGCAGTCTTCGAAGTACACCTGCAGGTCACTCCATCTAGTCCGGAGGTAAGGTCTCAACATAACTAACAAAACGAGCCCAAACTCGGCACACCTAGCTCTTCTCGTCTATTAGTTCCAGTAGCAGTCTTCCAAGTACACCTGCAGGTCACTCCATCTAGTCCGGAGGTAAGGTCTCAACATAACTAACAAAACGAGCCCAAACTCGGCACACCTAGCTCTTCTCGTCTATTAGTTCCAGTAGCAGTCTTCCAAGTACACCTGCAGGTCACTCCATCTAGTCCGGAGGTAAGGTCTCAACATAACTAACAAAACGAGCCCAAACTCGGCACACCTAGCTCAGCTCGTCTATTAGTTCCAGTAGCAGTCTTCGAAGTACACCTGCAGGTCACTTCATCAAGTCCGGAGGTAAGGTCTCAACATAACTAACAAAACGAGCCCAAACTCGGCACACCCAGCTCTTCTCGTCTATTAGTTTCAGTAGCAGTCTTCGAAGTACACCTGCAGGTCACTTCATCAATTCCGAAGGTAAGAAGGTCTCAACATAACTAACAAAACGAGCCCAAACTCGGCACACCTAGCTCAGCTCGTCTATTAGTTCCAGTAGCAGTCTTCGAAGTACACCTTCAGGTGACTCCATCATGACCGAAACGAAATATAAATAATCCCTACTTACTTCTAAAAAAATAATATAAGACTGTGAATAAAATCTTTCATACGATAGTCATACAGAATGTGTGAAGTGAAGTATCAAGTTTGGTATGTCAAATATTTTCTATCCGTACAGCGATCTTTTTCAGCACAAGCTGCTGCTTACAATCGACACAGAGTCCACCCACGACGGCGGCTGAGCGCAGACTTTCAGTATATTATAATGTACTCTGTGGCGCAGACTAATATTTCATTACAAATTTTTGTGTAATAAATCAAGACAGTGACCAGTAAAATAGCCCTTAATGCAGTGCATTAAGATTCACATGTTACAGCTAAATATGTGAAAAAATAGACTCGTTTTTATTTTTTTTCTGAGCCATTTGGTAACATTTTGATAGTTCTTTATACCATCATTTTGAGTTGAACATGTCTGCTTACATAAAATATTTTTAAATACATAAATTTATGTTAATAAATAGAAGAAAAATGTGAATTTTGTGTGAAGAGGCAACGGAAATTATTTTTTACAATATTATAAACCAAACTTTTCGAATAAAAATTTACCAATATTTGAAGATGAAGGAGCAATCTATCTGTGGTAATTATTAGTTAGATTTGGTTTCGTATCATTTTCCCGCAAAATGTACCGAAAAACTGCTTATTTTTGTTCAATTCGTAAACGCCTCCTTAAGGGGGAAGCGCTAAGGTAGCCCGCGAAATTCAAATTTACTTACGTTTTTTGCAATTTGCTGGTCTGCTGGTCAGAATTAAGTTGTACGTTGATTAAAATATGATTCGCGGTCGTAACAAATATGTATTTACAGAATTATAATCATTAGGTACAATTAGTACTACAACTTGATATGTTAGTGTAATCCTAAAATGCCAAGATTTCATGAAATTGTCATTCGGTAGGATTACTTGGTCTTAGAGAGTTGTGTTGATGACTTTAATGTTTATAATTCTGTAAATACATGTTTGTTACGGCCGCGAATCATATTTTAATTAACGTAAAACTTAGTACTGGCCAGAAAATTGCAAAAAACGTAAAAAAAAATGAATTTCGCGGGCTACCTGCTTTCACCTTAATAGTGCTTTGTACTCATTGACCTCTTGTATAATACAGGGTCAGTGTTTGTACTCATCAACAGTTTTTTTTTTTAGAAAATACGGCATTGGGGTCCCATGAAGGTATACAATACCTTCATGGGGAGTCCTCTCATTCCTGTACCACACAAAGGTGAAACAAAAACGTACACAAGTAATTTCATGGACTTAAATTACAAACTGGGTAATTTTATGAGCACAACCGGGAAAATCCCGACTACAAACACGAAGTTGTAAAAAAATTGTAACGCCAAAGTGGCACCTCTTTCGCCTTAGTTATAAATGAATGAAAAGGTTAAAAATGCAAATGACACCACGTACTCGTATGTATTGTATGTACGTACTAACGTAACTGAGTATATTAAAGTGTACTCTGTGCGTAACTGTTTCAGGTCTACTAGTACCACCTACATATTAGTAATCTGTGCCTACGAGTGCGACTAAATAAACAAGGAAAAAAATATTCAGAGGCTTTACGCCATCGTCCATGGCCCTATTGGGGCCCCGGTATGGGCGCGTTCACTGGGGTGACGAGCCGAACACTATCTGAACGCACCCCAAAAGGTGGTAGCCGTAAGGCTTTTCCGGGGGTACCGCACGATCTCGGGCGAGGCGGCAAGCCTCCTTGCCGGACTGCCGCCATGGGATCAGGACTTCAGGAGGCGATAGTCCTCGCGCGCCTGTATGAGTGGCGCGCGGAGGCACTACGCCGGGGGGAAAACCCGCTTCCGCGACAAATCACTGCGGGGCGGACTGACCTCCGAGCTCCGGCGTAATCTCATGACGACATGGAAAGAGCGACTGTCGCAACCCAGCGCAGGGCACGCCTCGATAGTGGCGATAACACCCCTCTTTGAGGAGTGGCTAGACAGGCGTCACGGCGTCCTCGCCTACCGCCTGACGCAGGTCCTCACCAGACACGGATGTTTTGGGCGGTTCCTGCACATCTTCAGGCGGTAGGAAACGCCCGGGTGTCACCACTGCGAGGATCGCCCAGAGGACACGGTGGAGGTCTGCCCCGCTTGGGCGGAGCACCCCCGTGTCCTCGTAGAGGCGATCGGCAGCGTCCGGCCCTGGTTCAAACCATGGTCCGGAGCAAGAGGGAGTGGGAGGCAATCACCTCCTTCTGCGAAGCAGTCATGCTAGCGAAGGAGGTGGCGGGATGGGCTAAGGAGAGAGCCTCCAGAACCTCACGTCCCAGCCACCGCAGGAGACGCCCCGGGCGTCGGGAGCCGCGTGACGACTCCCGGCCACCGTAGGCGCGGGCCTGCGGACGGCGAGTAATGGGTAGCTCGCCGTCCGATCAGGACCAGGCCCGTGCTGGACGGCGCGTATGTGTTCCACGCGCGCCTCAAAGAGATGTCAGCATCAAAGGTGGGGCCGTCAGGGCCGAAGCCTGCCGGGGCAGCGGGATTGTCCGAAAGGGTTACCGCTACCCCGGAACATAAAGAGCTAAGGAAGGAACACGGATGGGTTTTAGTCAGTAAGAGTCTGATACTCCCTTCCGCTCCACCCAGAGCAGGAGGGGTCATTTAATGAAGATAAACATGAATCTGAGGCTCTGACCGCTATTAAACAAGATAATACACGTCAGTGATCTGAGGTAAAAAAACGTTAAGAAATCTTTATGGAGAAGAAACAAATGAGGAATAGATTTTTTTTTACATAAATAATTAAACACGGCAATTTAGTATTTTTTCCCTTAGAAGACGGCAAACCAGGACTGACACAACATACGGCAGCCAGCAACACTGTCTGTGACTGTTCCTGTCATTTCATTTTGATTTTTGACGCAAGAAAAAACATTGGCCGCCTTCCGAATTGGCTAATATCGCTCACAGCACTCAAATCGTCTCATATGCGTTCCATAATGGATATCACGATTATGACATCTGAGAGCTGTCAACAATTCGGAACACTCGTTAGCGCGCTCACAGTGCTTACTCGGTGTCAAAAAGATATTACGGCAGTATTTCTTCATAAAAACACCACACGTTTCTTCCTTTTCTTTGTTTAGGTGGCGACTGTCAGCCAGAAGCACAATTTCGAAAATGCCACGTTATTAAAAAGAAATGATGCAGCTCAAAACAAAACACACACTGACACATCCTCATCCACACACACACACACACTGTCATTTTTGACAGCGCTCACGGTGATATTAGTACGAGGCATGGTCGGCGTTATCGCAAGATGGCGCATGCCATGACGTCATCTATGACGATTCACGGGACATCGTTATCGCGCTCACGCCAATTCGGTACGGGTTTTAGCACGCTCAAATCGATTACATCGATTATTTCCTCAATTCGGAACGCGCCCATTAATGGTTGCACTGGGCACATTACTAGTTATATAATTATTGAGCTTCCAGTGTGAAATAATCAAATAAAAATGGGAAAGCATTTCGGAGAGCTTGCTAAGATCCGAGGATTGATTACATACAAGTTATCGCCACATGAACAACGCGCGTACGCTGGAGCCATTTCCAATGGATTGCCCAACATTTTCCGTAGATTCCGTGAGAGCGTATTCAAGTGGGCCCCACGTAAGTAAAACTTACTTCTATCTTCTTAAGAATTACCATTAGTTTATTTATATATTAGTCATTGGTCAACCAGCAGTTTTATCTACTTATGCAATATGATAGGCAGGTTGTAGGGGAAGTATTTATCTGCTTGAGAAATTTAAAGAAGAGAGTGTTAGAGGTAACTCATCTCTTTGGCACTTCAACAAAGCTATCGATCGGCGTATCTTAGGAGCTGTCTGTACATGACTTTCAGATAAGGTCTTGAGTGTCCTTTCATCTCTGTGTCACAAGACAGAGATGTAATTGAACTTGTAGTTAAAATGTAGAAACAGTTGCCTAGCAAGCTTTGCTTCCATTGGCTGATACACCTTTCAATCCAATAAATAAGAAGATGGCATTGTTACAATAATTTATAGCACTGTGACCTAAACCCCTCACTTTTCTATGACTTAAGTATTCTATTTAAACAAATAAAAGTGTGCTTAAGTGCGGGTTTAGGTCACACGAGCTATAAAATAGTATACAATATATTATTGCACGGTGTTTAGCACCTTTGTTATAATGGACGACTAAGTCACATGTATCGTAATGTACCAAATTATCCTGTTTATTGATTAGGTCAACTTCTTTAACCTTTTGAATGCCAGAGTATAAAGATATCGCCATACCCCTGACGCCAGGCCACTTTTTCTGTCAAATGAACATCTACTTTTAAAACAACAAATTTCTCGATATTGGTGGTTTATTTATATTGGTTTCATGCAATACAATATAGACGGAAGCTTAAACTTTTAAATCATAAAAATAAAAAGACGCAAAAGTAATGATTAAATTGTTTATTTCATCTGCAACGTGTATTCGTGTATTTTGTCATATATTTGTGACGTTGGCGTTTTTAGGGTATGATTTCGTTTGTCACATATATGTGACAATGGCCTTCAAAAGGTTAAAATACTGTAATCTTTTAAAATTTAACTTAATATTATATTGTTTCAGCTTTCATCATTGGTTACCTAGTTTACGAAGGTGTAGAAAGGGAACACACCCGTCTTGCACGCAAGAATCCTGCTGATTTTGAAAATGATCAATAAATAAGTGTAACAATTAAGTAATCAATTCTATTTATGTCTTAGATGTTTAAATAAATCCACGATAAAGGAAGGTTAATATTATTTTTATTAAAAAATCACCAAAATTTATAAATTATCATCAAAAATTAGCTGTTACCAGTTGTAAAAGTTTGTGGTTTTAATGTGCAGTCCATATTTTGCCTGTGTATGGCATCCAAAATAATTGTACATCTGAATCTAATAGGTACCTACCTAATTTAATAAGATAAAGAGAATAAAAATACCTACTCTGAATAAGGGTTTTCACTTTTTAGTTTTGACTGCAAATGACTAACCTTGAGGCGATCCATAAATTACGTCGCAAGTTAAATGGGTGAACAAAGTGTGACAAGAGGGGAAGGGAGGGGCGACAAGTCATAAGCTTAGGCGGCGGGCGCTCGTAGCGTGATACACAAGAGGCGAAATGTGCACTGGACAGTTCTTAAGATATGTGACGTCACATTGGTTAACGGTGAACAGGAGGTGAATTTTTATTAGAAAATTGATAACAAAATTATGTGAAACAACTATGTCTAGGTAACGAAATAAAATATTAGGTAATAAACTTATGTACTATTTATTATATGCAATATTTATCAAAATTATTATAAATCAATCAATTAATGTCCATATCAATATGGTATCACTGTAATCACTGGAACTTAATTCTTCACTTTCGAAGCAGCCATCATCAGAATCGTCCTGATTAATAATAAAATCAACAACGTCATCTAGAAATCTGTCGTTTGCAGTCATAGACTTATAAAAAAAATGGACTCCGCGCCACGCATATCGAAAGTGAAGCACAGTAAGTATTGCTTGTACAAACACGCCTCACCCTCACATTTACATCATAGTGTAATTCGCGGATTTTAATTTTGCCAATCGATTATTTTAATCGATATTCGTATTCATAGAGCTTCAATTTTAATATTTTACACTGGCAACTGTACCTTTTTACTATATTCATGGTCGTTCCGTGATTGGTTGACGCAAAATGGCGGGAACCAATCTAGAACGCGCTTCAAAATGGAGGGAAAACGTAGGCTAATGGAAAAACGCTTGGCTGGTTGCGCGGTCTTGGGATTTAAAAAACTCGAAGTGATAGGTTGTGAGAGTTAATAAGTACCTAGTACTAAGATCATCGCGGCAGCGGCACGCCACCCAGCGTAGCAACCGCAGTCGCAGCCAACGCAGTGGGACACTCGACCATCAACGGCGACGAGCGGAAGCTGATCGGCACGGCGGTGATGGCCCACATGCTGAGCATCATAACGTCGCGGGACAATTTAAAAGGTCACGTAGCCCATCTGTATCAAAAAAATATATCTATTCTATTCTATTTTTCTTTATGGCAAAAAAAAATAAATCTATTCTATTCTATTTTTCTTTATGGCAATGGTGCCGATGTCGACAATTCTGCCAATGTCAGATGTGATATGAGAAAACGTAGTGATTTTTAGAATTATAACAAAAAAAAAAAAAACTAATATTTTACATCCATGATTATATCCAAAGAAAATAGTTGAATTTAATGTGAAACTTGTTGGAGAATATTAATAAGTACACTGAAATAAATAAATAGAGAGAAAAAAAAATTGTTATGTCATTAAAAAATAATATACATATTATTATTTACACAGAAATCATCATAATTTGATGTCATTGACGCGGATAAAATACATCAAAGCTTCAAGGAGCTTTGGGGAAGAATATGTTAACAGGGATGGAAAGTTAATTGGGACAGGGATCTTTAATTTATAGAGATGGCTATACAAGTCATGGGCAGGGTTATTATTGGAGCAGTTAAAAAAGATGTGCTCCAAAGTACCTTCATCCAACCCACATTCGCAGAGAGATGTGTCTCTGACCCGTAATTTGTGAAGAAACACCGGGGAACAACAGTGACCTATGCGGAGACGGCAGATTACAGAAATTACTTTCTTGGATATTTTTTGTAAGGGTAAAACCAAGGCTTGGGTGTAATATTAGTCTGTATTGCATGATAAAAAGCACCTTTTCGTTTACTAGAGTAACACTGCATCTGCCATGAGGATAGCAAGCTCTTTTTTGGAAGGCTCAGCAGATCGTAGCCCTGGCATTGGAAATGCTTAAGATCAACGGCTTGGGACGTGACAGCATCCTTAGCAAGGGCATCCACATATTCGTTTCCTCTTATGCCACAATGGCTTGGAATCCAAACCAAGTGAACGGTTTTGTGATTCTTGGCACAAGAGAAAAGAGACTTTTTGATTTGCAATATAATCGGACTGTGCAGTCTACTCTTGAAAGGATTCTGCTCCAAAGCCTGTAAGCAACTAAGTGAGTCTGTAAAGATTACACCTAAACTTATGCTATGGGCTTCTATGAATAAGCACGCTTCTAATATAGCCACGCACTCACCCGTAAATACCGATGATTGTACAGGGCATTTGAATTTTAGAACGATTTTGGAGTTTTGGTAGTATACCGCAGCACCAGTGCAACTTGCATCTGATAATTTAGAAGCGTCCGTGAAAAATCTTTCAAAATTGCACCATCGCTCACCAACCGCCGCATTGAACATAGAGTCCGCCGAAGGTGACTTTTTCGAAATGCCAATATTGTAGAAAATATCTGGTTTAAAACATATAACTTCATAATCAAAATTAAAAAGAGGAAGTTTCGGAAACTGAACAATGGTGGAATCTAAATTTTGATAACAACGGAAGGAATTTAAAATCAAAGGAACTTCTTTATGGTTCCAATAATTGGAACTTCTGCATGCAGTATCCAGGTCGTCAACCTTTTGGACAAGAGGGTGGGAAGATTTGGAAATGACTCTAGCCCAAAATCTCGACGCTAGATACTGCCTTCTCAAGGCCAACGGTGGTTCTGCGCACTCTACCTGCAATGCGTTAATTGGTGAGGACTTCATACAACCCGGTATGATCCGTAGACACTTAGCCTGAATTCTGTCCAGCCTTGTTATAAAGCACCTTTGTTGCAGGGAATCAAAAGAAAAGATCCGTAGTCCAGAACACTCCGGATTAAGGCATTGTATACCAGTTTCATGGTGAAAGGATGAGCACCCCACCAGACACCGGCAAGCACTTTTAATATGGGAATAGTTCTCTCACATCTGTTAACTAAATGATTTAAATGATGTAAGCCACTCAATTTGGAATCTAAAAAAACACCTAAAAATTTGACTTTTGAAGAAACGGGTATACAATGCCCTTGGATGCCCACTGAAATTTGTGGTATCATCCTCCTGCGAGAAAACACAACTACAGCACTTTTTGGGGCAGACAAACTCAGACCGTGGGAATTTAACCATTGATTTAAGGAGTCGAGGGATACGCAGAGAGATGTAGCAGCGTCGCTAACAGAGTTATCGGTGACATAAAGAGCTAAGTCGTCAGCATACTGAAGAATTTGACAGTCGTTATTAAGGCATGAACCGATGTCAGCTGTATATAAGTTGTACAGTAATGGACTAAGAACTGAGCCTTGTGGTAGACCCTTCCATGACATCCTGACGTCAAATTCTTCACCCGGCACTCTCAAAACCAAAGACCTAGCCATGAGTAGACTACATATACACTGTACCATTCTGTCCGGTATGCTCAGCTGTTGCAATTTTTGCCTGAGAATGGGAAGAAGGACATTGTCATATGCAGAGGAAATGTCTAAAAAGGCAGCGACTACGGATTCATTTTTCGAAAAGGATGAGCGTATATCTGATACCAAAACCCCTACACTATCCATGGTACTGAGTCCCTTTCTAAAACCGAATTGAGACCTAGGAAGAATGTCTCTGGATTCTACTAAATATTCTATTCGATTCTTCACTAGGTGTTCTAATATTTTTGCAAAGACTGATGACAAAGCGATTGGTCTGAAGCTGTTTGGGTCATCAGTGTGTTTGCCTGGTTTTAAAATAGGTATGATGATTTGAGTTTTCCACTGATCGGGTACCCAGCCATTAGAGAAACAGAAATTTAAAATGTCTAAAAAATAGTTTTTTGCTGTAGGACCTGCGTGTGACATAAAGGAATAGACAATACCGTCTATACCGGGGGCAGAGTCATGAACGTGATTTAAAACTGAGTTAAGCTCCTGTATAGAAAATGGGGCATCTAAAGGATCCTGTGAAGGAATGTGAGACAGCTGATAATGTTCTGTTTCCGAGGGTACATACGGAGGAGCTAGTTTATCAAAGAACCGCTCGGCAGTCTCTCGAGAGATGGGAGAAGAAATTGACGGGGAACATCCCGATCTAAAACGGTTGATCTTCTTCCATACAACTGATAAAGGAGTGGAGGGGGATAGAGAACCACAAAAGTCAGCCCAACCAGCGCGTTTCTTCCTTCGCAGCAATCTTCTAGATTTAGCAACGGTCCTGTTGAATGTTACTAAATTATCGCTAACCATCGCCTCATTGTAAATCATTTCAGCATTATCTCTTTCTCTTATAGCTGATGTGCATTCATGGTCCCACCATGGTGGAGGAGGGATCTGCCCGCGTGCTGAGTTTTTAACAGGAAAGCATGAGTCTGCACTAGCTGTTATGGCCGAAATGAAGTTATTATAACAGTTAGACACATGGGGGGGAGTAAGGGAATCAAAATCACGAGAAACTAAATTTGGAAGTGAGGCTATTTTATCCTCCAATAATGAGGAATACTTTGTCCAATCAGGATTAGACAAATTATACCTCAAGAGTGGAGGGCTTGATTTTTCTAAGTATGTTTTATCAGCCAAAGATATTATAATTGGATAGTGGTCACTCCCATGTGACAAACTGACACATTCCCAATGACACGAAGCTGCAATATCCAGAGTGCAAAATGTGAGGTCAACACAACTCTTATGCTGTCCAGGAAGAGACCTACGGGTTGGGCAACCATTGTTTAGGATACACAGGTTAAGGTCATCCAAGATTTCAACTAAACCTTCTCCAAAAGAGTCGCAACGTTCAGAACCCCACCTAAAGTGATGGCAGTTGAAGTCCCCCATAACAAGTACAGGGCCTTCTATGTTTTCCAAGGTTCGCTTTAAGATTGGAAGGAAACTTTGGTGAGGGTGAGCAATATAGACAGATAAGAGGGTTATACCCTCTACCCTAACAGCCACGATGCTAATATCATCACCTAGAGAAGGCAAAGGTACAGCCGCTAGTGCTACACGATTGTTCACGCAGAGAGCCGACCCGCCATAGCCATCAGGTCGGTCACATCTAAGCACATTAAAAGAAGGTAAACGAAAACTAAGACTCGGAAATAACCAAGTCTCAGCAAGGGAACAAGCTAAGGGTTTGTATTTGTTGAATAGGAATGTGAGCTCGTGCTTCTTATAAAACACGCTCCTCACATTCCACTGAAGGAACACGAACTGAGGCATTATTAAAGGATGAGAGTGAGTTGATAAGTGTAGAAGCAACGTTGGACGGTAATTGAGTTTTGTTGGACGAAGACATTAAAGTTAACAAGAGTTTACTAAGAAGTTCAATGATTGAAGACAAGTTTTCAGGAGATTCTGCTAGTTGACTATTAAAAGCACAGCCATTAGACTGAGAAGATTTAGGAGTGCTAATGAGCTGCTGATGAGCTGTTTTATCATAGGAGGGAGAAAGGGGAGCATGAGTCTTTGACTTTAGGAACACAGTTTTTCGGTATGATTGGGTCAGTGATTTAGCAATGTCTGCATAGCTACGAGTAGAAATGGGAACAGTTTTACTTGCCTCAGAATATGAAATCACTTTCTCAGCCATAATTGTTTTAATAGTCTTCTGCCTGCTATACTCCGGACAGGCCCTGCTATTTGCAAAGTGACTTCCAGAGCACAACACGCAGAAAGCTTCACTCTCAGCAATGCTACAACCATCACCAGGGTGATCATTGCCACACTTGCTGCAACGGGGTTTGGAACGACAAAGAGATTCTACATGACCAAATGGGCAACACTTGCGGCATTGAATAGTGGGGTAGACATACTGTTCTACAGCAAGAGAAGTATAAAAACAGAAGATTCGTTTTGGTAAAACTTGGCCATCAAACGTGATGACACAAGTTTCCGTGGGCCTGTATTCGGTTAAACCGTCATTATGAACCTTTCTATTTAATCGCCTAACTTTTATAATTGGACCACAGCCTACTGGGACCTTTAAATATGATAGCACTTCCTCTTCTGAGAAGTCAGTAGGAATTCCACTTACAACACCCATACGGGTAATATTAAAAGATGGAATTACAGCTTCATATAAATTTGTCGCTAGAACATTATTAGATATAAAAGCATTTGAATCTTGAGGGGACGCAAACTCAACTGAAACACGATTTCTACCAACTCGCTTGACTGCAACAATATTTGATATTTTCTGATTTGCCAAAAAGCGCCCAAATGAAACTGGGTGTAAGGTAGTTCCAGAATTAGCTTGAGTTTCCTGACGGGAAACATGGACGATGAAAGGGCCTTTATCTGTTACTAAGTACGTAAGACGGCCTACATGGGTACGCGGTTGTTTGGTAGGACGATTGGATATATCCCCTTCATTACCGGGGCGTTTACGTATGTTATTCTGGGATGGGAGGATAAGAGACTCCAGGTTACAGACCACATCTGTAAACTGGCTTAATGGGTTGGGTGAGGGACTTAGGTTAGATGAAGAAAAGTGGGATGGGGGGGTAGTGGGTACATCATCAGGAGGGTCTGGGGGTTTATTTTTATTCAAATTCATCTTGGGTACGTATAATCGTGACGTAAAAAACAAACAGTAAGTAAAGAAACCTGATAGCAGGCAACTACAAGACAAAACACAAACAATCACAATAACAAGTCACAATAAACACAATATCACAAAAAAAAGCAAAAATTCAAACACACGTGTTCCCAAAGAGCACTCTGTGGCGAGACATCCAACTTTTTAGATTATTGAGTAGATTGTCAAAAAAAAAAATCGTTGATGTTTTCAAATGTTTGAAAGATAGTTTGACATCTCAACCTGTCCGAGACACACGAGTTTTTCAAAAGATTGATCACATGAACATACTGCCTAATTTTGATCCATCTACAAAAAACCAACGAATAGATGTATGGCTTAAGAAAGTCAATGAGTGTGCTAGTGTGTACGGTTGGGACGACAAAATTATCGTTCACTTTGCCATGCAGAAACTTCAAGGCCTCGCTAAAACATGGTATGAAGGTTTAAACTCGGTTCTGTTTAACTGGCAAGAATGGCAAGAGAAACTAATAAACGCTTTCCGTTGCGAACAAAATTACGGCCAGGCCTTGGAGGAAATGCTTAAAAGAAGGAGTAGGTATAATGAACCAATAGAGGTTTATTTTTATGAAAAACTAGCTTTACTTAACCAATGTGACATAGTTGAGAAACGTGCGGTAGATTGCATCATTCATGGCATCAGTGATAGGACCCTCAAATCAGGTGCCCTAGCTTTACGGTCCTCTCACCCCGATCAGCTCTTGCAATTTTTGATGAGCAGCAGAGATTCTTCTCAGCAGTTCGATCGAAATCATAACAAGAACAAAAGCGATCACTCTCACTGTGAGCGCGCTCACGAGTGTTCCGAATCAGTGTTGCCAGTAGTGATTGAAGATTTAGAACGCTGGGATGTCTGAAAAGGAACGAAATTAGCGTCGAAGGAACGCAAAAATATATTTAAAAAAATCTATTTATTCATTATGAATAAATTTTTGTAGTAAGTTATGTTAGTTTGTCAGTATCATGAAGGCGGCAATCTTCGCATCTTATAATTGTTATTAAGTACTTTTGCAGATCATATATTATCATTATCGCTCACAAAGTACAGAGGCCAGCACATCAACCTACCCCAATCTGTCAAATTTTCTCAATGGGGCTGGCAAGTGAAAGCTGATCTCAGATGGCGCCACCACTATACGAACCCTTGTCATTTGCTTGTCAGTTGTCATTTTAGTCGTCAAACATTTACACGCTTCGGATTTCCTAATTGCTTGATTGAAGGGATTGCAGACTTTTTCAAAATTTTGCGCTGGTTTATGATCCCTGAAAGAGTGACACAACAAATAATTTATGTATTTATATCAAGGAGTAAAACAAGATGGGTCAACTGTCTGGTGAAGATCTCTAAACCTCCAGTGGACTCAAAAGGCCCATGTTCTCGACAAGGAATGGTCTAGATTCCATATAGAGAACATGGGCGCACATTATTAGAATTTTTGTCTGTGTATTATGGACAGTCTGTTTTCTTTTAAGGTTTATTAAATCGTATTATCTTACATGATGCAGGTAGGTATAGGTTATGTAAAAATAAGAGGAAATAGTTTTTGACGACCTAGTCAAACTGAGTATAATCATTTTTAATACATACCTGAGTATTTAGCAATCTTGTCATAGTCACTTTCCTTGAAATGTTTATGACACACTCTCGCCCCGCTTTTAGGCTCAAACTTTAGTCGCCTTATCGCTTTGAGCCACATTTTTTTAAGTTTCTCATCTCGAGGAAACTGGTGGCCTTCAGTTTCTTTACAATTTTGTACACAACATCTAGACATTTCCTCAATAATTGTCTTTAATTATGAATTCACTAATATTCCCATACAAAAACTGCTACATTATTGGTCTGTGCGCTACTAGCGCCACTTTGACAGTTGTCGGCCCCATTGAATATGAACCTTATAATTTTGTGGTAAAGTACAAAATCTGTCAAATATTAAAGAAATTTGACAGATTGGGGTAGGTTGATGTGCTGGCCTCTGTCATATTTATTTAAAAAAAACACCTTACTTATAGCTAATCCTACAGCTTCCAGAAATTTTCATTTTGTGTAGGCTCATGTTTTCATACCCAGTGAACGAAAATATGTTCACTGCATATACGAAGATGTATGCCGTCTCTGGCGTGCATGGGCTGTTAAAGTGTCTGTATTTAATTTATAACGGTTTTCCGTTTTAGTTAATTTAAGTTTTCTGAAGTCGCTAGAGGTCGCAGAGTGCTTTTTGATAGACCGAGATGAAGTAGTACTTTAAGTACAGTTTAACAAAAAGGAACGAAGAGAACGCTTAAAAGATGGGAACGCAAAGGGAACGCATGACCTTAAAATAGAACGCAAAATGTTCCAAAAGGAACGATTTGGCAACACTGTTCCGAATTGTTGACAGCTCTCAGCTGTCATAATCGTGACATCCAATATGGAACGCATGTGAGACGATTTGAATGCTGTCACCTGTGAGCGATATTAGCACAGAGTACTTTTATGTATGTGGATATTAGCCAATTCGGAAGGCGGCCGAAATTGTCGAATGTCATTGTCAATTCAAATGTCAACAGTACATTGGCATTTTAGATTGCCGACGTCAACAAAACTGCAAAAATTATTCAACAGCGTTTTGGTTTCGTGGAAGAAGCGCTATTAAGATTTTGAATTTCTTACCAAATGAAGTAAATTTTAGTGTCTGTGTATTTTATAATTGAAGCGACATCATAAATCGGTAATATCATTGTTATAATACGTTAATTTCTAACATTTTTATAGAATGGTGTATGAATTAACCCGGTGATTAATATTTACCTGAAATGATTTGTTGGTATCTGACAAACAAAAAAATATTATGGTGTTGTAAGTACGTAGCTCCATTTTATCATTGTATTTGTAATAATTCTTTTCATAACTACACCCACTTTTTAATCAGTTTGACTTTAAGTACCACATTTATACCATATCCATACTTTATTCCACTTATTCGCGATTACATTGTGATATCAAAAGACTTCTGAAAATACAAAATCAGTGTTCAGTGATATCAATAGTAAAATCAAATTAGTGTTGATACAATCACTTACCTTATCGCCAATTCAAGGTAGATTAAATGTAATATAAGTTAATTTCCTTATCAGGTTCCTATGAAGTCAACTGACACAACTCATGAGGCTATAGTAAATACAGAGCCTGTTGTCAGTGAAGTAGCCCACGTAGCTGAGCCTGCTGAAGGTCCTGAAGACCTTACGACTGCTGCCACAGAGTTAAACAGTACTCAAGACATGGACGGTGATGCTAAAAAATCACAATCATATGCTCACAACAGAAGAATAAATAATTATGGTAAACATAGTACATTATATTCTATTCTAGCCTCTCATGCCACTGCACGGCAGAAGTCTGTTCCCTCAGTGAAGACACATTTGATTATAACATTTAAAAGCACTTGAATAAATATCTTAGAATACTGGACATAGTGATTAGTGTGTGTATATTTTATGGTGTTCCCAGGTTACATTAAATATGTAAGTTTGGTGGTATTAACATTGCAAAATGCAGTATTAGGTCTTAGTATGCGGTATGCCCGAATAAGAGATGTGGAAATGTTCTCATCAGCAGCCGGTATGAATTTAATATTTACTTTGTTAAAATTTCACTTTTTATAAATATTATTATTAAAAAAAAAGATATAATCCTGCAATATTTAGCCAAAATAATTTTTAATCAGAAATGGAACTTATAAAAAACGAAGATAACAGAGTTTTATGATGATCAGTCATGCTACAACTGTAACTAATTGTATTGTTATATTTTCAGCTGTTTTAATGGCAGAAATATTTAAACTAATTATATGTGTGTGCCTTGTGATGCAAGAGTCTGGTGGTGTTCAAAAAGGAGCAAGGTCTATGTACAATATAGTCATATTAAATGTCCGAGACACGTTAAGAGTTTGTGTGCCATCATTTCTGTACATTGTACAGAACAATTTATTATATGTGTCGGCATCTAACTTAGACGCTGCTACTTACCAGGTAACTTATAAAATCCACTAAAGTATATGAAACTTAGAATATTTAAATAATCATTACTAACAAATCTAAGGGTGGTCGCACATCTGACACACGTGAGCTTGTCTCGAGGCGAGGCGATTATGTAACGATTGCGATTAGTGTGCGTTGTAGTAGGGAGTTTGATACTGAATGGCTCGAGTTGATATGGTGACGATCCCTTTCGGAGAATACCGGATGATATTTTTTACCACCACCGAATTTTTACAGGGTGAATACCTACTTGACCAAAATGTATGAAACAGCAGATTTTTTAATCGTGATTTCAGAGTTGGTCTCCTAGTGAAATTTGTTCATATTCATGGGTAAAACATCCTGTAAAAAGGAACCGGTAAAAAAACATCCTGTATGTGGGCTATGACCGTAAGTCTAAATACTGACTGCTGTTATTTTCAGGTGACATACCAATTAAAAATATTGACAACAGCATTTTTTGCTGTGCTTGTATTAAAAAGACAACTCAAGAAGTGGCAGTGGTTGGCATTAGCAATCTTAGCAGCAGGAGTAGCTCTGGTACAATTATCTTCCACGGAAAAAGCAAGTGTTGCTAATTCACATTTACCAGAGCAATCTAAAATATTAGGATTTGGTGCAGCACTAGCAGCTTGTTTCTTATCTGGTTTTGCTGGAATATACTTTGAAAAAGTACTTAAAGAATCAGACATATCTGTAAGTTCAAAATTAATTATATAAAATACTTAATACTGACCATTCAGTTTTAATTTTATGCGTCAACAAGTAGGATAAGTCCTCATTGCGAGATCTTCTTTGCGCGATCCCAAAAGTCGTCTGTTTTGAGTTAAGTCAGTATTCTAGTAAGCATGCGAATGTGTACCTCCCTTGATGCTAACATTTGAATGCAGTCAAAGTTAGTGTTTACTAAGCAATGTTTTCAATAACTACAAGACTATTTATTATTGAGAAAGGTACTCGTCTCATATTTTAATTTTAATCAATTGTTATTCATTACCTGCCTGGCTTATTAAATTTACATAACAAATGTACTAAACAGTTCATATGAAACATAAGGCCTAGCTCAGGGCCAACCTGTTTGAATGTAATCAAAAGCAATGTGATGTGTGTCTTAAACTTGTTTACTTGTTTCAGGTATGGATGAGAAATGTGCAATTGAGTTTACTATCATTACCATTTGGAACCATCACTTATCTTATAAATGAAGGAACTCAAAATAATTTGCTAAAAGGCTTTGATGGTTTTGTTTGGTATCTAGTCCTATTACAAGCGGCAGGCGGCCTCATAGTTGCTGTGGTGGTCAAATACGCAGATAATATACTAAAGGGTTTCGCAACTTCTGTTGCAATCATCATATCCTGTATAGCATCCATATACATATTTGACTTCAACTTAACTGTACAGTTTGCAATTGGCACAATGTGCGTAATTGTTTCAATTTTCCTGTATGGTTACGTACCTAAGAAACCTGAGCCTCGGACATCTTTAAGTGTATGATCATTTCTATGATATAGGTTTAAGCATTCTTTAGAGGTGTTTTTTTTTATTTCAATTTATAATCTATATCTTTTTTAAATGCTTGCCTATCCAATAATCTTTCAAACAAATAATCTTAAAGTATTATCAGGGTATTATAAAGTGAACCTCATAAGCAGGGACTTAAAAACACCTTCATAAAGGTTACAGAATTATAAGTGTTACTTACATATTGAATTGATAACAGAATCAAATATACAGTAACACTTTTATATGTGTTTTTTAATGTGGTAACCCAAAACACTTAAAAAAGTGTAACTAATATGCCTGTAACAGATATGAAAGTGTTAACAGTTTTAGTAAGTGTAACCGGAAAACGCGGCGTTGCCAAAATACCCGCAATCACGACTGGATAGAGGCAATTTTGCCATCGCGTTTTTGCGGTACCATGCAAATATACCTACAAATGCTTATTTCTGTTACACATATTAACACATACAAAAGGTTACTCTTTGATTCTGTAACATTATTGTATCTGTTACATTTAGAAGTGTTTTTCTTATAAAACAGTGTTAAAAACACTTATTAAGTTATTACGGTTACAGTTTGAGTCCCTGCTCAGAAGTTCTTAAAATGTTAATAGTCATAGTTACAACATAAAAGGAAGCCAATAATTAACTTACTTTTACCAGTCAATTTTTTGTAATTACCAGTGCCGATTAGGTTAGGCAAATGTATTTTTTAATACTTCCATAATATATGAATGACTGATGTTATATCAAGTATATCAATAATGTTGTATCAAGTATACCTATTAATGAACTATACAGTTATGGCCATGATTTGAAGTGGATATTGCTCATATTCTGACAATGAACACCTACTACATATTTTTATGAGAAACAAATTAATTTATTAGGTTAGATGTAATCAACTCATGATCAATTTGAGGAATAATAATTTGCTATTTAAATACTTTGGCACATACAACATGGTAGGTAATAACTTATTTTTATTAAGAATATGACATGTTATGCTAGTTTAGTTTTATTAAATGTCCTAAGGCATTCAAAATAATATTTTGCTAAGGTAAGTAAATAATTAACAATGAAATAAGAACTAAAAGCAGAATCTATGCTATTTTATATTTATAATTAATCATGTTAATAAATTATATACAACTTAATATGAATTTATAATCTTTCTTTTCCTCATTTGTTCCAGCCAATTATCAAGTTGTTGTTGTGGTGTTTGTGGATTTCTCTTATAATAGTCTACAGGTGGCCTTCCCTCTTCCAATCTTACAAAATAATGACTGTACTGGTATCTTACTTCTCCCATGCGCCCCCTAGCATGTCTTCTAATTCCTTTTATCACCATTCCTTGACCAGAAAAGGATTCAGCTGAAACAGGAATTGAGTGTTAATTAGTATCTACACATTGTTGCTATAATAATATGTTTAAAGGGAACATACTGGGTAGGTATGTAAAAAAAGGTGCAAGGGTTTTCTTAACTCAGTCATGGTAGCTTAGAGAGGCTTGTACAATGCACATTGTACTCTACCCTGTAGGGTGCAAGTAATGTTTAGAAATTAAACAGTAGTAAGTACTTACCAACCCACAAATTGCTCCTAAATTCAACATTGTGTTCTTTCACAGCAAGGTCTTGAGCTTCGAGTATGGCTTCTTTAACAAAAATTGCTCCTTTTTTGTTCACAAAGCTGAGTTGTTTCACAGCCTCGTCTGCTGTCATTCCTCTGATGAAACTGGCAATGTACCACAGCTTTTCAGGACTGTATTTTATATTGGTCTTTTGAAGACATACAAACTGAAAATATATTGATTTTATGATTGTGTGTGTTATTTTTTAAAAACCAATAAATATTATTGTAATTTTTTTAATAGGCACTTTTCATCTGTGCATACTAATATCCCTGGACCCTTTCATTTCAACAGACAATCATTTTAGTTTTAACACATATGTTGTCATTTCAGAAAGAAGATAAAGTTGGCGAAGGCATTGAGAAGGATCTTCAATATTGACTCAAACCCTGCTAAATATTTTAAAAGATCTAACAGAGCATAGCTGCTAAGATATTTTTTAATTTATGAATACAATGCAGATCACTAACCATAATTAGAATGTATTTATGTACAATTAATATAGGTATATATTTTAAGTGTATTGTGTTCATAGGAATATCTATAATAATTTTATCATTTTCATCAAAAGTAATACATTTTACAGATGATACTATAAGGATTGGTGACTTTGTGGTTTAGACGACTTTAGCTATTTAGTTTTAAGTGGCAATTATTAAAAAAAAAAAACTGTGGACTGATAGCGATAAAGCGGTTCCTTATACTATTCGGGCTACACTTAGATGTACATAATTAGTGGCAACTTACAGCCGGTCTTGGTTCTTCATCGAGGGACTGTGGAGGGTATATCTTTTTGTTATGCCTTAAAAATCTTTTCGGTGTATTATCTGATTTCGACCATGCTAGGGCTGACGAGCTAGTGTGTATGTTCTTCAACTGATTAGTTATTACATTTGTTAGACATAAGTTCTTGAATAATTGATTCATGTTAGAAAAGGTTTAAATCGAAATACACCAGGAATTCTACATTAATTGGGACTGTTCAGCTTAAACATAACCTAAAATAAAATATCTTGTCAGACAACTTGTTTTTAACTTGTCTTTTTTTTTTTTTTTTTTAAGGATGGGAAATCATCCAATGACTCCTCCCGCTCTGGGTGGAGCGGAAGGGAGTGTCAGACTCTTACTGACTAAAACCCATCCGTGTTCCTTCCTTAGCCCTTTATGTTCCGGGGTAGCGGTAACCCTTTCGGACAATCCCGCTGCCCCGGCAGGCTTCGGCCCTAACGGGCCCCTCCTTTGATGCTGACATCTCTTTGAGGCGCGCGTGGAACACATACGCGCCGTCCGGCACGGGCCTGGTCCTGATCGGACGGCGAGCTACCCATTACTCGCCGTCCGCAGGCCCGCGCCTACGGTGGCCGGGAGTCGTCACGCGGCTCCCGACGCCCGGGGCGTCTACCGCGGCGGCTGGGACGGGCGACCCTCTCGGCTCTCTCCCTCGCCCATCCCGCCACCTCCTTCGCTAGCATTACTGCTTCGCAGAAGGAGGTGACTGCCTCCCACTCCCTCTCGCTCCGGACCATGGTTTGAACCAGGGCCGGGTGCGAGAGGTCGCCGCTGCTGCCGATCGCCTCTACGAGGACACGGCGATGCTCCGCCCAAGCGGGGCAGGCCTCCACCGTATAACTTTACTTGTGTTCACATCACACTTCACAGACCGACTAGGGATGTGAAAAAAAAATGGATTATAGAAAAATACGACTTTTTTCCAAAAAAAAACAATTTACATGTATAAGGTACTATGACCTTATACCATGGAATTAATATGTACTTACGTACAACTGGAAGGCTTACTGGTGAAATTTTGTCAAATTAAATTGAACTCTATTTGTAAGAAAATATCGTCGTTTTTAGAATATCCAAATACACATTAAAAAACGGTCTCGAGAGAGAACAACTTAAGCTTCGTTGTGTCTCTTTCGCACGATTGCCATGTAAAATATGTAATTCCTTTAGTAGAATAAGATTGTATGAAATGAAAATTAAAACGTAGTTATTTGCAATATGATAAACTTATGTGGGTACCGCTTATGAACTTAAACGAATTACTTTCGCATAAAGGTTTACTTATTATAAACAAAAATATTTCTCACAATAGCACCGTAGGTAATTTAGTAAATATTATAAATTTGTTACTAGCAATACCGCCAAATTTGGTTGTCATGTCAGCTGATTCATGTAATTTAATGGCGTCTCGTTCGTTGTTGTGAGTGTTTTATTCAGAAGCTTTTGATGCGATTTGAGAATCGATGAGACTGTTGTTTTTTGAAAAATGGTGAATACCTTCTGTGCTGTGAGTGGGTGTCATAAAGAATTTTACCCTGGTTGTGGAATATCCTGTCATAGGTGAGTTTATGTTTTTGTATTAAATAGGGTGAACATAATAAATGTAAAATCCGAACCCAACAAATCATTTATTTTTTCTAGATTGCTATCGAATGCCGAAATAAGAAGAAATTGGTTAGAGCTTATTCCTGGAAAGCTGACAGATAACTCCGTAATATGTAGCTTGCATTTCAAACCCGAAGATTACCTGACAGAAGCTCGGAAAAAAATTAAACCTGGAGTAATACCATCTGTTTTTCCTAAGGTAGTATGTTAGTTTGTAATTGCTGTTAATTTTATGTACTTCTTGTTTGAAATAACTAGATAAAACTAAAACAGGATAGATCCCTACTTGAATATTTACCAGTGGAGCTTGGTTCGATTTTATATGTGTACCTACCTACTGTACATCACTAGTATCATCATCATATTTTTAGAATCTGATCACTTGATCAGTATTCCATAAATCCACCATCAGCCCTACAAAAATATTAAATTATTATCTACATATTACAAAAATTATAAGTATTATTATTATTACTTATAACATTTGTACAGTTTGTACTTTAATGTATAAGTGATTCCCCTTAAATTAATATTATTTAATTACTAATGTGTGTAATCTTTATTCCAGATCTTATCTGAAAAGAAAAGACTACAAGTTTTGAGTGTTATTCAAGTAGCTTCTTCTGATGCTGAAAATGTTAAACCAGGAAGTTCTCAAGGTCCACCGACTAAAAAAATAAAATTACAAGTAGATATATCAACCCAAACACCTTCATTGTCTGTGTCATCAAGAGAAGCGGAGTTAAAGCGGGAGGTAAAAATTATGAAGCAACGTATCAAAAGAAGAGCTACAAAAATTAATAATTTAAAGTCACTTCTTAATATTTGTAAACAAAAATGTAACAATTTTGAAGAGGTAAAAACTAAAAAAACAAAACTACACTAAACTATATTATTTAGCAATGTTTAATAATTATGTCCACTTGTGAGGGTTCCTCGATAAAGGGTTTTATTTCCTAGGCGTGAACTTATTCTGTCATTCAATAAATACTACGTATGTTTCTATATATTGTCTATTATTTTATTTGAAAGTGTACAAATATCCTTACAACCCTATGTTCGCACCGACAGCAAAAATGTTCCTTACAACTATCTAGCGCAATCAAACCCTCAAAGAGTGATAGAGATAGATAGCTGTTTATAACATTTTTTGTTGCTGGTTAAACATGTTGAAGGAAGGGCTATGGGTGTTGGGCCCATCACCTATCGCATTGACACGATCATCGCGTTCATCGCTATAGGTAGGGGCCTCCGTTGGAATGAAATACGTCACGTCATAAAATATACTTAGTAGGTGCAGACAGAAGCACTTATTCTTCTACTCGTTTTGAATTATTTCTCAAATTCCCACCGACGAAACACCCTTGGTGGGGATTTAATGTTTTTCTTTCCTGAAATCCCCACCTTATAGCAAATTTCAAGAGGATTTCAGGAATATAAACATGAAAAATCCCCACTGGATAATAATGCATATGTAGGTATGTGTAAACATGCTAGTAAGTGCTTTTGTCTACACCTTATAATTTATGACGTTGGGAGAAAAGATGGAAAATGATGACGTGAATGATCGCTGTAATTTTAAAGATATACCTAGTGATTACGATTGAAAATGTCATGCTACTAGGTGCTGATGAAAAGTTATGTAACATAAACAGCATCAAAAAAGGTGGCCTAGTAAAATCCGATGTACCGACCTATTACTTACATAAAATATGGTCACCCTACTTAGACAAGGACGGGTAAAGTTTTGAAACCTCTCTTTCGGCTCGCGTTTATAATCAGAGTGAACCTTCCAGTTGTACGTAAGTACATATTAATTCCATGCCTTATACTAAGTATAAGGTCTTTGATGTTATGGGTTTGGTTTCCGCACTTAGTCCTTCAGTGGACCGTTGTGCGTGGGCCATGGCGGCCGTTGGTGGTTATTCCAACCAGCCCACCTCCCTCCAGAAGCTGATTAGATCTCCTGGTCTTTTGAGAACACTTGAAATACCGAGTACTTTTGCATTTGCTTCACAGTGTTACCAGATTCAAATTATCAACTACCGTGCATAATTTAACAAAAATACTGTGAAACTACCGTGTAAAATGCAGGAAAAGCCATGAGGAATTATTGATTTTTGTTTTTAATGCTTACGTTTTTATCCAATTTTCACAATCTTGGATGATGACGCTTCTTTATCTGTCTCATAGCTATCAGTATCACTGCTCATTTTAAATAAATATCACTTTTATTCTATTCTATTTTTCTTTATGGCAATGGTGCCGATGTCGACAATTCTGCCAATGTCAGATGTGATATGAGAAAACGTAGTGATTTTTAGAATTATAACAAAAAAAAAAAAAAAAAAACTAATATTTTACATCCATGATTATATCCAAAGAAAATAGTTGAATTTAATGTGAAACTTGTTGAATCACTTTTATTAATCCAATATGTTCACTTTTACCTGAATTAAAGGTTCATTCATCATAATATACGACCAATTTGCATATAGATGAAACCTCCTGTAGTTTCTATCTACCATATGAAAAAAGCGTGATTTTTTCATTTTTAAAAGTAGTTCAATTCGGATTGATAACTATACTGAGCTATAAGCTCGCTCGTATAATAGCAGCACTGTTAAATGTCTTGTCTTTGTCATTATCTATCTTAGAGCAATTCGGCCTACCGGTACTACCGTATGGTAGGCCGCGTTGCTCTAAGTTATCTATAGTCGGAATTTTAATTAGCTGCAGTAAAATGACAGCTTATGTGTTACATAAATGACTGAAATTGGCTTCTTTTTGTTTTTTCGGGGCCATTAACCAAACCTTGTTTTTCTAGTACAGAATAGTGTAACAAACGAAACTTATTTGATATATGCAGCCTAACTCTAAATGCAGTCCGAAATGAGTTACTAAGAAGTGTCATTAAACTGCAGCTAATTAAAAGTCTGAGTATAGTACTGTGTTGTATAATTTTAATCACAAAATAAATTATGATATGGTAAAAATGTCCACGATTTGGAGAGTGATCCAATGATAGGCATGTAACAGTGGTAAAAGAGCAGTTTTAATGGAAAATTACTGGCTTTGTCAATAACTTATTATATTCTATTGGCAGAGCCTTCAAGAACTCGCATGTATAAAAAAAAATAAGGTAGCTCTTGTTAGCAATGACAAAAAAATAAACATATGGACTGGCTATCTACAAAATTTGCGTGTACATGCAAAAATCGGGCACATAAGATGGCCGCCTTTCGTAGGGTTGTTTTTGTTTTTTCTCTCACCATACTGTTTTATACAACACGAGGGCATGATTTTCCTATTAATGGACACCAAAATAACTAGTTTCTAGACGTATTTCTCTCTAAAACAACTTATTTTGAGCAATCAACCGTTTGACAGCACATTACCACAAAATCATTCATAAAACTCGGCACTCGGCAGGCACTCAACATGGCGACCGGTCACAAATAGACATGATTTTGACGTCACACAAGTGTTGCCAAATTTAGTTCTTGACAAACATTTAGATGTCTCTCTTTTCAGGCAGCTCTTGATTAGTTAAAAAGAAACAGAACGCTTTTTGACATGTGTGTGTCGATATGATAGATATTTGTATAACTATTATTTTTATAGTAGATGCCGTCTCCATGCTTGTTAGTGACAGCTAGCTGTCAAATTCATGCTAAAGTATACCCACTCAACTGTCCTCCCGCCGAAAATCGACACTGAACGAACATGGCAGATTGTGCACTGACAGAAATCGATATGAAATTTTTTGCGCGCCCTTTCACTTTGTATTTTTATTTTTAGTAATTTTGTCTATGGGCGTATCGCTGTCATTCTATTTTTCTTAGAACGAGGATTGGATGTGATATTTATGCATAAAATACCACATCCATTCCAATATGAATCTGAAATCCAAAATAAACCAAATGGTCGCGATGACGTAAGCGCAATGCGTGAATGCGTCATCGTGTGGTGTTATTGATAATGTATATAAACTTTGGAAGAACAATGGTATGTATTGTATATCATTGGATTCAGTATTAATGGGGCTATTATTTAGGTAAATAAAAAAATAGGGTCATCGCTTTAGATTTTGAAAGAAAATTCGTTTTGTTTTTTATTTACGTAATGTAAACAAACATAAAAAATAAACATTTATTGAAAAAAATCAAATTCATTTAAAGTTACGAAACAAGCTGTGTAATTTTGCCTGTTTTGTCCCCTTGACGAAACAAGCATTAGTCAAGTAATTAATTCTATGGACCGGTACTTGACTCAAGTACCGGTCCATAGATTTTTTTTGTGTAGCAGTCGCGTATAAGTGGCGAGAGTCCGCGAGAGCAGTCCGCGACGCGCAAAAAAAAAATGTTCAGGGACAGGGACATAATAAATTACGTTAAAAAAAAAGGGCCGTGTGAGTGGACAAAAAGCTGTTTATCCAAAAAGCAAAACATTAAAAAAAAAAAAAACTAAAACCTATTTGAGTTTGACATCGACACGCGACGCGAAATAAAAATTACCAACTGTCAGCCAGTCAGGTTGTTCTTGTTGCCGTTTGTCTCGGATTTTTATAAAAATTTGGTGTCGGTGGCATTAAACAGCACACGGTAAAGCCCACGAAACAACAAACAAAAGAATTCAATGTAATTAATGCTTAATTTGTCCCTGTATTGTATGAGACTTGAAAATGAGAGGACATAGGCAATTTGTTCAAAATCATAGCTAAACGCAATGTTTTTTTTTTCGACATATCCCAATCTAGAATCGAAATCTAAATAACTTTAAACAATGTGTGATATCTACATAGCGGTTGTATGTTCTTCGAACATGAACCGTAGTATGGAAGCTCACGCATTTTTGGCGAAGAAAGGCTTTAAAGTTAAGTCTTATGGCACTGGAGAAAAGGTTAAGTTACCAGGTTCTTCTGCAGATCGTCCTAATTGTTATGAATTTGGGGTTCCCTATGACGATATTTACAATGATTTAATGGAAAAGGATAAAGTATACTATACACAGAATGGTATACTACATATGTTAGACAGAAACAGAAGAATTAAACCCAGTCCAGAGAAGTTCCAGACATCAACTGAACTATTTGATGTCATAATAACCTGTGAGGAAAGAGTATATGACCAAGTCATAGAATGGTTTGGTTCAAAGAGATCTGTTTACAACCAACCTGTCCATGTTGTGAACATGGATATTCAAGATAACCATGAAGAAGCTACCATTGGTGCATTTTTAATAAGTGACATGGTCACGAAGATGGCTCAAAGTGATGATTTAGATAATGATATTGATGAACTATTGCATGAGTTTGAAGGAAAGTGTCACCGGCCAATTCTTAATTGTATTATGTTCTATTAACATACTGTAACCAGGTGTTAGCCAAGATAACGAAAAACTGATGCTTCCAATATCTGAACATTTTACAATGATTAATATGACCATATTCTTATTCATAAACATCTTACAAAATATCTACTGGAAAGATGATATAAAAGAATTATAAGAATGCCTTCTCTCACATTTACACAACATTAACAGAACTATAGACATTATATTAGTTAGTTTTTTTATTAATTATAATGAAACTACTTTGAATAAAAGAGCTAATTTTTTTTCAATTGTAAAGCACTCTAATGCTTTGCATTACGAGTCGTGCAATACATTGCCTTTTATGAATAAGGGTCTGTTTTTTTTTCGTTTGTAAGTTTTGGAAGAAGTTTTAAGGTCGATATTGTTTTAAATTAGTAGTTAGCATGTTGATGCAAGTTTAAATACTTCAGTGACCAATTACCATATTTTTTAAAACAATGTTGGCCTTATAAGGCAGTAATTTTCTTGTTAACTATATTTATATACATTTAGCATAGTGAACTGAATATAATTTTAAGTTCCACTGATGAAGACTAATAATGTCCATAATATTCGTTAATGAATTTATTCTGTATGTAAGATGGCGTTTTGATTTTTATAAAAAGAGAAAATATTTTTAATTTTTGTTTTATTGATGCTTTATTTCACTTTTAAAAAACAATACAATTTTTAAATGATATAAGAAAAAACATAATAATAGAAATGATATATGAGGTATCTGCCCTGACTTACGAGTTGTAGGTTGTGAGTTCGAAGCCAGCCAGGCACTTGACTTTGTGTACTTAGTTTATTTAATTTCATCACTACTGCCCTCAAACATCGTGAGGAAACCAGCATGTCTTAGAACCAAAAAACTCGAAGAAATCTAGTGGCCCGGGTGGTGGATTATGGCCCACTGCCTCACAGAGAGGAGGCCTGTGTCCCAGCATTGGGAAAATTATAGGCTGATTGTTACTGAAGGAAAATACTGGAGGGTAGCGTAAATGACATCTAGCCCCCTAATCTTGCCCTGCCCGCCTTGCTTATTCTCTTGAATTTCGGCCACGGCGCGGCGGCCGGCCAGTCTTATCGAGTCATCAAGAAAGACTAACCCCAAGGGCGCAGGAGTAATATTATAGTACACAAGTGTATGCGCAGATAAAATACAGGTAGTTGCACTCTCTTTCGCAGACCCGACGTTACGTGCTCTCCGAGACACGTTATGAAGGGGTCTCGATCTGTTAACCTTTTAACCGCTTACGCCGGATTAATCCGACAAATATTTTCGTGTCCATTTCGCCAGGGTCGTCAGGGTCCCATTAAAATAGATGGACAAATTGCCGCTCAGTACCTATAACCAAAGATATCCAAGAAAAAAAAAAAAAAAACAATGATTAAAGTGATTTTATTTTGACCTAAAATAATAAATTGCCGGCACATTAGCAGTGCCGGTTTTAGCACTACCTCACCCTGGGCGAGATTTCTACGGCGCCCCCATCTGCCACTGAAACATAGACAAAAAAGAGGCAAGGGATATAATGACCTAAACATTTATAAAAAAAAGGAATTTAATAAGTATTTTACTTTTGAAGCCTTTTTATAAGCAAACTCAACATCAAAGTCTTTTGTTCCGCAATTTCATTACCGATTGACAATGTTTGTCAATCTAGATTGAGATATTGTTGATCGCAGATAGGTTTTTATTAGCTTCCGCTTGTTCGCTCTCGGTAAGGAGACCACCCGGTCACCGCCCGTCAAGCGAATCGCGGGATCTCTGGTTCCCGACGACAAAATTCATAGTGATGCACAATTTAGTCGTTTTTGCTTTAGAATTAAGTAGTACTTTCTATTGCCATACATTTAGAATAGTTCGTTCTTAAATTCCGCACATTTCGATGTATGACAACACTAGGAGCGACTTGTCTTTGATTAAAAAAAAAAATATGACACCTCACATTTTCGTTCGCTATGAAACTAACCTTAATGCTAATATTTATTTAATGTTTTTATTGTTTTTAATTAGATTTTCGCTACTTTAACGGGAAAACTATGTAAAAACAATATAAGTAATAAGTGATAATACGGGATGCAAGTCGTTCAGTAAAAAATCATTTGACGATTTTTTTTTTTAAATTGTTGTAAACAAGTGCGTCATACTTTTTGTTAAAACTTTTTAGGTGTCTTCAGAACCTTATTTTAATACAGTGATTCATTCTACTGCCACGATTTTTAAATATATGTTGAAGCATTAAATAAGCTTACTACAGGTACCAATAGTTTTAATGTACGTATCAGATTATTGTAGAAAAAAATTATTTAGTCCGGGCCCAAAATTCCGCGCGTCATAGTGAGTCAGAATTTTTTTCAAAAACTTGGGATGCTTGTAAATAATTAATATCGTACTGTGCAATGTGGTTTTATTTATTTATTCTAATAAGAATATATACACCATCAATTTTAAACCTTAAAACAAATAGGATTTTGTTTTTTTTTTTTTGTATAAATATTTACTTGAAATTGAAGATAAAAATTCTCTTATTTCATATTTACAACCGAAGAACCTTATTTTAATACAGTGATTCATTCTACTGCCACGATTTTTACAAATATGTTGAAGCATTAAATAAACTTCCTACAGGTACCAATATTTCTAATGTACATAGCAGATTTATGTAGAAAAAAAATATTTTGTCAGGCCGCGCGAAATTTCCGGCCCATCAAAATTTTTTTCTGAACTTTGGATGCTTGTAAATAATTAATATCGTACTATGCAATGTGGTTTTATTTATTTATTCTAATAAAAATATATACACCATCAATTTAAAACCTTAAAACATATAGGTCGTCACTTGTTATTTTCTATTATAGCCATCTAACTTGAAAATTACGACAAAAATTCTCTTTGTTCGTGTTTACAGCCACTTGTAAAAATACATACAATGTTCATTCAACGAAATGCTCGCCGCTACTCGATAGCCCCATTAATAACCATAACAAAAAACCCACAAGCATAAGCACCTCTCCTAGACACTTAAGCCGTAAATCAGCTTTGTTTGTAAACATCTGGCGGCCGACCGCCCGCAGCGCGATGACGTAATCGGGCGGAGCGTAGCACGCCTTTTTTTTTCCGGCTTCCGGTTTCGCGTCAGCTTAAAAAAACTCCTTTCCCCACTAGCCACAGTTACAGGTACATACCTATAGCAATCAATATTTGCAATGCTATCCATACATTGGGATACAGCTCTTGTAAGTTGCGATCTTTGATAAATTTTAAAATAAAGACTGGATTAACCATATTCTGATCAGGCAAAAAAGAAAAAGATTTTAGACTTATGAGTTCATCGCATAACATACAACCATCTATATCAGGGGGCCTAAAAAGGCCACTTTGGCAGAATCATAAAACACTTCATATCACGCAATTTCATCTGTATGACAGTTTTGCATGGAGATTCGTAAAATGCTATAGGTACACCTCTGCCTAACCCTTCAAGGATATATAGTAGGTGTGAAACTGCTAAACAGATGAATTGCGTGATAGGTATGAATTGTTTTATGATTCTGCCAAAGTGGCCTTTTTAGGCCCCCTGATTTAGAGTCTAGATACAGTTAATCACTACAGACTTTGAGAAAGTCTTCTTAATTCGTTAATCTTTTTTATATAGTACACAAACTTTTTAACAACGACGTTAAAAAGTTTTTATTTCTCGCTTTTTAGTTAAATTACACACATCAAAAGTGTCTAGGGATCAACATATATTTTTGCAATAACTTTTCTCCTGATTGATATTAATTAAAATTTTCTTTAAGGATTCATCAAATAAAGTGTTTTCGTTTGTCACAGTAACGATAAACCAAGTCACCTTTGCATTAATAAAGAAATTTGCCATTTTCCTAATAAAGGGATTTTTGACATTTGAACCACTAACACAAAAGTTCGAAAAAAAGACTGAAATAACAGTTTTCTTTAAAATTTTATTGGGTAACTTAAACAATTAATAATCCGTGTTTCTACCGCGAACACTAACAACACAAGAACATCGGTTTGGCATACTCAAAATGAGTTCATCCAAATCACGCTGTGGAATGGCCGCCCATGTTCGTTGCAACAACAAAAAAAGGTCTTTTTGCGACTGGATACCCTCCATATTCGGCAGAGCTCTTCTCTGTAGCATATCCCATGCATGCTCAATCGGGTTCAAGTCTGGCGACTGAGCAGGCCAGGGCAGGACATTGATGTTAGCTGCGGCGAGAGTCTGTCTTACAACTCTTGCGGTGTGCGGTCGTGCATTATCATGCATTAACTGAAATAAGGGACCGATTTGCACTTGTAGAGGAACGATGACGTCTGATACAATCGTCTCAGCATAAATTTGAGCGTTGAGGTTGCCTCTGATCCAAATCAACTCAGTTCTTCCGCCGATCCAAATACCCGCCCATACCATGATGGTTCCACCACTATAAGGATGGACTTCCTGGCAGGATTTTAATCGCTGTTGGCGTCCAGGGGTTCTCCAGTGTCGTATACGTCTTGTATCCGGTCTCATACCAAAACGAGACTCATCAGAAAAGCACACGAAACGCCATTGTTCTTCTGCCCAATTTCTGTGTTCAAGAGCCCATTGATATCGAATCCTACGATTGTGCATTGCTATAGGTGGTACCCGTAGCGGTCTTCGGGAATGAAGGTTCACTTCATGCAAGCGGTTTCTGACTGTTTGGTCGCTAATTAAGTTCCCTGAAGAGTGATGAAGCCTCACGGCTAACATCATGGCGGTTATTGTTGGAGCTCTTCGAGTTAAGATTTGAATGTATCGGTCTTGTCTCCGTGTGGTGCAGCGATACCGTCCTCCATGGCGCTCAGCCACGGTACCAGTGCTTCGGTAACGTGTCCAAAGTCGACTGATAACACTCTGACTTGTATTCAGAGCTAAAGCCACAGTACGTTGCCGGGAACCAGCTTCTATCATTCCCACGGCTCTGAGCATTTCTTCCCTGCTTAAATGACGTCGCCGCTCCATAATAACGTTGGTTTTAATCAGTAGTAGGGAAACAGTAGCACTAATAATGTCTTCAATGCGTTGTATGTTTTTATAGGGAAAATATTGACAGCTGATTTTCATCTTTTACTCGAATTTGATTCACAGTTCCTGATTCAAATTATGAAATGCACCAAAAAGGATCCATATAAATTTATCTATACTTATAATAAATCTGTAGAGAGGTCAATTCTGTACATGATATATATTTTCATCTATACTTATAATAAATCTGTAGAGAGGTCAATTCTGTACATGATATATATTTTCAAAATAACTATCAGGGGGTAATAAGTGATCGATACTGATGCCAAAAATGCAATCAGTAAAATTTTTGTCTGTCTGTCTGTCTGTCTGTCTGTCTGTCTGTCTGTCTGTATGTTCCTTATAGAAACAAAAACTACTCGACGGATTTTAACGAAACTTGGTACAATTATTCTTCATACTCCTGGGGAGGTTATAGTATACTTTTCATCACGCTACAATGAATAGGAGCAGAGCAGTGAAAGGAAATGTTGGGAAAACGGGAGAAGTTGCTCCATTTTTTAAGCTTCCGTCGCGTGTGCATCCTTAATGGTTAAAGCTACATAGAAATCATTTATGACGGAAATGTTCTACATAAAATTATCTAAAAAATATCCTACAACAGCATATGTCTATCTTTTATGGTTGACTCACAATAACACGTGTAACTCCCGATACCTTAGCAGTTCGGAGCTTTCTGATTATATTTGTTTACTCTTACGTTTATAATACTCTCACTCATCCCTAATTAAAAGAAGTTAATATTATTACCTATTCAATAAAAAAAGTATCATAGTAATCGGTATAGAAACACCAAACTTATACATGAAATACGCTAATAAGCCATCGCGCCGTCGCGCGTGAATACTGAATCATGCCATAAGGATTATTTTTGTGTAACGGTTGCCGCGCTCGACGCGGGTCGCGGCGGTAGGGTAAGGGAGGTCCGAGCGCGAGCTTCATTCAATATTTGGCTGTTGATGCGTTCAGAGCGTTCGACCTTATTGACAGACGATAATTGATATTAACAAACCGTGCTTATCAGCGCGACTTTTAGTCTTTAAATAGTTTATTTGAATTTATTTTGTTGTTTTTTATAAAATAGGTATTAGTTGTTGTGTTATTAGACCGACACAGAACCCAAAAATGTGATTAAAAAAAAATTCTGTCTGTCTGTCTGTTTGTTCAGGCATCACGCAAAAACTACCGGTTCGATTACGATGACACTTGGTATAATTATTCTTTAATATCCTGGGCACCACACTGGGTACTTTTTATCCCGGAAAAAAATATACAATAAAAAACAAACTTAATTTTGCGGTTCGATCCCTAGACCCGATTACTGTACCAACCGCAAATAATAAGTTTGTCGTAGTACACGACGAAGATAATAATAATAGGCGAGCGTTCGTTCATATTAGCATTCTATAAATTGTATGTTTTAACTGCTACTTGCAATTCCAAAACGTGCTTTTCAGTGCGACCTTTTTATTCCTTTTAGTTTTTACTAAGTACAGTTTAAGGTAGACTTATTTAGGTTTATTTTTATAAGTCGTTTTTATAAGTAAGTATAGATTTTAATTTTAAAGTATGGGTAGTATATTTGATAGTGTACGTAGTGACCGTAGGTTATTTTATAAAACTGTTAGGTAGGATTAGTCATTCGTATAGATATTAGTTTTTAGGGATTTTGCTTATTTATTGAGTTTAGATTAGTTCATCATCTGCCTCATCTGCCTAGCCTTTTCCCAACTATGTTGGGGTTGGCTTCCAGTCTAACCGGATGCAGCTGAATACCAGTATTTTACATGGAGCGACTGCCTATCTGACCTCCACAACCCAGTTACTGGGTAATACGATACCCCTTGGTAAGACTGGTTGTCAGACTTTCGGGCTTCTGACTACCCGTAACGACTGTCAAAGATCCACGAATGACAGCCGGGACCAACGGCTTAACGTGCTTTCCGAGGCACGGAGGGGTCTCCATATGTAAAGATGGTCACCCATCCACAGACCAACCTCGGCAAGCGTAGCTTAACCTGATCGATCGACCTGTGCGGCTGTTATTATTTAGCCACGTATCATCAGAAATAGGTTTATTTAGGTAGGTAGGTATTTTATTTTCTGTTATTGAGTTTTTTTTTTATTAGGTAGGTACTTAGGTTTACTTTTATAATCTAATATAAAATTCAAAGTCCTGTGATCCTGTCTGACTGATTATATCAATGCACAGCCTAAACCGCTGGTCATAGAGACATAAAATTTGGAGTGTGTTCTTTGTGAAGTGTATATAGGTATCCACTAAGAAAGGGTTTTTTTAAATTCCACTCCTAAGAGGGTGAAATTTCACGCGGACGAAGTCGCGGGCAGAAGCTAGTAAAATCATAAATTTATTACAAAGCCACATCTCAATCTCAAGAAATCCGCATAAAAATGCTTGATCCCTAGACACTTTTGATGTGTGTAGTTTTATGGTTTATACCAAAAAAAATCGAATGTCGATTTTCAAGGGTGAAATATCGATTCACCGAATCGATTCAGTACTACATATCGATTTAAAAAATCGATCTTGTTGGCTCCAAAAATCGATTCTTCGATTAATCGATTTCAGATCGCCATGCCTATAATCGATCGAAAACGTGTCCAGCCATCTTGAAAAACCACTTTTCGCTGGTCTCTCAATCTCGGTAACGGAAGTGATTTTGACGACATTTTGCTTATCAACGGGCGTCACATAAATTTGTGACAGGCATCGAGCTAAAAGTTTTGTGATACGTACAGCGGTTTAGTAGAAAAATGCAAAAATCTGTGTCCAGCCATCTTGATTTTACGTATAAAACTTTTGGCTGGCGCTTTACTTTGTGTAAATTATTTCATCACCATTGCTCTCAAAACGGTGAAGGAAAACATCGTGAGGAAACCGGCATGTCCTAGAACCAAAAATTCGAAGACATGTGACATCTACCATGAATTTCGCGGGCTACTTTAGCGCTTCCTCCTTAAATACCTAGAGTTGTTCGTATTAATATCACCAAAACACGGATTTTCATCCATTAAAGAAAACACCTTAAAATATACTTAGTCCTACATAAAACCTACATTATTGGTAACCCTACTGCAGTGTTTGTATGGAAAGATTTAAATGATCAATATCTTTGAAACTACTCAAAGTTTCTCCGTCACAAATTCAGTAAATCATTATCGTCCCCGTCACAAAAATTTGAACATACCTCGAAGGCCGTAGATCATCACGCAGCGGAGATACATGTCGCTGCTTAAATTCAAAAGGGCCTCAAGTCGAAACGTCATTTTTTTACAGGAGAGCCCGTCAAAGTTTTGATACTTATCGGTTTTTGTTTATTATTTTTATTAATCTACGTTTTATATCTATGTGTTATATATCATCGGATGTATATTTTAAGCCTCTATTTGTAATAAATATAAAAATATAGATAGAATTGGTACGATTTTTGCTTTAAAAAGGATTTGTAATTTTTTCGACTTGTGGCCCTTTTAAATTTAAGCAGCGATGTGTCCAGCCAGCTTGAGCTCAGGCTGGCTGGACATTAAGTTTTTATTGATTTCTCGTAAACCCTTATATGTGACGCCTATAATCAAACGTTATTACTGTCACAAATTGCGTCACTAAATGTTAGTCGAAAACGCTCCCGTTATTGAGATTCGGAAGTGCCAGCCAAAAGTTTTATACGTAAAATCAAGATGGCTGGACACAGATTTTTGCATTTTTCTACTAAACCGCTGTACGTATCACAAAACTTTTAGCTCGATGCCTGTCACAAATCTATGTGACGCCCGTTGATAAGCAAAATGTCGTCAAAATCACTTCCGTTACCGAGATTGAGAGACCAGCGAAAAGTGGTTTATCAAATGGCTGGACACGTTTTCGATCGATTATCTAAGATTCTGTTGCGTCACAAATTCTGAAATAAGGGTGTTTAGCCGTCACATAAAATGGCCTATTGACCTAGTTAAATGCGAGTTATTTTGAAGATTTGTCCAGCCAGCCTGAGTGACATCTTTCATGACCTACCGTGGTAAAGAAAGTTGCACTTAAGAGCGTTTACGCCGTACGGCTTTTCATACAAACTTACAAGCCGTTGTTTTTCGAAATGAATGAACCGATTTTAATGAAACTTCATACGCATAAGCAGGATACAAAGGTCTAAAAAGTTATCAGAAAACATTTTCGAAATGTCTTATTTAAAAAAAGATAACTGGAAATCTCTGTTTCTATGGAAACTTTAAAATCGGTCTAATTTGGCTGTAACACAATTTTTCGAAAATGTTTTTTGATAACTTTTTAGAACTTTGTATCCTGCTTATGCGTATAAAGTTTCATTAAAAGCCGTTCTTTCATTTCGAAAAACAAGGGCTTGAAAGTTTGTATGAAATGCCGTACGGCGTAAACCAGTATTCTATAGTGCTCTGTGGCGTAAACCCTCTTAAACATATTCGTAATTTTATGAGTGCACAATCTAATAGTCGTCGAGGTTTGATTAAATTAGATTGTGGGTAAAATTACCTTCTTTTGCGGATATGTCCTTTGTGGGCCCGTTTTTAGTGTTCCGTAATTATTAGAGTTCCGTAACAAATAGCCTTTTTTAAGTTGGGTTGGGTTACCACTATGTCCGCGCTCCTGCAAATGCTCCAATGGATACGTCGCGCGCACTTCCACTTGCGCTCCCCTTTGACACACTGCGCTCCCCTTTGTGTTCGCGCTAAAAACCGTCACGAGTCGGAGCGCCTGCCGCGGAGCGTGCAATGTTGCACGCTCCGTGTTCGCGCACGTACCCACTACCGGGAGCAGTTGCAGGAGCGCGAACATAATGGATACCCACCTTTAAACTCATAAGTGGGACACATTGTGACGGACGGGAAACTACGGAACCCTACACTGAGCGTGGCCCGACACGCTCTCGGCCGGTTTTTTTAAAATGAGACATTTCGAAAATGTTCTCTGCTAACTTTTTAGACCTTTGTATCCTGCTTATGCGAATGAAGTTTCATTAAAATCGGTTCATTCATTTCGAAAAACAACGGCTTGAAAGTTTGTATGAAAAGCCGTACGGCGTAAACGCTCTTGACTCGTCAGCGTTAGCTGATTATTTTTCTTGTAAGTATTTAATGCGTTTTTCTTATAGGTAGGTATATTTTTTACCACCGTCCTTATTTTGGTGGTCTGAATGATTTCTAAAAGTTTGTCCATCTATTTTAATGGGACCTTATATGTAAAGAGGCCAGCACATCAAGTTACCCAAATCTGTAAAATTTTTCCAATTAAATATGAACCTTATTCCTTTGCGATTAAGTTGAAAATCTATCAAAGAAATTTGACAGATTGGGGTAGCTTGATGTGCTGGCCTCTGTACGACCAAATACCACAGCTCGCTTCTTAGGGTTCCGTACCAAAATGGTAAAAAAACATAACCCTCCTACTGGCGCACTCGGGTAAAAAGGAACCCGGCCTCATGGTGCGACTCAGTCTGTCAGTCACAGCTGGATATCTCAAAAACTACTAATGCCATGAACTTGAGAATAGTTTTAGAGGACGTTTGCCCAACTATTTTGCAAATAAGAAAGGTTTTTTTTTGCTACAGGGACTGAACGGGGTCTGAAAAATTCGAAGTGGGGCTACTAGGGCATGTGGGGTATCATATAAAAGAACGCAGTATGCACATTCTTAAACACTTTTCTTTTTTTTAGGAAGTTCAGTTTTCGACTTTTGATGAAAAAAAATACCGTTCCCCCGTTATCTCCGAGGTTTGCATAGAGAAAAACCTGAAATTATTCTATGTGAAGATAGTTTATGCAAAGATTACAGGAAAAATAGAACGATGTCTCTAAATACCACACTTTTTCAGAAATCATCAACAAAAGATGGTGACTTCGCCATCAGCTCCAGTTCTCCTGGTTCTTACTAGTAGATCTCTGATCCCAGCATCGGGAAAAATAATATTTTGTAACAGGTGATGAACAGTTGACATTGGGGTTTGAAAGGGTATGCTCTCGAGGTGGTCCCATTGTCACCAAGTCAGAATCTGATGAAGGGATCCCATGAAAATCGAGGAAAATCCTCTTTTGTAGGCATGTACCTACAGTGTGTTAGTTGAACTCTCTCAAATCAAATGAAACCTATTGATGATTCAGATGTTTGAGTCATCATGCACTTACCTAATGCTACCGAGCTGTCGATGGTAGCCACAGCAGTCCTTAACAGTTAGGAGTTAGGAGATATGGCAATATGTCGACAGAAACTACTTAGCAGTTCTTGGATAGACGTGTACTTGTAAGATAATCGTCTTCAACTTTCCACTTCTCTTAATGATGTAACGGGACGAGCAGTTCCCGCATCTGATGATGGTAAGGGTTCGTAATTGTTGATAAAAGAGTTTCGTGGCGGGAATTAGCTATTCTCTTCTTCAATTTTGCAACATTATTTATGCCTGTTTCATTTTCTCGCAATCGAAGTGAAAAGCAGAGCGTATAACTCGGGCATAATCACGGATATGCCGAGGGCTGCCTTTTAAGTTGTGTCGTTTGAAATAAGTAGGTATAGACAATCTAATAGATTATTACCATTTATTGTTTTTCAAAGAATTCTCCGCGATATTTAATACACTTTTGCATGTGTTCGAACCCGTTTTTAAAACATTTATTCCATTCCGAAGTGGGGGTAGTCAAAATGGTCGATTTGTATGCGTCAACAGCTTCTTCGGGTGAGCTGAAACGTTGACCAATATGACTTAATTTTGGGGAACGTAAAAAAATCGTTAGGGCTCAAGTCAGGGCTGTAAGACGGGTGATCTAAAATTTCGACATTTTGGGTGCTCAAAAACATCTTTGTGTGGCGGGCGGTGTGCGAACTTGCATTGTCATGGTGAAGTATCATACGACGACGTCTTGAGTTCATCAGCCTATAGCAGTCCACTGCTGGACATAGGCCTCTCCCATTGCACGCCATTCAACTCGATTTTCGGCAACTCTCATCCAGCTGCTACCAGCCATCCTTCGAAGATCGTCGCTTCACCTAGCCTGAGGGCGTCCCATCTTACGTTTACCGATTCGCGGTCTCCACTCAAGAACACGTCTACTCCAACGGTTATCGGTTCTACGGCTAATATGGCCGGCCCATTGCCACTTACGCGTGCTTATTCTGTGAGCTATGTCGACAACTTTGGTTCTCTGCTGGATCACCTCGTTGCGGATTCGATCCCTCAGAGAGACTCCAAGCATAGCCCGTTCCATAGCTCGCTGAGCGACCTTGAACTTATGGACCAACCGTACCGTGAGTGTCCACGTTTCGGCTCCGTAAGTCATAACTGGCAGGACGCACTGATTGAAGACCTTAGTCTTTAGGCTCTGTGGAATACGCTACGGAGCTTCCCAAACGCTGCCCAGCCCAGCTGAATTCTTCTCAAAGTTGTTCTTACCAAACTGCAGAGTTTGCCCGAGGTAAACGTATTCTTGAACAGCCTTGAGAGCACCGCCATTGACAGCAATCGGTCCCGGAGGGACGTGTTCGTTGATCATAACCTGGGTTTTGTCAAAGTTCATCCGGAGACCAATGCGTACAGAAGAATCAACTAGGCCGTCCAGCATCTGCTGCAGGTCCTGCACCGATTCAGCCAGTATGACGGTGTCATCTGCAAATCTCAAGTGTGAGATGTACTCGCCGTTGATGTTAATGCCGCGTCCTTCCCAGTTCAGGGTCCTAAACACATCCTCCAATGCGTTAGAGAACAATTTCGGGGAAATTACGTCCCCTTGTCTCACCCCTCGACGCAGTGGGATACGTTCAGTTCGCTGGTCCTGAGTTTGGACGGTCATTGTCGCGTTTTCATAAAGACATCTCAGCACTTGGATGTATCGCCAGTCAACTTGGCATCGCTGCAGAGACTCCAAAACAGAACAGGTCTCAATAGAGTCAAAAGCTTTCTCATAGTCCACAAAGGCAAGACATACGTCTTGAGTTGCTTTTTCGAAACTCTGTGATGACTTGTGGCAAACAAACAGTGGTAATACCAGTCAGCATTAACCGTCTTGCGATCTTCTAGTACAATAGTGGCGACGTGACCACCCTTTGCCACAAATGAGGCAACCATTTTTTTTAAGTGCTCCGTGAGCGTATGACTTTAGTCGGTTTTGGCTCATCTTGGAAGACCAAGACAGTTGACTGCTGCTTGGAATATTTATCGTAAGCATATATCCAAGACTCGTCACCACTAACCATATCATAAACGTGTTTTGACTCTCCTCGGTTGAATCGCTGCAGTGTTTTGCGACACCATCTAACAAGGGCTGCTTGTTGGTCGTCGCTAAGCAAATGTGGTATCCAACGAGAAATCAACTTTCTTACAAAGTTCTTCGTGCAGGATTTTTTGGATAGTAGTCCCTGAAATGCCCACGGCTGCCTCTATTTCACGGTATGTCACATGACGATCTTCGACGATTAGCTGCCGCACGGCGGCGTCGATATTTATTTATTGATTAAAACTTTATGCACAAGTAAAAGAAATACTGTACAAAGGCGGACTTAATGCCTGAGGCATTTTCTACCAGTCAACCTTAGGGTGATGCAGAGACAAAACATGGCAGGTGCAACATACGAGACAAATAGCTACCCAAACTCATATTCACCCAACACCCACCCAACCCAAAACCCATATTCTCTTGCGTCATGGCGGTTTTTGAACGACCTTCACGTGGCTTGTCACTGAAGCTAGAGTGCAGTTGAAATTCTAAATACCTACCAGTGTCCTACAGTCCTAAGACATGGTGCTGCATCACTAAACACAGAAGTGATCTCAAAGCACTGAAGTCGCGTTAATCCCCTTTGAAAGTAGTAGAAAATTATCGCACGCATATTTTCCTTTGATATAAATTCCATTTTTGCAACCGACTTGTCACCTTTGAAAAGACGCTACAATAAAACTATTCGACCGATCAAAAAACATTATTTTGTTTTCGAATTTTGAATTCAAAAAGATGAAAAGGCCATAAGATGTTTTTTTTTTAATAATTGCGGGAGTTTTGCAAACGACACGACTTAAAAGGCAGCCCTCGTATAATCGAGCCATTTTACCCCTCGACTTAACTATCCACCCTCTCCTGCGGCTAGGGTGGATATAAACGTCTCGGGTAAAATTGCTTCTTTTATGCGCTAGTTGTACATTCTACTAATTCGCGCTGGATTTGAACTTAACTGCCTTATAATATATTCCATATATTCCAACCTAATTGGGAGTTATATGTTCGAGCCGTTTGGGGTTGAAACACTAGGGCCATGGGGTCCGAGTGCTCACTTGGTTTTTCGAGATATCGCCAAGCGGTTAGTCGACTCTTCACGTGAACAGAGGGCTGGCCTATTTCTTGGCCAAAGACTTAGCATCGCCATACAACGTGGTAATGCTGCCAGCCTTTTGGGCACTGTTCCTGTTGACAGCGATGCGGACGAATTTTTTGATGCCCTATGATTCTTTTTTCATACAATTGTACATATTATTATTTTAAATGTTACCTTGTATTACAGAAAATAAGTAAGTAGGTATTTACAGAAATAAAGTCCTTATAATGAAATAAAGTACTTACACTTTCTTACGACATATAATTCATCACTGTTGAACGTTTTTAAAAACCGCAAAAAGAAAACATATTTGACTCTTAAATGCCATAGAATGAAATAAAGTACACGCCAAGAGCTTTCATAAGATGGTTTATGGTTTCATCCAATGATTTCGCTCAATGACTTCGCTAGAATGCGTTTCAACAAATACTTCCTTTGCCGTTACGTTGGCAGCAATGTATACCACTTCTTATTCTTCACCACTCCTATTAAGGAGTATTAGGAATCATGCCCAAAACATTAGTTTTGGGCATGATTCCTAACACGGAAACCTTATAAATCTTTAAAAAATCCGCAGAATCGTCTTCCCTTATCTACTATCTTGACAGACATGGGCACAAAACAGTTATACTCCTAGCGGAGGACAGAGGAGCCAACTTTATAATGTTACGAGCTTGAGGTTCGTAATAATTAAAAACTGCCGATTAAATAACCAAAAAAATAGACACTTTAATTATAAACACCAATTACAACTTCACACTAATTATGAAACACAATTGCACTACTGATCACTTCTAAGTCGCACTTGAAGATCGCTTTCCTTTCGATGTTTTCGCTTGTATCGCTTATCCAAGACTGTGTCGGCTCGCGGAGCATTCCCGCTTTATTTAGGCCTCACATTGTTCTAGAACCTTCTATTGTAGAAACATCTAGAATGTTCGAGTACATTCCGGCCCCAACTGACCAGATGTCGATAGTTCTAGAAAGTTCTATCATCGAAACTTCTAGAAGGTTCTTGACACTAGTTCTTCTACTCGATACTAGATGGCGCTAGTGGTAACGAATATCAATTGTGGCGCGCAACACTGCCCCCTCCTAAGACATGCTCGTCCCGAGCATTATCGGCCCCATAATAACGCGCCAGTCGATCCACATGGACGATCTTAGGAGTACCTCTTGCACCTTTCTGTATCCGGTAGGTTACGTCATTGATTTTTGTCACAATCCGGTACGGTCCGTCCCATTTAGCTTGAAGCTTAGGAGATTTCCCTTTGCTGCGGACTGGATTGTGCAACCACACTAGTGAGCCTTCGTCGAACCCTTTATTGTTCATTTTGCGGTCATAACGGGTTTTCATCTTTTCAGACATTTGCCGGCCCGATTGTCTGACATGCTCATAAATGTCATTCATTTTGTTCCGCAAGTCATTCGCATAATCGGTTATACTGCGTGGGGCATCAGGTGGTATTCCGGTGATCAGGTCTGCAGGCAGCCGTAATTCTCTTCCAAAGTTTGCGAAAGCTGGTGTCACCGATGTACTTTCGTGAACAGCGCTTCGATATGACAACAAAAACGGTTGTATGTGCTTGTCCCAATCTCGTTGCCGATTTTCCACAACTTTTGCCAGGTATCTCTCCAATGTCTGATTAAATCTTTCCACCATTCCATCCGATTGTGGGTGGTAAGAAGTTGTTCTAGTTTTATGAGTACCCATAACTCGACAAGTTTCCTGGAATATTTGGGACTCAAAATTCCTTCCTTGATCACTGTGAATCTCCAAGGGTACTCCAAAACGGCAGAAGACTTCATGCACCAGTTTATCTGCAACTGTTGAAGCTTCTTGGTTTGGAATGGCGAAGACTTCCGGCCACTTAGTGAAGTAATCCATCACAACCATGAAATACTTGTTACCACTTTCACTTTCCGGAAAAGGTCCAGCAACATCTAAGGCTATTCTCTCCCATGGTGCACCAACATTGTACAATTTCAATGCACCTCTACTACGTGTCTGAGGTCCCTTTACAGCTGCACAACTTGTACATTTACGACACCAGTCCTCGACATCGTCCCGACAGTGGACCCAGTAAAACCGTTCTCGTATCTTCAGTAGAGTCCGTTTTACTCCCAGATGACCTCCTGAACAACCATTATGGTACAGCTGTAGAACATCCGGTACTTGAGCTTTAGGGACAACCATTTGCAGATGACAGCTGTCTCCCCGAACATTTTCCCATTTACGGCACAGGACTCCATCCTGAATCACCAAGCTGTCCCATTGGGCCCAATAGCTTTTTGTGATCGAACTCATCGCTGAGACGTCGCTCCACTTGGGCTTAGGAGCTCTGGTTTTCATCCACTCCAGAATCGGCTTGATATCCGAATCTTCCTGCTGTGCACGTTGTAGGCTTTCTTTCCACTCGTTGCTGAGATCGGTCCTGAGCATCCTCACAGGTACCACTTCCTTATCCTCTTGCCTAGTACAATTCTTTCTGCAGTCTTTCTTCCTTACCAGCACTACTGGTGAACACCATGGACTAGATGAAGGTTCAATAACACCATCCTTCACCTTTCCCACAATCATTTTTTCACTTCATTTTCACGTGCTACTGGCAATCTCCTTGGCTGCTGACGGATAGGCCATTCTTCTCTTCCTGCAGTTCGCTTTGGGCAACTGGATCGAAGGTGGCCCCTTTCCCCACAGCCGTAGCACCTAGGGCTGTATCCTTTATTACGATCGCGAACTGTAGCCGCTGCAACCTCCCTGATGCGGTGGGAACGATGATCCTGCCGCACAGCTTCCACCTCCAGTGCATGGGCTAAGGCGTCCTTAAGCGTTCCGTGGTGACCGAGCCTCACAGCAGCTCTAACCTCAAGGTCGCGGATGCCGTCAATGAATGCCTGCACCAGGTTCCCATCAATAAGCGCAGGTACGGACTGGTAAGCTTTGCGAACCAGCTTCTCCACTTCAAGGGCCCACTGCTGCAGGTTTTCGCTGCTGCGTTGCACGCGATCCTTGAGCTGCGCACGAAACACGTGTTCCAGGTGAGCGTCACCATACCGAGCCTCCAATGCCTCAAGGAGCTGCTCGTAAGTCACTTCCTTACCGATAGCTTCCAGAACAGTTAAGGCCTGGTCGCGCAGGCCTAGGGTGAGGGCAGTCATGGCCTGATTTTTATCCCACCCGTTCGCCTTCATGACAGCCTCGAACTGGATTTTGTAGGCCGACCAGGAAGAAGTTCCGTCGAATGGTGGCACTTTGAATCCACGTAGCGAAGGTGTTGTAGCTACGGGAGCTGCGATTCCATCCCCAAGTTTAATGTAATCCAACGTTTTCTTCACGTCAGCCATCACGGTTTTCTTCACGTCAGCCATCACGTTGTCAACCCGATTATTCACTTGGTCAATTCGGGTTTCTGCTTCCAACAGGCGGTTGTCATATTGAGCAACCTTATCCTTCATCTCCTTCATGTCTTTCCCGAAGTTTGCGTGAAGGTCCTTTATGAGGAACATCTGCTCTTCCTGGCGGTCTTCCAATCGACGGGCCTGTTCCTCCTGTCGGCGGGACTGTTCCTCCTTATCGCGCTGGAGCTGTTCTTCCAGCCGACGAGCCTGTTCCTCCTGTCGGCGAGCCTGTTCCTCCTGTCGGCGAGCCTGTTCCTCCTGTCGGCGAGCCTGTTCCTCCTTATCGCGCTGGAGCTGTTCTTCCAGCCGACGAGCCTGTTCCTCCTGTCGGCGAGCCTGCTCCTGCAGCATCATCATCAGATCAGCAAAATCTGGTACTGATGATGCTGGAGCAGCTGTAGATGGGCCGGCCTCCGTGGTCGGTAGCTGGCCCTCCGACCTCTGTGGTGGTGTTCCACCGAATCGCCTCTGGTCCGTCTCCTGCTGGCGTTGACTCCGAGTACGGATACCCTCAGTGTCGTCCTTGGGTAAAATCGGCATGATTTTAATCCTTGCTTCTGACACCAATTGTTACGAGCTTGGGGTTCGTAATAATTAAAAACTGCCGATTAAATAACCAAAAAAATAGACACTTTAATTATAAACACCAATTACAACTTCACACTAATTATGAAACACAATTGCACTACTGATCACTTCTAAGTCGCACTTGAAGATCGCTTTCCTTTCGATGTTTTCGCTTGTATCGCTTATCCAAGACTGTGTCGGCTCGCGGAGCATTCCCGCTTTATATAGGCCTCACATTGTTCTAGAACCTTCTATTGTAGAAACATCTAGAATGTTCGAGTACATTCCGGCCCCAACTGACCAGATGTCGATAGTTCTAGAAAGTTCTATCATCGAAACTTCTAGAAGGTTCTTGACACTAGTTCTTCTACTCGATACTAGATGGCGCTAGTGGTAACGAATATCAATTGTGGCGCGCAACAATAACATAGGAAGTATGTTGAAACGCACTCTAGTAATATACTTACAGGAAGATTTTTAATCACCATCCAAATTTTTATAGGGTGTTCTACTTTACCAAAATGTATGAAACAGCAGATTTTTTTTTCGTGATTTCAGTGTTGGTCCCATAGTGAAAGTTGTTCATATTCATGTGTAGAACACCCTGTAAAAATTTGGATGGTGATACAAGGCATGCCACCTAGCGGCAACTATCAAGACTAGAGTTGGCGTGTTTTGACAGAGTCGGGACTTTCCGTATTTACAAAGTACTCTTTGGTCGTGACGTATCCGCTCGGTTACGAGGTTGAAGGGAACGCGTCGGATTGTCCGTGCAGCGGGACTGTCCGAAAGGGTTACCGCTACCCCGGAACATAAAGGGCTAAGGAAGGAACACGGATGGGTTTTAGTCAGTAATAGTCTGACACTCCCTTCCGCTCCACCCAGAGCGGGAGGGGTCATTTCATGATTACCCATCCCTAATCCCGTGGCGCATTCCATATCCCGGTGATCGAGCAGGCAGACGCTTCGGAACTGTCCTACGTTTTGTTGAAACCATCATCATCATACCAGCCTGTTATTGTCTAATAGTAGTTGTGTGTTGTGAGTTGTGTACCTACAGTGTGTGATTCGCTAGTGCGATTAATTTTTTCGTAAAATTATAATCGGATTTGAATTATAAACGGTTTTTCAATTGTGCAATAACCAACACTCCCCATAATGGAACGCCCACAGTAATTAAAATATGGCTGATAACAACGATACAAACATACCATCTCCGTCATATAAGTCAATGGTTTCATCACTGTTGAACAAAGTTGAAAAAGTGGGCCCAAAAATCACGCATGGTCCGTCCTTTTTGACTTTTATCTGGCAAAGTCACGAAATAATCAAAAATTATGGTTTTGAGGGTTTGATAACTGTTTATTTGTTGATTAAAAACCTGTGCCGAACCATAATCTCATCTTTCATTCACAACTAATCACCTGCTATTAACTACCTAAAGTTTTTAATGAAGAAAAGTTAATCAATCATGCATTAAGAGGTAAAGCTAACACACAACATAGATAACTAAACAGTGATTAGCATGATTTTTCTAAATAAGGCTGTAAGTCCAAGTATACAGTACAGGCAGGCCGCATCGCACTTTAATGCGGGCGCTGAGACCCGATGCGGCTGTAATGTGCGCTTACCTATAAGGCTATAACATCTGCTTGTTGCCTACAACCTACCACTTATCCCGAAAAGCTACTGTTGGACAGTTCACAGCACCGACTGGATTAGATTATCGCGCCCATTTGATACTTAAGGATCTAGGGATCAGTAGGGATGAACAAAAAGCATACCTATATGGTAAGTTGTTTTAATGTTTAACATTTTATTATATTTAAATATACACAAAAAATATCAATAATGATTAGGAATGTATTTCTGATATTAATAAAATAGCATCGCTAAGCAATACAAATAAATATTTTGAGTTTTTCTATTTGATAATACCTATTATTGTACTTGGTTTTTATAGGTAAGTAAGTATTTGTATTAAATGATTAAATGTATGATAATTTTACAATCTTATCCGTAAAAACGTTTAATCAACTCAGTTGCCTAAATATCTTGTCTTTCAATTCATGATATCGGTTCAATCTTATTTCAGCATATCTGAAAAAAAAAGCGCTCAATTATGTAAGTTTCGAAAGAATATTTTTTCTGATTTTCGAATTCTAACAAACATAAAATAAAAAACTATAACAACTAACAAAGCCCTATTCTAAAGGTATGATGAGTCTTAAATCTCGTACTATTTACATACCTACAAATTTATACGGAACCCTCGGTGCGCGAGTCCGACTCGCACTGGACCGTTTTTTTAATAATATCTATTAAACGCCCAAAAGTTTGTTCATGAAATTTTACGCGCTCGTTTTCGTTATTATAAATCATCGTCTATTTCACAGTGAAATAGACCATGACGTTTGTATTATTTAGTGAAACTTTATAGCATGCTTATATGAGTCAGCACCAACGAGTTCGAGCCGTCGACTAGTGCAGCCTTAACATTGTTATCTCAGCAGCATGCAGTTGCTTTAGTTTGTAACCCAAATTGATTGAACTCACCTGCCGAAATCGAAATCTATATCGGAGTGTTCATACTGCACAAGTGACCATATTCCCCACATGAAGTGAGACAGCAATGACAATTGCTGAACCTCTGTATAAACTTTGTAAATATGCGCATCGGAGGGGTGATTCACATCCAAATATATTGCTAGGTAGACTTTGATCCACTCCAACTGGAACTCTTCGCAGGGATAGTTGTCGTAGTCAATGTCATCTATTGAGAGCCCTATAAAAAATACAATAATAATTATAATGGACATTCCTGCTTTAGGAAACTCCTTTCTTCTAGGTAGAGTAGGACTAAGTAAAAATGCTACTTTAAAAATAAATAATTCTAATAAAAAAAAAACAACAATATAAGTAAGTATACAAAACACTGTCATTTGTGAAAACTTGTAATTGGCCATATTTGTGTTATTAACAGTTGAACTATTTATTGTAGGTACATACTAGTCTAGCTGTAGGTACCTAAATTTTCTGAAAATTATAGGTAAATATAATAAAATAAATAAATAATATGTCTCATATTATCTTCAATCACAATAAGCCTATTGTGATTGAAGACAAATATCTATTTATTTTCAGAGTGCAAATGTGATGTAGGTACTATGCTAGTGTTTTTTGCATTATTGAAACCAATTCCATTAAATCAGGGTTCAGTAAAATATTATTTTAAGACTGTGAAAGACCGCCTACGCTAGAGGTTGGCAACATTCCGTCGCACGACTACAGCGCCGCGTCTGCGGAAGAACTTTCGTGGAAAGCAGTTTACCCGCTTTTCCCCGGTTTTAGGTTGTTAGCTACGAATTTGTGAAAAAATGAATGTACCTATGTTTACAACCAGAATGCGTTGAATAGCTAGACAACAAAACAGAACAAGCCGACTGTCGTTGTCCTGGTAAATTTTAAATAATAAATATATATATGGTCCTGAGTTCATACAAAAATCCCATAGAAAAAATCTCTTTCACTTTTTCCCGAATTTTCCAATTTTCCGGGCGACATTTACAATTTTTCTTTCCATAAAAACCTAATTCGGCCTATTACGAAAATGTTAAAACAAAAATAGTCAAATCGGTCCAGTCATTCTTAAGTGATGCACTTACCAACGAACAGCATTTCATTTTTATATGTATACAGGGTCAAACTTAATTAGCTAGCGAAACTCTGCAGGCGTGATGGGTATCGATACCTAAACGTGATAAAACAAAAAGCTATTTTACAAAAAAAAAGGTACCGATTCCAAAAAAGACTCTACAAAGTGAATAAAATATAACTTTAATTTCGGAAGTCGGTGTCGTCGGGATCGCTTTTTTGTTTTTTGCCACCGACATCCGAAATTATAGTTATTTTTCATTTTGTAGTGTATTTTTTGGAAGCCTTTTTTTTTATAAAAAGTTTTTATTCACAAATTCGTATAACACTACTTGCTATGTAAATATCAGTTACAGGAAGTTATTATAACATCATCGATATAAACTAAGTGGCAAAAATACATATTAAAGCTAACTCAAACTACCCAAGCAAAGTTAATAAAATTTATATGGGACCACCCCTGAGGCATACCCTATCTATTAAAAAAATAATGTTTGAAATCGATTTACAATTTCCGGAGAAATCGCGTAAGTAACAAACATACAAAAAAAACATACAGTCGAATTGAGAACCTCCTTCTTTTTTGAAGTCGGTTAAAAAAAGAAATTAAGTTCACGATTTTTGTTGTGGGGTCACCGACCTCAGTTAGTCACTTGAAATCAGCTTTTTATTGTGTTCACATACGTGATGGGTAGGTATCCACAAAAGTAAAGACAACAGATTTCCTCAACTCATACTTCAAGCAACAACAAAAAAAAAAACATCATTTTTTTTATTATTAAGTATTATTTTATATTGTTTAAATATCGATAACCATCACGTCTGCAGGTTTCACTAGTTATTTCATTTGACCCAGTAGATTAAAATAAATTATTAACTTCCCGCGTACCACCGGCTCGGATACAGACTTACAGAGGCCCACACTCAATTTTACTGTCAATAACCTCGACTGCAACTACTTCATTGAGTTTCACTTCAAAGAATAGCTGTTAATTGTGATAGATGAAATACTCACCAACGAATTCATTGAAGTGATTGGCTATATCGTACGCTTGGTAGCAGTACGCTGCATATTCGTAATCAATAAAAGATATTGTCCCTTCATCTTTGTTGTATATTACGTTTCCTAGAAGCAAATCATTGTGAGCAAACACAATAGGACTCTTTGTTTTTATTAAGTGCGACTTTAGACGCTCGTACTCTATCCTTAGTCTTGTTACTGAGCTGAAACTATTTGCGAATCTATAAAAAAGAAAAAATAATTTTGTTTAGTATCAACAATTTTCTTTTATGTCTCATTATCATTTCTACAATCTTTAACAGATACGCAATCTAGCTATCTAAATAGAAGACTTTGCTTAGTTTTAGAAATTCCTTGGGTGCTTAAATTGAATATCTATATTACTATTATTATTATCAGCCTTTTGTGTCCCATTGCGGGGCAAAGACCTCTCCCTTCTCTCCTACGTATCTATTGCTCCTCCTTATCTATTGCTAAACTCAAACTCAAGGCATTTATTTCAATAAAACCAATTATAGGCACTTTTGAATTGTCAAGGAGTCGGTCAGTCACACAGACGAAGCTAATTGCCCATTCCAAAGCGTAGTGGGTTCCTATGGAGAAGAACGGCCAAGAAACTCCACGGACACTCTTTTAAATCAAAATATTTTTTTCTGTCTGTACATGACCAATCTTTAAAAAAATACTTTTTTACCCAATGTCAACAGCTCATCACCTTTTACAAAATATTGCTTTTCCCGATGCTGGGACGTTAATTGTTGAGGAGTTCTCCTGATAAGAACCAGGAGAACTTCTCAACAACCATTCACCATAAGCATTGTGACGAGCATAAATTGCTTAGCAACCATATTAAAGTAATCGAATCGCAACCCGTGAAATATTTCTCATTGATTAGTTCCTATGGCCGTCTGTGGTCTTCATCATCAACTCCACTTTACCAAATGATGATTTCCGAGAGCAAATGCTCAAGTTACTTTAAAAAATACCCAAATCGCTATAGCTTTGCCTATAAAATTTGAAGGATTCCCTCGATTTCCATGGGATCCTGTCATCAGATTCCAACTTGATGACAATGGGACCACCTCGAGAGTATACCCCTTTAAACAAAAAAACAAAAATTGTCCACAATTGAAGGAGAAATCGGTGAACAAACATTAAAAAAACATGCATAAAGTCGAACATATCTATAACCTCCTCCTTTTTGGAAGTCGGTTAAAGAGTAGAGTTCGTCTCGCCATTTCCTCCTGGGCCTACTGCCTTGCTGTCTACTACTGTTTTAGATCCACTGTGTCTGTTTATGTGTGTCCACTGTGTACCTACAATGGACAATTTGAGTTTTGGAATACAATATCAAATTCCTTATGCGATCAATGAGTTTAACTCGGCTTGGTTAATATATGTATTTGTATAGTCACCGTGTCTACGCTACATAGGTGAGGGTAGGAAGAATGCGCATAACCATGAGTGTTTCCTTCAGTGAGAGAGGGAGAGATCCATTTTTATTTCGTGATTTCAGAGTTGGTTGATTGGTTCAACTTAACGAGATCAAACAATAAATCCTGTATTGCAAATAATCAACTAGTACTAACAAAAAATATTTTCTTCAAAAAATAAAAATTGTTTTACGTAAAATAATCAAACTGAACGCTAGTTTCTAGTATAGGTATTAATTTATAAAAATTTTTGGGCACTTTTTTTTAAATCCCTGCACCCCAACCTCCTCGCGAGCGTCTGCTACCATGCCTATCATACCACTGTAACTAATAGATAATGCTTGGATTTTGTGACTAAAAGGTCCAGACTTTTATTGAAATGTCAGGCTTTTTGTCAGGACTTTTGAAATTTCCAAATGTAACCCTACTCGTGGACGAACTACGGGTGTGAAATTTCTCTTTTTTTTAGGGTTCCGTAGTTCTGACAAGGAACCCTTATAGTTTCGTCATGTCCGTCTGTCTGTCCGAGGTTTTGCGAGACCGTTGGTACTAGAAAGCTGTAATTTTGTAGGGGTGTGTATATCAATTACGCCGACAAAATAAAATTTTGGAAAATATATTTTTTTAGGGTAGCTCCCCTACATGTGAAGTGAAGATGAATATATTTTTCGTCGTCTACCCCATCGTGTGGGGTATCGTTGAATAGGTCTTCTAAAATGACTTTGGGGTAGTTAAAATTATTTTTCGATTTAATGCTCCATTTACGATATATTCTTTAAAGTGCAGATTTTTGTTCCAGTAGGGCGTCCCCCCCTCTAAAAGCTAAACTGCTGGCTTGAAAAATCTGGAAAAAATCACGATGATAGTGCATTTCATGAACTTTAAAGGAACATTATAGCGGTTAAGATAACTATATTAGTTTAGCAGTAATAGTCGTTGAAGTTGGGTGTTGAATAATTTTGTATCAAATACAAAATCCTTAGCATTCATCCTTTAAAGTGACTAAGATGAAGTAAGTTGCTTGTTTATAACCGGTAAAGACTTACATTGAAAAATGAAAATAAAACTGTAAAAACCATAATAAATTATCATAAGTTTCACAATATTGCCGCTAGATGGCGCTGTACCAACGGGTTACGTTTTCATTCGAGTACCGATAGAAGACACAAACGAACTTTGTTTAATTTTCGAATTACAATTTTGTGAATTGAAATAATAACTTGCAGCGATCGTACTTTTATTTTGTAGCTTTAGCAGGAAGAAAGTGGTTATTATTAGTTATTCAAAGGAGATGTTTCATTTTCGGCCATAAACTACTAAAATATTTTTTTGTGCCCAAGTAGGACATAAAAAAATAATAGTTTTTCAAACTATTGCCATATTCTATTGAACATGGCGTCGTCTAACTTGCATACTGCTTTCGTCCAGATATCATGTTACATTAAAACAAAATAATATCACATAGACGTTATTTATTTAGATTTAAAAGGCATGTATTTCTTTGCTATTATGATAAGATGGTAAGACATCTATCTAACAACTTTTTTGACTAATTACAAGAAAGTGTGACGATTCAATTCATCGTTAAAAAAATATATATTCTACTTTTGTGGATTGTAGACTTCTAGGTACTTTTGAACGAAAGATTCTAACCTTTGTTTTTATTGTTGACAATGACATTGACATCACATCAGTCTGTCAGTCTCGTTGTGGTCTCGTTCACATTATACCTCTCCCGTATTAATATTATACTCTTTGCTATACCTCAGGCGGTGACTACAACTTGCACGTGCACTCTTTAAAACTGGTTGGTCATACTTTCGGGCTTCTGACTACCCGTGACGACTGATCTACAAATGACAGCCGGGACCAACGGCATAGCGTGCTTTCCGAGGCACGGACGGGTCTCGGTATGTAAATATGGTCACCCATCCATGGACCGACCGCAACAAGCAAACTCAAACTCAAAGCATTTATTTCAATTAAACCATTTACAGGCACTTTTGAATTGTCAATAGGTCAGTCAGAAAATATGAAGCTAGTTGCCCATTCCAAAGCGTAGGTACCTATGGAGAAGAACGGGCAAGAAACTCCATGGACACTCTTTTAAATTATATTTTACAAAAATATTAGTTACATCATTAATGTTGAATTTATAATTATATGTATGTGAGAACGATGTAAAAAAAATATATATACATATATATATATACGTACGCGTTAAAGTGTCCAGAGTACAGCAAATAATACTTAACAAAACAATCCAAAAGTAAAATAATTAAAAATAAGCCGAGGCAGCCAAGTGATGACCAGTCCCAACTGACGGCGCCCGTTTAAGCATAGCTTAACCTGATCGATTGACCCGTGCGGCTGTTATAACTTAGCTACGAGCCCCTTTAAAATCCCATACTAATATATTTATTATAAAATAAGACAGTTAATACCCATTCCACGTACTTTTATAACCTAATCAAGATGAGCTGAAACCTAGAAATGGTGCAAAAGATTTTACCGTGTCTTGGTGGGCCCAAATCCCAAAAACAGCAATCACAGTTTTGACAAATTGTAGGTTATGTAAACGTCATCTTTCCTACCTGTCATGGCTGGCTGTCGATGGTCAATAACAAACGTCAAACATTTTCAGTTTTTATTCAGTGCCTAAAGACTATTAGTTATTATGAAAAAAAACATTCTTTATTGTATTCAGGGGTTCGTTTTCTAGGTTTTCTAAAGTGTACATGTTATGGCCGAAATCCCATACAAAAATGAAACGTCTCCTTTAAAGTCGATTTTTGTTATTATAACCATTAACTCCTAATATCTTTACCATTACTAAACTTATATTCAGAATAAAGAACAACAGAATCGTACTATATGGTTATAACGGGCTACTACGCAACCCTACACAGTGCGTGGCCTGACATGCACTTGGCCGGTTTTAATACTAACAGTAGGTACGTAAGTAGGACAATAATATAGAATACATATTCATTTGATAAACGTGGTCCATAGATATAATGATATCTAATTATATTAATTCTTGTAATTATTATCACCACAAGTCTTTGAGAAGGCATTTTATCATAAACTAGCTGACCCGGTGAACTTCGTACCGCCCCTCCAGCCGCTCTGCCCCCCTTTTGCCCCTGCTTTTTAAATCTCTAATATGTTTTAAGATATTCATTTTAATATTATGCTGTAATGGGCAATTTTGATCTCCATGAAATGCACAATGTAGGTATCTAATGTACTTAATTGGATAAGGAATAATACTGTATTGTTTAAAATAGCTTGGTAAATAACCCATATTTTTTTGTAATATGTAAAAGACAAAAATATCTAGTTACTGTGGGTTCTTTTTCTGTTCTGTTTTTTTTCTTGTCTGTTTATATTGTGTGTACATACTTAAATGGTAAAATAAATAAGTACCATCGCGGACATTTTTATCGATCTTTTTAAGATAAACAATTCCGTAGTACAATAATTTGATCTATCTCGTAAGGTTTAGAAAGCGTTTGCAATGTAAGTGCACATAAATATGTTTACGACATCACATTACAAATCTTTGAATTTCTCGGCTTTTCTCTACTATAATATTATGCATGTAATAAACATTATAAACCTTCCTCTTGAATCACTCTACTTATCTATTGCCGAAAACTGCATGAAAATCCGTTGCATAGTTTAATTAAAAGATCTAAGCTTACAGACAGCGGGAGCGACTTTGTTTTAAACTATGTAAAGATTACTTTAACAAGATTGAAGTTGCTCGGTTGCTATCAGACGCTTTTTTTTTTTTAATGAATCTTTATTTTTAAATTAAACGGTTAAACAATAATTCGGTAGGTCCTAGGTACAAGTCATGTCATCACACCACTTTCCTCATCAATCTAGAGCATTGATCAGACAAAAAAAATAAAGTCCTCCAGACAATGGACGCAGTGATGGCACCGAGCGTCCGGCCAGTGGTACTAGCTGCCGCGACTTGTGTGCCGTGGGTTCGAACCCAGGCAGGCGCTTTTCTTTGTGTAATTTATTTTATCACCACTGCTCTCAAAATTATGAAGGAAAACATCGCGAGGACACCGACATGTCATGTCCTAGAACTGAAAATTAGAAGACATGACTGTGACATCTAAAAACCTGCACTGGGCTCGCGTGGTGGATTACGGCCACTCCCTCTTACAAAGAGGCCTGTGGCTCAGCAGAGGGAATATTATAGGCTGATTATACTAGGTAAGGTATTGTAATAAGAACAGAATAATGACGTAGGTAGGTACCGATCAGCAACGAAAGTCTTTTCACTTTTGCCATGTTTTCCACTTAGGTAGTAAGTATGTGCAAGTACGTACCTGGCTTGCTTAACTTCTGATGTAAAAGGTTCGGGAAGTAAACTTAGAAACTGTTCAATTTTATCCCACACAAATGGCTCTTTCGGCACCTGTAACAGCGTAGGTAACACGATTCTAACATAAATATTAAGAATATTTTAATAATTATTGTACTTATAAAATACTAATAATAATAATAATCCAGGAGATCATAATTATTATACTGCACTAGTTATGTGCGCAAACACAGGTGCACTCTCTGTTCGTTTTATCTCATAGTCCGAGGGGATGGCAATTCGACACGACCGGGGAAAGATCAGGCGCAGGACCAACGGCTTTACGTGCTTGTCGAGGCACAGGGTGTCACACCACCAACTTCCGAACTCCGGTCTACTGAGAACTTCCTAACGAAAAAACCCAATGACACTTTAGCGGACCTAGGAATCGAAACCCAGAACCCCACGTTCAGCAGACGCGCTTGCGACCACGAGTCCAAAGGGGCGAGTGACAAGGCGAGGCAAATACTATGTAAATTGACATAATCGACTAATGCCTGCGGTTTTACTCGCGTGTTTTATGGATATCACCTCGCCAGCGATGATCCTAATTACTACGAATTCCGTTCTGGTTCGAAATAAGTTCGACCTATAGCTGCAACTTTATCAAACACGAATATTCCCCACGGAAGTTACAATTTCCGTATAACCCAGTTAGCATGGTGGGAAAAACTGAAGAGTGAACCGGACGTAAATTTAATTTAATACCGGCCATAAATCCAGACTCTGGGCTGTTGCTGAAAATATCCTGATAAAACCCAATAACAGTTTGCCCGACCTGGGTATTGAACCCAGGACCTCATGCATGAATTTGGACAAGACGAAAGTCATGTACAATTACAATTCACACGTCTTGCCGAGTCCAATCTACATCAAAGGTTCACTTATCGAAGTTGTGAAGGAGTATTCTACCTCGGCAAGTTATCCAGATCGGTAGACACAACTTTGAGAAAGAAACCGACAGAAGGATCCAGTTGGGTTGGGCAGAGCGTTTGGAAAACTTTCTCAAGTCTTCTCGTCACATATCCCGCAATATTTGAAGACTAAAAGGTCTTCAACCAGTGAACTGCGATAGGCTGAGTTGATGATTCATAGGAATATTAACAACTAAGCTTTTTTATAATTCTGATTTCGGGTAATTATAACTCAGTTCAATAATGTAAAGATTTGTACATATATTATTACGCACGTCGCACAGTGTTTTGTGAAGACCATTTTTCGGACATTGCTTTTTTATGTTAAAAACTGATAGTTTAAGTTATTTAAAAACAATATTTCGTATCCCCATTTCACTAGCATGTTTAGTTTGTGAGATATAATTTTTTGAAAATCGTCTTTTTTTCAACCGGGTATTTAGAAAAAAAATCATTTCTCTGAAACTAAATATGATACGCAATTGTGACCTGAGAAACATCGATGGCGTTTTTTATGCTGCATATTTTAGAGTAAAAATTAAACTCGGAACTTCGTTAGATTCAGACTTATACGAGGTTTTTAGTTTTTAGTTTTTATTTTTTTTCTCGGTAATTCCGTCGTATTTGGAAAAGTTATTTATACTGAAATTATGCCCTTCATCTTCCCTACCTACCACAAAAATAACACATCCTAATTGCGTGGAATCTAGAAGTTATTCCACATTAACTGTTTTTGCTAGGGTTGTCACTTTCGAATCAGAATTTTGATGACTCAATTTTTTATTTAATGGGACGTATTGGTTAATAAAAGTTCGACTATTAAACCTAGAAACTTTGTTATATGCAGACTTATACAAGGTTTTTAGTTTTTATTTATTTTGTTCTCGATAATTCCGTAGGATTGGGATAAGTTATTTATAATGAAACTAGCACTTTGCCAGCAACTGCGTTCGTGAATGTTTTCATAAAAACTTTAACACCCTTCAAAACTGTATTTTGAGGGTAGTTTTAAAAACGAATAATGTCAATCTTTACTTTGACAAGAATTTGTGCTAAGTTTCAAGTTTATTAACCTAAGAAATAAGATTCCTCCATACGATCTTTAAAACCCCTAAATTGTTCTATTGGAGGTAGTTCTAAAAATAAAAATGACTACATGTAAAGCATGAATCTCGTCTGGGTCCATGAATACAAAAAAAAAGTGCAAACTGAATACAAACTCACAACAAAATCAAAGAACACAAACTGATGGATGGCGGCTGCTCCCCTGCGTTACCGGGTAGGCTACCGTGCCGCCAAACAGACTAAAGCACAAGAAGAGGAAAACAACATAAGCCCGAAGGCATTTATACATACAGAAGTACGCAGGTCATGTATATTTACTATTGGGAGTTTTAGCCAGTAAAAACTGTTACCGCCTTCACCGCTTGGAGGTACTCCCAGCTTATGTTATTAATATTTCGAACATGTATTTTAGCTATCATGTAGCAAGTAGGTGCTAGAAATTTAAATAGATAATACTTATAAAATAAAGTTCTTAATAAACTAGTGCGTTTCACCATCAACGATTGCATCACTGCTTACCATCAGGTGAGGTCGCAGTCAAACACTTTGTAGTACTTTTTTACATTGAAGTCGGCTGTATTTTTTAAGCAAAAAGTTTTTTTACACTTTTTTGTGGTGGTTCTACAACTAAAAAGTACCTTCCATCATCAGATTAGGTCGATGGTACCTTATAGCCAGAGTGCATCTCATGACAATTCTAATTATCCCAAACACGGTTACGTTACATTGATTTATTACAGAGTTCCGATACCTACTTTCCGGCTTCATCATAAGATCAGTTCGATATATCCCCCTCTTCCTCCAGTCAGTTATCGACTACACGTATAAACAAAGCAATTTTACTTGTTACGACAGTTGTGCTGTGATCCTTTAAGGAGTTCCGTTCCATATCTTTGAAGTTCATGATCAGATCATAACTATTTTCTATGGGACCAATTTGGAAGAATAACCTTTCAAACAAAAAAATAACTTTCAAAATCGGTCCACAATTGACCGAGAAATCGGTGAACATCATAAAAAACAAAAAATACATCCAGCTGAACATATTATAACCTCCTTCTTTTTGAAGTCGGTTAAAAACGAAACCGTGTGCAAAATTTCATGTTCCTATTCCCTGTAGTTTCGGCTGTGCTTTGGTATGTTAGTCAGTCAATTTCTCCTTTTATTTAAAGAGATAACTTCAGATCCGGATATGAACTAATATAATATGATCGCGCGACAACCCTAACGACGTAGAATACGGATTAAACTTTAAAATGTTGTGGTTTCTAGATTCCACGCAATTAGGACGTGTTATTTTTGTGGTATGTAGGGAAGGTGAAGGGCATAATTTCAGTATAAATAACTTTTCCAAATACGACGGAATTACCGAGAAAAAAAATAAAAACTAAAAACTAAAAACCTCGTATAAGTCTGAATCTAACGAAGTTCCGAGGTTAATTTTTACTCTAAAATATGCAGCATAAAAAACGCCATCGATGTTTCTCAGGTCACAATTGCGTATCATATTTAGTTTCAGAGAAATGATTTTTTTTCTAAATACCCGGTTGAAAAAAAGATGATTTTCAATAATTTTTTTCTCAAAATCTAAACATGCTAGTGAAATGGGGATACGAAATATTGTTTTTAAATAACTTAAACTATCAGTTTTTAACATAAAAAAGCAATGTCCGAAAAATGGTCTTCACAAAACACTGTGCGTCGCGTCGTAAAACTCTCTCGCATTCATAATATCATACATATAAGTACCTACATACTATGGCTACGGTTTTGATAACATAATTGTACCAGTAAAATATCTTTATTGTACCTCTACAGATAAGAAAATCAAATGTAAGAAACTATTTCAATGTTACGTAAAGTGCCTATCTACTGAGAGATATAAACATAACTTTATCTCTTAGTACCTACCTATTGTATTAATATTCATGTATCATTTACTTACATAGTGATGACAAAACTAGATAAGATCCTTAAAAGAATTTTGATTGAACAACGCCATTAAATTCTGTCTCGTCGATTATTGTTACATATGGGGTTTATTTATAAACGATGATTAAAGTTAAGTGACAATTAAACGTCAAAAATGTATGGTTAAGTCGCTAATAATTACTTAATTTTAAGCAACGTTTATGATTATGAATAAAGGGGGGAATTTGTATACCTCAATCTGCCTAACCTGACTATGTTGGGGGTCAACTTCCAGTCTAACCGCACACAGCTGAATACTAGTATTTTACATGAAGCAACTTCCTATCTGACCTACACAACCCAGTAACTGAGTAACAAGATACCCTTGGTAAGACTGGTTGTCAGTCTTTTGGGCTTCTGACTATCAAAGATTTACGAATGACAGCCGGGACGACCGGCTTATTTAACGTGCTTGCCGAGCCACAGAGGGGTCCGATATGCAACCCATCCAGAATCGACCGCGGCAAACGTAGCTTAACCTTCGATCGACCCGTGCGGCTGTTATTATTTAGCCACGAGAACGAACTATTATGTTCTCTCTATCTTCATTAACAATTTTAATTATAATAAAAAATATACCATTATTTATCACCAGGTAGTTACTATAGAAGATCCCAAGAAAAGGACAGCCCCGATACAATGCCAAAGATGTCAGCAGTACGGACATTCAAAAAATTACTGCATTAGACCTTACCGCTGTCTAAAATGCCCAGAATCACACAACACTAAGGAATGCCCTAAGACTGATCGTACTTCCCCAGCCACGAGTGCCTTATGCTTAGGCCCACATCCAGCAAACTATAAAGGATGCCAGAAAAACTCGTAAGGCAAACTACACAAGAGGCAAAATAACACAAAAGACACAAATCAGCAATAACTATGAAGTTCAAAAAGAACGAAACTACGACTGAACGTAAACAATACTCAGATATAGTTAAGACAAAACCGCATGAAAGAACCGCAACTCAAACAACCTACGAACAAACCACACAACATACCACCAGCAAACTGGAAGAAATGTTCCTTATACAAAGTAAAACGATTGACGCTGTGTTGCCCCAACAGAGCGTCGCAAAACCTACAAGAAAGTCTGGATGAAATTCACAACTGGCTGGTGAAATGGAGGATACGAGCCAATACCTAGAAATCGGTTCAGGTCATGTTTACGCTAAGGCACCAGCAATGTCCACCGGTGAAACTTGGTCATAGTCAACTCCCACAAAGCGACTGCGTTAAATACCTTGGTATGCATCTGGACCAGCGACTGACGTAGAAGAAACACATCGAATCAAAACGAAATGAGATCGATATAGATACAAAGGCATGTGGCTCCTGGGTAGGAATTCCAAGCTGTCCGTAGATAATAAGATTTTGATCTATAAGACCATATTAAAACTCATCTGGACTTATGGCATTCAACTGTGGGGCTTCGCGTGTAGCTCAAATATCAACATGATTCAGAGAACTCAGAATAACATCTATCGAATTCGCCGTGGTTTATTAGGAATACTGAAGCCCACGATCACCTGAGCATGAAGACCGTCAAGGAAGAAATAAGTTCATGCTCGCAAAAGTACAAGTCCAGACTGGAGAGACACCCCAACCAATTGGCCGCTCAACTCACAATACCAACTTGTGTCAGTAGACTCAAAAGACGCAACATTCTACAATTAGATAACTTGTAGAGAGCTGCATTATTAATAAGAGAGTTGCTCCTGATGAAGAGTAATTCTTCCCTGCCAGATATTAATACAACTCATCTGCGTGTGCGTAGTCCCAGCGGAAAATTGTCGAATTTCTTAATTTTTGTTTAGCAGATATTTAGTGTATGAGTGTAATTGTGTATGGTAAGTTCACATTTGTGCATCCAATTCCAACCATTGGGGAGCTATTCAATAAAAACTGTTTCCGCTGGGACTACGTTATCCCAGCGGAACTTTTTTTTTCCTATGGACGTACACACGGCTACACATCAAGCTATGCATTTCCAGTTTGAGTTGACCTCGCATTGTATAGGTTTTTCGTACAATAAGGATTCAGCATACTGGTTATGTATAGCTTGATGTGTAGCCGTGTGTACAAGAAAAAAAAATACATGCAATAATTAGTGTGTAACGAGAGGCAAATGTGTAAGTATGTTAAATGAAATTTGTGTGTCATAAAACTGCGAAGATAATCAAGGCCGCCTTCCGAATTGGCTAATATCCCTCACAGCACTCAAATCGTCTCACATGCGTTCCATATTGGATATCACGATTATAACAGCTGAGAGCTGTCAACAATTCGGAACACTCGTGAGCGCGCTCACAGTGCTTACTCGGTGTCAAAAAGATATTACAGCAGTATTTCTTAGTATAAATAAACACCACATGTTTCTTCCTTTTCTTTGTTTAGGTGGCGACTCACAATTTCGAAAATGCCACGTTATTAAAAAGATAAATGATGCAGCTCAAAATAAAACACGCACTGACACATCCTCATCCTCACACACACACACACACACACACACAGACAGACGCACGCACGTACGCACACACACGCACGCACGCACGCACGCACGCACGCAAACACGCACGCACGCACGCACGCAACACACACGCATGCACGCACGCACGCACGCACGCACGCACGCACGCACGCACGCACGCACGATTTATTGAAAACATTACAAAAAAAAAAAACGCCATAGAAATTAGAAAATTTCTGACGAAATTTGATATTCACCCAGTGGTAAAGGTATGTTTACTGCAGCCAATACCTGAATGGGTAACCATTTTTTACTAGCCCCTATGCATTTTTTTCTGTAAGATCAATTCGGTGAGATTTATATTTTTCATTAATTATGCTTTTTACCTACACACCCTAGACTGTTTGGCTTTCATGAAAACTGAATATAGATAATGATAGAAATTATAGTTAGCTTGCCATGAAATAATTTTAAAAGATACATACATCTCTTCCTAGTTGAACTTTGTGCATTTTTGCCATTTGTGTTGCCACTAAAGGCCATATGTTGTCATTGGTAACTGTTTCAACATCTAGGGTATGTCCAGGGTAGTATTGGTACGCCAGTCCATTTTCAAAGATCCCATAAATTTGAGGTGCCAATCCAAGAACATTCAGTGTTTTGATGTTTCTAAAACATAAATAAACAAAACAAATGTTCATATTTTTATCATAAATTCCCTGATTTATGTGCTTACTATACTGATTACTGACTGAGTATTTATTTACTATACTGAGTTTTAGGGTTCCACACCCAAAAGGCACAGATTGCTAACAAAAAGATACCTTGTTTAAATTTCAATAACAATTTTATAAAACTTTTTAGGGCAGAAGTCATTCACTCCTGGCCTTTTTTAATTAATCCAAATTTTGAACTCAGATACTGGGCTGAATCTAATTTAATTTAATATTAAAGCTTAGTAGAGTAAGATTTCATAACAGCAGTGGGACTTCTTTTAAGACTAAGTTGGTATAAAATCTTTTTATAAATTTATGTTGAAGTATTTACCTAATTTCAGCAGTACGATCAATAAATAAATCAGTTTTGTTTCCGTAGATGCGAACCAGCATAATGTCCTTTTCACCACTTGTCTCCAAAAATTTACAAGAAACTAGTTTATTTGTTATTCCATCTGTTAAAGTCTGAAAAAAAAAGTGAAATTAATTTATATTATAATGTAATATCTTTATGAAATAATGCCTCATAGTAAATATTCACATCCTTGAATAATTTTAATAACAAATTTTTCAAGGCGGCCGAAACAAACCTTTAATTTAATATCTTCTTGAGTCCAGTTAGGTCTTATATTTTTAAGTAACTTTAAAACTCCCGCATAGAGATCATTTTCTTCAATTTTCATTGGAACGAATATGTCTCCAGCAGCTAGGCAAATCGCCGACATCACATTAAATGTAAATAATAAATACCACCAAATGAATACACAGCGAACTGTCACGAAGTCTTAGGCTGCAATGGCAGTTTATTTATTTATCCGTCGAATAGCAACAATTTCTGTTTGGGAATGAGAATCACAATTCACAGAGCACTCTATCAAGGACCACGAAGAGCACCAAGACTAACCCTGATTATATCGACGTAGTCTGTGACCAAGACAAGTTACGCTTACGATAGCAAGATAGTTTAGAACTTTGAGCTGTTTATCTCACAGAGCATGTAACCCACAGACTACTTACAGATACTACGTATCTTTTAGTCTAACTCATTGTGATAGGTGATAGGTCCTATAGGTAGGTTTATTTCATTGAGATAGGTCATCAAAAAGTACTCTGTGAGATAGGTTTATTTAGTCATTCAAGTCTCACTCTATTAAAAAGTACTCTGTGTTCAAGTCATTGGTCTAACTTGACAACACTTGTCACTTGTGACTTTTTTTCTTTTTGTGTTTTGGCCTGAGCGATGTCGACTATTCTGCCAATGTCAAGTGACATGACGTGACGGCAGTAGAGCGAGGTGAGCCGTCGAACTTTGCACTCCGTGGTGTTTACTAGTAATAAATATTAGTAGCTAAAAAGACGAAGAAAAAAGAAGAATATATTATTATATACATTTAAAACACCACAAATCTACATTATTATATATTTACAAAGTTATTATTACTACAGACCAACCTAAAGTTTGATTTTATTTAAGTTTAAAAAAGTTGACAAGATGTGGATAAGTTTCGGAGAAAAATTATTCAAGAGGGCATGGAAGTTAGTGGGAAGAGGGATTTTAATTTTGGAAAGCTTATTATACAAGTCAAAAGATTGGGAATTTAAAGAGCAAGAGAAAACGATGTGGTCCAGGGTACCATCATCTAGACCGCATTCGCACAAGGAACTGTCACGAACACGGATCTTATTTAAAAATACTGGACTGCAGCAGTGACCAACTCAAAGTGAAAAAGTGAAAAAGAAGAAGTGAAGAGTGAAGTGTGAAAGTGAGTCTACTCAAAGTTGCAACAGTTCTTCTGGATAATTTTGGACATTTAAAAAACCAAGGTTTCCGCTGGATGTCGGGTTGAATACTGGCGTAGTACGCACCCTTGCGCTTCGAATTAGCCTGCCACGCAGCTGACCACGAGTTGTACAGCTTATGTTTGGTGTCAGTCCGTAAGTCATAGCTATGCACCACGTACCTAGTGCTTCCGATCCACCGGGTTAGATGTAGCAAATTTTGCCAGTGAGTCGGCACACTCGTTGCCTACCTATACCGGAGTGACTGGGAACCCAAGCTATTTCAATGTTTAAACCGTTGTTCGAACAAGTACACTTGTGACTTGATCACTTGACAACAAAATATGACATTAACATTGAGATAGCAGAAGCATGGAGATGGCCTATTTTACTATAGAAATTACTGCCGTCATCACATGACATTGCATGCATTGGCAGAATAGTCGACATAGTTGCCAAAACACAAAAAAAAAGTACTATAGAAATAATAGTTATAATACAAATATTTATAATATCTACACACACATGTCAAAAAGCGTTCTGTTTCTTTTTAACTAAATAAGAGCTGCATATGAAAAGAGAGACATCTAAATGTTTGCATGTACTAAAGGAAACACTTTTGTGTGACGTCAAAATCATGTCTATGCGTGTGTCGAGGCGGTATGGTCCAAGACCTTAGCCTGCCCGAGTAGGGCGAAGGAAAAAAAAATCTATATGCGTGGCCGGTCGCCATCATTTTATATTATAATGTACTCTTGGTCGCCATGTTGAGTGCCGAGTTTTATGAATGGTTTTGTGCATTTTGTGGTAGATGTGCTGTCAAACGGTTGATTACTCAAAATATTTTTGTTGCATTTGAGAGAAATACGTCTAGAAACTAGGTATTTAGGTGTCCATTAAGACGGCGCGGCGTCGACCAAACGCCGACCGCGCAGTGGCGCCCTCATCGTTTGTTTGGTTATTTCTTTTATGTTAGAATGAAAATGCAGAATATAAGCACGATAAGTTGTGCTCCATAAGATTATACGTTAATATTATTATAAAAGGTAGTTTTAAATTGTTTAGTTTTATTAAAATCCTTAAAACGAATAATAGTGGCCACTATTTTCCGTTTTTATGATTTTAGTACAACTAAACAATTAAAAACTACCGTTTATAATAATATTAACGTATAGTGAAGCACACATCTAGTGAAGCACAACTTAACGTGCCTATTTTCTTCATTTTCATTCTAAAATAAAAGAAACACCCAAAAAAACGATGTGGGCTACACTAGGTGGTCGGCGCCCCCTTAACAGGAAAATCATGCCCTCGTGTTGCATAAAACAGTGTGGTGCGAGAAAAACAAAAATAACCCTCCGAAAGGCGGCCATCTTAAGTGCCAGATTTTTGTAGGTATACACGCTAATTTTGTAGGTATACGGTATACCAGTCCATAGGTTTATTTAGTCATTGGACATTAATGACCTGCGTTGCCATGCCTATCATTAGTCAAAAACCCCGAATTTGGGGAGGGCAAAATCCTTTTTCCCCACAAAATCCTAACAAAATTATTTTATAAAATAAACTTATTTCTTTCAAAAAAAAAAAAAACAACAATATTTATTATTAACAAAACAAATATTCACAATATTGAACTAAGGACGCGTTTACGAATCTAACAAAAATAAGCAATTTTTCGGTACATTTTGCGGGAAAATGTTACGAAACCAAATCTAACTAATAATTACCACAGATAGATTGCTCCTTCATCTTCAAATGTTGGTACATTTTTATTCGAAAAGTTTGGTTTATAATATTGTAAAAAATAATTTCCGTTGCCTCTTCACACAAAATTGACGATATCGTAATGACTTTAGGTACATTTTTCTTCTACTTATTAACATAAATTTATGTATTTAAAAATATTTTATGTAAGCAGACATGTTCAACTCAAAATGATGGTATAAAGAACTATCAAAATGTTAACAATTGGCTCAGAAAAAAAATAAAAATCGAGTCTATTTTTTCACATATTTAGCTGTAACATGTGAATCTTAATGCACTGCATTAAGGGCTATTTTACTGGTCACTGTCTTGATTTATTACACAAAAATTTGTAATGAAATATTAGTCTGCGCCACAGAGTACATTATAATATACTGAAAGTCTGCGCTCAGCCGCCGTCGTGGGTGGACTCTGTGTCGATTGTAAGCAGCAGCTTGTGCTGAAAAAGATCGCTGTACGGATAGAAAATATTTGACATACCAAACTTGATACTTCACTTCACACATTCTGTATGACTATCGTATGAAAGATTTTATTCACAGTCTTATATTATTTTTTTAGAAGTAAGTAGGGATTATTTATATTTCGTTTCGGTCATGATGGAGTCACCTGAAGGTGTACTTCGAAGACTGCTACTGGAACTAATAGACGAGCTGAGCTAGGTGTGCCGAGTTTGGGCTCGTTTTGTTAGTTATGTTGAGACCTTACCTCCGGACTAGATGGAGTGACCTAAAGGTGTACTTCGAAGACTGCTACTGGAACTAATAGACGAGCTGAGCTAGGTGTGCCGAGTTTGGGCTCGTTTTGTTAGTGATGTTGAGACCTTACCTCCGGACTTGATGGAGTGACCTGCAGGTGTACTTCGAAGACTGCTACTGGAACTAACAGACGAGCTGAGCTAGGTGTGCCGAGTTTGGGCTCGTTTTGTTAGTGATGTTGAGACCTTACCTCCGGACTTGATGGAGTGACCTGCAGGTGTACTTGGAAGACTGCTACTGGAACTAATAGACGAGCCGAGCTAGGTGTGCCGAGTTTGGGCTCGTTTTGTTAGTGATGTTGAGACCTTACCTCCGGACTTGATGGAGTGACCTGCAGGTGTACTTCGAAGACTGCTACTGGAACTAAGAGACGAGCTGAGCTAGGTGTGCCGAGTTTGGGCTCGTTTTGTTAGTTATGTTGAGACCGTACCTCCGGATTTGATGGAGTTACCTGAATGGACTTCGAAGACTGCTACTGGAACTAATAGACGAGCTGAGCTAGGTGTGCCGAGTTTGGGCTCGTTTTGTTAGTGATGTTGAGACCTTACCTCCGGACTTGATGGAGTGACCTGAATGGACTTCGAAGACTGCTACTGGAACTAATAGACGAGCTAGGTGAGCTAGGTGTGCCGAGTTTGACGGCCGGCAGCATCGCAGTTCTGCGAAAGCCGCAAAGAGCGATGGCCGTCAGAGTCGTCCGGGGGTAGCGCACGATCTCCTACGAGGCGGCTTGCGTACTGGCCGGATCCCCGCCCTGGGACCTCGAGGCGAAAGTACTCGCGTCATTGTATCGGTGGCGCGAGGAAGCGCGGGCGCGAGGCGAGTGGCTGATGCAGCGCCATATGGAGCTGCGTCGGTCTCAGCTTCGCGAGGTCCTGGTGGCGGATTGGCGGGACAGGCTTTCACGCCCTACCGCCGGCCTCGTCTCTATCGAGGCGGTCCGGCCGGTGCTCGAGCGCTGGCTCGGGAGGAGGCACGGCTCCCTGTCGTTTCGGGTGACACAGGTGCTCTCGGGGCATGGTTGCTTCGGGAAGTACCTGTGTCGCATAAACAGGGAGCCGGACGCCCGGTGTCACCACTGCGTCGACTGCCGGGAGGACACGGCGTGGCATACGCTGGCAGAGTGTGCCGCTTGGGAGGAGCCGCGCCGTGTCCTCATCTCAGAAGTAGGCAGTGACTTATCGCTGCCGGCCGTGGTCGAGTCGATGGTCGGCAGCGAGGAGTCCTGGGACGCGGTGGTTTCCTTCTGCGAAACAGTCGTGTCGCTGAAGGAGGCTGCGGAACGGGAGAGGGAGATCTCGTCCACTCACCCGGCCCGCAGCAGGCGCACCGGGCGTCGGCGGAGGGCGGACAACGCCCTCTTCCAGCCCCCCTAAATGGGTCCAGGGGTGACGGACTCGGGGACGTCCGTCGCCCCCCACACGTCAGGACCCGAGGTGGCAGCGCGTAGTGTTCCACGCGCGCCCCTCTTAGACGTCACGGGGGGAGTCAAACACCTCACTCCCCCCCTTGACCAGACGAGGCCCGCAGTGGCGGGCCGGCACCAGTCGGGGGTTGCGGAAGGATCTCACGTTCCCGCGACCCCCGACGTAGGTGTGAGATGGAACACCGGGGTGGTTTTTAGTCAGTAAGAGTCTGACAGACCCCGCCGCCCGCCCCAGGGCGGCGGACATCCATGAGGATTTTCCACCCCGGAACAAAAAAAAAAAAAAAGGTGTGCCGAGTTTGGGCTCGTTTTGTTAGTGATGTTGAGACCTTACCCCCGGACTTGATGGAGTGACCTGCAGGTGTACTTCGAAGGCTGCTACTGGAACTAATAGACGAGCTGAGCTAGGTGTGCCGAGTTTGGGCTCGTTTTGTTAGTTATGTTGAGACCTTACCTCCGGACTTGATAGAGTTACCTGCAGGTGTACTTCGAAGACTGCTACTGGAACTAATAGACGAGCTGAGCTAGGTGTGCCGAGTTTGGGCTCGTTTTGTCAGTGATGTTGAGACCTTACCTCCGGACTTGATGGAGTGACCTGCAGGTGTACTTCGAAGACTGCTACTGGAATTAATAGACAAGTAGAGGAAGATGTGCCGAGTTTGGGCTCGTTTTGTTAGTTATGTTGAGACCTTACACCCGGATTTGCTGGAGTGATCTGAAAGTGCACCTTCCAAAAAGTTTTTTTTCACTTTGTAGTGTTATTTTTTTTTTAAGTCGGTTGTTTTTTTTTTTTTGGAAAACAATTTTTATTTTTCATTTTTTTTGTACCTGCCCCACACAAATTCATATTACTTGCAAAATTCATAAAGCCATACCTTATAAAGGTATACCTTATCCTGAGGCATACCTTATCCATTCAAAAATGAGAGAATTTGCAAATCCGTCTATAGAGATATGACGGAGCTATGCCCGAACATACATTAAAAAAAATACTCCTTATTTGAAGTCGGTTAATTATTAAATCAATTCATAAACACAAAGTTATGCCCGAATTTACTTGCAAGGTTATTGGAGTACCTCTAGGTACTCCAATAACAACTTTGACAGAAATGAGGGTGTACCGTGGTATACTAAACATATCTGCGTACCCCTTTAGAGGGTACAGGCGTAATGTTATATTGTGTGATTGCGTAAACAATGCATACATATGCGATAGCAGCAATCGCGGTTGATTTGCGCATTTATTGAAGCCTTCCGTTGTCTGACTCCGAAACTCTTCATCAAGACCATTTCGGAATAAAGTTAAACCTCTTTCGAACAAAAAAAGATTTTTGCAAGTCCGTCTATATATTATTATGACGGATTTATCTAACCTAACACCCTTACATAAAAAAAATATATGTATAAGCATCCGAATTGAGAACCTCCTCCTTTTTTATAGTCGGTTAAAAATACTAAATAAAACGAATAAATTAAGCTTTTTTTAAATTATATGTTTTCAAAAAGCTTGTCGCGCAAATTGTTGCCAAAGTACCTATGTATTATAGATACTTTGGCATGTACTTGCTTACCAATCAAGTAAGTAAATGGTATCTACTTTTATGAACATTTCACGGTACAAACTTTTTGACAACAAATCATAGTAAGCTTAAAAAAATACAATATGCAAAAATTAAATAAAAGTAGGCTCAAGTATCAAGTCGTGTCAGTTTACTCATAATTTCGCCGCTTCGCGCATGTCGCTGTGTGTGTGAGCCGTGTACGTGTAGTAGTAAGACTCAATACCTAAAATTGAAGCGCGTCAATTCGTAAACGAAGACCTTGATATTTTAAAGTCTGTGACAAGGAGTCGGTCGTACGTTTAAAGTACCGTGTTATTATTGGGCGGGCTGTCTTTCATTGTCTTTGTATTTTCCGTCTCGTTTTAGAAAACAAAAACCATTAAATAAAAAAGGTTTATTATTTTTTGCTTTTCCGTTTTTCGGTGGTTTATTTTTTTTGTTAAACACTTTTTAATTTTTAATAGAGTCTGACCAACGTAACCGGACCAAGAAAAAGGGCGGCAATTTAAAAAAATCAAGAGCTTTTACCCTGGCTATACACTGCGTAAACGCAATTGATACTATGTATTATTAATTGCGAATTTATTGATTTATTGACATTGACAATTACAATTGACAGTCCTAGTCTCCATTCTAAAAGTTTAGAAAAAACTTTATAAAATAATTCGTGGTCAGCTTTCGTTGCTCTAGGTATTGATAGTCATAGAGTTCGTCTCGCGATAGAAGCATTGATAGAAGTCATTTGTATGTCAAGTAATTTATAAGTCAAACTACGATTTCAATGAATGCGTACAATGAGGTACATACAAATCTCACATTGGCAGAATTGTCGACATCGGCACCATTGCCATAAAGAAAAATAGAATAGAATAAAGGTACAAATCAAATACTTATACAATCTTTCATTTTGTCTATTCTTCCGTCGACAAAACCCATGTCTACGGCGTACTTGCTACGCGTTGTGCTACGCGATAAGGTATATTATGTAAACGTAAACGTACACTTAGTAAACAAGCATACTATAAATTAGAAGATTATATCCAGGATAAGAACGCTTGGAAACATGCTGGTCCTGCTCCATAGGACAATCTAGAGTCTAGACAAAATCAAACTGGTTGCTAATTTAATTGTAAATTTATTCTTTTTTACTTTGTTTACATTCTGTAATTACTCTTAACTCACACCCTGACTTATTACTTGTTAAAATAGTTTTTATATATATATACATATATATATTTTTTTTTTTATCAAAATCGTTTACTTTTTCCATTTTTGTAAATATGTGAGCACCATGTATCTATCAGATTATTAATTTATATGTCATGGTTTCATTTCTAATTCTTTTACCTATTGTGGTATAGTAATTTTATTTTAGGTGCATCGTCTTCACATATTATTTTATTATATAATGAATGTATGCAAAATATTGTAAAACATTTTAAAAGAGTAACGGTGGAGTTTCTTGCCCATTCTTCTCCATACGAAAACTACCTTTTGGAAGGGGCGACTAGAATCAATTCTATTTCATTGTAATTTTTGACGTTCAAAAGTGCCTTTTATGTGCCTATTTGAAATAAATGCTTTGACTTTGACTTTGACTTTGACTTTGACTTTGACTGTGGCTACGCGTCAAAGAGTATAATCGTGCTGCTCTGGCCGTGGCCAACGAAAGCTGTCCAAGAAAAAAAGGCGGCAATAAAAATCAAGTTAACCCTGGCTACACACTGCGTAAACGGAGTTGATACTATTTTTATAATTCAAGAAATATTATGTATCAGTATTTCATATTTATACAGGATCAAATTAAATTAGATAGCGAAGCTCTGCAGACGCGATGTGTATCGATATCTAAACAAGATAACATAAAAATATAGAATACTAGCTGTTGCCAGCGACTTCGTCCACGATCCAGGATGATAAGTATTAGCCCATGCCCTTCTCCAGGTCATGGTCTACCGATGTGCCAAATTTTATCAAAATCCGTTCAGCCGTTTTAGCGTGAAAGCGTAACAAACAAACAAACTTACTTTCACATTTTTAATACGACGAGTATTAGTTAGGATTTGATGTTCTTTTTTGGGGGTTAACGACCCTTGGGAATGTTGTTACTCGAAGTATGAGTCGAGAAAATCTGTTTTCTTTTGTTTTATTGTGTTTAGTTATCGATACTTCTGTGAAGTTTACACAAAAAACTGATTTTTATCCGACTGCGCCAGAAGGAGGGTTATGTTTTTCGAGTGTATGTATGTATATTTCTTTGGCACGCTTTTAGCGGCGCTTTAAACGGCTTGACCGATTTCAGCTTGAGAGGTGCCATTAGATTCGTCTTATTGCGAGAGTGACAAAATATATCAAATTGAAAAAAAAAAAATTGGCCGATTTTTGGCGCATTATTAGGTCTTCAAAAATTTTATTGATAGTCAAAATCAAAATAAAGGGTTTTAAAAGGTGATTACAAAAATATAGGTATACAATTTTACGGTTAACAGTAATTCGAAGTGACAAATCGTAAAAAACACGTAGATACCAAAAACTAAATCGTCTGCGAAATCTTAAACATTTGTAAACTAAAAAGCTGGAAATAAAAAAAAGTAATTAAAAAACTAAAAAACCCGACTGCAACCACTAAACTAACTAAAAAGCTAAAAACAAGCCCATTTTAAATTAAATAAAAGTTGGAAGCAGGTGGGACACATTCCATTATTATATTATGTATTTTCAAATTCAAATGGGTCCCGCCTGCTTCCTGCTTTTCAGTTAGTTTTACTTTTTTTTATTAAACTATATTAGAACTATTTATACTAGATATTTCAAATGACTACACTAACTGCGATCTATGACCCCACAAAAAGTCTTCAATATAATTTATTTTTTGTTATATCGTGTTTATATATCGAGACCCATCACGTTTGCAGAGTTTCGCTAGCAATTTAATATGACTCTGTATAATATAATGTATAATGACTAGCTAATGCTCTCCATGCGTTGCAATGTTGTTGATGTTGCTAAATTTTATTTCTTATAGCCGAAATATCAAAATTAACCAAATTGGAAACAGAAAATTTTTGACTGTCCCAAAATGTTTCCATGCTAAAAGTTTAGAAAATTTTTGTAGACAGCTTTCGTTGGCCAAAGTTCTACCACGTTCTCTATTTATGATTATGCATTTTATTAAGCAGTGCCAATGATATTGAGTTAAATAAAGATTTATGATTCCGTCGCATGCCCGTAGCACCGGGTCTCTGCGAGACTTCCTAAAAGCGCATCCCCACTAGGGCTGCACTGCCTATTGGGGCCTCAAAGTATCTAGAGGCTTTTGTTGTTTTTTGCACGGCAACGCGCCACGCCAACAGCCGGTCTGAAGACCCACCGCATTATTAGATAATTATATCGATTCATTCCTGATCCCCTGAGCCCCCCTCCACCCCCCCCCCCCGTCTCGAACCCCTGCTAGTTTTCTTTTGTTTTGAAATCTTTCTTATCCAACTTTCTCATTCCAAGTTATATAGTTTGCTGCCCCGTAATAAAAAAAGGAAAATAATATATCTTTGCTACCGAGGGAGTGAAAGAGCGAAGCGCGACCTCTGATAGATTAGATTTTCTTTTGACCATACCATAGATAGAGACTTAAGAACTATGAGAATAGAAAAATTTTAGCAGCCCACGGCCCACTAGCACGGACAAATTCGATTTTTGAAGTGAAAATTTCTTTAGGTGCGTTGAGCATTTTTTGATACCATTGACCTCGCGACACTGTTACCGTAACCGACACCGCGCTACATTCGGATGTGTTCGGCTGTCCTCGGGATGTACCTACTCGTTGAGATGGCAAAAAACAATTGAACTCGCGACACTGTTACCGTAACCGACACCGCACTACATTCGGATGTGTTCGGTTGTCCTCGGGATGTACACACGGCTACACATCAAGCTATACATAACCAGTATAAGCTGACTTCTGATTGTACGAAAAACCTATACAATGCGAGGTCAGCGAAAACTGGAAATGTATAGTTTGATGTGTAGCCGTGTGTATATACGAGTACCTACTCGTTGAGATGGAAAAAAACCATTGAACTCGCGACACTTTTACCGTTACCGTCACCTCTGTTTTACGTTTTGGCCATTAAAAAGACATCCGCGGTACATTTTCTTTTGGGAAGATTGACCTTCAAACATATTTATGAAATTATTAAGCTTCAAGAAATACACACGTAATTGTTCAAGTTTTCACTTCTGTCGGCACTCCCGGAATGCCACTGTTTTACCATTCATACAGATTGTTGAAGTTACATTGTCTTTATCATAGAAGCCTTAAAACAACTAAGTTAATCAGAACATAGGTTAAATGCTTAGACTATTTAATAGACACACATAATAGGTAATTAAGCACTACTTCACTCACACACTTCGGTGGGTAGCGTTTAGCTTGTGGACCTTGTAGTGGGTTTGTGCAAACACTTCCGATCACCGATCCGAAATTCGATCGAGTGTCAGATATTGTGCGTAAATCAATGTACAATAAGTTTGCGGCAAGTGCCATGCGTGCATGCATGTAAAGCCGACTTTAGGCTCATTTTAACTGGCGGCAATCCTCCTTGCCGGACTGCCGCCATGGGATCTGGAGGCGATAGTCCTCGCGCGCCTGTTTAACTGGTGCGAAGAAAACCCGCTTCCGCGGCAAATCGCTGCGGAGCGGACGGACTTCCGGCGCGATCTCATGGCGGCATGGAAAGACTGTCGACTGGCGACTGTCGCAACTCAGCGCAGCAGGGCACGCCACGATAGTGGCGATAAGACCCGCGATAAGGCGATAAGAAAGAGTCTCTTTGAGGAGTGGCTAGAGATTCGTCACGGCAACCTCACCTACCGCCTGACGCAGGTCCTCACCGGATACGGATGTTTCGGGAGGTTCCTGCACATTATCAGGCGGGAGGAAACGCCCGGGTGTCACCACTGCGAAGATCGCCCAGAGGACACGATGGAGCATATGGTGGAGTTCTGCCCCGCTTGGGCGGAGCACCGCCGTGTCCTCGTAGAGGCGATCGGCAGCGGCGGCGACCTCTCGCGTCCTGCGCTGGTTCAAGCCATGGTCCGGGGCGAGAGGGAGTGGGAGGCAGTCACCTCCATACTAGCGAAGGAGGTGGCGGGATGGGCGAGGGAGAGAGCCTCGGAGAGCCTCACGTCCCAGCCGCTCCAGGGGTCGGGAGCCGCGTGACGACTCCCGGCCACCGTAGGCGCGGGAATGCGGTCCGATCAGGACCAGGCCCGTGCTGGACGGCGCGTATGTGTTCCACGCGCGCCTCAAAGAGATGTCAGCATCAAAGGAGGGGCCCGTCAGGGCCGAAGCCTGCCGGGGCAACGGGATTGTCTGAAAGGGTTACCGCTACCCCGGAACATAAAGGGCTAAGGAAGGAACACGGATTCTGACACTTTCCGCTCCACCCAGAGCGGGAGGGGTCATTTGATGATTTCCCATCCTTAAAAAAAAGGCTCATTTTAACTACACGGTACTTTTTTGTGAGGACTGTGCAATATTTCATTGACATAAAAATTAAAACTAATTTAGGGAAAAAAAAAGGAAATTGGCCGGATTCTATGGATTTATGTGTCAATAAGTAATCAAAAACTACCATTTTTATTACTGCTGTGATTGTATTAGTTGTAAAATTTTGTTGGTATGGGGAGACATTTTGGTGATTTAGCTGTTATTCGTGGAATAGTTTATTATAAACTGTCGCCACACGAACTGAAACCTTTCGCTACAGCCTTTGCTCATGGGATCCCTAACTTAATTCCAAGGACCTTAGGGACTATGTATACGTGGCTCCCAAGTACGTGTATTATTAATTAGAATTTAATAAATGACTAGCATTGACATATAATTATATTACTTTGAAATCACTGATGACTAGCGAGATAATCTCGTAACACACTCATTCCAATGCCATCCATTTTGACAATTCAAGAATATTATTGCGTATTTTACGTTGTCAAGTAGTTGAATTTTTTATTACAAATTTCCCTAAAATGTTCTGATTGTGATATAAAATGTTTTACGAAATTGGGGTTAGGGGTACCTAAAGCCCTATATTCATCAAAAACAATGTTGCGCATCTTTTGAATACGAAATAAGTACCTATTAGCATGTTGCACGCAACATTGAAACTTTCCACGTTGCTAGCAGTATATTACCCCTCAGAACAATAACTAAAGTTATTCTTCTGAGATTACCCGCAACAAAAAAACATCTTACTGAAAAAATTTTGTGTTGCCCAATCTACAGAACACCGCCGCGCGCCGGCACCGATTAGTAAAAAGGCTAGGGTTGTTAACTGAAAGGTTAAATAAACTAGTTGGCTGCGACATGCCTTAAACCGGCTCAATTTGTTTTAACTTCACACCAGTACAGCTATTCACAACCATTCGATATGCTTCCATCCCACACCCTAAATGCGTGACACACTATCAACCACAATCTGAATAATTTTGAAGAATATTCTTTTATTTATTAAGCTTCAACTGTTCGACAATTTTTTCTGCTCAACAATGTAGGTAAATACCTAACGTAATGATCGAGTTCTGTTGAACTGTCAAAATAGAAGCCATTCCGACTAATAATGTGTTACGCAATTACTATGCTGAATTGAACATCAATCAATGTTATGGTAAGAGTCCTCTACGCGCTGTCCACAAATTCAAAACCCGAAAATTTTGTTAGTACTTAGGTACTTACTTAAAGATCAATTAGACGATTCTCCCGACAGCTGTTTTTTGACTGAGGCAAGGCAAATGAGGTCATCGAAATGTTTCGTTTTCGTAACGATATTATAGTTAGCCTGTCGAATGGTTGTGAATAGCTATGCAGGTACTGGTCATTTTGTGAATTCTCTGCCGAATACCCAAATGCAAGGCAAACGTATCCATGGTAAACAAAAGTTGCGCAACCTTATAGTTGCTTGAATGAATCTGGTAACATGTTTCACATTCAAATGTTGCCAATTATAATATTAGTTTCCACAAAATCATGCTAAATAGAGCCCAAAATTAGTTATTAAATTTTTTTACGTTCTCTCTTTGAGCATACAATCTGCAAAGGGATAACGACCAAAAATTTAAATTTTAAAAACACCAACTCGTTTCTATAGTCCTCCTCTTAATTGTTTTACCACGCTTATTGAAACTACAAGCTCGTTGATATAAATTCTCATGGGCAAAAATTTCCGTACAAACTTTCATCCTCTATTTAAGACCTTTAGAAGATGAATTTTCAAAAATCCTTCCTTAGTGCTGCACTTTTGTTATACTGGGTCTACTTAAATTACTTAACGAAACTCCGAAGACGTTCAAATTCAAATTCAAATTTATTTATTTGTACACATAGGTGTAATGTAGTACATGATGGATAATATAAAAATATATCTTGTGTAATTATGTGCTGCCTTGCAAGGCGTACAAATATTGCTTATACAGTAGGTAATGAATGTATAGGTTACTGCTAAGTAACAAGTCTTATAAAATTATAGATTACTGCTAAGTAACAGTATTAAATCTCTGGCAATAACATAAACATAGAAAACAGTACAAATTATGGTAACTAAGTAATATTAACTAAAAGTAGGTAATTAATAAATATGAGAAAATGGTATTACAGATTTTATATTTCTTCTAAATATTCATTTATAGTGTTATATGCTTTCTGTATCAGGAACCTATGGAGTGTTTTTTTGAAAGTATCTAAGTCTTTTGAAGCCTTTATTGATATAGGTAGTTTGTTGAATATTTTTGGAGCCATTCCTAGGAAACTTTTTGAGAATAGAGCGGTTTGATGGGTTTTGGACTTAAGAGCACCTGGACGGCGTTTAGTGGATAGGGTTTCAAATAGGTTATGGTTATTTTTAATAAACATTACAACTTCAAAAATGTATATGGACGGAAGTGTTAATAATTTTAAATTTATAAAAAAGGGTTTGCAACTGTCAGTACTTTGGATCATGCATACTGCACGAAGACACTTTTTTTGGGCTTTAAAGGCCATTATTTCCCTATCCGTAGAATTACCCCAAAATATAACGCCGTACCGCAGTGTGGTGGAGACGTATGCATGGTATGCGGTAAGAACGGTGCTGCGATTAGCGACCTTGCTTCGATGGTATCGTTTACAATGTGCTTTTTTGGGGTCAACGACGGCTGGTAGAAAGAAAAAGTATTTATTGAGACGCGTACAGGAATATCACAAACTTAATGTAAACGCAATCATAGAAACATAAAAACAAAAGTACCTACCTACTACATTAACAAAAACTTAAAATAAAATAAGCCATAAGTAGTTTCTTGATTGACTTGATTTCATTCTTCTAGGCTACGTTTAGGCTGTACGTTGTCTGTCAGTGAATAAATGTAAGATTTTATTAAGTAGGTAACTTGGTTACCCAGTAACTGGGTTGTGGCGATCTGGGTACCTACCACGAGCTCTTAACGCGATCCACTTTAGGACCTAAACTGAACTGTTCTGCTAATTCGTACCATGACGTCAGTTAAACTATTCAATTTAGGCCTTGCCATCTGGAAACCTACCACGAGCTCTTATCGCTCATTCACTTTCAACGATCCAAATGCCGCTCAGTATGTTGGACGTCATGGTACGACTGTGAACGATGCAGTTTAAGAACCTAAACTGAAATGTCTTGCTTTTGAATCGTTTTTAAATAGATCATGGTAGGCCTCCAGGTAGGTTGTAGGGTTGTAGTCACTATAAAATGCTGTTCAAATGGTAAACAGCTGCATCCGGTTAGACTAGAAGCCGATTCCAACATAGTTGGGAAAAGGCCAAGCAGATTTATTGATAAATGATAAATGATTTATTTTCTGTAAGTAGGTTTGTACAAACACTTTTACACGTCAATCATATTTTTTTAAACTAGATGAGGTCGGCGTTTCCTATCTGACTATTCTGAGAAGAATGGCCGAAACAAACTCAGAGGTCACAGTCTCTTTTAAAGTCCAGATTGATTATGTAGATGTAACTTTCACAAACTTTCAATCACAATCAGAAGGATTTTGAAGAAATTCTCATTTCATTGTTTCATAGTTATTATGTTTGACAAATTCGTCTGCTCGACTATAAATAATTTTATAGTCTAAGGCTCGACAGCGTAAGTAACGGCATGAATCTTGTTGAATTGCCAAAATTAATTGTGATGGCATTGCAAGTTCATCGTCCAGCAGACTCCAGCATAAGCTGACTTCTCATTGTGCGAAAAGCAATGCGAGGTCGTAGCTCGGTTCGATTCCTAGGTCGAGTAAAGTGTTATTGGGTTTTTCCATCAGAAATTTCTCAAAAGCAGCCTGGAGTCTGGATTTATGCCCGTTTGGGGACTAAAGGCGTGATGATATTTTAAGGTTCATGTTTGTCTTCAGCTCCATATTACTTATGCTATTCAGGGACGCAGCTTTTACATGGTGGGGGGGATGACTCAATAATGCTGCCAAATTGGTCGTATGTATTAGAAAGGCAGATCATGCAGGGTGCAAGAGCGAGCCAAGCGAGCTCGAAAATTTTAACAACCTGCCTCGGTTTTGTTTTATATTTTCAAGCTGAAATAGGACTTACATTGTCGACTTATGTAGGCAAGCCCAAGCAACAAACAAAACGTAGACTACTAGAGCGAGCGAAGCGAGCTCGAAAATTTTGCACACTCGGACAGGTTCGATTTTCTTTCGATCGTTCCAAAAGGACAAAGGACTAGGTTTTACTTGATTTGTGGACTTAGAAAGAAAAGCTCAAGAATCAACAAAATGTAGATTGCAAGAGCGAGCGAAGCGGGCTTGAAAGTTTTAGCACCCCACCCTTTTTTTTTTTTTTTTTTTTAAGGATGGGAAATCATCCAATGACCCCTCCCGCTCTGGGTGGAGCGGAAGGGAGTGTCAGACTCTTACTGACTAAAACCCATCCGTGTTCCTTCCTTAGCCCTTTATGTTCCGGGGCAGCGGTAACCCTTTCGGACAATCCCGCTGCCCCGGCAGGCTTCGGCCCTAACGGGCCCCTCCTTTGATGCTGACATCTCTTTGAGGCGCGCGTGGAACACATACGCGCCGTCCGGCACGGGCCTGGTCCTGATCGGACGGCGAGCTACCCATTACTCGCCGTCCGCAGGCCCGCGCCTACGGTGGCCGGGAGTCGTCACGCGGCTCCCGACGCCCGGAGCGTCTACCGCGGCGGCTGGGACGGGCGGCCCTCTCGGCTCTCTCCCTCTCCCATCCCGCCACCTCCTTCGCTAGCATGACTGCTTCGCAGAAGGAGGTGACTGCCTCCCACTCCCTCTCGCCCCGGACCATGGCTTGGACCAGGGCCGGGCGCGAGAGGTCGCCGCCGCTGCCGATCGCCTCTACGAGGACACGGCGGTGCTCTGCCCAAGCGGGACAGACCTCCACCGTGTGCACCACCGTGTCCTCTGGGCGATCCTCGCAGTGGTGACACCCGGGCGTTTCCTCCCGCCTGATTATGTGCAGGAACCTCCCGAAACATCCGTGTCCGGTGAGGACCTGCGTCAGGCGGTAGGTGAGGGCGCCGTGACGCCTCTCTAGCCACTCCTCAAAGAGGGGCCTTACCGCCGCTATCGCGGCGTGCCCTGCGCTGGGTTGCGACAGTCGCGCTTTCCATGCCGCCATGAGATCGCGCCGGAGGTCCGTCCGCTCCGCAGCAATTTGCCGCGGAAGCGGGTTTTCCCCCCGGCGTAGTGCCTCCGCGCGCGACTCAAAGAGGCGCGCGAGGACTATCGCCTCCAGATCCCATGGCGGCAGTCCGGCAAGGAGGCTTGCCGCCTCGCGCGAGATCGTGCGGTACCCCCGTATCAGCCGTATGGCTACCACCTTTTGGGGCGCGTTCAAGTAGTGGGCGGCTCGAAGCCGCAGTGAACGCGCCCACACCGGGGCGCCATACACGGCCATGGACCGCATGACCCCCGCGTAAAGCCTCCGGCAGGAGGCGTTTGGCCCCCTCAGGTTGGGCAGGAGCCACTTGAAAGCGGCCCCAGCCCGTTCCAGTTTGGGGGCCAAACGTCGGAAGTGCTCCACGAAGTTCCACCGGCTGTCGAGGACGAGACCCAGGTATTTCATCGTCGTCTCGACGCCGATGTGAACCCCTCCTACCGTAAGTTGGGATCCCGATGGTGGCCCGTTCCGAAGCCCATGAAATGTCATGGCTTCGGACTTGTGCAGAGCCACCTCGAGACCCAACTGCCGGATCCTCTCCACGACTATCGCAACCCCGCGTGTCATTACGTCGGCCGCCGCCTGATGCGACCTCCCCTGCGCCAGGACCAGCGTGTCGTCAGCGTAGCAAACTACGCTGACGCCATCAGGGAGGTCTGCCCGCAGCACCCAGTCGTAACCGATGTCCCACAGGAGCGGCCCCAAGACCGATCCCTGCGGGACACCGCACGACATCTCTCGCCGGTTCCATTCCCCATCGCGACCGGGGTAGATGACGGCTCTGTCCGTCAAATACGCCCCGACTACTCGACGGAGGTAGGTCGGCACTCGGTGATACCGGAGTGCCTCCCTAATGCAGCTCCAGGGCAGGGTGTTAAAAGCGTTGGCGATGTCGAGTGACACCGCCACGACCACCCCACCCCGAGACACCGCGTCCCCCGTCGTGAGGGCTCTCACGCGCATGATGGCGTCCACCGTAGAGCGCCCCTTGCGGAAGCCAAACTGGCTATCCGCAAGATCCGGCCCCGTCCTCACCAGGTGCCCGACGAGGCGGCCCGCAATCACTCTTTCAAAGAGCTTGCCCACCTCGTCGAGCAGCACGATGGGCCGGAATGCGGACGGAGAGTCCGCAGGGCGCCCTGGCTTCCGAATGAGGACCAGCTTCCCCGTCTTCCAACGGAGTGGAAACTGGCCCCTCTCCATACATGCGCTTAAGAGCGCCTCCAGTCGGGGTCCGAGAGCCGTCGAGGCCAGGGCCCAGGCTTTACCCGGCAAGCCGTCGGGCCCTGGGGCGGTATTTTTGGCCTTCAGCCTACCTACCGCCACTCTCAGATCTACCCCGGTCACTTCAGGGATGTCGTCGTCGTCCGCGTGGTCCGCTTCGGACACCGCAATTGGCGGAGCCATGGGCGGGGGAGTATGCTCCGCCCGTGAAGGGAACAGAGCGCTCACCACCTCCTCCACCAGCTGGGGGCGGAGACTCTGCGTCAGCGGGGGGGCCCAGGTGCGGAGTTTATTCCGCACCATTTTGTAAGGGCGCCCCCACGGATCTCTGTTCAGAGTCTCCACCATCTCCTCGCGGGCCAAATTCTTGGCCCGCTGAACAGCTTCTTGGAGGGCGGTCTTCGCCGCTCTGTACCCCTCGTACAGCTCCGCCTCCGTGGCTTCCGCATCCGGAGGGCGAATGCGGAGCCTGCGGTGCCTGGTGTACCGGTGTCGCGTGTCAACGCACGCCTTGCGTAGCGCCTCTACCTCCTGCGACCACCAGTACACCTGACGTCGGGCGCATCCTGGCCGGACTCGGGGCATTGCCACGTCACAGATCTCGGACATGGCCTCCCGGAACCACTCAGCCTCGTTGTCAATATCGGCAGGCCTGTCTGGTGATGACACCCAGGCCTGCACGATTGAGGCTTCCAGGAGAAGCTCCCGGTCCAGCTGCTTCAGCGCCCACCGCGGACCACTCGGGGCCTGTTGGACCGGCGCGCTGGAGGTCTGGGCGGAGACGTCGATCCGGATATACCGGTGGTCGGAATAGGTCTCCACCTCCTCCATGACGCGCCAGTCAATGACCTGCTGTGACAGAGCGGGGCTGGCGAATGAAATGTCCACCACGGACTCCCCCCGCATCCGCACACAGGTAGGAACAGAACCCCGATTTAGGACGACCAGGCCTGTTTCCAGAGCCCAGTCCTCCACCATCCTTCCCCGCATGTCCGTGTAACGGGAACCCCAGGCCAAATTTTTGGCGTTGAAGTCCCCGAGCACTAACACGGGGAAGGACTGGTTTCGGACGACGACAGTCAACTCTGTTAGAGAGTTGTGGAACTCGGCGAGAGTTCGGCTCGGAGAGAAGTACACTCCCACTACTACTATCTCTCCGAACCGTGCTGCTACGCACCCCTGTCCCTTCGTGACACCTTCGAGGGACGGGGTACCGGCGGCGACCGACGAAATTATGGCCACTGAGCCGCTCAGGTCCTCCACCCAGTCATCCCTGGGCGGGACAAAGTACGGCTCAGCGACCACGGCGATGTTGATCGACCACTGCGCCACGCTCTGGAGCAACAGGTCCTGAGCGCAGGCGCAGTGGTTGATGTTCGCCTGGAGGAGACGTAATGGAGCCGTTACTCCTCCATTACAATCCCCTCCCGGGCCTCTTGAGAGGCAGCGGCGCCAGTGGCAGCGGCGACGGTGGCGGCGGCGACGGTGGCGGCGGCGACGGTGGCGGCGGCGACGGTGGCGGCGGCGGAGGGCCTGCCCTTCTTCCTGGTTCCGGCGGGTGGAGCGCAGGACTTGCTCCCAGCCCGGTGATCGGCCGGCTTGCCAGCAGCCGCACACGCGACGCAATGCGGCGCGGCGCTGCACGAGCCGGCCTTATGACCGGGCTGACCGCAACGGAAGCACAACGAGGTGCGGTCCTCTGAGGTGCACTGGATGCCAACGTGGTGCCCCACATGGCATCGGAAGCACCTCAGAGGTCTGGGCTCCAGCAGTTTCACCTGCGCTGACACCCAGCCCACCAGAAGCCTTCGGCCCTCCACAATTGTCCTGGCCGCCGTCACGGGGCAGCTTACCGTTACGGTTCGCATTCCCGATGTGTCAGGACGTATGGTGCCCGCCTTCACTTGGTCGGCCAGACACCCGCCCGTCCTGACGACGGCGGCCACAACCTCACCCTCCGTTACTGAGTCATCCAGGCCCATAATGCGCATATCTGCACACTTCATGGGCCTGGAGACACGCACCTCCTCCGCATTAAGGGACGCCCTTAGCTTTTCAGCTAGAGCGTCTGCGGAGGGGCCACTCGTCGAGCCGGGGATCTCCAGCATGCGGGCGCCAGTGGCGGTCACCCTATGCCGGAGGCCCCCGGTGATCCCCAGCGCTTGGAGGTCGACCGTCCCTCTCGCTTTTGTGAGCACGTCGCAGTACGTCACACCCCTCTTGACCGCGTCCGGCTGCAGTGTGATTACTACAGCCGCGGTCTTTGGGGCGCGCAGTCTGGCTGCGACGGCTCGCTCCCTGCGACGCCTCCGTTGCGCTTTTCTCCTTGCCGCCTTGGCCGCCTTCTTCTTTTCCCCGACCACCTGCCACTCGGCGTCGGTCGTGGGAGAAGAAGTGGGAGATTTTTGAGGGCGGGGCGAAGGACCTGGGGCCCCCACCTCCCTTGCCGTTCGGCCCTTTTTCTTTTTGCCGGCGGGCGCCGGTCCAGTCGTCACCGGAGCTACCCCAGCCGGAGCCGGTTTTGCCGGCTTCTCCGGGGCTCCACCAGCCGACGCCGGTTTCGCCGTCGCCGGGGCTCCGCCAGCCGACGCCATTTTGGCCGGCGCCTGGGCCCGGCCAGACGGCCCGGGTTTAGGGGCAGCAGCTGCCGCAACGGCCGCGTACGAGGCCGCCCTTGGTGCCGGGGCCGTCCTGCCCGCCAGGGGGGGGCGCAATACTATACCCTCCAGGACGGAAAACCGTGCCTGGAAGGCCGCCAACTCCTGCCGAACCAGGTCCAGGACCTGGTTCTCCACCGGGGCGGGCCGGCATGGCTCCCTTGCCTGCGCGCTGCCGGCGCCCTTCAGGCCGGCCAGGTCCGCCCGGAGCCTCCCGTTCTCCTCCCGGAGAAGCTCCATGGCGGCCGTCAGGCGGGCGACCTCCGCCCGCACTTCGGCTACTTCGCTGGCCGAAGGAGCCACATAGCTAGCCGCCTCAGCCGCCGCCATAATGGAGGCCGTGGCAGCGGATATGGCCTTGTCTTTCGAGGTTTGCAACCTCTTCAAGGCCACACTCTTGATTGCGGCTGCCACAACCTCCGCAAACCTCGCTTTGCCCTGCTCGGAGCCACCAGCGGTGTCCGACTCACCGTCCGACGACTCCGAGAGGGCCGCCCTGCGGCCGGTCTCTCCTGAGCGATGCCCCTCCGTGTCGCTCCCACCAGAGGGAACCGGAGTGCCGGGCCGCCTAAAACGAGCCCCACTGTCGTGCTGCTGCACCGCACGACCTCGACCCCTCCTCGCCGTCGCCACTTTCGCAGCCGACACGCTCTCCGCACTCGCGGTTCGACCCATCGAACCCGCCTCGTCCGAGTCTTCCTCGCGCGGACGTTTTCTCCAGAATTTGGAGCGTCCGCGCGAGTCCTGGTCGGACATTGTTTGGTCCTCTGAAGGACAGGAGCCTCCTCGGCTCTTGTTGCCATTGGCAAACGGAACACATTCGTTGCCCCCCCCAGAATACGAATGGGGGCTTGACGTTCCCAAAGGGAACGTGCCGGATTCTCCAGCTGCTGAGCAGCTGGTACCGACCTGGGGTAGTTTTTTCCCGTCTGTGTTGTCCATTTTTGTTTCTTTTTTTAAAGGGTGAGGTCCCTTGTGCTGCGCTAACGACCGGATTCCCTCCGGCCATTCATCCCCTCGGCACGCTAGACCTTGGGATTGGGGTAATTTTTTATAGAGGTTGTCTACCTCGCGGCCCGAGCCTCAGTGGCCCGGACCCCCGGTCTTGAATTCAAGATTACGGGGTGGCCGACGGCTGGGCAAAACCAACCGCCGCCCCGGCGTCCCCACGCTGCCGCCGGATGCCGGACAGACGCAGCGCGGGCATGGGACACCCTCCACCACCCACTCTGTAGTGGGTCTAGCGGCGTGAACCGCCTCGTGACGGTCTACGCCCACTCACCTTCCTCTGTAAGCAGAGGAGGAGTGGACGCATGACCGTCCGTCCGTAGCCCGGTTCCCTTCACCGACCATCAAGGATGATCGATGATTGGAACCGTGACCTTTCCCCGCCTGTTGAAGATTAGCCGCCCACCCCACTTGTCCACCCAAACCTGGTGGGCAATTGGGGCCGACGTTGCCCAGGATGCGCCACGAGGAGGCTCTTCAACGTGCACCCCAGCACCCCACCCTTGAATAGTCTCTGTTTTTTTTTAACCATCATAAAGAAAGAGAACTTACTTTATAGAATTACGACGAAAAATTTAAACTCGTTTTACAGCAGTTTAGGAATCTTGTCCTTACCTAAGCCTTTCGAACCTTACGTACAAGCGGGGTGCCCAAATCCCGAGTTTGCTTCGCTCGCTCTTGCATCCTAGATTCTATGTTTTTAACAGGCTTTTTAAAGTAAACATTTTTTAGGCGCGGTAAAAAACCCACTGTCATTTCATAGTTTTAAAGTTTTTACTTCTGTCGGCAGTCCCCATGTCCGCCTGTGTATATTATGCCCATCGGGGTTTTCGTGGCTCATGTAGAGTTTTAAGTTAATATAGCAAGTAAATCAGTCAGACTCTCGACAGCTTGAATGATAGGGGGGGGGGGGGGTCATGACCCCAACGACCCCCCCTCTCGGACCGCGCCTAAGTCGGGGGCCCGGGAGATACATGTACGTGCCGCAACCCCGACTGGTATCAGCCCGCCATGCCTAGGGGACCCCATCCACAAGTGCGAGCTATCCCACTAGTGATCCTTTTCTTTTAGCACGTTTTTCATTAATAAACATTCTTCTATTGAAATATCCACAAAATGCTTTCCACTGGCCCGCTTGTCACTTTGCATTGTGGCGCGAAAATTAAATGTATCTACCTACTCTAGCTTATTACTTTGCGTAGATTCAATTATTTTTGTGATTTCAAAACTAACTAAATGGAATGTATTATGTAGGTAATAACTTTGTTTAGGTCTTGATGGTAAATTATTTATTTGATTGCTTTTGTGTGAAGTTATTAAGTAAGTATCCAGCTTAGTATTTCGAATAGGTCCCCAAACATCCTAGGGTGGGCCCGTTTGAACCGGAGTACACTTGCCTACCGACCGCCGCCGCCGGCCGCCGCCGTGGATAGAAGACGCGGACGCTTGCTTCGAGCCGATAACAGTGTAATTTGGTGGTACTCTCTCTAAGGCTGCGGTTCCATTGAGGCGGAGCGGAGACGTCCAATCACAGACGAGACGAGTGACGCGATTTCAACCATTGTGAATGGTCGATTCCTGCACGTCGCCGGTCCGCTCCGCTTCAGTGGAACCGCAGCCTAAGTCCTAGTGTACAGACGCCAGCACATCAACCTACCCGAAAATCGAGAAATGTACAGACCCACAAAGAAGAAGAGAAGAAACAATTAAATTAAATATTATTATTTCAATTATCTACTAACTTAAGAAATAACAGGTTTCCCATACAAACTTTCATCAACTATATCCCCCCTTTAGGGATATTGTTGTGACTAAAGTAGCCTATGTCCTTCCCCGGGATGCAATCTATCTCTCTGCCAAATTTTATCGAAATCCGTTCAGTGGTTTAGGCGTGAAAAGGTAACATACACACAGACAGACAGACAGACAGAGTTACTTTCGATTTTATAATATTAGTATGGATAATTAATAAGGATATATATATCGTATGGATAGTATGGATTGTTAAAGTGTTATTCTACTTTAGATGGTTGGCCGTGTTCGGTGGTCTTCTTTTCGTTTCATTGACCTACAATCGGCACTACTATCACATTTATCATTCAAAATTGTATTATCAACAAATCGACTCAACTAAACCGCTTTTCATTTTTATTCTTTACAGTTTTCCTTGCTGGCTACATTACATACGCGTCTGTGGAAGCAAGCTATCATAAGTCCAAAAAGAAGGACCATAGAGTATTCCTTCACGAAAAAGTTCCCCCACCAAAATGTGCGCCCAAATAAAGTAAAGATGTATTTTTTTTATATTAAAATGATCCATCATTATGTAAATTATAAGTGTAATTTTTCAATCTTTCATTGGGCGTTTACCTCGGTGCGGGCGCGGTTGTTGGGGATACGACAGCTCCGCTTAGGAGTATAGTGTTCTGTGTACGACAGTGACTTGCTTGCTGCAAAGCTGTAAGAACTGGGTCAGTCAATTGAGAGAATACAGTAAAGCAATGTACTTATAAAATCGAGAGCCATGTCGCGGGCAGTAGCCACTCCACTCGTAGGGGAGACAAATGTCCCGCGACACGTCATCATCTGCCTAGCCTTTTCCCAACTATGTTGGGGTCGGCTTCCAGTCTAACCGGATGCAGCTGAATACCAGTATTTGTGTAAATGTCCCGCGACACGTGTTGCGACTTTTTAGGTCCCCCTGTGATGTCTGGCGATGTTAGTCGAATTTTCACCAGACTTTGCCCGTAGAAAAGTCGATTGCCATCTCTAGTTGCCCCACATCTCTAAGAGACACGCGCGGGATATATTGAATAATACTAATACTAATGTAGCACTAGCTTGGTAAAATATAATAAGATATTTTATACATTAATTATGTAACCTAAGTAGGTACCTATTTTAATTTGGTTAGCGCAACTGAAAGAGGATATAGAAAGATAATACCACTTATATATAACACATAATACCACTTATATATATATATAGTAATCTGTGGAAACTGTTTCTGGATTGTGTTGAACTAATTGTATAAATATGTTTGTTATTGCATCTGTTTGTTTCCCAAATAAAATAAAAAATCAAATCTGGGGACAGAATAGTAATAATTATAGACCGTATCGGAATTGCCGGATTTTAGCATGGTGTGCCTAATGGATTGCTCAATCATTTTAGGTAACACGAATAAAATCCTTCACGATGAATAGTAGGTATGGTTTCACTTTCACAAAGGACGTTGTACGACCGACGCGAACTTTTAAATTAATCAACATAATACTATTAATACACATATTTATTTTAATTTAAGGATTTCAAACTCTAGGATATTTCCTTATGCTATTGAGATCACAATCATTTTTTGAAAATTATAATATTAATCATCACAGTCATTGGTTAACCTCTTTTTGGAAATAAATTGCAACTAATTAGTTACATATATGATTTGGTACAACTGGTGCTTACAAACAAAACATTAATGTCACTTAAAATATACATTCATCATCAGACTCGCTGCTATATAAGACTCGACGTTTAACTGTCTCTCTTGCAGAGTCTAATAGATGTACGGTAGTTTCTGTTTCAAAAGAATCTCTGTCATTAATTAAAGTACTATTAGAATGTTCATGTCCTTTTTTAGATTCATTTTCTAACTCACTATTACAAAGCACGCGACGCTTTGCTGCTTCCTTTGGAAGTAAATTAAAATCGAATTCGCTATCTGATTGATATTTACTAGGTCCTGCTACAAGAGAATCTTCTTTGTTAACCGCATTCACTTTTTTAATAGGTTTTTTCTTCTATAAGGTCGTTGTTTTCTTCAATAATTCTTTTTGTTCCCTTTTTTCCAAGATTTCTTGTTTTCTTTTTATTTTTATTTTCTTTGTCTTCTTTTTCTTTTATTATTCTCCTTTGATATTCCATAAACTCATCAGATATAGCTACTGTTGGCGTGAGTTTTTTATTTAATGTCTTCTTTTTATTGTAATCGATAGTATTCTTCGGAAAGTAAAGAGAATTTTTGAAAGGTGTCGCATAATTCTTAAATGGTGTGTGAATAGCAGAGCTACCACTTGTTTTTGGAGCGGCCTCTTTGGTTGCATTTTTGGGTGATGGTGTATACTTCTGAAGTGTTTGTAGCGGCTCCGCGGTTATTTCAATTAAAGTATTATTTTCTGGTGCAAGAATCGAAGTGGACAAGGGTGTTAACTCGTTGGTAGATGGTAGAAGTATATTATCTTGTTGAGGAGTAGATGTCTGCAGAAACTGGTTGAACTCATCTTGTACAGTTAATAAGTTTACAGTAAGCCACGAGGGTAGAGGTTTTTAATAAACAGGGATAAGTTGGATGCCTCTTCTCCCAATACATCTGAACCTTGCTCTATTGGCAGTATTAGATTACTCTCAGCAAGTATATCAAAATTTAGGATAGCCTCAGATATATCTGGCGTTTCATTCACAAAATTGTTATTTAGTGTTGATTCCCCTAACTGCAGAATACTTCCACTCTCTTGATTTATGGCGTTTTCGGGGGTAATTTTCTTCCAATATTCGAATAACTTTTTATAAGTTAGATCTCCCGTCCATTGGCCTCCCTAATCTTTGAAAGTTTGTAAGGTTATAGGTGACAATCTAGCCTCGAAATCATGTTTAAATTTTTCTGCATATTCAGATGTGGTTATATGGTTGAGGTCTTCAGTATGTTTTAAATTTGGCAACAGTTTACTGTAGTTTATTTTAAATGGATCAAATGGATAATCCACAACATGGAATCCGCTCTGTATGGTTTCAGGCTTAAGGCATTGGTCAAAACATTTTTTTACTGCCGGAGCAAAATCAGTGCGTTTAAGCTTGGCATAGTTATTTTGAATTCTGAATTCATGCACAACAGTCCTCCATGTTCCTTTGACTGGTCTGAAAACAGCTACGTCAAGCGGCTGTAGTATATGTGTAGAGTTGGGAAGTAAAGCTACCAGGATGATTGCTTTTTCTTTACAGAATGTTGATAGTGGAAGTGATATGTGAGATGTGTGACCATCCAAAAACAAAACTACTGGAAATGGTATTTCATTTGTTACAAGCCACGGATAGAAGCAATTGGTAACATATTCGTAAAATGCTTCTGTGTTCATCCAACCCGATTCCGTGTTACCAAGTCCCCATCCACGAGGTAATGTAGGCACAAGATTTTTTGGCAAACGTTTATATGGAAAAAGTATCATTGGAGGTGCTAGATTGCCGTCAGCTGAAACGTTCACAAGCACCGTCAAGCACTCTTTTTCGTCATTAGCAACACGATTATACACTCGTTTGCTACCTCTGCTGACCAAAACTTCTTTCTCTTTTGGGCATAAAAAGAAAGCAGTTTCGTCACAGTTAAACACTCGTCTAGGATCTTCTAAAACATGATGCAGATTATTTTTCATAAAATTGTAGCGGTATCTACAACGCCCCATGCGAGCGACGCGTCATACTGACGTCACGCAAAAATCCTGCATCTCGCAAGCAGAGTTTACCGCGCAACTAGCATATATACAACAGCCCGAAATGAATCATTGGGCAGTTGCCCGCCAGACACAACACCCGTCTGGTCGGAGGATCCTCCCTTTTCTATAGAGGATGAGTGAACTTTACACCCTGTTCCTCATACCTCTTTACTGGTGACCCCGAGTATGAACGTCAGCGCAGCCTTCGTGCAAATACTTCAGCGTGACGTCATCATCATCACTCCCGCAAGCTTTAGCGGCGAGTCACCCAGCCAGCCAGCACCCACGGCTTCAACGGGTATCCTGACCACCAGCATGCAGCGACCGCGCATACCTGGTCATCACCCTCAGCCTCATCAGCAACCTTGGCACAGCACACTGCACTTTCGGCCGGTCAACAAGAAGAGCTCTCAATACCTCTCCTGGTCGACGCCAGCAGTCAGCCTTAACCCGGCGCTGTACCACATCCGACGCACTGGAGCATAACGCAGCGCCACCCCGACTCACTGGGGACATCTTCGCAGACAGTTCCGACTCACCGTGAACTATGCGGCAACCGGTTCCGACTCACTGGAACCTCAGCTGGCCTGGCAAGCATCGCAAGATACAAGACTCCGCCCACTATCGACCTCCGGTCTCCGGAGGGGAGTGATGTAGCGGTATCTACAACGCCACATGCGAGCGACGCGTCATACTGACGTCACGCAAAAATCCTGCATCTCGCAAGCAGAGTTTACCGCGCAACTAGCATATATACAACAGCCCGAAATGAATCATTGGGCAGTTGCCCGCCAGACACAACACCCGTCTGGTCGGAGGATCCTCCCTTTTCTATAGAGGATGAGTGAACTTTACACCCTGTTCCTCATACCTCTATAAAATAATTGTTCACTCTGTCGAACCATGCACGTATAGCCGCTTCTGTGACTTGATTTCGGCTTGAAGGAAGATTTTGTGCAACGCGTTTAGATACTGTTGGATGTCTCTTTATAAAATTCTCAAACCAATATTTGCCAGGCACACCATTTTTAAAAGGGTTTGGACGATTTAAGTTTTGGACTAGCTTAGCCACTGCTTCTAATAATTGTTCTTTTGTAACTGGAAATCCCATCTTCCCAAGGTAGTGAATCCAGTCTACAATCTGTTTTTCTTCACTTAAATTAAGAACTGGCTGAACTCCGCAAATTTCATTCTTATATTTCCCGTCCCGTTTGTCTCGTAATGTAGTTTTGGGAATATTAAACCTTTTTGATGCCTCATATACACTTGTACCGTCATTAATTGCTGTGATTGCTTCGGCGAGTTGTGTTTTACTGTAAACTTTTCTACGCTTTTGTGGCTCCATACTTCTGGAAGAAAATGTAATTGTATGTTTTATGTTGCTTTAGCCAAGAAGTAGCATTTGTTAATAGGAATCTATTATGTCATAAAAGTAGGTGAGAAACTAAATAATCTATATACGATCGGTAATAGCTTCTTATAGTTGCTATTGCCGACCCTCATGGGTCGGTAATAAAGTATGTAAGTGTAAACATAAATTGTATTACCGACTCATAAAAAAATGGTTATTTTAATTCAATTGACCTTCGGACTATAAAATAGATTACAATTGATTAATGTCACAAAAAATATGAACAAATGCACACTGTTTTAAACAAAAAAACAATGATTTATTACTGTAACTATTTTTTAATTGACAACGCTAAATGGTAAAAACTAAACAATAAAGTTTAGTCGCTAATAGATTTTTATAAAAACTGATAGCTTAGATTTAAACTGGTCCATAAAATACTTGTGTTAGTGTGATATAATAACATTTAATAAAAGAAAAATAAAACGAAAAGTTACGTTGCTGCCATTGCCGACTTATGGGTCGTTGATAGCTGCCACAACTAAAAGTGATGAAGCTAACACCATCCCATTTTAATTTAAAGTTTTATCGTTTCAAATTAGTGATGTTCAAATCCGCTTTAAACTAAAATCGTGTTATAGACTATAAACTATATTTTTCTAGCGCGTTGTTTTATACGCTATCATTATAACACGTTATTACAAAACTTGGCCGCAGTCTGAACGCGGAGACATTATCGTTTTATCTGGCAACACGCTAGTTATCTCGCAACGCGCTGTACACGAAAGAATATAATAATATCTCATGAAGCGTTATAGATCAATGAACTTTCCTTCATACTTTCCAGGCTTAGGACTGTCTATAATAAAATTGATTAAATTTTATTATAAAAGTTTTGTGAGACAATTATTATTTATTATAGGTGTATTTACTAAAACTTATTTACAAATCACTATCCACAGTTTCACTTTGTCACACAGTAACATCCTACCTATTTACAATTATTAAAAACGAACACACAACAATAGCACGACGAATGTATGTACGAAACATGAGAATTATTATATTTATAATTACAGTACTGTAGTACTTATATGTTGCACAGCAACAAAATTATTATTTAGAAAAAAACGTGCGAGGGCCGTGTTTGTTTACAAAATAACGCGTACGTAATAACAGGTACCGCGATCCAACCGGCCGACTGCCGCCCGAGTTCACACGACTTCGCCCGAGTGCCCCGACGCGCTGTGACGCTGTGAGTGAGACTAGTGAGACTATAAAAGTTATAAAACTATAATGCTATCCCGCTCTAGCCTCGCTGTGTACGTTTAGAATATGAGACGCCTAGTTTGTTGAGACGTTATATTTCTAGCGCGTAAGTCAAAGTCGGGACAACAAACGCTAGATGCTATAAATAAATAGCGTGCTATTTTTTGACGCTATACGTTTTATTAACCACCACTGTTTCAAATAACTTTTTATTAATAAAATGTCGTAAGAAATCAAGAGTTGACACTTAAATGAATACATTTAGTAATATAAGATAAAGTATAGACGTCATTTCTTTGTATAAATGTCTTAAATAGAAAAGTCACGTACTTACTTGAAGGAACAAGGGAACCCCGTCAGGGTATTTATGTTCTGTGAAGGGAACAGTGCGATTCGTCCTGCGTCCACGCTGCCCCGCAGTAACTGATGTATTTTATCTCTTTTTTGCACAGTCACTCACACTAACGTAAAAGTAAACGATGCTCACTCAAGGAATAAACGCGTGTGTAACTTTGCCTACCTATAGCTAGAATAGTTCTGGAAACGTAAAGATTTCGAATTACTTTTATAGGTCGGTAATAACTACAGATTTTCGATGGGTCGTTGATAGCTGCGTTTACCTTAGGTTGTTTTTTTTTTAAGTTTTTTATTTTCCACTTTTTAGTGGGAGAGTTTGTAATTTATCTAAGTTACAATAGCCTAATGTCAACTGCTCATCACTTTTTACAAAACATTGCTTTTCCCGATGTTCCACCGAATCCGAATCTCCACTTATTACACTCACTCCACTTATTACACTCACTCCACTTATTCACACCACTCACTTCCACTTATTTATTGCTTTTCCGATTTTCCACTCATCATACGCATTGTGACGAGCATAAATTGCTTAGCAACCATATATTATAGTAAATTTATTCGCCAACCCGTGAAATATTTATCACTAGCTTTAAATTTGGCAGAGAATTATATTGCATGCCGGGGAAGGCCCCGGCATGCAATATAATTCTCTGCCAAATTTTATCGAAATCCGTTGAGTGGTTTAGGCGTGAAAAGGTAACATACAGACAGACAGACAGACAGAGTTACTTTCGAATTTATAATATTAGTATGGATTGAGTAGTTCCGATGGCTATCTGTGGTCTTCATCATCAGCTCCACTTTACCAAATGATGATTTCTGAGAGCAAATGCTCAAGTTACTTTAAAAAATACCCAAATCGCTATCGGTTTGCCTATAAAATTTGAGGGTTTCCTTCGATTTCCATGGGATCCTCTTGTCAGATTCCAACTTGATGACAATGGGACCACCTCGACCGTATACCCTTTCAACAAAAAAAAAAAAAAATTTCAAGTCGGTCCACAATTGACGGAAAAATCGGTGAACATACCTAAAAAAAAATGGAAGTCGGTTAAAAAGTAAAAATGGGTGTTGCGCAAGGCTGGATATCGGGTCTTTTTCTCTTTTTATTAACGTATATAAATGATTTAATGATCTACTACCGGTCGGATTTTAAAAGTACTTTTTGCATTTGAATAGCCCAAACTTAAGGAAGGCTATTAGATTAATTTGCGAGTATTAATTGCGAAGCTATAACTTAATTATTATATATTTCTTTTTATTTATTTATTATTAATTTTAACATCACGCTAACATACCCTTAGGAGCCGAGCAAAAAGAAAAAAAGTACAGAAACAACACAAAGCGTAGATAAACGGAATAACAGTACGCGTAGGCGATGTTATGCGACAGGGAGTCGAGCGGCATTGGTCAAGTGGTCTAGTCTGATATTCGTAAAATCGCGGGGTGAGTCAGACGAAAAAGAAACCAATTTCACGCGAACGAAGTCGCGGGCAGAAGCTAGTGTTACAATAAAATAACTCCTCACATACTTCAACGCGCGGCCAAATTAAGATCTTGTACGTGGACACCGTGGACACTCAGAAAGTTATGCGAAAAAAAATTGTTCTATAGGTACCTAAATATTTTTTATTAAATCTCAAAATTTGAAAAGTACTCTACACTAGCCCTATACAAAGTTTTATGCGTCTGAACCAGTTTTCGAAACACTTTTGCAGTCCGCTGCAGACACCTCGCTTACAGCCTGCTCGAACGCTGGCTGCGCATCTTCCGGCGACGTAAATTGTATCCCTTTGAGCAATTTTTTATTTTCGGGAATAAAAAGAAGTCACACGGTGCTAGGTCAGGGTTGCAAGGAGGGTAACCCAGGAGTTTGACCGGCGTGCTGTCCAGGAAGTCCCTCGTTTTGAGCGCGGTGTGCGAAGGCGCGTTGTCGTGGTGGAGCAGAGCCTGAGGAGCCCTGTGGTCTGTGGTTGCTTGGTCGCTGGCTCACAACAGAGAAAACTTCTGCCAATCATTTGGTAGTATACCATTAATCGTTGATGCTTCTTTGGTTCCATAAAGGAATTGACACCAACTAACCAGTCAAATTGAATCTTCTCTCCGCTTCACTTTGGTAGGCATTGATTCGTTTTGAAACACCGAAACCGTCGACTGGCGCTTCGTTTCTGGATCATATTGATAAACCCTGTAATGATGTCGTAAACACGCCGAGGCGAGCCTGCTTCAAATTTGTTTATCATATCACGAAACCATTCCACCCGGGCCTGCTTCTGAGCATCGGTGAGGTTGTGCGGCACCCAGCGTGAAACTATCCTCCTCACTCGAAGATGCAAGAATTACGTGAAGGCTTCCCGATTCAACCTGCAGTAAGTACTGAATCTCTTGAAACGTATTAAATTTTTCACTGCTACCACGTTTTCTTCCGTAACAGCCGTCAAAGGGCGACCACTTCTTTCTTCATCCCCCAAAGTTAGTCGACCGCGCTTGAATTCGTTATACCAACAATACACGGTTTCCCTAGAAGGGCCTACATCCATGAATGCCATTTTGAAGTCTATCGTACGATTCGTCCGGCGGTTTCAGGCGACATTTGAAATCGTAAAAAATCATAGCGCGAATATGTTCCCGGCGCAGATCCATTTTTTTATGAGACACGATAATTTAAATTAGCTCGCAAACAATGTGGAGGGAAATTATGAAATTGGAAAAGGCTAGGCTTAATTATAAGTTGGGGGATTACATCGCTTGACACTTGAAAATACTGTTGGAGCTGTTGAAGATTGTAGGACTATATTTGCATTGTATAAACTAAATCTCCTTTGTATTATATTATTGCATACCTACCACAGGTGTGAGTACTATAGAGCTGGGTATATGTATTTCATTGACTTGAGTGTGTCACACAAATGTCTCGCTGACGGTGGCGCGTGTTGGATCATTTAGCTCTATTTTCGTTCACTGTTTAGCTCCCTACAAAATGGTTGAGCTGAATCTCTATCTACGAGCTGAATGATGCTAATTTAATCCATGCGTCATAGGGTCAGCGCACACCGAATTGCATAATGCTCGCGTATGGTCGAGCAAAATTTTGACTGCTCGACCATGCAGGCGGCATGTTCGCCCCTCCGTGAGCAAGCTCCGTTGAAAATACTCTGGGTTGCCAGGCGGGCCGGCGCGGCGGCGGGCGTGCATGGCCGTCAGGGTATTTATGTTCTGTGGTGCATGGCCAGTTTGATGTTCCAAAGAGTACTTTGTATATACGGAAATAGAGAGCCATCTGGCGCGATTTGAACGATAACAGATTAAAAAAGCGCCCTCTGCGATTAAAATACTAAACTACATCCGTGTCAGTATTATAATCGCGCGTCCTAGATCCATCCATGGTCCAATTGTTTTATATAACAGAGATAATAAAATTATACCGATATAAGTATTCAAAATCTGTTAACTACAACATATTTAGATAGTATTTAAATTACCTACACACCCCCTTACTAATAAACGTATTATATCAGACGAATAGTTACACACCGATTTCTCTCTTTCAGTCGTCAGTAATTTGATTTTCTATAGAAGACAAAGCGTTGTGTAACTATACAGACGATACACAATGTTTATTAGTAAGGGGGATATAGGTACAACGAACGATCACAGCAGACAACGAACGATCACAGCATTCACAGCAGAACGACATCAAAACAACAACAGCCATTTTTGTTTATTACTTGCCAGTGCTGCCAGGGCATATATTTAAATATCTCTAAATTCTTACCAAAGTATGTAAGATCTTTTTATTTCAAAAATGTTTTCAGCAAAAATGACTTATCATCATGGACACGTATGTTTATATTTAATTTATTCTAACGAACCCTATATTTACAATAAACACTCTTTGCTTATCTCCAATAATAGAACTAATCAAACTTCTATGTAGCAAATAATGTATTAATTATGGCAACACATTCTTAACAGTACTACTAATATTATACCATTTATTTAGGGAGAACATTGTAAACCTTAGTATAGTATTATATTTTGAATATTTTTTATTTTCCTATATTATACGCTACACTAGCGCCTCTGGTTTTACAATACTAAACTAACAGATTATTATACTACGAAATTGTAAAGCTAATAACCAGCTGGAAATAGATCTTTTGTACATGTCATCTGTAATAAGTTGGGTTATCACAATGGTGTGGCAGGGTTTCTACGAGTAAGATTGTAAGGCATGGATGTTCAAAATTCAACGTTGGCAGACGTGTCTGTGCCGTAGGTAGTAAACACACGTCCAAACAGTATTCTCCTCCCTAGAGTAAATATGTTCCTTGGTATTCTCGCTGTGGCAATACTGTGCGCGGGCGACGGCGCGCGGCGGAGGCTCGAGCGCGCTCACGCATGTGTAGAACGCATACTCGAAGTGACTCGAACACGCATCTTGCAAGCTCGAGCATCAAACGTTTAGGTATTTAATTTCGCAATGTATGGAATTGTCATAAGATTCATTTTTCAGTACCTAGTCTCAGAAATGCTCTGCTCTTGGTGTGCGCTGACGCGCATATTCGTCTCTGTATTTTGTGTTAAACGGCGGCGGCGGGGCGCCGCGCCGCCGTCAGGAACCTCTTAGCTCCCACGGCTTTTAGATTTAAAAAATAATGAGTTGCCTTTAGGTACTTATCATGTTTTGGGAATATTATATTCGAATCCCATCAAGTAAGACGTGGTGGTATTGAAAAAAAAAACGAATATGTTAAATTATCCATTTACTAAGCTTTAATGCACAAATAACATACATAGTAATGGTTGAACCATTTATTTGCAAATGTACAACATAGGCCAGAATAACCTACAATAATTATAGCAATGACGTGACGTAAGACAAAAATTTGTAAAATCATCTTGCATTACACAAACACATTTGGAAGGTAGGGGGCACAAAACAATCAATTTCTTGTCAACCAATTGACCACATACAGCCAGAGACTAGGGAAAGATGTTCGGGGGTATATTAGCGTCATTTGTAGTGAATTACATTGAAATGTAAGTTTGGTGTCGAATATAATTATGCTCTGACAAGAACCCAATACATACAAAATGCAGATTTTTTTCCGTGGTAAATTGTTGCCAAGTATGGAATGATTTAAACTGTATTTATAGGGCGGTTTGCACAACAATATACGACAACAACAGTACCTACTAGTGTCATTTGTGGCTGTGGGAAGATGGATTTTCCGAATTATCCGACTTTATGTAGTTAATAATAGTCAAAAGTCGGAAAATTACAACCTCTCTTTTTACTGGCCATTTCTGTTCTTCCTAAGTTAGGTAACCTGATGAAGGACAGATGGCAGAAATAGCTTTGAGCGATAACCCCGCGTCCTAACCAAGAGCGATCATCGCGCGAGTACAGGTATCTTTGTATGAATTTTGACGTACAAACGCGACTTGGTTGATCGCGCGACTATGTCATATTCCTAAAAGTGTGACCATCAGCGATCAGTGCGCCGATCGCTTTTGGTTAGGACGCGACCTAAGACCATCTATGGTATGGTCGACTTCGTAATTGCTTCATCACCCTAAGGTTGAATGTCTCTTGCACATCATAAAACGCCAAGGTCTATTTTTGCTATAATGTTAAATGTATGTATAAAGTTTGATAGTTTCAACGGTAGTAAAGTTTCAATTCAATAGGAATGTATGCCTAAAGGGGTTAAGCAATTATCAAATTACAAATAATGCGTTGTAAACTCATTTTAAATTATTTAGTATTAAAACATGAAGGTTTTATTTTAACAGATTAGATATTGTGCAGCAAATTTAAATTTACGTTAGGAAATCAAAGAGTGCATATTAAATCATTCATTTTATTAATCTGCAACAATAATAATCTATTATTTATCATGGTGTTTAATACTTGCAGTACGTGCCAGTATTAAGGCACACGGGATAGTTTTAAACTTGTATTAATCTTTTGCAGTGATCCCGATACGCGAATTTTACAGTTTATGAACTCGATTGTGGAAAAGTAAATAACTAGCTATCATTATAAGGATGTTATATCTTGTATTGTGTGACAAAATTTAAAGTATTCTGGAAATTAATATATTTTAGGGAATATCTATTTAAAGAAATCAAACCTGGGGACCGTGACCATGTAGGTAGGCAAAACAACTGCACGCGTAATTTCCTCGTATGTGGATACTAAACAACTGTTATAATAAAAATATTCAGAAAATTGCTAACCGGACCTTACTCACAAAAGTAAGGTTCTGTTAACAATTTTCTGAATACTTACTTTTTCACTGTTGTTTAAGTAAATTATGGGATTGAACACCCATTGATAATACGAAGAACATTTGTATCTACACACACAGGTACAACATGAAAATCTGTACACCTGTAGACATGTTTAGTGTAGTATTAATTCATGTCATTTTGTTTTCCAATGTTATTTCATATTATCGAATAACACAAAAGAAACTTAAAATTAATCTATTGCATGAGCACACAGATGAAATTAAAATTCGAGGTCATGTTATTTTCTGATTAAATATGTACTTATTTAGTATAAAATACTCAATTGACATACTTAATACACTGATTTCAATTTCACCTTTACATTCGATGCGCCCATTAGAATTAATTTATTGGCTACACATATTAACTAAATTCAATTTTATCACATCACATGAAATAAAATTGCAGTTACCGCACAAAAATGCATTAAGTAGGTGTACAAAATATAAATTACGTTAATACTATTGATTAATCGGGTTATACGCCTAGAATTTGAAATGCGCCATTATTACAGTTATTCGCTTGAAGAAAACGATAAGTAAAAATGTAGCATAGTAGAACATCAAAATCACCGCCATTCCATTATTTGAATAAAAATAAATATTCACTATAATTTAACCGTGTGTTCCTTCAGGGTGGACAACGCGGCTTTAATCATAAAACTAAATAATAACACTGCATGTGACTAATATGCCGTATAAATACAGTTAATTCCTACAATATCCCTGTTGTTTATTTGTTTCTCATACATTGTAAATGTGTGGCATCGTAAATGGAGTGTAATTATATAGTATTATGATGTAGTATTATACGTGCAGATAGTATTAAGGAGTGGTTCACATTCATTCAACATCCATTTGTTCTTGTGTTTGTTGCGCATCGCTGGGCGCGGTGCCGGCGTCAGGGTGTCCGTCGCCCGCAGTAGGATTCGCCGGCGGTGGGGTCTTCTCTTTAGGTTTAGGTTTGTTTAACACTGGATTCACAGTGTTCTCAAAGGTCTGGAAACATCAAACATGCTCAAGTTTATTAAGACGTAAAAAGTTGCTGGATACTAATAGAAAGACCTCTAACGGGTTCAAGTTTCTTAATCAGCACAGTATGAACTATTACAGTGTGGTTAATAAAGAGTGTATACCTGTCGTTCCTGGCGGATCTGATGCGTGGTGTGTGGCGGCGGCTGGTGACGGGGCGTGTGTGCCAGAGACTGGCGAGCGCTCTCCAACCAATTCAACGCATTCTTCGCAGCTTCAGCCACTTTCTGCATGTCAGCGTCAGCCAAGTGAGAATACTTTACGTCACCAGCTCTGAAAATAATAAAAACGCCTCAAAATTACGAGATCAATTTATACAAGCATAGCTATTCACAAAGCTACTACACGGTTTGGTACCGTATCGAATGTTAATGTTATCGACGAATTTCTATAATCGCTATTCACAAATCCGAAACCGTACAATTTTGACAGTTCATATACGGTATGAAGACATCAATTCTTCCGACAGGTATTTGCTGTCGGAAGTGTTATCGAATAAAAAATATTGTATGAAAAGAATAATCTAAGCAATAAGTGTCAAAACACGGCCCCGGGCAAGGTCCTCATGCCCTTGCATGAATGCAAAGAGTATCTGCCGCTGCTCCAAAGACACTCTTTTCTGAAAATATGCATTTTCAATATTAGGTACCACTTTTTATTAAATGAAAATGAGCAAATAGTAATTTGTTTAAATACTGATAAAATACATACAACCATTTTTCTGTAAATTAAAAACAAATTTTTCACTTCTCAATTATTATTATTTTATTCGCTCAAAGGGCAGGCTATAGTCTTTCGACCATACCGCCTTGTCTTCAGTGTAGTTCTCAATTATCTTTAAAGCTCAAAACAAGATTCAGAAAAATAATTATTCTAGATTTTTTGGGTTGCTTAGTACCTATCAATAACACATGTTGCGGGAGATTTCCTAGTGAATCAACAACTCTCTTAAACAAAAAAGGTAACTTACTTGTATAAGTCAACAGCTTTGTTAGATAACTGGATTGCTCTTGCGAAGTCGTCTAGCGCTCCTGGGCGCAGTTCAAACTCCAAACGCCGTTGTTTGATAGGTTCGCCTTCTGTTCTCAACTCCGTCAGTTTATCACTGTACACCTGGAACGAAATACGTCAGTAAGATGATTTTGTTGCATCAGGTTTTAACACGATGGATGAGTTCTAAGATAGAAACAAACAACACAGGATGTAGGGAACACGGCCGCTAGTAGCGAGTTCCGCCCTGTTACCATACCACACAATATGAACAAACGATTTTGTTTCTTTTAGAGTACTTATCTCACCTGTCTGTGTTGATCTTCGCCTTCGTCGTAGAGCCATTGTTCCAGAGCGTCCAACTGGTTCACAAGCCGGTTGCGGTTATCTTCCGCTATGAAGTCGTGCAGGGTTTCGCCCTCGGACAGTTTACCGCGCAATTCGTAAACATATTCCTCCAAAGCATTGCGAGCATCTGCCCGTTCTTTTTCCTGTCTATCTTGAGCTTGCATTTTACCCTGGAAACAAGTAATCCGAAATAAGAGGAAATGTGGTAGGTCTGTTCTCCATAGAAACGCTCTCGCCAGTTTTTTTTCTGGTTAATGACCATAAAGCAATGATTATTCAGAATAGTATATATTAACTACTTCTATGTCCTATGTTTTCCTTTTTGATGTACTTAACATTATTTTTATAAGCATTAGAACCCTCAAAAATGCCGATTTAAACCGCTGCCAACAGATGCCTAGTGTACAAATTTGACAACTATTAATGAAAAATAAAAACATAGCGACACAATATTTAACCTTCTTATTCAGTTTATGAAGTATTTTTTAAATTGGTCCAATATTGGAGGAAATAGGCGAGAGCCAAACCTTGAATTATGACTTTTTAATTGAAAAAGTCTCTCTGACCGCATTTCCTCTTATTGAGAAAAGCGATATAGGTTTGGTCCATGTATTACACAACATTACTTATTAAGGTGGATGTTTCGATGGGCCGTCCATACATTTTTCTTCCGGATTATACGCTAAACATAGACGCTCTTTGTTGAAAACGTATCATTTTATCACTTTTCTATAATGAAATGTCACCGCGATCGACCTTTTTAGGAAATATCTTACATTATTTACTGAGGAAAACGATCGTGAAATCCAGACCAAATTTGACATTTGCGTACTAGTGTGCGTGAGTTTTGACAGGCAAACTAACGCGCCATGATTGCGATAGCTTAGAAATAAGAACGCTAGATGGCGTGCATGCGTTATTGTAATTCTGTTAAATCAATATAATACGTAAAATAATTGATTTATTTCCTTTCCTACCTTTCATGAATAGGTTCACCAAAAAAAACTTTCTAATTAATAATATAACTGACGACCTTACCAACGTAAATAACTTACATACATAATATTGTTGTGTGGCAACATAAATATCATTATTCGTAGATAGGGTTTATGCGACGTTGCCGTACTTCTGTGCTGTGTTCGCAACCTTGCTTGACCTACCGTCATTGAAAGAATTACGAAGAAAACGTTGCCAATCTTCTTTCGCTTGATCGACATTTGATAAAATACAATTTTGAAGCTCGCTTGTATGCAATAGTATTGGCACGCGGAATTTCTCGCGTGTTATTTTTATTTTGTATGCATTGTATTCTCATTGATTCAAATTGCAATATTTCTAGTATGTTATTGCAATTTATTGTAGGTACCTATAGTAATAATGATTCAAGATTCGCAATTTTATTTTAAAAGTAGGTAAGTAGGTAGGTACCTCTCTTTCGGCGGTTTTAGAAACAGCAAGTTGGCCCGTGAGTTAGGTTTTAGACGCTGAAATCCCGTCACAATACTAATTACTTACCTATGTCTCAATTATATAAGTACAAAGTCAGTGGTTATTAAAACTTAATTGTGTTTGTACCTGTATTTTTTGGTCAACAATAAATTAATTAAGTAAGTACATATTATAATTCGGTAACCTAAAGAGTTTGCAAACATTTGCAAAATCGAAGTAGGTCCCTACAAAATAGAATACCTTTTACGCATTATTGTAAACAGTTTCAGACAAACAAACATTATTTTAGTTTGATAGATAAGTCGCATCGGCGCGGCGCAAGGTCCCGCACAGTGGACTGAAAAACAAGCTTCCCTATCTTAGGATTTATGAAAAATAAAATGTTTTCAAGTATAAAGTTTTGTCGAGTAGGTACATTAACACGTTGGCTGCCAGGCAACAGACACAATAGAAAATCTATTGTTCGCGGTCACCGGTGACCGCGTTGGCAGTCAATGCCTTAAACATTGAATAACATAGTAGTTACGTTTTTTTTAGAATCTACACCTACCCTAACCAATGATTGTCAATGACCCTAACAAAATTACTTCATATATTTGAAATGTATGAAAAATGGAATTTGTTTTCCTCATAACTTTTTTTGTCTTGGATTCTAAAGCTGAAACTTAGGTATTGTTGCCGAGCCCTATACCAACGCCACCTGACATTTGACCTTGACCCCCAACTTCCCCGTTCAAAAGATATGAATGAATTAAAAATGCTTATTTGGACGATGTTGTAATAGGCGATAGGCGGTAATAGTACCTCAAATAATCAATTTGTTATTATTATTTTACCCAGTATGATAGGTACCTGAAAGACAACAAACCTATATGACGATCTTGACGAAAAGCGTACTTATTTATAACGTACCTATGAATAAATTAATAATTGGTATAAATTTAAAAAAAATTGTAAATCCTATTGGGCAGCTTGTTTTTCCGTCCACTGTGCGGCGTAGGTACATCCCAGTGCCTAGCTAGCTAGCTAGACCTCCCTCAGCGGCAGTGATGCATGGACCTACCTTGTGGGTGCGTTCCGAACCTTGACTTTTGTTTTGAAATCATTGATTCAGAAACAAACAAATGATTGAGTTACTTACATCAAATTAATAAACGTGATTTATTGTTTGTAAGTAAAAGTTTATCTAATCTGTTTTTTTTTTCTTATTCGTCGAGCAAAATTCTAACAGGAATGTAAAGATAAGTAAAATTTTACATTTATTTTTATTGTTCTAATTTCTGTAACGAGTTCAGAACGTAACCCTTTCATAGATCTGTAATCTCTCTAGAGTAATTATGTTCCTTGTCTGTAATAATAATCTCATTACATACGGTTGTGAAATTCGATACTATTCAATTTTATTCAAATACTGAGTGTATAAAAGTAACATTCATTTGTTTTTCTATATTTTTTAGGATTTCATAAAATACGTTGTGTGTTGACAAAAGTTTAGGTACATTCGTAAATCGTATTACACTTACAGGCTTACAGCCGTTTGAAAGTTTGGCGTTCTGAAGAAACCACGATGTCAGTGAATGAAGAAATCCTCATAATTGGTTACATGCTCTGTGATTTAGTGTATGTATCAAATAATAAGCATGATTGTACTTGCTGAATACTGCGCGTAAAAGTGACACTACATGTGCTCGTAAGTATGGTCATTACATTTTGATTTGTTTCTTTCAGTACACAGAGTACCTACACAGCCAAAAACATCACGTGTAAAACCAAAATACAGAACGCCACCTGCTACGATACCTTACATACTCCGTTACTAAACACATTTGGTTCTGTATGAACTTTTATTATGTGCAATATTTACAAGTGTTGCTTTTCACTTCCAGGCCTGCATTATTGGTAATGAAACTAAGAAATGTCTATTTCTTGGTGTTCGAAACAAATATTGTTTTAGATGTCAATATTATGAAAAAAGAAACATGGACATGAAAGCACATAATTGCTGCAAAAAATTTACTGGACCGTCTATAGCAATGGAATCACACATTATTATGGAAAGGCTTTCAAAAGAGTGAAGAAATGCATCAACTTCACTATTTGAGTTTTATTGGAGACGGAGAATCCCCTGTGTTTGTAAACTTGAAAGAGAAAGTGTCATAATATGGGAACATAATAAAAAATATAGAATGCAAGAATCATGTAATCAAAAACTATAGCAGTGCATTATACAAGGTAAATAAATAAATCAAATTTGTTTAGACATCTCAAGATCAGTGAAGCATATTCTGTATTCATATTTGTACTTGGTTTAGATCTTGGACAACACTAAGCTCCCACTTTATGGGTGAAATATTTTGAAGCCAAAGGTGATGAAGCTTACACTAGTGGCACGGAGAGTTATAATGTGTAGCAGTGAGAGTGCTGCTATGGCAGCAGATTTGAGAAATGGCCCGCTTCATGTATTTGGAGTACATGAAACTGTAAGGATTATTACTGCATTGTCAATAAAACAGCTGCAAATGGAAGTAAAAACAAGGAAGAAAATCTCGTAGAAAGTCTGAAAAATACTGCTCCAGAGGTGTGGGCTCTAATTTATGCAGCCAATTGAAAAAATTGCTTTTCAAATTGTTGTTTGTCAAATGAGAAAACAAATGCGGCAGAAAACTATGAGCATAATAAATAAATTCAACTGTGGTAAACGAATTAGTTTAGGAAGAGGGGGGTTTATACAAGCGTTGTGTTTGTACCAGTAAAAAATGCTTTGATTATCATGGTACAGTATTGTTTCTTTGTATGTTACATAATCATCTGTTTATATTTTATTGATATTTTCTAGTAAAAAATATTTTATTTTCAGGATTATCGCTTTCTACTGGACACAAATGGCATGAAGTTGCATGGAAAAAGCAGACCACACAGAGCCCAGGGACACATTTTAAACATTACATACTTCGAAAGGAACAAAGCAGAATGCAACGACACGCAAACGATTGTTTGCTCCAAGAGAGAAAACCAAGGTGGACAAGCACTATGGAAATGAAGCTTGTGACCCAATTGATATACAGTGTGAAGAACGGTTAGCAGAATTCCAAAAGTCACCAGAAAACATAGCTTTGATTGAAATGTCTACTGAAGGACAGCATGAAAATGGTTTATATATTACTCATAGGAGTGACCGTTTGACTGCTAGTCAAATTTAAATGGTTAGTTGTGTGGTATAATTTTGTTAGCAGAAATGTACTTATACACATATATACATTTGCTGGTAACATTGCGGTATTTTATTGAATACCTACATAGACAATGCTGTATTTAAAAATTACCCATAATTTATTTTTATTTTATCTGGACTTTTATGTTTACAGATTTGCAAACGCCGTATTACCACTCCATGTCACAATCATGTAAAGGATATTCTTTAGAAAAATTAATATTTGTACAAAAAACATGTTATATGGGCAACAAAATGAGAATGTGGCAAAAAGTATGTTCATGCAACAATATAATAAAATTGTGAGGCCTTCCGGTCTTTTTATTGATGAAGAATTTGGATGTTTAGCTGGTAGTCCAGATGGTAAGTTTTTCTTTATCAACATTTAATTTTATCTATTTATTTAGCAATTGTGTAAAATTATAATGCTAGCTATAATCGCAAGAGACCAAGAATTACGAGCACGATAGGCGATTGAATTTCTTGTATCAAATCATAAAAAGAGCTCCATTGTTTTATATTTTCTTTCAATTTGTTACAGGTATAATTGAAAATGAGAAAGCTGTTATTGAGATCAAGTGCTTTCCATCATTGGCGAGGGGAAATGAAAGCCTAGAGGCAGCTGCACTAGAAAAGAAAAACTTTGCTCTAAAATTACAAAATAAGGTTTTAGTTATGAATAAAGTATGATTATTACTATCAAGTAAATTGATAATTTCTATTGCATGTCCACTTTATAATTTATTTCAGTATCTTGTTTTCTCTTTATATTACTTTTTATTTGTATTTATTATAAAATCAAAAGGCGTATTTTTGTAGTAGTTTGTTTAGAATCAACATTATCATTGTACATTATTACTTTTATTTGTAAGTATTTACTATAAAATGAAAAGGTGAAATAATACTTAATTATGTAAGTATAACCACCTGGTGAAGTCAATAAGCTGATCTTTAGATTTTTATTTTTCTAAAAACCTTGGTTGATTACTTTGACATTATAAAATATTTTTTCCTGGTTATGATCGCATACTAAATTGTATTTTATTTATTTGTTGTTATCTTTTGTTTTTTTCTTGTATGTTACGTGTAATGTCTGTAATTATTGTAATAATTGGGCTATAAATTTAATCATTTATCAAGCATCATTTGTGTCACTTCAAATACTTTCATTTGATAATTAATTAGTGTAAGGTAATAAAATAAAACTATCTTTATAAACTGTATGCTCAAGTTTTTGTAACTGAACAGACAGCTGTGCTGCTGGGGAGTTTGTTGCGCCACTTCTTTTCTCCAGCTAGAGCCAGGAAGTGGTGAAGGGCGGGCGTTTTGGGGGGACTGCCTTATTGTAATTTGACTGTCTTATTGTAATTTGACAGTCGAAAAGTGCTGATTCTCAGCCTAGTTTGAATAAATTACATGATTTTATATAAATATATCTTTTATTACCCTATCATCATACTCACGCCTTCTTCCCATGGGGGTAGGCAGAAACTATAGAACGTCACCTGCTACGATCCTTACATACTCCTATTGTCTCGTTTACGTTCATAAATCTGGTCATACACGCACGCCGGTTGCGAGTACTACGCACGCAGAGTATTCACACCACACACGCTTGAAAGGAACGCATTTCATTTTTAATTTTTTTCCTTTTATAATCCTAAACCGTAGCAGGTGGCGCATTTTTTTAAATACACGCCACCTAGTGGTCAATTATTGTAACGTACTAGCTTACGTCTGTGTGTGTAAACGACCTGTATTCAATGGCAGATTTTATTTTCGGATTATGTGTCGAATTGGGTGGGTTTTGAGGCAATGTTATGACCAAATTCAATAAAGTGTAATGTCCGATAACCGCGTCTACTACTTCTACGACTTATTAATGTGGCAATTACACATAAAATCAAATAAAATATAAATATGGACTTCAGCGCCATCTAGCGGGAAAATGGCCAAGAGCAGATCGCATGATCCGCCTTAACATTAAAGTGCAAAACTAGAACGACTAAATAAACGTTTCACAATTAAATCAATAATTACCTCTTGTTCCATGTATCCATTCAGATCATGTTTACCAAGTCCATGTGTCTGAGCATCAATGGGCAGTTCAATCGTTTTAACAAGAACCTTCTTGGTCTTATCCTTAGATTTATCCTTTTTATCATCAGCATTTTCCTGCAAATAAGCACACAAGTTCAAATCTAATAAATTTAAAATGTATTCCCCACCACCATCACTGCTTGGCTACTTGCTTTTTTAAAATATGCATTTCATAGAAGTTCAAGTGTATATCAAGCAGTGAGGTGACCCATTTGCATTCATTTCAAAATTCTATGTTAAATACCTTTTTTAACTTATCATTTAATTATAATAAGAACATAAAAAACTCAAACTTCGCAAGTCCGACAAACTCCAGGGTTTCTGCAGAACGAAAAAGCAGGAAAAACGAAATAATCAACTTCAAGCTTGACAAAAACATGCGTGGACACAGAGATAAAGTTTAAAAGAACAAAAACAAGAAGACATTGCATGAGGCAATAGTAATCTCATGACACAAGAAATTTGTGCAAATGGACCTCAAATTGAGGGTGGGGACGAAACAATATTTTGTGATGTCTGCTGCCAGAAGTTTGCAAAACAGAGGACTTATGATTGAATAGCGTTAGAATTTAAAAAAGAACGTTATGAAGAGAAGGCGGGCAACAAACAACACGGGACTGGACACACGCGCTACCGACACGTACCCCGCTGAACCACTGTCCTACTTTCTGTGTCCACGACTGTTTTTGTTGAGGCTCCCCCTTCATTTCGTCGTCTCTCACCTCTTGGTTTTCGGGACCATTTTGTTGCTGATCTTGGGCGGCGCCATTAGTATCCATAGCAGCATCTTGTCCCTGAGAATTTTCACTTGTATTCTCCATATCTACATTGTCATTTTGAGCAGCATCTTGTTTCTTTTCAACAAGGGAAGCAGAGGCGACAGTTATTATGCCATGAATGTTCACTCTAACTTTGAGTTTTACTTTCTGCGACTCTCCCTCAGCTGTTGGCTGAACATCTCTGATATGCCACTGACCTGTAATTGTTGATAGAATATGTAAAGCATTCATTTTCAATATACCCATCATATTACACAGTTCACAGCTATTAAGGATGCATTACATACCAATGAAAGTGTCTGGGAAGGGCACTTGATCAGAATAGTAAGCACTGACGGAGAAAGGTTCCTTTCTGTAGAAAGTCAGCATCTTTGAGAATGGAGCAGGATGGAAGGCGGAGAACACCTGGAAATAAATAAATATTGATATAATAACTTTTCTACAAAAAAAATAACCGACTTCCAAAAAAAACACTCCTCCTTTTTTAGAAGTCGGTTAAAAACATAAGTGACCACTGATAAAACGTAAGTATAAATGAAATTATAAGTGACATAGTCATTATTATTAACAAGAATTTTTTACAATTGCATACAGTTTTATTTTGGGTTACACTGTACTTTTTTGTTCACTCACAGATTTTAATGCCGAGTTGTATAATACAACTAAATAAAAAAAAACACACGATGAATGGGCTAATTAGTAAATTATAGCCATAAAAATTAAATAAAAACTTTTTAACAAAAAAATTTAACCGCCGAAAAAACTAAAAAGTCGGCGCCAAACATCAATGAACAAAGATTGATTCCGCATTTTTCTTTTTTGACATGCGGCAAATGCCGAACCAACGACACCGATTTCCGAAATTAAAGTTATTTTTCACGAAGTCGGTTTTTTAGTGATCTTTGTTCATTTATTGTTTGGCGCCGACTCAAAATTACTTAGGTATACTTACATTAGTTTAAAAACTTAGTTATTAAGGTTAAATAATAAAGGTTTATTATTTTTTGGTTTTCAGTTTTTTCGGCGGTTTCATTTTTTAAAAACATTTAAAAAAAAAAGTTTTTTAAATTTTGTTGTCATAGCGACGGCAATTCCATTAAATATTCAACTCCCACGCGAGGACATGATAAAGATCTATATAAAATAAATACTCAGTTTATTTTGTCTGCCGTAAATAACATTGTCTATTAATATTGCTATTATTTATTTATGGTCTATTTTAGAACAAATTATTGCTTAATAAAATAAAGCAGCCCTGCTTTAGAATAAAAAATGAAGAATGATAGTTTCTCAGGGTGAACTTAAATCACTCGCGATAGCTTTGTATTATATATTTTTAGAGTAAAATAATTTTACCATTATGTGAATTGTAATTGTGAACAAACTAAAAGCATTTCAATTTAACCAATTACAGATACTTTTTCGTCAAGGGCTTGAGTTTGATTCCTGAGGAGAGCAACAGACAAGAAACTACATAAACATTATGAACAAGTGTCAAGTGTACTGACCTCCATGTCTCCATCCTCTCCCTTTGTGGCGTCCCAGGCAAGGCGCACGGCGTAAGGCTGCACGTCGGTGACGCTGAACTCACGCACGCGAACCGCCGGGCTCAGCATAGCGCACTGGAGCGCACAGCCACGGGACACAGCTTCGTCCTAAAGTATTACATGCACATTTTTGCATAGGTCTTAGGAGAGGAATGCCAAACGTTGAATTGAAAGGGGTTTAGACTGGAGTCTTCTCTAAACGTCGGCAACGGTAGTGCCCGGGAACATACTGATGTGGTCTCTAAGAACGCTCACTGCAGCTTGAATTATACTCTGATTTTTACGCTGACACCAGATGTCACTGATAGCGTTTAATAGGAGACTAGCTGTAACCAGCAGTACCACAAGGGTCAAAACCAAAATTTTGTACTATTTCATAACAGTTTCATGTCCACCGACTGTTCCATATTCCTAACAAAATTCTGTAATACGAATGCTATTTAAAAAAATGGATTTCATAGCGGAATACTTCCATAAATTCAATATTTAATTTATTTGTTGGTGTTTTAGTGATATTTAAGAAATAACGCATTATTTTCTAATAAAATACTTTTTTTTAAACTTACTACTTTCAAAATTGACGGAAATGTCATGCCATTGCACCACCAATCACTGCGTGGCAGCCATATTGTTGTAGTGTCAAGCAAGTCAAAGGTGTAGTGTGTGGAGTGAAAAAAAAACATTTATTGGTTTTTCCTTGATAATTCCTAAAAAAATAACATGTAAGTACGAGGGTCATTCAATAAATACTTAGCCTACAAAAAGTAAACGAAAATTTTGGAAAAGTGGCAATTTATTTTTCAACATAGTCTCCTTTTAGTTCGATACACTTAGCCCAGCGATGCTCCAACTTTTTTAACCCGTCCAAAAAATAGTTTTTGTCAAACTCTGCAAAATAGGCCTCCGTGGCGGCGATGACCTCCTCATTTGATCCATATCTATTCCCAGCGAGTGATTTTTTCAGATTAGGAAACAGAAAGAAGTCACAAGGGGCCAAATCTGGAGAATACGGTGAATGGGGCAGCAATTCGTAGCGTAATTCGACCAATTTGGCCATGGCAACGGCAGACGTGTGAACCGGTGCGTTGTCGTGGTGAAACAGCACTTTTTTCTTCGCCAGATGGGGTCGTTTTTTCTTTAATTCGGCGTCGAATCGGCCCAATAAATCGGCATAGTAAAGCCCTGTAATTGTTTTATCCTTCTCGAGGTAATCGATGTAAATCACACCTTGTGAATCCCAGAAAACGGTAGCCATAACTTTTCCGGCCGATTTTACAGTTTTCGCCTTCTTCGGAGCACGTTCCCCGGTCTGGATCCATTGTTTTGATTGCTCCTTGGTCTCTGGTGTGTACCAGTGGATCCAGGTTTCATCGATGGTCACAAAACGACGCAAAAACTCCGCTGGATTTCGCTAAACAGCGCCAAACACGTCTCCGATGTGGTCTCACGGTTGCGCTTGTTTTCTGGTATGAGTAAACGCGGCACCCATCGCGCCGACAGCTTTCTCATGCCGAGTTCCTCGTGAAGAATATGATGCACTGTTCCTTCTGAAATGCCTACAGTCTCAGCTAGCTCGCGAACCTTCAATCGGCGATCTGCCAATACGAGATCATGGATTTTTTTAATGTTTCCTCCGTAGCAGCTGTTTTCGGTGCACCTGGACGTGGTTCATCAAAAACCGACGTACGGCCACGTGCAAACTCGTTGAACCAATTCTTGACGGTGGCCATCGATGGAGAAGAGTCACCGTACACAGAATCCAAGCGCTCTTTTATTTCGATGCGCGTTTTCCCTTCCAAAAATAGGAATCGAATCACCGAACGATATTGCTCTTTTTCCATTTTTGTAAAACCGATCGACACGTTCGCTTCCATAAGTTGTCAAATTAAAACAAATGAAGGGATTGGAATGAAAAAATGAAAAAAGAATTAAAAAAGAATGTGCTACACTGTGGTAAAACTCTTTTGAAACTACAGCGCCCTCTGGCGATGAGGCTAGGTACTTATTGAATGCACCTCGTATGTTTGATCTAAATCTTATTATCGGAAAACTATTTTGTTGTGCTATTCAGTGGCTTACGAGCTGTAATCATTAAGTGAATAGTGAAAGCACTCCAAAAACATCGTCCATGTTTCCGTTATGTTACATTTTTATGTTACGTTACATAAAAATTGCATTAAGGTGTGTTCACAAAGACAGGCATGTACTTTTTATAAGTTATATTATCATTTACAAATATTTTTCTTTACAATATGTTTGGTTACCGGTTACGGATATTAACAATATTTATTTTATAATTATGCATTTATTTTAAGAAAAAGATTTTAAAGAAAATTAATATTTTACTCAAGTATCGCCAAAACAAATTTTATTAAACCACATGCAGCCGGATAAAATGGCCGCCATTCGCGGGGTGTTGGGTTAGGAATTTCTATAAACTTGGATTTGTCGATAAAAAATCCATACTAATATTATAAATTATGTTATGTTATGTTACCTTTTCACGCCTAAACCACTGAACGGATTTCGATAAAATTTGGCAGAGAGATAGATTGCATCCCGGAGAAGGACATAGGGTAGTTTTTATCGGCATACCTCGCGGGCGAAGCCGCAGGCGAAAGCTAGTAGTATATAATATGCCCTAAAGTATCGGTAACCGTTAACCAAACACATTGTAAGTTTAAATAAAACAAATTCGATTCGGTTACACAATTTATAACATAAGAACCGCTGGGCCGATTGGATTTGTCTTGTTCGTCGGGTCAGCTAGTTTATCATAATATCGGATTTATCGAAACCTGTTACTGAAACTCATACCGATTTTGTGTTTGGTTCACAGATAATATAATATGCCTTTATCGGCTGCAGAAAGGCAGAAAAGGTATCGAGAGCGGTTTAAAAATAATTATCCCGAAAAATGAAATCGAATACAGGACAAAAATTTGACCAGAGCAAAAAAAAAATTACAAAAAATAGGAGAGCTATCAGACGAAGGGAAGGAGACCAGACGAAAGTAGTGGAGGAATTTAAACTTAAAAGAAAAACTTAAATGCGTCGCAGTGGGGGTTTTTTTTATGTCAATCTTACATTACAGATTGTTTCATTTTTATTATGAAAAAAAATAATTAAAAAAAAATACTTGACTGTTTTTTCCTTACATTATGAACACAGCCCTTATTTTCCTTTATGTTACTTTTATGTTACTGTGACATAAAAATACTTAAGTAATTGAAATGGTACAAAATTTTGGTTTTGACCCACAATGTAAGATCATAAGGTGACAGTAGCAAATAGCTTTAAAATTCACGAAATAAACGAATATGTGGTGGATTACGGCCCATTCCCTCTCACTGAAAGGAAGCCTTTGTTACAGCAGAAGGATCATTATAGGCTGATTATTATTATTTATTTCTTATGTCTTTTACATATCTCGGGACCCTAGGGACCCGGACCTTTCAAAGGCATACATACCAGGGCCCGAAGCCAACTCGCAGAGACGGCTTAGACAATTTTAAATGATAAGGAAGCAACAACCGACGATTATCTATGTATGCACTATGCAAGTGCACCCAAGGACAACCCCCAGTTAGTGCTGGACTATTGTAGGATATGGGAACAAAATATATTGGGCTATGGGTTTGGGTTGTCTATAATGGATTGGTAACCTTGAACTATAGAAGGATTATGTCCCCTGCCTGACCAATGATAATAATATTCACAGATATAATGGCAGGGGGGGTGTCTTGCACACTCAATAATGGACCTCCGAAAACGGTCTCTAGCACAATAGTGTCGTAGCGACAAGGGGGCAATATGTCCTGAGGTGCTTATGAGAAGTGGAGCAGTATTCCACGGCTATCAGGACAATCCAATACCAGCATCTTACTGGAATACTATCTTCCTCCGAGCACATTTGCTCTTGCGAATATCCACTCAAGACGGCCAATAAAGGTAAACCCGAGGTGAGGAACAAGACTTCTCCCGGGAGATAGGGTCCATGGGGTTGCTACTGCCCAACAGCTCGCCACATGCTGCCCTGTGGGTTTTTTTTTGTATTTATTTATTATACATTTAGATAAATATGTTACCTGATTTAAAGTGGTTGAGGCATGCTTGTTAAAGACTTGTTCAATCAAGTTTTTGACTGCAGGGATTCTGGTAGATCCTCCAACAATCTCCACGGAATGAATGTCTTCAGGCCTCAGCTCTGAAAATATGATACATGATAATTATGTTAATGCAAAGAACTGATTTTAAAAAATGTTTTAAAAGTTTACAAATTTATGGCAGTGCAGGAATATTTTGAACAATTACTTACTAGCATTGTGCAGTATAGCTCTCATAGTTCTCTCAATGCGTGTGAAGGTCTCAGCACAGATCTGCTCCATCTGGGAGCGCTGCAAGTCGCTGGACACGTCGCGCTCCTCCATGAAGCACTCAATGTTGATGGGCAGGCGAGTGCTGTTAGCTGACATCTGCTTTTTCAGTTTCTCAACTTCTTGAAGAAGTCGAAGGAAAGCCCTGATAATAATAGAGATATTTTATTATTTTTGAATTCAATACAATAATTACATGGTGTTATTAGTGTAGTATGGTACCTAAAATTAAGTTCTGAAACTAAAATGGCTTCTAGTTTTGCACATTGCACACAATAAGGATGTGCTAAATTTCCTGCTCATTGAAAATGTTAAAAACATAATTTACTTGCAAATCTAAAATGCTTATTGATGTCTTGATAATTCCTATTAATTGACATGTAGTAATAAAATTGCACCTTAATTTGTAATTGTACCTTTGATTTTTCCTAGCATCCAACTTTAATCTACTGAAGATATCTTGGCAGAAATACTCAGCCAGTGCCATATCAATGTCCCTTCCACCACATTGAGCATCAGTTGATGTAGCCAGGACACGTAGTTTACCCTTGTTGAAGGCACATGCAGACACCTGATGACCAAAAAAAAAAAAGTAAGAATCTACTACTCTTATTCCTAGCTCTATCAATATTTAATAGAGATACTAATAAATAATTACCTGAAGTGAGCTATGTCCAAAGTCAACAAACACTACATTCTTTGGTTTCTCCTCAGGCGCCGGTAAGTCTTGCTTATAGATACCATAAGCCAAAGCAGTAGCAGTTGTTTCATTCATAAGGCGCAATACATTCAGTCCTGAAAATTCATGTATTTGTAAATTGATTCACATATTTTTATAAATTAGTTTTAAGGACTTATCTGAAGTCGTTTTAGTTGTAAGGACTTAGCTGAACTGTAAAATACTAGCAGGCCTCCGAAATAAGTTTGTGGTATAATATTTAGTTGTATGGTTTACTGATAAACTCTACCACTGAATTACAATAACAGAACCGCAGTTGTATGTGATATAAACCAATTATTCTGCTATGAAAAGTTTAAATTAACCTAATTTAATCTAACTAGCCTGTGTTGTCCCACTGCAGGGTAAAGGCCTCCATCTACCTTTTCCATGCAATTCTGTCTTTTGCTAGTGCTGGCCAGTCATTTCAGTAGGAGTATAGGTACCTAATACTGGAGCAATTTTGAAAAAGTCTCACATACCTGCAATACTGGCAGCATCCAATAAAGCATTTCTCTCAGAGTTCGTGAAGTAACTAGGCACAGATATGACACAGTCATTAATTGGTGTCTGTAATGCTATGGTTGCACTATCTTTCAATTTCGTAAATAGCATAGCCGTTATCTGAAAATGACACAAAAATATAACCATTCATGTAAATCTTGTGTCTGTGATATGTAATTCACTACTTATTTGTAACAAAATGATAGATAATAATATGACAAACAACAATCACACATTGCCGTATGTCAAGGATAGTTTTATTGTAATCCTTAAAACAGATAGTGGAGTCTATTTTCCGTTTTATGGATTACAATGTAAAACTACCATTTGTTATAATATTAACATATATTCTTGTGGAGCACAACATAACATACTTATTATCTGCATTTTCATTCTAAAATAAAAGAAATAACCAAACAAACAGCGAGTTGTTGTCTTAACTTATCATGATCCTGTAGGACTATTAAACTATTAATTATAATATTACCTGTTCTGGAGTGAAAACATTATCTTCACCCAGGTAGTTGACTCGGATGCCAATTCCATCATCAGGTCTTTGTTCAACCTTGAATGGGAAATGTTTCAGCTCTTTCTGAACATAAGGGTCAGAGAATTTTCTACCTAACAGTCTCTTGAAACCAAATACAGTATTCTTCATATTTGTAACCATCTGGTTCTTTGCAGCCACACCTAATATTCGATTTTTCGATGAAAACGCCACACATGATCTATAAATACAATTTATGTCACAATTTTAAAGGAAGCCTTATCATAACTGCTAATAAAACTGTTTATACTTAAAAGAAAAATGTTCCCACAAAGGATTTTTTTAACCATGGTTGTGTACAGTCCCCGGCACGTAACTTGGCAAGAGTTGTTAGATGTGTTTTTCCTTTCTTTAACTTTCTTGTAAACAGACATGTTTAAAAAAAAAATCTTTAGCAATAACCATAGCTTAATGACAAACAATAAAAGTGACCATATTATTGTTGCACTAAGTGTACATGACATGCGCTAACTTACTCCCACTACACCAAAACCTTGCCAAGTTACATGCCAGCGACTATACAACTATTTTATCTCATGATAATTTTAGGGACAGGCTGTTGTATGGGCTAGGGTTCCCCCTAGCCCATGAAATTAATCAATTAAATATGTAGTTTTATGTCACAGTCCAAATAAATTAGGGGAAAATTACATTTCATTTCTATTAAAATTTTGAGTTGTGACTAAACATGGGGCTTAATGCTTATTAATTTATTTGAGATGTTTTATTGAACAAATCTTTTTAGTTCTCAATGACCTCATACTCTCATAGAACTTTGAATATGATTACCTTTAGGTAAGGAACACATGGGAAAATAATGTTTTTTTTACATCTGTTCAAAATTAGGTCAGTCTGACATTAATTTACAAGTGAGATTGTAGACTTTCTTGTGATGTTCAAAGAAAGGAGTAAATATTGTAATTATTAGTAGAAACCTCTTTTCTAAATCATTTATAACTTTCAATCAAATCATTTAAAACTTTTTTTTAACTAAGTACTTATTTAGTTATGTTACATTACAAAGTACAACATAACCAATGAAATAATGAACTGACTTGTCCCAAACAATTTACTAAGTAAGATCTATACTAAGAATCCCAATTGAATTGGCAAAATCCAAGTGTGACTAACCTACAATGAAACATCAAAATTCTGCAAGGACATTGAAAACATGAAAATTGTATGAAAGTGCACAGATGAAATAGTATGACACTATTTCATAATCTTGGCTCGGTTAGATTATTGCAATGCTTAGGCAATGAATTCCATGTTCATAAAGCATCAAGAAAATAATGCATAAGGTTTGAACATGACAAGCAGATAATCAAATCAGATGTTATGAGCTTCTAAATTTCTAATGATTAATTGTCAATGGGCGAACCATATGACAGAAAAATTACAATATTCTACTGTAAATTATCAAGAATAACAATGTTTTGTACTTACGGAGTACCGCGGAGGCTGTAATCATTGGCTATTGTCTCGATACCACCTGCTTTAGCCACAGCGATATAACATGATTCATTACCGAAATCAATACCAATGACGGACATAGCGGCCATCGTGAACTAAAATTTGACTCAATTTATTACAAGAATATAGTTAAATCTTGCTTATCTTCCGAATCACACGAACAGAGAAACACGTTGCTGAACACGATAATCGATCAATCTATCGTACAAACGCCGGTTTATTGCCGCATAGTAGTTCCTTCATTCGTGCTGGTACCCGAATTTTCTAGAAGTGTGGCCAATAGTGCTGCCCAAGTACCCACCCAAAATGGAAATAATAAAGAAATAGTCGATTTTGAAAATATCGTTACCTCATTCAATCTGGATAAGACGTATTATCATATAAGAGCTAAAACTAAAAGTACTGATTAAAGGTGGTTTCGCACTACGTCGGATCCGAATCCGAGATATGGCGGTCCGAAGTGACCATAGTCCTATTTGTATGAGGTTGAGGCCGTTGAGAGGTTGCGCACTAGATCCCAACTTTTTCCGTCCGAATTTAGAACATTTCCAAATCGGATTGAAGTCGGATCTTTAATTCGGATTTGGATCGGATGTAGTGCGAAAACACTCTAAGAGTCTTAATGACAAACATATCATATCATATCATATCTATTCGTCGTCACATGTACAGATGTAAAACAACCGATTAATAAAATTTTGCCGTTTTAAACCCAAAATAAACCCTTTTAAACGATTGAAAACTCCGTAACTATGTAGGTAGCCTGGAGTGAGAAGCGTGCGTGTGCGGCGCGCGACAGTTTATGTATGTGACTGTGTGTGTAGGGTAGGCGAGCTGGCAACCAACGTTGTGTGTTTAGTCACGAGCAAAGAGTACTTTGTATATACGGAAAGTCACGAGTGACGACGAGAGTGCGAGAGTGTGAGTTTGCTTATAACCGTATCAAATAGATTATTTTTATCGTTAAAAACAATGTTTTTTTTTTTTTTATTTATCAACACAGAGTTTATAATTTATCAATAGAGTTTTTATAACTTAGTACGCTTGGTTGGATGGAATAACTAGAACTAAACCCGCTAAGTATAACATCAGTATAACACACAGTTAAAAAATCGTACTCCGTCTTATCTCTACCTCGGTAAAATCAAGAAAATGTAGTTGTATTTAAGAAAAACATAAAAAAGAAAGAAGAAAGTTAAAGTTCGCGAGCACTTTCGCAAGAAGCTGGCAGTATCATCACAACGGTAATATTTTCTCATTTTTTGTCTTATTTCTGTTTAGTAAGTATATTCATGTATGTATGTATATTTATTTGTGCTTATATTTATATGTAATTAGGTATATATTATATTCATATTTTTAATAGGTTTATGCGTATCTTTATATTTAAAATATTGATTCCTCAATTTTCATTATTGCACCTACCATTGTTTGTCTCTGCAACACCCAAAGGTTGACTGGTAGAAAATGCCTATGGCATTAAGTCCGCCTATGTACATTTTTGTGCTTACGGGTAAGACAGAGGTGTAGCTTTATTACACTACACCCACATTTCGCCAGTCATGTTTAAGTAATAGGGGGTGACTTATAATTAAAGAATACTTTATAATGATATCATTATTTTTTTCAAACTCGTCTAATTATCAGCATAGGAAATCACCCTACAGATTTGGTTCCAGAATGAAAAGACAGAATAAAACTTTTTTTGTATGGCTTTCGTAACTTAGCCCAAAATTAATGATGTCCTATTTCCACTGACTTTTATTGTATAACATAACTAGGTGCTTACTCTTGATGAATTTAATTCCGATAGATCGTCAGCAGTGCCTATGTCGCTTCAGGAATCAGGATCATCAACTTCTACAATCGCCCTACCTTAGTACTATTTATATAAATAAAAACATAGTCATAAACGCCAACCGTTTTAAATCGAAAAAAAAAAAGGTTTATTTCGGTTTTAAACGGATTGGTTTAATTGGTTTTAAACCGGTGTTACTTCTTTATCCACATGCGTTTGTGTAAGCGGTTTTAGTTTGACTCGCCTACAACCTACAACATAGATATGGATATCGCTATGTAGTCTGTGAACATAGGCGAGTTTCAGCGAGTATAGTCAGTTTAGGTTTAGTGTTACTGAAGGAAACATCCGTTTTTCAATACACTGCAGAAAGATGAATGTTGCCAGTAGCTACCCATCAAATTATAATGAATCATATTATGCCAGATCCATACGTTGGTCCAACCTCGACAAATATCATCACAAATTCCCAAATTCCCCCTAATAAAAATGAGGAAAACGCGTTTGACTTGGCGATGATGGCGGTTTGGAGGTCAGTCTGGAGAGCCTGCAATATTTAATTTATAGTCATAGAGCATGCAATCTGTAATGTATAGTCTATCCAATCGAGAACATCCATAAGATGGTGCGATTGTAGAAGTTGATGATCCTGATTCCTGAAGCGACATAGGCACTGCTGACGATCTATCGGAATTAAATTCATCAAGAGTAAGCACCTAGTTATGTTATACAATAAAAGTCAGTGGAAATAGGATATCATTAATTTTGGGCTAAGTTACGAAAGCCATACAAAAAAAGTTATATTCTGTCTTTTCATTCTGGAACCAAATCTGTAGGGTGATTTCCTATGCTGATAATTAGACGAGTTTGAAAAAAATAATGATACCATTATAAAGTATTCTTTAATTATAAGTCACCCCCTATTACTTAAACATGACTGGCGAAATGTGGGTGTAGTGTAATAAAGCTACACCTCTGTCTTACCCTTTGGGTAATACAGGTGTGAGGTTATGATAAATGTTATGTTTATTAGTAATCGCCAGTTTTTTAAAAACTTTCTCGAAACAAAAATATATTAACGTTTATTAAAGTTATAATGATGTTAAAGTGATTTCATTCCCTAGTTGCATCTGAAACAAGAAATGACTCATGATGGTAATATTGAAATTCTTTTTCAGTTTCACCAACCTATTAAAGTTAAATTGTAAGAAAATAATTTTGTGTGCTTTTCCATATTTTGAGCACTTGTCAAACAGACAAAACAACTACATTCACATGTTAAATAATTACATGCATTTCATAGTTAGTCACTATAGTGACAAGTTTATATTTTTTGATACCAACATTTTTGTTGATAAGCTAAGGTCGACTAGGGATACTGTGTATCTGCCCATTAGTTTTAGACGTCAAATAGCTAGGCTATTAGCATTTAATATTAACTCAGACATAATTAGTATGTCGAAGTCATCATTATGTGTTATGTTGAAATGTTAATGTGGTTAGCTCTGATAGTTTAAACTAGTTTGTAAGACAACAGAAGGTACCACTAACAGTATAGTTACACTTAATAACAAAAAGGTATTTTCTAGCACTAAAATTGTGAACTGTAGAAAAGGGGCTAAGCAGAAATCCTTGAAATTATTTCATCAAAATATTCAAGGTTTTTCTTCCAAACAATTGGAAATTGAGTTGTTTTTAGAAAAAACAATGTTTGACATTATTTGTATAACTGAGCATTGGTTAAAAGATTCAGAAATGTTAATTAACTATGACAATTATAGTGTGGCCAGTTGTTTTAATCGAAATTCAATGCTGCGTGGTGGTTCATTAATCCTAATTAAAAGTTGTATTAAATACAAACCTCGTAAAGACATACTTGATCTATCGGTTGAACATAACATTGAACTGTCTTGTGTTGAGCTAGATAAGCATGTTATAGTGTGCGTTTACAGACCCCCAAATTATCAAAACTATTCTATATTTGAGTCAGTAATGGAAGATGTTTTGGCAAAGCTTGCAACTGGTAATAAGGCAGTAATTATCTGTGGTGACTTTAATATTAACATTTTAGAAAATAATTTAAATACCAGTAGATTATTAAATTTGTTTAAATCATTTAATTTGTCAAATGTGTTTGTAGAACCAACCCGAACAACTACGACTACTGCTACATGTATTGATAATGTTTTTTGTTGCTGCGACTATTTAGATAAAGCCATTGTTAATTATCTCCCTTCTGATCACAGTGGTCAAACTGTAACCTTTGAGTCCAGCATGCCAATACAAAAAGTGCAGATCCAATCCAGACCAATAACATCTGTTAATTTAAATAAATTCAATAGCAGTTTAATTTGTAAATTAAGTAATCAGAACCTGACAGTGAACAATGTTAATATTTTGTATACAGAATTCTTTTCGGTTGTACAAACTGAGTTCAATAATTATTTTGAAAAAATCACTAAAAGTATCAGCCCTAAGTTTTTATTTTGTGACTGGGCAACTAAAGGACTTAGGAAAAGTAGGGAAAGACTTTTCGAGCTGTATGGCCTTAAGCCTTATATTAACACAGATACTTTTACTAAATATGTTGCTACTTACTCTAAAACTTTTAAGAACGCTTGTAAGGCAGCTAAAGCCTTATACATTAGCAACAAGGTTAAATCAGCAGACAATAAAATAAAGACGGTTTGGAAAATTATTAATAACGAAACGAACAGGAACAAAAAACATAATTCTGATTACACACTGCAGACGTCAAGTGGTCTCATTTGCGATAACAAAAATGTTGCTCAAGAATTTGTAAATTTCTTTACTAGTATCCCACTCAAAACAACTGAAACCTTAAATTCCTCGCCCTCGCTCGCTTTTGATTTAGTAAGGGCGAACGTTTCAGCCTGCCCGATTGAATTTAACTTTAGGCATATTAACCCCATAACAGTAATTAAAGCTTTTAAGCAAATTAAGATCAAATTGACCGAAGATCTTTGGGGAATGTCCATTAAGGTCTGTACCTCCATAATTGAGACTATTGCGCCTTACTTAGCCTTAGTATTTAATTCGTGTGTGGATCAAGGAGTCTTCCCCGATTTAATGAAATACAGTAAGGTAATACCACTTTACAAATCCGGGGACAGTAAAGACACTAATAATTATAGACCCGTATCCGTGTTGCCGGTTTTCAGCAAGGTGTTTGAAAAGATAATGCTTAATCAGATGCTCAATCATTTTAACACGAATAAAATCCTTCACGATCAACAGTATGGTTTCACCAAAGGACGTTGTACGACCGACGCCGGTGTAACCTTATTAAAACACATTTTTAACGCGTGGGAAGAGGCTCAAGATGCCATAGGAATCTTTTGTGACCTCTCCAAGGCATTTGATTGCGTCGATCACGAAACCTTGCTTTTGAAACTTGAGCATTACGGACTTGGAAAACTTGCGCTCAGTTTAGTTAATTCTTATTTAAATGATAGACAACAGCAAGTTCAAATAAATGGTGTCAATTCGCTTAGTTTAACAGTAAAAATGGGTGTGCCACAAGGCTCGATAGTGGGTCCTTTCCTCTTTTTGGTGTATATTAATGATCTACTCCATTTATTAAAAAATCAACCACAAATGGTGTTATTTGCTGATGACACTTCCTTAATTTTTAAGATAAATAGACGTGCTACAAATTTTGACGACGTAAATAATGCCCTACTGCTGGTCCACAATTGGTTCACTGCTAATAATTTAGTATTAAATGGAAAAAAAACTAAGTGCATAAGATTTTCTTTACCAAATGTCAAGGGTAGTGATTGTGAGATAATATTGAATCAAGAGAAACTAGAATTCGTCGATAAAACTGTTTTCCTTGGGATCACGCTCGACTCAAGGCTACAATGGGGTCCTCATTTAACATCTCTTGCAGGACGGCTAAGTTCAGCAGCTTATGCTGTCAGAAAAATCCGTCAATTTACTGATGTAGATACCGCGAAATTAGTCTATTTTAGTTACTTTCATAGTATCATGTCATACGGTATTTTACTTTGGGGACGGGCTGCAGACATCGATTCTATTTTTATTCTGCAGAAAAGAGCCATCAGAGCCATATATAATCTCCGCAGGCGCGATTCTTTAAGGGAACTGTTTAAGGATATTAACATCATGACGGTGCCTTGTCAATATATCTACGAAAACATCATGTATGTAAGGAAAAATTTACATCTTTTTAGTAAAAGAGGTGACAGACATAATTATAGTACTAGAAATAGGGACCTATTAGTTCAACCAGGTTTCAGATTGGCTAAAGTAGACTCATCTTTTATGGGGTACTGTTTAAAATGTTATAATAAAATACCTCCCCACATTCTTCAACTGAATGAGACAAAATTCAAGTCTTGTATAAAACGCACACTATGCAGGCAGGCATATTATAAGTTAGAGGATTACATCGTTGATAAAGATGCCTGGATCAATGCTGGTCCTGCTCCACAACCACAACTAATTGATTAACACTTGAACATACTGTTGGAGCTGCTGAAGATTGTGGGACTATCTTTGCATTGTATAAACTCAATTTCCTTTGTATTGTATAATTTCATAGCACAGATGTGAGTTCTATGTGAGCTACCATTTACCGGGTAATAATATGTCTTTCATTGACTTGAATGTGCCCTGGCGGCTGATAGTATGTCATGCTCACTAAAATGTCTCGCTGACGGTGGCGTGTGTGTTGGATCATTTAGCTCCCTTCAAAATGGTTGAGCTGAATGGTGCTGATCTATGCGTCATGTTCGTGAACGGGCGCCGTCAGTTGGGACTGGTCATCAATTGGCTGCCTCGGCTTATTAAATTTTTTTTTTTTTGTATTGTTGTTTTGTTAAGTACTATTTGCTGTACTCTGGACGCTCTTAACACGTACGTCTTTTTTATTTTATTACATCGTTCTCACATATAATTATAAATTCAACATTAATGATGTAACTAATATTTTTGTAAAAATATAATTTAAAAGAGTGTCCATGGAGTTTCTTGCCCGTTCTTCTCCATAGGTACCTACGCTTTGGAATGGGCAACTAGCTTCATATTTTCTGACTTACCGACTTCTTGACAATTCAAAAGTGCCTGTAAATGGTTTAATTGAAATAAATGCTTTGAGTTTGAGTTTGAGTTTGAGTTACGTAAGTTTTATTTTAATAAAAAAAACCTTGTCATTTTGAAAAATCTATTTATTACAAACTAGCTTCTGCCCGCGACTTCGTCCGCGTGAAATTTCACCCTCCCCCCATTCGCCCTCTTAGGAGTGGAATTTAGAAAAACTCTTTCTTAGTAGATAGGTGTACCTATTCTTCGCAAAGAACACACCCTCCAAATTTCATGTCTCTAGGACCAGCGGTTTAGGCTGTGCGTTGATATCTCAGTCCAGTCAGGACTTTGAATTTTAAATGTAATAAAGACAACTTAATTGCCGAACGAACACCAGCAATTAATTTACGCTTGACCACTGTCAATAACAATCAAGTTATCAAGTAGCAGTTTAAACATTCAATTTATAGAATGCTAATAAGAACGAACGCTCGCCACTCGACACGCCGCCGCCCGCCGTTCAAACTTCAAATCAAAGTTCAAAAAATGTATGATACGCGCGCTCAGACTCCGTCCTTAATTCCTTATATACGGTAGCGATCCGTGGAGGCCGCGCGCCAAGCGTGTGCTGCGAACGGTGCAAGCCAAATTCAACTTTCAGCACTACATTCACAGCATAAATTAGGGGCGCTGCACACGGCTAAGATACTATAATATTTTATCTTAAGATACAATATCGCTCGCCATACAAATTCATCTTAAGATACGAAAATATGTAATGTCCATTTAATTGTATGGCGAGCGATATTGTATCTTAAGGCGCAGGTTTCTTGAAAATGGTCAAAAAGTTGGTTTTTAAAGCAGTGTATCTCGTAAACCGTAAATAATTTAGACAAAAAAAAGATAGTCATATATTCAAGTCTTATTTTAAAACAGTGATGGAACACACAAAAAAATCACACAAAAAAAAATCACAATTAATCGTACATTAATGCATCAAAAAAATCTTCAAATACACCTCTGACATTGAACAAACAGACAGACAGACAGACAAAAAATTTTTTAAATCACATTTTTGGGTTCCGTGTCGGTCTAGTAACACCCCCTGCCATTTATTTTTTTGATATTTTCAATGTACAGAATTTTCACTTCTACAGATTTATTATAAGTAAGTCTATATAAGATAGCCTAACACTTTACAGTTCGAGTGACAATCATTATCCACTGACCTCTATTAAACACTTGTATAATACAGGTCAGTGCAATTATCTCATTATCTGACATATTTACATTCTGGCTATTATATTCTATTTTTAATAAATGGTAAGCAAAGCCGATGTCGACTATAGTCGGACTTTTAATTACTCTCGTTAACGTCTAACGACTCTCGTTAGAGAGTAATATGTTCTGTTTGTAAAATGACAGCTAATGTGTTACTTAAATGACTGAAATAGGCGTATTTTCGTTTTTTCACGGCCATCAACCAAATTTTGTTTTTCTAGTACAGAATAGTGTAACAAACGAAACTTATTTGACATGCTTATCTCTAAACGTAGTCCGAAATGAATTTTTATGAAGTGTCATTTTACTGCAGCTAATTAAAAGTCGGAGTATAGTTTGCGGCTACCAAATGTCAAGCGTGTGCAGCCGGCCTTATAGTAACTATTCCACATAGTGCGTCACTAACAGAAAATTATCTTCACTCAGTCACCAGTCACCACCTGTTTTGTCATTGTCAATGTCATTAAAAGTCAGTCAACAAAGATCTAAAAGTGTGTGATCTAGAAGTGCATGTTTAGGACTACATCGTCTTAATTTGAATAAATTAAACTCGTATCAGCATAGCTATTCACAAAGCTACGACACGCTTTGGTACCGTATCGAATGTCAATGTTATCGACGAAATCCTATAATCGCTATTCACAAATCCGAAACCGTACAATTTTGACAGTTCATATACGGTATGAAGACATCAATTCTTCTGACAGGAATTTGCTGTCGGAAGTGTTATCGAATAACAAAATATTGTTTAAAAAAGAATAATCTAAACAATAAGTGTCAAAACACGGCTCCGGGCAAGGTCCTCATGCCCTTGCATGAATGCAAAGAGCATCTACCGCTGCTCCAATGACACTCTTTTCTGAAAATATGCATTTTCAATATTAGGTACCACGTTTTATAAAATGAAAATGAGGAAATACTCAATAAAAATCGTTTATGTACCACTTTAAATTTTCTACCACTGAATATCTATTTACTACCATTATGTAGCATTCCCCGTATACACACCTAAAACAAACCCTTCCACACGATCTGTGAATAGCGTTTTACCGGTCCTTCGGTTCAGATAAATGATAAATGATTTATTTTCTGTAAGTAGGTTTGTACAAACACTTTTACACGTCAATCATATTTTTTTAAACCAGATGAGGTCGGCGTTTCCTATCTGACTATTCTGAGAAGAAAGGCCGAAACAAACTCAGAGGTCACAGTCTCTTTTAAAGTCCAGACATAATCTTGGTCAGATCATGTGAAGACCATGTAGATTGGTGTCTGAAATGGTCTTTTGAGGAAAGAACCACACAGATTGAGCGGACCTGTCCAGTCAGTGCACGGATTTGTCAAAATCGTGCAGCTCAACTCAGAAGTTGAGGAGCTCAACGATTCGACGAACAATACCAAAGAAGGGGGGCCGCCGCCGGGGGGTAGGCCGCGTAATGTACTCAAACTGCCAGATCATGATTAAAACTAACTAAGAAGGAAAACAGTAAAAAAAGAAATGACCCACATAGTCCTCACATTCACAACAATTAAATAAAAAAATAAAAAATACTTTACAAAGTAAATATTCATGTCATTGTATATATAAAAATCATCAATGTCAAAGTGTATATAAAAATTCGGGCATAATCTTTGAGGGCCATGTAGATTGGTGTCTGAAATGGTATTTTGAGGAAATAACCACACAGATTGAGAGGAAATCAGGTTATCGAACAAGTGTCATTATCGATACGATAGTGAATCGTACGTTTGTGAATACAGGTGCAGTAACGATTTAGGGACTTTGTCAGTTTTCAGGTACATACTTAAATTAAAATGACTTAGTCGAGGACTATTATCAAAAAGTATCATGATAAGATAGTTTTTTTTACAGTTAATTTACGAGTCATAGGTTATCATTATGCATGCATGACTCTTCCATTTCAAGTAACTTTTTAAAACTTGATTACTTGACGTAACGAGGTCACCTTCAGCTACATGACGTTTACGGTTTAACTTCAACTTCAATCGTATTTTATCGTATTCACGCTCTACTTGTTAGCGCCACAGACACAGAGTACTTTGTTAGCGCGAAGTGATTGTAATAATTAACACTTTCAGGTTTAACTAAAGTCAATCAGTATGAGTGGTGAACCCCAAGCGAAACGTACTAAAATGAGCGCCCTTGAGCAACTAAAACAGTACTGCACGGTGGTGGCCGATACCGGCGATTTTGAAGGTTAGAAATAATTTGTGATGTTGATTTTCATAGCAAAAATGCTACTTACCGGTTATTAGTGTCCTTGACATGTTCTTGATCAAGGTAGTGACACAGAATGTGACCTTACTATGCCTACATAGGTAGTTAATTTCTTAGCTAAATTTATATTAAGATTGATTACTTAACTTGATTTTGTTGAAGGTCATACTGTAAATTTTAACTACCTACCTACTTAGTAAATTCACATGAAAAATAACAAAAACTTGAACGTGAATGCGCAAGATGTTTTCATTTTGACTTTGTTTGCAGCAATGAAGGAGTATAAGCCAACAGATGCTACAACCAACCCAAGCTTGATCCTTTCTGCAGCTGCCATGGAGCAGTACCAGCACATACTTGATAAGGCTATCAAATATGCTAGAGAATCTGGCAGGTATGGGTGTTACTTTAAGATTAGCAGTCTCTTTATTGATCATTCAAAGTTATTTGCATTTTTAAATTACACTATTGGTTTTTGTTACTGTAAGTTTCCTGTTTCCAATGATGTAAAATTGTATACAATGAAACCCACATTATAGAATTTTATTTTAATCCTTTAATTTATTATAATTATTTCAGTACTGTGGAGGAGCAAGTAGCTGAGACCCTGGACATGCTGAGTGTTTTGTTTGGTTGTGAAATACTCAAGATCATTCCTGGCAGAGTGTCAGTAGAAGTTGATGCCAGGTGATTATAGCATTTATTTACTTAACTGTTAGGTTTATTTTAGCTTTGGACTCATTTTATGTTAAGAATTTCTAGTTATACTTTTATTCTGGTTAAAAGTTCTAATGAATTTTAAAGAGCAGTTTTGACCCAGTTTAAGAATAAATGCCCAGTTGCTCAAGCTAATAAAATAATAGTTTTTAAGATCATACATGCTATTGTTATAAGTTTGCCTGATAATATCTAATCAGGCTTGTTACATATTACTTATAATTATTATTATACCAACATTTACATAATGGCTTCTTGAATTTCAGATTGTCTTTTGATAAAGATGCAAGTATATCAAAGGCTATCAAACTGATCAACATGTTTGCTGAGTATGGAATCAAGAAAGAGCGCATTCTTATCAAGTTGGCTTCAACTTGGGAAGGCATCCAAGCTGCAAGGTAAGTGAGATAATGTTTGTCCAACTGAAACAAAAAAGTTGAATATAGCAGCTCAGCTAGTGAAAATTCAACCAAGTCAAACTTCAATGTATACTGTCATCACTGAGCTGTCTTGGCTTATTTTTAATTATTTTATTTTTGGATTGTTTGTTTTGTTAAGTACTATTTGCTGTACTCTGGACGCTTTTAACATGTACGTCTTTTTTTACTAGATCGTTCTCACATATAATTATAAATTCAACATTAATGATGTAACTAATATTTTTGTAAAAATATAATTTAAAAGAGTGTCCATGGAGTTTCTTGCCCATTCTTCTCCATAGGTACCTACGCTTTGGAATGGGCAACTAGCTTCATATTTTCTGACTGTACGACTTCTTGACAATTCAAAAGTGCCTGTAAATGGTTTAATTGAAATAAATGCTTTGAGTTTTTTTGAATTTTTAACTGATCAAGGCCAGCGTGGCATGCTAAATTCCCATTACAATAAAAAAATCAATTGTGTCCCATTAGCGGTGATAAATTGGTCAAGATTCAAAGACATCTTACAAGCAGTTACTTAACTACACCCCGTAAGAGTTACCTTGAGTTTTCGCTCGGATGACGTAAGCGCGCGTTACTGAGGCGTCGATGGTGAGAGCGGTAACAGCGCGGGGGACGGGAGAGGGGGGGGGGGTATTTGGGCCTCAAGTTAATTATTTAAGGTTGTACCTCATAATATACTTACTACCCTCTTTGTAGTAACTGATGGCATATAGAAAATCTTTAAATAATGAACTTGATTAGTGGTTACCATGTTGATAGTAACTTTGAAATCATTTAATTGACAGGGAACTGGAGAAAAAACATGGAATCCATTGTAACTTGACCTTGCTGTTCTCTTTGTACCAAGCTATTGCTTGTGCTGAGGCTAACGTCACCCTCATTTCACCATTTGTTGGAAGAATTTTGGATTGGTAAGTAATAATCCATTTATTAGACAACACAGGCCCATAGATAAATACCTGAACCTAAACATACATATTTTTATTAATAAATTGTACATGAAGTGATGAATGTCGGCGTCGTGTTGCACTGCGTGGTGTCGCGTAACCTTCCACGAAAACGTCGGTATGCCACATTGTTCGTTCAAACCTCTTCTTTCATGAACCTGCACCACAAACATAAGGAATCACATTTTTGTTAACATACCTACATGCCTGTGTTCCTTGAAAGGGATATGCAGACTTCCATTGCGCCAGTTATGTTATAATAAGTCCCATGTGACCACATGGGACTTTGCCAATTGGATAGAAAAGTAATTTTTATTGTAATAAGTAATTTTTGTTGTTGTGTGTAATTTTTGTTTTTCATGTCTTACTGTGGGAGAGGTATTTAACAGCTGATCTGTTATATTCCAGGTATGTTGAGCATACAAAGAAGACATATGAAGGCAAAGACGACCCCGGCGTTGTATCCGTGACTCGCGTGTACAACTACTACAAGAAGTTCGGCTACAAGACGCAGGTGATGGGCGCGTCGTTCCGCAACACAGGCGAGATCCGCGAACTGGCCGGCTGCGACCTCCTCACCATCAGCCCGAAACTCTTACAGGAGCTGGCTGCTAGCGAACAACCGCTGAAGAGAGTGAGTCTACACATTTTTTATTTATATCAGAACTCATCGTGATTACAATTCGCGCTAACAATGTTAAATTTTTCTCCGATTCTATTTATGACATCGTTTTGTATTTCACCCTATCATGACGAACACCTTAATGATTTTGCAAAATGAAATTTGGCCATTCATAAATAAAAGACATTTTGAGAGAGCTCAGCATAACATCTCAGATTTCGAATTATTGCCTCCCTGCGATTCTCTAGTGAAAACAATAAATTGCATGGCAGACTAATGCAGGCAGATTGTGTTGTAATAATACTGGAATAATACACAAGTATATTAGCTGATAATAAAAAGTCTATCTGCAACAAATTGATCAAATTAATTAGTTTTGCGTTGTTTTCCACTTCATGCAACATTACATTTGTGCAATCTATAATCCGTTCAAGGTCAAAGTCAAAGTTTTATTTGCATACTAAGTGTACATTTTGGTGTTGTTTACAAATGTAGGTACTTACAACTTAGCGGCCTTTTCAGACATCGCAAATTTGAGGGCTAAACTAGCAAACATTTAAACTATGATGTAGGATTAATCAAATCTAATAAATAACCTACCTACACGTTTCTAATAGAATGTACATGTCGCAGCCAACTGGTTAAATTAGCCGTTCAGTTAACCGCCAAGCCTTTTAACTAAACGGCGGCCGTTCAACTAACGGCCTGAATGATATTCAATTACAGTTTAGGTTAGAAGTCTGTAATCAATCACGCGCAAGCCGAATTGGTCGCAGTAACTTTGCTGCATGGTGTATATTCTTTCGATTTTAATTAAAAATACTGTTTATTAATAAATATTCTGTTAGATTTAACAAAGATGTAAATGTTGGCTAAGAATTTTCCAATCTATTATATCAGAGAGGGGGGGGGGGGGGGGCTGGTAATCTCGCAGAACGTATATGAACTCGCCTAATTACTAATCAAAGTGTAAACGGGGCCATATGCTCTTAACTTTTAAATAAACCGCGCCATAGATATCCAGAGATATGCCTTCATTGCGGAATAGTAAGGAGTCCTAGTGCGACCGCTTATCTCCCACCCAAATAATTACCACATTAACAAATAGTGTACTTACGACACACATTAAAAATTTGAACACGCACACTAAGGAGAACGCAGCTACACTAAATCAATTTCTAATAGCACACATACATAGAATGGGCGGGGCATTCACTTGTAAGCACTTGCTATTTGCGAACATTCAATGCATACGCATGCAATTAGGGAGTCGAAAACGATGATCGATAATTTTTATCGATATTTAATTTTAGCACATTCTTGTATTATAATAACTTCGTTTAATTTTCTTTAAACATTTTTTTTTATATACCTACCTATCCGAAAATGTTGTTTATTTTTAATAAAATCATCATCATCATCATCTGCCTAGCCTTTTTCCAGCTATGTTGGGGTCGGCTTCCAGTCTAACCGGATGCAGCTGAATACCAGTATTTTACATGGAGCGACTGCCTATCTGACCTCCAAAACCCAGTTACTGGGTATTACGATACCTCTTGGTAAGACTGGTTGTCAGACTTTCGGGCTTCTGACTACCCGTAACGACTGTCAAAGATCCACGAATGACAGCCGGGACCAACAGCTTAACGTGCTTTCCGAGGCACGGAGAGGTTTCGGTATTAGTCAGTCCGTAAATATGGTCACCCATCCACAGACCAACCGCGGCAAGCAATATTTATTTATCATATTACTTATCATATTGTACTATAAATTAAAAACTTTAATTTGTCAAAATCTTTAGGCATAATATTAATTTAAGTTTTTTCACTTCACGAGTAACTGTATTGAAATAAAAATGTCTTAATTTTATTCAAACAACATTAAATTAATAAATAATTTAACTCTTACTATACATGTGATACGAGAAAAATATTCATCTGCATTCGATATCGATAAAATCAGCCGCAGGCACTCGATTGCACCTCTCTAAATCCAAAACGTTCGTTGCGTTCGGGAAGATTCGGAATAGTTCGGGCTAGTTCGTGTCGCTCCGGACGTAAGTTAATAAATCATTTAAAAATTGATTTAAAATATAAAACAGCGACTTATTTGTTTACTTACCGGTGGTAGGACACGCCATTTGTCTTCAGGTTGATGGTATTTGATCTATTTTTACACAACTCGACATTTTGGTTTTTTACGCATCCATAGTACACTGTACGCAATCGCTAAGCGACTGAATGAAGCGTACAGCCGCCGTTCGAACATAAGACCAATTTTTTAATATCGAGGCGGCACGTGCCACGCCGCCAAGGCATATCCCTCGATATCCGTGAACTGCGCAGTAGACACTGGCAAAATGCACGGTGCAATTGCCAAAAAACCGCGCGCGACGATGGCGGACGAAGATTACCGAATCTAGCCGAATTGAAGGCTCGGCTGTATTCGGTAATCTTCGGTAGGGAGTTGCGAGCTGAGGTTGCGAGCGACTAGCATTTATTTCATTTGACATGTTATTGTTTTGTAGGACCTAAAACTAAATCAAACGTAGGTGACAACAAACAGTATGGGCGATTCTTTCACGGAAGACGTTATTTCCAGAAGATCCTCGAAAATTACTTTTAAAGTAGAAGCGATTTAAATAAAATAAAAATGTATGCATAGTCAAATTTACTTTTATTTATTTAACTACTTAAGAAGCAGGATCATTTGCGGCTGTAGTGTGTATGACATTCAATATTGGCTTCCACACAAGGTGGACATGGGAGACCTCGCCCGTAAACGCATACTTCAACCAAAACCATCTACTCCCATTTTCTATCAAACGAAAACATGACATGACCAATGGGCCCTCGTCATATTGGCGTTTCCCAGGAACACACCTGGGGCCAACTCACATACCCCAGCGAGTCCAACACCAAGTGACTCTAGGTGAGTGCGGGCTATAGACTCCCCGCGGTACCCATTCTGTGTATGGGTTGACGTAGTGTGTATGACAAAACAGCCGCGGACGATCCGACTAAAAAATGTGACTTGCCCCCCCCTATGCCAGAAGCTGGGCACGCCCATGATGGCTCTGTATGCCGAGGTACAGGTTTTTCGCTTAGTTCGGCTTCAGATGCTCCCATGTTGTATTATTTTAATTGTAGCCTAATTTTTTTCAATTATTGTTACGGTTACAGGTGTTAGACCCGAAATTTGCTGCTCAGTGTGATATGGATAAGATTACCTTGAGTGAGGCGCAGTTCCGTTGGCATTTTAATGAAGATCAGATGGCCACTGATAAGTTGTCTGATGGTATTAGGAAGTTTGCTGCCGACACCAGGAAATTGGAGACCCTTATCAAGGCCCTGCTGGCTAAAAAGTAAATGAATTCATCGCTATCGATAATATTACTGGGGTTTAGTGGCACAATTAGGCTTAGGCTCAAATTTTATCATAAGGAATGATTTACAGATTTAAAAAAATATATTTTTATGTTTTTTCCTTGATGTTTTTTGATATACACCTACCTGTTGTTTTTTTTTTTGTATTTTTAATCGAATACTTACAGTATTCTGAAATGGGGACCACATAATTGTTGATATACATTCCTGTACCCATATATGGTTGTATAAAAAGTATATTTGAATTGGATGGTTAAAAGAATATTAAATGATTTTCCTATTAATGTTTTTGTTTGTTTTTGCAACCCACCTGAAACTTGACTGGGGACTCTGGTAAGTCAAACGGAACCCTTATAATTCATCAAACAATGGAATCACCGCGCCCACCACCGTTCCCACCTCTGTACCCACAACCGATCTATTCTGCATTCGCGGTTTATTTTCCAAAAATGTAAACAAATATGAGTGTAGGAAAAAAATTACTTTAAATCCTACACAATAAAGTTCAGTTTACGCTACAACTTTAAACATTTTTATAACTTTTCCAATAATGCTAGACACTCTGAAATCAACTTAATAACCATTAAAGTTGATATTTGTTTAACATGAAATAATATTAATTTGAAACAAGTTTGAATAGACTTTATAAGTCATCGAGCTTTTAGCAATAAGGGACAGACACACGTTCGCCAGATTATTTAGTAACTGTGGCCCTACATCATACCCGTTTCACAAAACGGTGCAGCGGTGTGGTATTCACTAAGCCCAAAAAATCAGTTCATGCTAAACCAATAAATTACGAAATTTTATAGCTTTTTCTCTATCGTTGTGTGGACAAGATATATATGTCGCACTTTGACTTTACTTTGTTAAGTAGGTAATGTAAGTATTACATACGAATACATGTACCTACATAATTGTATAGCCTCTGTTGAAGTTCCAATAATTAAATAAATATGAACATCAATTTTGAATGAATAAAGATCACATGAGACGTTTATTTAGCAAATGCAAAGTGCATCTTGCCCTACCCTAAGAGAGATAATATTAGTAGGTAGATAATAGACCGCTCAGGGGGCTATTTTAATGCAACCTAAAGTTCATGTCGTAATCCTTAACAAAAACCTAATCCAGATCCTAAATCCGTATCTAATTGCCTTTTAAGGGTTCCGTACCCAAAGAGTGCCAACGGGCAGTAGCGGCGTTAGGGTAGGGCGTGGTTGGGCGATCGCCCAGGGCGCCAGATTTGAAGGGGCGCCTGCGGCGCCACTTTATATCCGCTTGTTCATAGAGCGAGTCCTACTTCTCGTACTAGTAAATTCCCTAAATCTAGCTACAAACTATAACTTCTCCAGAAAAGAAAGTTGAAGTTGAATTTTTCAACTGTATTTTGGACACAACCATAAATTCACTCAATGATAGATTTGAACAGTTAAATGAATACCCGGAATCTTGATCTTTTTTAACCGACTTTCAAAAAGGAGGAGGTTATTATGTTCGACTTTATGTATGTTTTTTTTTATGTATTCACCAATTTCTCCGTCAGTTGAGGACCTATATATATTTTTTTTGTTTGTTAGGGTATACTCTCGAGGTGGTCCCATTGTCATCAAGTTGGAATCTGATGAGAGGATCCCATGGAAATCGAGGGAAACCCTAGAATTTTATAGGCAAACCTATAGCGATTTGGGTATTTTTTTTAGTAACTCGTGCATTTGCTTCGGGAAATGGTGGTTACCATTTGGTGAAGTGGAACTGATGATGAAGACTACAGATGGCCACCGGAACTACTCAATAATAAGTATTTCACGGTTTGGGATTCGATTACTTTAATATGGTTGCTAAGCAATTTATGCTCGTCACAATGCGACTAGTGAAATGGAGCTGATGGTGAAATACCAGGAGAACTTCTCAACAACTAACGTCCCTGCATCGGGAAAAGCAATATTTTGTAAAAGACGATGAGCAAGTTCACATTAAGCTATTGTAACTTGGATAAATTATAAACAGGGTCTGTTTATAATTTAACTAAAAAGCGAGAAATAAAAACTTTTTAACGTCGTTTCGTTTTTTTTTTGTTAAAAAGTTTTTGTACTATATAAAAAAGATTAACGAATTAAGAAGACTTTCTCAAAGTCTGTAGTGATTAACTGTATCTAGACTCTAAATCAGGGGGCCTAAAAAGGCCACTTTGGCAGAATCATAAAACAATTCATACCTATCACGCAATTCATCTGTTTAGCAGTTTCACACCTACTATATATCCTTGAAGGGTTAGGCAGAGGTGTACCTATAGCATTTTACGAATCTCCATGCAAAACTGTCATACAGATGAAATTGCGTGATATGAAGTGTTTTATGATTCTGCCAAAGTGGCCTTTTTAGGCCCCCTGATATAGATGGTTGTATGTTATGCGATGAACTCATAAGTCTAAAATCTTTTTCTTTTTTGCCTGATCAGAATATGGTTAATCCAGTCTTTATTTTAAAATTTATCAAAGATCGCAACTTACAAGAGCTGTATCCCAATGTATGGATAGCATTGCAAATTTTGATTGCTATAGGTACCTGTAACTGTGGCTAGTGGGGAAAGGAGTTTTTTTAAGCTTAAGCTAATAAAAACCTATCTGCGATCAACAATATCTCAATCTAGATTGACAAACTTTGTCAATCGGTAATGAAATTGCGGAACAAATAGACTTTGATGTTGAGTTTGCTTATAAAAAGGCTTCAAAAGTAAAATACTTAACAAATTCCTTTTTTTTATAAATGTTTAGGCATTATATCCCTTGCCTCTTTTTTGTATATTTTTCAGTGGCAGATGGGGGCGCCGTAGAAATCTCGCCCAGGGTGAGGTAGGTAGTGCTAAAACCGGCACTGCCGACGGGCCCTATTACTAAGGCTCCGCTCTCCGTCCCTTCGTCTGTTCGTCTGCCGTAAATAGAAAGAAGAAAGAAAGAAAGAAAAAACGTTTATTCGCGGTGAAAATGTATTTTTTTTATACGTGAAATTTTCACAGAGTCTGTAGGTAAGTACTAGGTACTATGGCACAAACACAACAACAAATAATAAAAATATAGTGTAGGTAGTATTCAATATTGTAGAGTAGATAGTGTAGTGTTAAATATTGTACGGTGGTACGGAACCTTTCGTGTGCAAGTCTACTTGGCTGCTTTTTCCTTAGGTTGCCGGGAACTACCGCAGGAAAGCAATCTCGAGTCGAGATTGGCAACTTCAGATCTCGCGTGCTAGGTCTCGTGTCGAGATTGGCTGTTCGACATCTCACAGTTAGGCGAGATATCGTTTTCGGTATCCGAGATTTCGCCTACTAGTTGAAATAATGCGTTTCTTTTATATAAAAAATCCTATACTTAATTTAAATGAAAATTATAGATACCCCGCGTCATAATAAAAAGTGACTACGAACTAGCGATCAAACGTAGGTAGGTACCGGAGGCGAACTGCGGGGTAATTGAGTAACACTAGATACACTTATCAACTTATGTATCTACAATGGCAATCGATCGCAAGACCTTTCATTTTGGCAGTTCAGCCATGTTTATTGAGTTATTTATATTGTTGACGAATTTTTCAAACATATGAAGCAGTATGGATTAGGAATTTCCTTCAAAAAAATTGGAGTGTGAATGAAAGTATGTTACACAATTAGGGTGCAGGTGTTGTATTGACATTCGCGCGGAGTATTCGCGCGAATAAAATGTTTGATTACTAATTCTCGCGAACTTAGTTCTTACGAATGCGCAATCAAACAGTAGGTACCTACTGAAAGGTGGCCTAACCGCCTAACTCAGGATGTCCTGTGGCCTAACTGACATTCGCGTGAACGTTATCGCGTCGCGCCGCATGCGATTGGGGGAGGGGAAAGAGGAAGTAACTCGTTCATGTTTGTAGGAAACAAAAGTACCTAAAAATTCTGTTGCTTAATTCTTGAAATTTGAGTACCTATTTATCTGCACGTTTCTGACGTGAATTTCAATGTGACCTAATGACGCGAATAGGCGATGCAAACATCCATTTTCGGCGACCGCTTATGTAGGTATTAGGACCGGGACACACATTATGACATACCATCGCGTACTCGTATATTATGCTTCTCAACAAGCATAATGTGCTCAGCGCTCTATTTCGAAATCTCGTTCGAGATCTCGACCAACACTGCAGAGATCTTGAACGAGATCGTCTTCCCACGAGATTGATCGAATAAAGGCTGGAGATTGCATTCTATAATTACACATACACATAAACTCAAAACTCAACCATGGGGGTAGAGGCCTAAAGTACCTACCTACCTACAGAACGACACCAGCTACGAACATTAAATAGGTTCCTTGTTTGCATTCCTGTCTCTCTCATACACAAAGGTTATGTATTGTGGCACAGCCACTCACTCTCACACAATTTCTCCAACAACGTATCGTATTTAAAAGTAGATTGAGAAAAGGAAATTGATGGTTCGCGGATATTGCGTTCACTTCGCGAACATGTCTGTTGTTCGGCATCCGCTTGAAGGCAAGTCTAGGTAGAATATTGCAGGGACGAAGCCGAATAATGTGAAAACTACGTGCTTACCTACCTATGGTGGAAAGGTAAATAGATACCTATTTAGGTAAATAGTGGAGCTCAGTTTGCTTGAGTAGGAAATAAAAAACTGGTTAAGTGCGAATCGGACTCGCCCACGATTACACGAAAAAAACCACACGAAGACGCAAGGCAAAAAACGCCGTAAAAACAAGTTTCTTGTATCGAGAGTATCGAGACCCCTTTTTTAAACTTTAACTTTTATTTTTATTACCTAAGTAGGTACTAGCAGCGTCCCATGGTTTCACCCGCATAAGCTTCCCGTGGGAATATCGGGATAAAAACTATCCTATGTCCTTTCCCGGGACTCAAACTATCTCTACACCAAAATTAATCTAAATCGGTTAGAGGTAACAGACATACAGACAGACACACTTTCGCATTTATAATATTAGTATGGATTTGTTGTTATAGCAGCAATAGAAACACACACTTTGTGAAAATTTCAACTGTCTACCTATTACGGTTCATGAGATACAGCCCTGAAAGTCAGACGGATGGAAAGACAGCGGAGGCTCAGTAATAGTTTTCCGTTGGCATCCTTTGGATATGGACCCCTAAGAACTATTGGTAGGTAGGCCTACCAATAGTTCTTAGGGTTCCATATCCAAAGGCGAAATATACTGGCCTGCGGCCTATTGTAGGCAACAGGCCGCACGCCTACAAATAAAAAAGAAGGGTGTTTTTTTTTGTTTGTTTGTACCTAATCACTACATAAATGGACACCCTCACGGATCAGACAGGGTTATTACACGTTGTTTTAGATCTGTAAAGTACTAAAATTCCATAGGTAAAAATACTTAGTTTAAATACTTAGTAGGTACCTATTAGAACAACATAGAAACATAACATAGTACCTACGCAAAAAATGTTGTATAGATAATTTTAACTAATCTTCTGCTAGAAGTGTAAATATTTTCATAGTTGTCTATACAGGGCGTCCCACGGATATGCCACATCAAGAGAGAGTACCTTGAATATTGTAGATGGAACATTTTACTGAAAGAGGCATTATTTGAATTTAAAAAAACAATTTAAACTGCATTCATATAATATATTTAAATAATTACATGGTTGAACCGGAAATCGAATCCGAAGGCTTCATAATAAGGATTATTTTTTGCTAAATAACATAGTATCACCAATAAAAGGAAGACCATTTTGGACAAAAAAATTAAAACACTATTAGTGTTTTAGTATGTTGTTTGTAGAATAATCTGCCAAAAAATCAGAATGATTGTATGTATATTAGTATGGTTTTTATTGTAAAAAGAAAGTTTTTAGAGATATCTTCATGATTTTTTTCTATCTTATCAAATTAGTTGTAATAAGTTTTCAACACACTATCGACTTAGCATAGGTATATCCTGAAGAATATCATATATTTTTCTGATTTTGTTTACTGTAAATCAATCATATACTTTTATTGTTTCTAAAATTTGCGTTTTTTGCGTTTAGGTCCTGTAAGCCCTTAAAGTATGTCCCTCGTTTAACCTGACACACTGTATAAAAGGTATTGGCTCTATTACTTTAAGCTTCGCCGTTATTACTAGTACCGGACTCTAGACGCAGGTGTACTTATTGCCTAAATGATCTTGTAGATTATGTGAAGCATAGGAAAAGCTTTCGACGGGGTATTTAGACCTCCATTTATTTAGCTGGATGGTTTCGACTATACTTCAACATTGCGTAGCATGCATGAACTGCTATATGTTCCTGAAAGATGGCTCTTAACTGCTTACAGCATTTAAGGTGTCCATACATAGCATGATCTGACCAGAAAAAGAGTAACTCTGAAGTTTCTTGCCGGCTCTTCTCCATATAAACGACCAATTGGAACCGTGCACCTAGCTTCTAACTTTTCATAAGTGCGTAGTAAGTATGTGAAATAATCAAAATCAACATTGATTTTTGTATTACAACCGTCGGTTTTTATTACTGAAGGCTAATTTGAGCGGAGTAAGATTAGTAGGTATCTTATATGGCTGACCAGACCGAACCACTGACGATAGAATGAGTACTACCACTTACGGGTACCATCTCGTCAAAAAGCCAGTAAATATCCACTGTTAAACGTTTTCCTATTTTATGGTACCAAAATATAGCCTTTAGTAAGTGTTTTTAACGATTATCTAAACTATGTTCGCTACTTTTTTGATATCATTTGTAATTAATTAAACGTTATAGTCAGACACAGGTACTTATATAATATTGAGATGTATTTTATAGGTGTTAGGCGCATGATAGGGTGGAAATCATAACCTTTGATGCGTGCTGGGATGCTGAGTCTCAAAGTCATGTTAATGTCGTAGTAAATGAGTGTTGACTGTGTTCCTGAAACGATAATCAAGAAAATTTCTATATTATGGTGTAGTAGTGAAGAAAATTTTCACAACGGGGTAAAGAGGGCGCGGGGGCGGCGGAGGCGGAGGCTTGATATTGACCTAGATGTTCATTCAGAGTTCGGTCGATGCGAAACTTGACATCTGCGCGTTCCTGCGTTTTGTATTTTTCGATATAATGTACACTTAACTCGCTTGCTTTTTGATTAATTTCTTATAAACAACTTCGTTTTATTGTCTACTTTGTTTGTAAAGTGATTCAGTGGTCTTCGTAGTCTAGTTGAAACGAGTGTGATGTTCAGTGCGATCCTCGGTGTTCCATGTGTCATTGAAGCGGTGGTGACGGCCGATACAATGTCTGAGCAGCAATATTTGTTCAAATAGTTTCGGTTGTACTATAATTTAAGATGCCAAAGTCATCAAAAAAGCCAGAGAATCAGATTCCTGCAGTGGCAACGGATATTCCAACAATGGACACCAGAATCTCTGATGTGAGTATCGACTACCGTTCACTAGATTTTCCTAACAGAATCCCTGTCCAAAGTATGTAACATAAAATGTGATTTTATTACTAGTTTTTTTAATGAATTCCATATTATAGAGGAGTATAGGAGGGTGTTTTCGATATGTAGGTCACATGGTACATGAAATAGGTAGCTATACTTACATATATCTTCCATATACTTAGGTATATGTCTCGTAACAATGACGATGTTGAGCCGAGTCGGCAAATTGTGCTGAGCACCAGCTGATTCGCGTTTATTATATGACTTAAAAGGTTTCGCCTTCATGCTAAATGTGACTCTCTTTTATAGTGGTTGGTATCTAGTGAGCCATATGTTAAGCGGAGAGAACTATAAGTATGTATATAGTCGCTACTACCGAGCTTTGATTACCTAGATTGGTCTTAATGTTCCACCGTGAATTGCACTTTCCTTCGACTTTTTTTATTCACCATGTGATTCCTCATATTTTCCGATCGTTTGTCTTAAAGATGTCTTTACTGGACCAAAAATCTTTGGAGGAATTAGGAAATCTGTGAAAAGTAGGCGGAGCTAGGGTAGTTAGTATTGACGAAAATCGCGTTTCTCTACCTGCTAGCGATTAAATGGATGTACCAATTAGTTCAAATTGAATATTCTGAAGGTTTAAATTGAATGTACAAAACCGTTCATCTGTAAGTTAAGTGAGCCAAAAATGTATCACTCGGTCTCTTAATATAATAGTTTCCCGTTCAGGCACTGAATCGAGCCACCCTGCATTTTTTGCCTATTGGTCATTTCAGCATGCATTTTAGATGTTCGTGTGAATCACTGACCTGTATTATTATACAAGTTGTTTAATAGAGGTCAGTGGTGTGAATTCAATGGTGACACCAATTTGATGTTGGCTTCAAAACTGAATAAAAACTTTTTTCACTCATAATTATTTTTATGGTTTGCAATTAGGAAACCGGAAGTGTATATAAGAGACAGTTAATTTGATCCATTAGCATTAACATAACACTAGTACCATCCTATCGCTCATGAAGGTCACCACTATTGATGCAAAATATATTTTATTTATTTTGCATCAATAATTATAGTTTTGCTCTTATATCCTTAAAATACTACATGGAAGTAATACATTCCCACATCGGAAATGCGGGTGACCGCCTAGTGTGTTTATTAACACAATACTCTATAGATCTTAGGCACTATCTAGTTAGAACACCAGGCAGCTTAAGTGAAACATTTTGTAAAGAAACCATGACCTGAAGTTCAGGAAAAATTACTTGTCCGGGTTCCGAAGCAGTCTTTGCTAGAACTGGTAATTTAAAAATATTCTGAACGAAGTATTTTTTTATCCAGAGCAATGACGAGTTGAATCCAGAGCCAGCGGCAGAAGACGTAGAGCCAGCTCGTGGCAACTGGACTGGACGGTTCGACTTCTTACTGTCACTGTTGGGCTACAGCGTGGGCCTGGGCAACGTGTGGCGGTTCCCCTACCTATGCTATAACAATGGAGGAGGTAATTTAACGGATGTACGAGTAAAAGACGTTTAACGAGGCCGAGAGTTACTGTCCACCTCACGTCATCTTGATATTTTTTTTTGTTTTTTACCATACTCTGGAAACCTTATATGGTCATGAGATATTGAAGGACAAAGTTCAAAAAAAATTTGACGTTTTTTCCCGAAAAAAGGTTTACCTACATAATTTTAAATACGCCACGAATATAATACTCCCTGTACCGTTGCATGCACCCACAAGCACAATGTCTTGCGTGCGTTGCTTAGTTTGTTGTACAGAATGCGTAGGTGACGGCTAGGTGATGAGTCTTTTTACAGCCTGTATAACATTTTGCACTGTGTCTTCAAATGACACGTTACATTTCTCAGAAAAATTGCGTGGGATGAACGTACGTAATGAGAACGCGTTGACCCCTTGGTATTTACGAGACGCAATGGGTCCGGTAACACGGTGGTTTAAGAACCGCTTCTTAATTATCGGATTGCGGGTTGCATGCACTTGTGATAATATAATCTATATAATATGTATATAATATGTTAGGTGCACAATGACATGACGCGTTTCTCTATTCAGTCTACTAATGACAAATCTTGTCCTTATTTTTCATCTGTGCGGGATTATGACTCGATATGAAACAATGTAGCAAAATAATCTTTCCTTACAGGTGCGTTTCTCATACCTTTTACTGTGATGCTGATAATCGCGGGGTTGCCACTAATGTTCATGGAGTTATCGTTTGGCCAGTACGCAGCCCTGGGCCCAGTGGCCGTGTACAAAAAGTTCTCGCCACTTTTCCAAGGCCTGGGTTACGGGATGGTGATAGTCTCCAGTATCGTGATGTTGTACTATAATCTAATCATAGCTTGGACTATTTACTACATGGCTGTGTCATTCATGAGCATTTTCTATCAACTGCCCTGGCAGAATTGTGATGCAGAATGGAGTACTGAACGTGAGTAAAGTTTAATTGCTAAAGCTTTTTTTTTTAAGTTTTTATTTTTCACTTTTTAGTTGTACCCGCCTACCCCACACAAATTCATATAACACTACTTCCTATGTGAATATCAGTGACAGGAAGCTATTGAACACATCTGCGTACCCCTTTACCTCTAAAGGGTACAGGCGTGATGTTATGTTGCGATAGCAGCAATCGCGGTTGATTTGCTGGCATTTATTGAAGAGTTCTGTTGTCTGTCTCCGAAACTCATCATCAGATCTTAACGAAATTTAAATGGGACCATTTCGGAATAAATTTCTTTCGACCAAAAAAATAATTTTGCAAACCCCTCTATATATGACGGAGTTGTACCCGCACATACAACGTCTTTTAATTTCAGATTGCTATTCTTACGAGGAGGCAGACAGTTGTGATGCGACGAACGGAACTTACTATCTGAGAAAATGTTTCAATCAAACGTACGCTGAGTTGCACAATATCAACGCTTTAGCTGACGTAGCGCTTCGACGACCTCCAGCGGAAGAATATTTCACGTGAGTACCTCCCCATTGTATGCTCATGGACAAAGTCGCCTGTTCATCACAATTTCTGAGGTCCACTTTCCCTGATTTCTGTATAAAAAGAAATCTACATAGTTGGCTTGATACCGCTGTAACAGTAGAATAGAGTCGGTTGTATGGCTGTATACAAAACCTTATAATTTGCTTGCAGAAATCAAGTGCTGGGACTATCATCAGGTATTGAAGAAACGGGCCAAATCCGTTGGGGCATGGCTCTTTGCTTATTAGCAGCTTGGCTCATCGTGTTTCTTTGCTTGTGTAAAGGCGTGCAGTCTTCGGGTAAGGTAAGTACCTACAAAACAAAATTACAGAAAAATTCAAAAAATTCTCAGCTAGGTTATCCGTTACAGATTGATTTAATTAATTGTTATAACGGATTATTATTCATCAACTGGTTTAAAAGGTTATATGTTCGACTTTATGTATGTACTTATGTTTTTTTTGCATTATCACCGATTTCTCCGTCAATAGTGGAAATATTAAAATTTTTTTTTGTTTGAAATGGGATACTCTCGAGGTGGTCCCTTTGTCATCAAGTTGGAATCTGATGAGAGGATCCCATGGAAATCAAGGGAAACCCTCAAATTTTATAGGCAAACCTTTAGACATTGAGAGCGTGCGCGGTAATATGTTAGCACACAGGTTCGCTCGGTGTACTGCTCCTGTTAAAATAACAATGTTCAAGGCATTCTGCCAGACTTTCTACACGCCTGTGGGCAAACATTACACAAAAAGCCTACAATGCCTTGCGCGTCCAGTATAATAATGTGTTCAGGGCTCTGTTTCGGCTCTCTCGCTATTGCAGTGCACCCATGTTTGCTGACGCCAGCGTAGATGACTTCTACGCAATTATGCGTAAAAAAGTTGCGTCGGTGGTGCGACGAGTACGGGGGAGCCCGAATAGCGTCCTGAAGATGATTGGCGAGAGAACCGATACTGTTTTGCTCAGTAGGTTCACTGAACTCCATGTGTTGCGAGACAGATGAGCATACTGTGCAGGGGTAGACGGTGTGTCTAGTTTCTTCTTTTTACTTTTTAAATTACTAACATAGCTATAAGCTAAATTCTTGTTACTAACAAACCTTGCCTTGCCTATGGACTTTTTTGTCTGAAATAAATTATTTTTATTTTATTTTATTTTATTTATTTATAGCGATTTGGGTATTTTTTAAAGTAACTTGAGCGTTTTTCTCGGAAATCATCATTTGGTAAAGTGGAGCTGATGATGAAGACCACAGCTGGCCATCGGAACTACTCAATGATAAATATTTCACGGGTTGCGAGTCGATTACTTGAGTATGGTTGCTAAGCAATTTATGCTCGTCATAATGCGAATGGTGAAATGGAGCTGATGATGGACCAGAAGAACTCAACAATTAACGTCCCTGCATCGGGAAAAGCAATATTTTTTAAAAGACGATGAGCAAGTTGACACTTAGATACATTAACAGACCTACTAAAAAGCGAGATATAAAAACTGTTTAACAAAAAAAAAACGACTTTCAAAAATCACTACTAAGTAAAAAATAACTTTAATTTCAGAAGTCGCTGGCAAAAAACTAAAATACTGATCCAAAGATACCGACTTCCGAAATTAAAGTTATTTTTCTCTTTGTAGTGTTTTTTTGGGAAGTCGGTTATGTTTTTGTTAAAAAGGGTTTTTACAATAGCTTACATTTATTATTGCTGGGTGTAAGCTTCGTCTGTTTGGCGTTTTCATTAGCCGTTTCGACTTAATCGGACCTGTGGAAGATGCTAACATCAATTCATCAACTAGAAAAAAGTTGATAATATACAAATGGCTCAACCGATTTCCTTGAATGATAACTAAGAACATAGAGTGTTCTTAGTTATCATTCAAGGAAATCGGTTCAGCCATATGATCAAGGAAACCTTCAAATAAAAAAAAAAAAACAAAATCCGTTCAGCCGTTTGGGAGCTAATACGATGGCGCAGGAAGAGACACAGATACACCTGTTTTTGTCGGGGGTTAAAAAAAAACATCCGGCCGGAATGAAAGAAGAAGACTAAGAAGTAGGAAGTAGGGTAGGCTTATGGATATCGCAAAATACAGTAATTTCGGCTGGCCAGCGACCGATCCAAAAACTACCAAGTACAAAAATAAAGTGTTGTAAACACTTCTAAATAATTACTTATTTTGAAGTACAGTTTAGTTTAGAACTTTAATTGACACGACGATTCGCACCTGCATAGCTATTCACAAACACGATTCACTATTGTATCGACAATGACACTTGTTCGATAACCTGATTTCTGAACCGAAGGACCGGCAAAACGCTATTCATAGATCCGTGTGGAAGGGTTTTTTTTTTAGGTGTGTATACGGGGACCGCTACAAAATGGTAGTAAATATATATTCGTGGTAGAAAATTTTAAGTTGTACATAAATGATTTTTATTGAGTATTTCACTATGGACAACTATAGATTATGCATTCAGTAACTATTAACAAATAAAAAACAGTAAGCAATGATTTTATTAATAAATAAAATTTAGCTGATTTCTACTAAACTTGCTTTGTAAACTTCAACTTTCTGTCAAACCTGGAAATCTGGATTAATTATTTTTCTGAATCTTGTTTTGAGCTATAAAGATAATTGAGAACTACACGGAAGACAAGGCGGTATGGTCGAAATACTATAGCCTGCCCTTTGGAAGAATAAAAAAAAAAAATTGAGTAGTGAAAAATTAGTTTTTTTTTATCGGTATTTAAACAAATTACTATTTGCTCATTTTCATTTTATAAAACATGGTACCTAATATTGAAAATGCATATTTTCAGAAAAGAGTGTCATTGGAGCAGCGGCAGATGCTCTTTGCATTCATGCAAGGGCATGAGGACCTTGCCCGGAGCCGTGTTTTGACACTTATTTCTTAGATTATTCTTTTTTAAACAATATTTTGTTATTCGGTAACACTTCCGACAGCAAATACCTGTCAGAAGAATTGATGTCTTCATACCGTATTTGAACTGTCAAAATTGTACGGTTTCGGATTTGTGAATAGCGATTATAGGATTTCGTCGATAACATTGACATTCGATACGGTACCAAACCGTGTCGTAGCTTTGTGAATAGCTATGCTGGACGGTTTTTTTTAATTAATATTTCTAGTCTGACAATATTAAATAATTCCGCCTGTAAGTTACCTATCTACGGGACTTCTACGAGTCGTCTGCGAAATGCCTACGAGATGTTACAAGTGACCTACGAGTCACCTACGAGAGCCTACGAGACGGTACGGGAGGCCTACGAGTTGTAGACGAGTCGCCTGCGAGTTGTCTAACAGACGCTTACGAGAAGAAGATACAGAAGACAGATCTCACTTAATTTAAGTTAGCGTACCTTATGAAACTTTTTCTGATATTTGACTATGAAAACATTTGAAATCGTTATATTATTATTCCTACAAACAAGTTTATTTAAGTATCTTCTATTTCTTTTAATTGTAGGTAGTGTACTTCACCGCCCTTTTCCCGTATGTGGTGTTGGTGATTCTATTTTTCCGAGGGGTAACTTTACCAGGCGCATCTACCGGAATCCTTTTCTACTTGACACCTGACTTCAGTCAGCTCCTTAATGCTCAGGTATTTAATATGAATGATCAATAAAGTTGTACTTATTTTTATTTGTAAGTGAAATACCTACCTAATAAATTGAATACTCAATTAAACTTGCAGGTATGGGGAGACGCCGCTGTACAAATATTTTTTGCGTTGAGTCCGGCATGGGGTGGTCTTATTACACTTTCGTCTTACAACAAGTTTTCTAACAACTGCTACATGTAAGTACTATTGCTTATTTCCAAAATGGAGGAGGTTATATGTTCGACTTTATGTATGTTTTTTGTTTGTGTGTTCACCGATTTCTCCGTCAATTGTGGATCGATTTTGAAAATATTTTTTTTTGTTTGAAAGGGCTTTCTCCCAAGGTGATCCCATTGTCAGCAAGTTGGAATCTGATGAGAAGATCCCATGGAAATCGAGGGAACCCTCAAATTTTATTGGCAAACCTATAACGATTTGGATATTTTTTAGAGTAACTTGAGTATTTGCGCTCGGAAATCATCATTTGGTAAAGTGGACCTGATGATGAAGACCACAGACGGCCATCGGAACTACTCAATGATAAATATTTCACGGGTTGCGATTCCATTACTTTAATATGGTTGCAAAGCAGTTTATGTTCGTCACAATGCGTATGGTGAGTGGTTGTTGAGGAGTTCTCCTGGATCTTACCAGTAGAACTCCTTAACAATTAACGTCCCAGCATCGGGAAAAGCAATATTTTGTGAAAGGTGATGAGCAGTTGACGTTAGGCTATTGTAACTTAGATAAATTACAAACCTCGGACTAAAAAGTGAAAAATAAAACATTTTTACAAAAAAAAAACAACCGACTTCCAAAAAAAACTACAAAGTGATAAATAATTGACGATAAAAATTTTTGTAAAAAAGTTTTTTAAATTAGTTAAAGCTGATGTGCCGTTAATTTATTTGCATAAAAAAATTATGTCTCTTTTTCCTTTGCAGAGATTCATTGATCGTTGCCGTATCAAACATCCTAACATCATTTTTCGCGGGTCTGGTAATATTTTCTGTAATAGGATTCTTGGCACACGAACTGAACGTCGAGGTGGACCGAGTAGTCGATCAAGGTGCTGGTCTTGCCTTCATCGTCTATCCTGAAGTAGTCACCAGACTACCCGTGTCACCACTTTGGTCTATATTATTCTTTGTGATGCTGTTAACGCTGGGACTCGACTCCCAGGTATAGTTTATACCTTTTATTTGTTCTGCAATCCAGGTAATTACTTTTGTACTAACTATAAATTATTTATTTTAGTTTGCGCTCATGGAAACCGTTACAACAGCAATTTTGGACAAATTTCCCAATTTCCGTCAGAAGAAAGTTTGGGTTGTATTGACAGTTGCTGTATTTGGCTATCTGGGCGGACTTATCTTCACAACTAATGTAAGATTTCTGCTCACAAACGATTCTTTAAAAATATTCTTGTTGTGAAGGACTTTGGTTCAATAAAGTAACATATTTTTCCAGAGTGGCATGTACTGGTTGCAGTTAATGGACAAATATGCCGCAAATTGGTCTGTCTTGATCATAGCTATCGGCGAGTGCATTCTGATAGCTTGGATCTACGGCGCTGAGAAGTTCTGCGGAGACATTCAGCGAATGATAGGTCGTCAATCCAAACTGTGGGTATTCTTCTGGAGTGCTATGTGGCGAATCATTACGCCTGCTGCTTTAGTGGTACGTATTTTTAGATCAATGTGGAAAAATTTAAAAGGAATAACTGCCCGTTTAGATTAGCATAATTCTGCACTGGCTTGATTACATGGTTGTGTTCATCAATAGTTCATTTTGGTGTTCAACTGGATCGAGTACAAGCCGGCGTCGTATGGGACCTATGTGTACCCGATGTGGGCGGACGCTGTCGGGTGGATCCTGGGGGTGCTGCCCGTAGTCGTGGTCGTACTGATGGCTATCGATCAGATCTGTAGCGGTCCCGATGACCTCACCATTATGGAAGTATGTTTTGATATTTATCTGAAATATTATTCTCATATTATCTGCCATATCATATCCGGAGATAAATATAGAGATATATATTGTGTATTTTTTAGACGAGTTAGGAAGGGTAGAAGGTACCATAACCATTGTACCTAAAGGAAAATGGTCTTAGGAGACTGTCCTTAACTTTTCAAGGAACTTTGATCTGTATCCACAATTTAAAAAAAATACAGTCAACAAGAAAATGAATGAAAAGGAAAATTTCCACGAAAATTGTTTACATGCCAATCTGTCCTGTTTCTTGTGAGGAACAAAATACTCAATCGGCCCAACTGAGCCCAACTTTTCTAGTACGGTACTCAAGTACTAGAAAAGTCAGAAATCGCAAGAAGTGTCGACGATTAAAGACACTTATTGTTTTCCTATAAATTAAAATTAAAATACATTAACGAATGTTGCAGAAAGCTCGGGCGCTGTCACGTCCGACAGAAGAGTGGGGCCCGTCGGCGACGGCAGTGATGCGGCACGAGTCCGAGCTGTCGCCGCCGGTGCTGCTGCTTCACGGCCGCCCTGTGCTGCGCGAACGCGGTGCTTGACCCCCGCATACGCATCCGCTCGTTGCTATGCGGAAGGTAATAATTTCGTCATTAAAATCCCATTATTACTCCGCGCTTAAGCCAATACTGAGGTAATTTATATTACCAGACTGGTCTGACACGGGGTAACTATGAATGTGGACTTCTCAGCTAATTATCTAGCACCAGTAAAGGTGCTGCGTTGTTAAAACTCCAGGGTGATTTAGTTCGGCCAATAGAAAACTCTGTTTTCGTTTCGGCGTAATGTTGCTTGCCTGTCGGTCTTCTACAGACTGTGCTTCGGAGAGTGTGCGCAGGAGCTCCACGACCTGATGGCACCATTGCCCTTTTACCACTGGACTACCAGACGTACTGCAGCGTACCATCCACACTTGATTGATATCCCGACGAGTCGTACTCAGCGCTTATCCTCCACTTTTAATATCCACACAGCCAAAATGTTCCCTCCCACATTTAACCCGTCTACCTTCAAATCAAGAGAGAACAGGCATCTTCTGGGCACGCTCGTTCCATCATAGACCTCATCTATCGTTTCCCATCAGGCGTGATCGGAGTCAAAAGCGGCAGCCATTAGCAATAAAAAAATTTTTTTACCTGTACCTTTAAAGTCACCATAACGTTAAGTTGCTCGAAAAAGTACTAAGAGTTTTAAATGCTTCACAGACATCACAAGATGGTGGAGACTCAACATCTATTACAAGTGGAATAGAAAACGACGTTAAAAAACCTGGAGCAATACTAAAAACCAAAAGAAATTCTATCAAGCGGAAAGTTCAGAATTTCAGCCTCGAATCTGACGATGCGGTAATAGAACCTCTCTTGCAGAAAGATAAAGAAAAGACCGATACTACAAAACAAAGTGCCAAATTTAACTTGTTGTCAAAAACTAAGACTGAAGCCACCAGTGAAAGAGGAACCGATAAAGACAAATTGATATCGGATGACAAATTGCAGAAAGAAGCTCTGTCTAATGCTTCTGTTGTCACTGATAGAAGCTTACCTGCTTCTAACGTGAAAGAAACTTTAATTTCTAAATTCACAAGTCCAAACGCTCCTTCACACAATCATATGAATACTAATGTGTTCAGCAATCATGACGGTTTAAAAACTTTTGTTGCTCCTAAAAGTCAAATTCTCGTCGAAATTGATGGATCTAAACACGTTGGATATAATCCAAGTCCATTAATATTTACAACAGCAAAAATACACACAGATGGTAAAACAAAACACATGGAACCTGTTCAAATGACACCCGTACCAATATTATCAACTATAGAAGTAAGTGTTAATAAAAGCGGAATTAATGCAGGCGAAACTTCTGGCCACGTCACTTCCAATATCAGTGCAGTGTATATTCCTGAGAGTAACAAAAATATCACGGAACAAGATCCGAACCTACCTTTCAAAACTGTCATCAATACACCGACGCCACAAAACAAAGTCACTGATACAAAAATTCAGATGCCTACTGATAAAACAGATGTCAAAAGCAATACAGTAGATAAAAGTTCTGTGGCATCTTCGTCTAAAACCACAAAATTAATACAGCCAAATTTTTCTACAACCAGCGTTAAAGACAGTAATCCAGAAAATAAATACATCATTAAAGAAAATACAATAGATAAAGAAGAATATCATATAAAAACTCATACGTCGCAACCTAATTCTTCAACATTAGAAAAAAACAAAAATATAGTTCCACAGGATTCTAAAACCGGAGCAGCGTCGTCCACTGCCACAAAAATGACAAATAAAATCAATGAAACCTATGATCAAGCTATTATAATAAAAAAGGATAAGACAGACTTTCTCCGATATCCAGAAAACAAAGCTGCGTTGAACAAGACTTTTAAGCCAGACAGCCTGGATTTGCAAAGCACGAAACCATCCGATAATGTAAGTAGTTCGGATAAAACCAGTAAGGATAAAACTAAAGACACGACTAACATCTCCTTTAGTAGCAGACAATTGCAGCGTCAAAACATTGTATTAGATAGAGACGATCCTATAACAAAGTTAAAACCAAATATAGTTTCACCTCCTCAGTCTGGTGAATGTGAAAAACCCTCTACAATTGAAATAAATGCTTTAAGTGATAAAACCAAGTTGCCGAAATCTAGTGCCAATAGCATTCCAATTAGTAGTGCAACTTCAGTGTTAACAAATATCAGTACTACTGACAATAAAACATACACTTCCACAACTACTGCTGCAGCTTTAACCAAGAAATTTGCTCCCACAACTAGCAACGCCGCTTTTAATCAAACAGCTGCATCAGTCATTAACTCTGACGTTGAAAACTATTCAACTGCCGCTATAACTACAACTGCGTATGCAAACAAAGCGCCTTTCCCAACAATTTCGTCTGCCATCAAAACGTTTGACCCAACAACAACCACCTCAAATGCCAAGAGCATGTTTGTAGCCACTAACAAGGTAGCTGTTCCTATAACTGCAGCTGCTGCTATAAAAACCACGTCTGCTTCTATCACTACCGCTGCAGCTGTCAATAAATCATTTGTGCCAATAAGTACTGCCAACAAGACATCTGCTCCAGTAACTAATATTGTGACTCCTAATAAAGTTTCGTCTACTTCATTTGGCATCAAGAAATCTTCTCCATCAACTAGTTTTGCAACTGGCAATAAAATACCTTCTACTTCAACCACTACTGTGGCTGATGACAAGATATCCACTCCATCAACTACTACTGCAGCTAGCAACAAGACATCTGCTCATTCACCTATTACTACGGCTGGCAGCAAATTATTGAGACCAATAACTACAACTGCGGCAACTATAACTACAACTGCGGCAACTAACAAAATATCTGCTACATCAACTACTACTGCAGCTAGCAACAAGATATCTGCTCCATCAAACATTACTACAGCTGGTAGCAAAATATCTTCTTCATCAACTACTACTACAGCTTGCAACAAGATATCTTCTCCATCAAGTGTTACTACAGCTGATAGCAATATATCTTCTCCATCAACTACTACTACAGCTGGTAACAAGATATCTTCTCCATCCACTGATATTGCAGCTGGCAATAAAATACCTTCTACTACAACTACTAATGCAACGGGAAACAAAATACCTGCTTCATCAAGCACTGCTACAGCGGGCAACAAGATATCTGCTTCATCAAGCACTGCTGCAGTTGGCAACAAAATATTTGCTCCATCCACTACGCATGAAGCTGGCAATAAATTATCTTCTTCTTCAACACCTACAACTGCAGCAACAAACAAGATTTCTGGTCCCGTAATTACTACAACTGCTATTAAAATGGCACCTGGTTCTACAACCGCCACTACGGGAGTCGATAAAACAAGTACATCGAATTCTAATTCATCAGGCAAATCTATAACAAGTTCATCCAGTACTTTACCCACATTTTCAAATACACCAATGACGAAGCCTGCCATTGCTCCCACATTTTCAGCTTCAAAGCCAAGTAATGCATCAACTCATGAAAATATCAAATACGGAACTGCTAATGAAACCTCTACAACTAAATCACGAGAAACAAGTATATTAAATACCAAGCCTACAAGTTCAACAACGACTACGAAACAAGCAAACGTTACTACAGTGTCCTCTCCTATTACTACTTCTCAACAGACGACAGTAGTCAAGTCACCAACACTAACGACAGCGAAGTCTGCACTAACTAAAACAATACCACAACCAGCTATAAGCAAATCAACAGAAATTACTCCAAAGAGTTCAACAAGCAACGAAAAACCATTAACAGCCAAAAGTAGCTCCTCAACAATAAGTTCAATTACAACCAGTGGAATGTCAAATGTCACTTCAACTTCTGCAAATTTAGCTTCCTCTGGATCTTCATCGGTATCGACAGAAGCTAATAAGCAAAGTGACTCAAAATCCAAAGTCATAAGTAACGGCAGCAAAAGTTTTAAAGCTTAACAGTTGTTACGGTTTGGGTTTTTAGGAGATAAAAAATTCGCTCAATCCATAGTTGTAATGATAATAATTAATTTATAAAACGAACTATTTGAACATTTAGTTATCAGAAGGTAAAATGTACAATCTAGTCATCAAGATGCTTGTCACCTAGGTTGCACAAGTCACTTTTTCTTATGAGATAGAAAATTCCTTAATACTCGCTCAGCGTAGTGGAATAGTAATGTTATAAATAGCTGTAAATACCTACGATAGTACATTTTGTGAACTAAATGGTATGTGTTTAATCTTCTGTATGTATGAAATCATACTTAATAATATTATAATAGGTGATTAGTTTAAAGGTGCGTGTTGGAGTAGAAATATTAGTAATGGTTCACCTATGTAACTCATATTATTCATAGTAAATAAATGAAGGAATTGAAAAAATGATTAATAACTGTTTTAAAATTATAATATGTTGGTAAAATAATGTTGCAATAACTTTAATCTTGAATGTTTTAACCAGAATAATTATTCCAAGTAACATTTTAAAGCTTGAGCGAAAAACATGCATAGCAATATTACCGACTAGTGATCACAACATGGAATGTTTAACTTCGTCGGACATACGGATGGTAGGCTAGTGGTGCTAAGAAAGACATATTTTTCATAGACAATATTATTATTATATTTTCGATAACATTTAGAGATGATTACCTAGTTTCATCTCACGGAGTCAATTTATATCATTAATAAATTGATATGTATCAAACATTGAAATCCAGAAATGAAGTGAATAAAAAATGTATGTACCTATTTATAGGTGTTCTGTAAATTTATTTATCAATGTCGAGAGAAAATTATAAAATTACAGGGTAGAAACTGATAATACGAGAATTATTTAATAATAGCAATCTAAATTCATTGATGTACATTTAATACTACTTTTTTTAGAAAAATAATTCGAGGCGAATAATAAGTTAAAATATTTATTAATAATTTAAAAGCTAACAGTCTTAAAATAATAATATGTACAAGTATTACAATAACGTTATATCCTTTCATTTTATGTTGAACTGGATCTAATTAAAGATCGGCAGTATCATTTAGAAAATGCTCAGGTGCTGTTCAGGTTTTTGAGTTGTGCCCGATTAATTGCAATAACTTGTCCTTTTAAATTCATTTGACAAACTGTAGATGTCAAGCACCTCTGCCTTGGCTTCGAGAATGTAGATCATCGGTCGATTCGGTATTCATTATAATTCAAACATAGAAGGAAAAACAAAAATCCTGTCAAACCATAGAAACAGTGCCAATAATACAAAAGTAAACAAGCACGGGTAATACTTATATTCAGAAAGTAATGTAGATATTAGAATATGATTAACCTTTTGTATGTAATGCACTTCTATCAATAATATTCTACTTAAGTCATTCAATATAAAGAATGCACAAAATGGAGTTTTTACAGAGAGAGGATACGTTAGTTAATCTAGTGCAATTTTGTATTTGTTCAGCCGTAGAGCCGTGGATATTCAAATCCGAAATTTGTTGATAAGAACGCACATCACCCAATTAGTGAGAACTATAAAACAATAGTCAAGAAACACCATAGTTCCAGCCAGCACAATTTAATATAAAGTAGTTCGTCCGAGTAACAATGGATTCCGTCTATATTTGCACAAACATTTTCTTTTTTGTATGCCAATATTACATAAGCCTCATATAAGATTGGATATTATTGTAATTATCATTGCAGAACAATGTAAGACGATGCGCGCAACGAAAGTTTAGTCAGTTGTAATTTCCCATTTTCAGGGCTTAACCATCGGATTCTTAAAACCTGATCAGCTAATTTGTTGCCAAATCCATCACGTATCTTAGCTATTGTGATTAGTTGAACAAAACAGCACAAATCAATTAAACTGAATAGCTTTTCAAAAGGGCTGACAGAGTTTTATAGTACATCAATACATTTCGTAGCGCGTGCGCGGCTGCGTCGCGCGTCGTTTCTAATAGACAGATTTAGTAATCGATTTTCAATTATCATAACATAAAAGTAGAGCAATTACTTTTTATTTATAATGTGTAATTACTCAACATAATTTTATGAAATATTGGGTAAATACGTGGCCAATGAAGACAAAAAAAGCATAAGGTGTGAGCAGAAATAATGAAACACATATTTTTTGAAATTCTGGACTGGAATCCGATACCATGCGAAAACTCATTGATTGTACATGTATTATCAAAAACTCAATTTGATCGCCTGATGAACTGAACTAATTGACTGATTTCGTCAGATCAGGAGGCCTAAAAAGGCGACTTTGGCAGAATCATAAAACAATTCATATCACGCAACTTCATCTGTAGGTATGACAGTTTTGTATGGAGATTCGTAAAATGCTACAAGTACACCTCTGCCTAACCCTTCAGGGATATGTAGGTGTGAAACTGTCAACAGATGAATTGCGTGAATTGTTTTTAAATGATTCTGCCAAAGTGGCCTTTTTAGACCCCCTGATGTTCCGATTGCGCCCATTTCGCTAACGCTGCACACTGCAAATAGCGGGCAAATAGAAAATTTGTGTATAATTTAAGTAGCGGCTCAATCATTATTAGACCTTTGTATTTGTTGTATTAAATCGATACTCTTTTTATTATAACATTAGTCGAGTGAGTCTTCGAGGAATGAAATGAAAGTATAGAAAATAAAGAACGTGTTTGCCTCTAGCAGAAATTCGATCAGTTTAGATGAGCTAATACTCTACTTCAAGTAGTGGATGATGGTAAGATAGTCTGTGAGCCACTTTTGTCTTATGTTATAGTAAACAGAGTAAACACTCTTGAGTTATTTTAGAAATTAATTTTGAACTAAAACAATGCCTCTTTACTCTAAAGGGTTTATTTATAAACGATGATTAAAGTTAAGTGATGTTTAAATGTAAAAAAATTATGGTCAAACAGTCGCTAATCACTACTTAACTCTAAGCAACGTTTATGAATAAAGGGATAATATTCTAATCTAAGAAATAGTCTAGTTGCGGCAAATAACTGAAATTCTAAAATGTTCCTGGAACAGATTATTTTCACAATTTTCTTTATTTACCTACATACATAACTCTGTCAGGATTGTATAGGAGTAACCCAAGTAAGGAGTTTTAGCTACGTATAATTTGTTCTAGCTCCAAATTCAATCACAAGGAAACATTCGGTGGAAAAGTACCGATTTTGTGATTGTGTTATATTCCTAGTCAACAGTAGTGCCCACCTATATTTATGACAAATAAAATATACCTAGTAGTTATACATTTATTAGCACCACCCAATAAAAAATTAACTTTTAATCAAAACTTCAATAAACTGCCATATAAATAGTTACTGATCTCATGCTGTTTATTTTTAGACTTGTAGATTGAATAATATGTCATGTGAGTGTTTGTTTTTTCGCATTTATACACCCCCCTTACTAATAAACGTACCTATTATATTAGATGAATACACACCGATTTCTCTTTTTCTGTCGTCAGTAATTTGACTTTTGAAAGAAGACATTATTAACCAACAGAAAATTACATTGAGATTTTTATTGAATCTTATTGGTTAATATTTCTCAGTTTCTCCGCTCCGCAGCCTCACTCCACGTCAATGGACAGGCAAAGCGTTTATTAATAAGCGATAGGTAACAAGTATTAATTTGTAAAAATGTTTATTATGTTTACTCAAAGTTAACATACCTAATTATCTCTTTTTTCTTGTAATAGTTGATATTGCGTATCTATACAATTCTTTTTGGACTCTGCGTGTAATATCTTCCTAAATGTTGTACTTTCCACCATCTTGCACAAAGTCGTTATGTTGCACCTAATCTTACAAACTTAATAAATATCTGCCATCTCATGTAGGTAAGTAGAATATTTTGTTAAGTAAATAGTGATTAGATGAGTTAGGAAAACGTTCAATACAATTTTACCCTTAACCTGTAAACTTGCAAGTAGTCACATATTTTATTTATACCTATCTACTTCTCTGTATGTTACATATTTATTGGAGAACGATAATATATTCTAATAAAAATAATACCTAATTTATTAGACAACAGTGAGTAATGGTTCGTTCGTAGATGCTTTGGAAGTAAGGGTTCTTTGCACTGTTGAGAAGTATTTAAATTCAATTATTAAAGAACGATTGTGTAAGTAGGTACCTTAACTTAAACTCTAGATATCAAGTTGGTAGATTAGATTTGTGGTTAGATACTTTAATCAAATTGTAGGTTTATAGTAACTAAGTGAATAATATTATATTTAAATTAAGTTGTTATAATTTTTTAGATAACTTTATTTTGATAACTATCACGTATTTTATCCCGTAGGCACCGAATTTATAAATGTCCCTACCTGAAATTTGTATGATTATTGGAAATGTAGTTCACCTATTTGTTTTTGAATAGGTACCTACCCGTTTAGTTGTCAAACATACATAGGGTTGTTGTACTAGGTTCACATTATCATGTAGGGGCGGAGCGCCGGCGCAGGCGACGGGGCTGGGCCAGGCCGGGCCCCGGGGCCGCGCGGGCCGTAGGGTAGCGAGTTGCGGCGGAAAGCACGGTGACGAACGATACAGATACTGCTCACCGATACAGGGCAATATGGATATTGTGTATTTCCAAAATACGTATGTTTCTACGTGACAATTAAACGCCTAAATTGATTAGCATATTGTTGTTGAACTTGATGTATTTTAGAGAATTATTGATCAAATCGATGTTATATAGATGTTTATTGTAAATATTAGCTTTAATTGAAGCCAAAGAAGAATGGAATGGTCTAGAGTGTTATAGAAGGCTGTATTTTTGGGTGATATTTTAGAAGGAAGGCATCATATCTTTCATAACATTATATAAAATAACACGATATACCTAATAATAACAGATATGAAATGGAGACGGACGGACATAGAAAAGATAATGATGTGATAAATGGATTTTAGTTTTAGTGTTGTTGTGCTATTAATAAAATATGTTCAAATGTGGTTATTTGCTGTTTTCTTTTGAAATACACAACCTGCTTCCAACTTTAAACAATAACGTTGATTGAACCTAAAACATAGGCTTCTACGCGACGCACGTAGGTAAGTGCTACGCCTACGCAGCTAAGCCACGCCTACGCATCATCCCTTAAAAAAAACCGGCCAAGTGCGAGTCTGACTCGCGCACCGAGGGTTCCGTACAAACCTGTAGGTATATAAGTAAAAGTTCACCCATCACGACAATCGAGTCATAGTTATGGTATGCTTTCTGATAATATGTTTGACAATATTATAATATAATATGACAACAAAGAGATCTAGTAAATAATAATTTAATGTCTTTGTATGACAAGCTGTTTGAATTTTGTCCCCTCCCCTACATAGAGATAAGTCGCGGTCATTGCGGTAACTACAATTATGTTTATAATCACAATTAAAATTTAGGTTTTGATTCCCTTGCGAGTGTCGAAAATTTGCGGCATAAACGGCTGTATCTTTTGATTGCGTTGGCTTAGAAGTGATTTTTTCACAGCTCCAAGGGACATTAGACCTGAGTATTTGATATAAATTCCAGCTTGATGCCTCCACGCGTTCCTGAGAAAACAAAGTGATCCTATAAGGTTTCCGCTTTTTTCCTTTCGAGGTACGGAACCCTGAAAAGTAGCAGTTACGTCGATGTTTCTCCAAATGACTATGAGCGATATGTCCGCTAAAGCCACGGTTCCTAGAAGAGCGGTGACCGCCATATGCGGCTGTAATGTCCAAATACAGAGCCTTTTTTTGACACCATACTGGTGAATGATTTTCATGACGTCTATTCTTCTCTTCTTAGCGTGTCGATAGCAATCTAAATGACCTCTGCCCAGAATTCGGCTACTTGTTTGGCGCCATCACCAGCGTCCATCAGTTGTCGTCTGTCTGTTTATACCGGATGATATTTTTACCGGTTCCAAAATTTTACAGGGTGTTCTACCCATGAATATGAAAAACTTTCACTAAGGGACCAACTCTGAAATCACGAAAAAAAATCAGCTGTTTAATACAAAAGTTATTGCAATACCTTGACAAAATGTATGAAACAGCTTAGATATACTTAAGAATATATAAACTACTTTCCTACTTTTACTACACCTACATAAAATCACGACCAGTGTCCCTGCGAACTGAGCAGAATTTAAATAAGGATCGAAACTTGCTATATGTATATATAGGTAGGTACCGACTGATACTTGCTAACCGTATTTGGTTACTAAGTGCTTAGGTTACAAAACTTAAATCCCTACAACATAACCTCCTCCTTTTTGGAAGTCGGTTAAAAATAATTGAAACACGCAGTAATTAATCAAATAGGTACAAAATACCTACCAAATATCCACTTCCGATTACTTAGTGCAATATCGACTTTATAAAGTAGGTACCCGACTTTTATGAAATGTCCTTAGTAAGCAAGCTCAACAAAACTAGTTTCCAAAACTTTTGACATTGGCAAATCTCAAATGATATCAACCAAATTGTTTGTCTCGACGTCTACTTCATTGTCAGTAGTTATACATCGGGGACACGCAGTTAGGCTCTGCGACACTCGTAACATGAGTTATTAGCTTCGATTTGAGCAGCTACGCAAAGGCTTTTATCGTGGTGACGTCGAACTTTCTTTAGCTGCTTTTATTTTTGCTGACATTCGTGTCGGTGAGCCGTCGAGAGCGCACGCCGCGGACGCTCCGCTCCCTCCCTCCGCAGCTCCACAGTGTACACTCGTCGCCAGCGCGGCTGCCTCGCCAGCCACTGACGTTGCCGCCCCAAACCAACCGTGAATACATTTTAAACCTTAAAATCTTCTCAACAAGTTTCGTGTGTAATATTTTGTTAAACAGTGAGCCAGTGAAGTAAATCCATTCAATTCTAAACACTCAAGTGAAATGAAACTGAGCGATGCGATGCGATAATGTTTCGTTGTTTTAATTTGATCCGAGGTGAAATGAAACACTGATGAATTAAACTTCGTTTCGTACACAGGTGAGTCGCCAACCAGTTTTTTATTTTTACAAATAGGTAGTTAAATAATTTGTTACCGTTATGTTAGATGGGGGGTACTTTTGTCGTTATTTTTATATAAGGATCAAGTTGTTGAGTGCCTAGAGATAAACAAATTATTGATAAAACTGTCAATCTATAAGAAAGATTTCAAAACAGAAGAAGATCTAGCAGGGGATCGAGGAGGGGGGTGGGGGGTGGAGGGGGGACTCAGGGGATCAGACCGGAATAAATCTATGGTATAACACTCTGAATCATCGTGTTAGTTATCTACTGGTCATCCCGTGCTCTGATATCAACCTCTTTATCAATCGTTGAGATTAACATTTTAAAACAATAGGCTTTCGTACGAACCGTACCTATCACCAGAATCATGTTCGTCAAGCTATAAAAATGTTTCTGATGCATCAAAATAGTTACAGTTAAGTTTAACGAGTTTTCAAGATAATTTTAATTGATAACTGGTTTGGTATCCTGGCTGGGTATCCTCTCCCACTTACCAAACAGGCTCATAAACTTACCGTTATTGTATAATAATATATATAAATCACTTATGTCCACCTCAGAAAAATAATGAAATTCTATTTAGGTACATTTTAACATGTTGAAATCCAGTAAATAAGTATATTTATTTGAATACAAATATTGTTGAGTGCATAAAGATTGCGGTACGATTGTGATTTAATGACAGATTTATGTAGATTAGTAACTAACCTGTTGAAATAGAAAAATCAATTTGTATTTGATAAAAGGCACTGATCGATAGGTAGGTAGGTACAGTGAGTCAGTAAAGCTATTTGTAATTTCAGTGTTCACTGTACTTAACTGTGCGCCTAGTTTGAAATGTAAGACTTGAAACTTGTTTGAGTTGGTATTGCACCGGGCCTATTCTACAGCTTGCATTCCTGGGAATAACAAAAGATTTTACCTTCGATAATGTAAAGCAGAGTAAAACGCAAACATAAGTATTCTATAAATGGAATGGTACTTACAGTATCATATCATAAATGCAATGAGGTGTGCTAACAATTATAAATATTCATTTAGAAAAGAAGCCGAGCATCTTGTATGGAGCGTGTGAACTGAAACCTCTGCGCAGCGTCGCGTCGTCTAGTTCGTCAGCTCACTTTCCATCCATTCATGGCGTCTCCAACTTTTTCTAACGATTTCTTTCACCCTTTTCTGTTCAGTTGGATTTCCAGCTTTCTTCTTTGTTTGTGTCGTTCACTCAGCATGTGCGATATTACATAGTTTATGCATTGGAATAAATATAGACATACAGTGGCAGTGGTGGTTGCTATTCAGTGGTAGGTACCACTGTAGTCCATGGAAGTGATTGTATAGTGTTATAACCCCTGATAAAAAAATATGATGTCCTATCAGAGGTATAAGTACCTAAATAGAAAAGTCACTATGTCCATTACTTTGTCTATTATAGTAAGCAAGTAACAGCTAGGTAGGTACCTACTTTACTAAGAAAACCTTAAGAAAAGGCCGTACATAATACCGATACCTATGTACAGACGCCAGCACATCAACCTACTACAAACTGTCAAATTTCTTTGATAGATTTTCAACTTTATCGCTAAAGCATAAGGTTCAAAGTTGATTGGGAAAATTTTACAGTTTCGGGTAGGTTGATGTGCTGGCGTCTGTACATACATATATTATTCATAATAAATATGGCCTGAGGGTCACTAGTAACTACGTAATATGTAATACAGATGCCATGCAGACCTTATTACTTTCAAATCTTCATGAAGCTTAGACTAGAGAGCTTAAATTAAGAAACTAGACACTTCGATGATTTTCCATTTATAGAATGAAGATGAACCCAAGATTTTAGGTGGCATCAAGATGAATCGCATTGTGTAATATTGCACGTTGCGGTCGGTGCTCCATAGTGGCATAATGATCTTTCCTACATGGGTTACGTTACGTAGTCAGTAACTCACTACGTCAGTCCCATTGCATTATAGGGCTGGATACACTTCTACATTGTTTAAGAAACGAACCGGTCTATAGTGTGCTCCTGGATTGATCAGTAGCCACTCGTGTATCTATGAGGAATATCGGCCGGAATAATCGGTCAGGCATGCGGCCCAGAGGTCGGAGGCGGTTAATTGGCGAAGAGTCGCCACGGCCGGTTTGTCCGCCGGGCGTTGTTTTACGGCATTCCTAGTCTTGTAAGCGAGGCTCGCTACACACGCTAACACCATTGCTAATTCTGTTAAGTGGCACATCCTTTTCTTTGTCAGAAAATATTCACTTTTGAGAATATTGACCGCATCGGTCACCTTCATAGACAAACAAGTCGTTGTTTATGTTCGTGCTTTTATTGAAGCGAGGGTGTAATACAATACAGTTGCGTGTAAGCTGTATATAGCGAGGCTTCCCGGTTTAGCCGGAAATTAAGAACCCCCTCGCCCGTGAGCATGCACCGACTCCCCAAAAGTTTCGGTTGTGTTTCCTAGCAACATTGATCCGTTACTTTTTGATATTCAGGAAAGTTATGAACGCGACTCAAACTCATATTACATCAATATTCAACTCTGAAGTTTTGATAATCTATTGATATATAGAGATAAGTATTATCTAGCGTTTTATGTTTGCGAGCGTGCAGGCCGAGGTCACGTTTAACTCGTTTGCTCTCAAGGATAAACCTGTAATAAAGGCAGATTATCCGTGATCTTATAATGCTTACGTGGATTCGGTCGGCCATTGATCTCGAGCTGTTGGAAAAAACGGGGAACAGTTGTCGGCCGCGGGGCGGCGGCGGGGATTCACGGTTGAGCGCCCTCGCCACCTGCGTCACTCTGCCACCCGCATCATGACTTACCTAGCCCAGCTAGCCGATAGTGCGCACACACTACACTTAGGTACTCTATTTCACTATTACAACAATGCTATCTACGAAATTAAACAAACGCCATAGGAGTCACGAACACTATTGTTAACATGTTACATAATGGGACTATTTCAATTAGGGCTGAATAATAATTCGCTATCGCTGCTTACCTACTTTCAATGATTTAATGACAAAGTATTATATTCATACATTAGAAGATGTTGAATAATTAATAAAGGATGATGTGCTCATTACATTGTCACTGCGTCCAATTCATGAGAGATTTAATAAACAATAATATACAGTGTGTCATCTCGTTAAACGAGGGGCATATTTTAAGGAAGTGTAGTACCCATGAAAATGAGCAACTTTTACTAAGAGACCATCACTGAAATCGAGAAAATAAAACCAGCCGATGTACCTATACATTATGTTCGCATAACTGGACAAAATGTAGGGAACAGCTGATTTTTTTTTTTCATATTTTTGTGAGTACTACACTCCCTTAAAGTATGTCCCTCGTTTAACCTGACACACTGTATAGGTATTTTCGGCTGAATGCTGAATGACATCAATTAATAGCATTCTTCCGGAATAGGTCAGTTAAAAAGAGTTCCGTATACCTACTTAGAACTGTGTAGGTTTATCTTTATGCAATTCTATTAAACTTTCACTTGCACGATTCTGTCATATTGTTGAATAATTCGCTCTGTCAGTTTTAGTCGAGGGAGACGGTCATAGATAATAATATTTTTGCTTTCATACGCTTACTTAATTAGACACCGAAATCGTTGTAGATGTTACATTATCGAGTCGTTTGCATAATGTTTCTCGGGTCAGTTCTCTTCGGTCAACAAAACCATTTTGATTGCTGTTTGAACAGAGATCACTAAATTGGCGACTTGTAAATTTGCTCAAAGTTGTTTTTACTAATGACTTTCGCTCGAGACTATCCACATGTAAGTAGGCAGAATTTTTTCTTTTAACTTTCTGATCTTTTTCGAAAAGCCGTTTACTTCGTTTCTACAATTTCCACGCTTAACCATCGCTTAACAGTAGGTTTCTATATAACAATAAAATAGATTCCTCAAACCCTAAAACTGGGCTATTATAGTTAATTTGAGAAAGTCTTTATAAAAAAATCTATCAACTTGAAGGTAATATTCCTTAAAGCTCTTTGATAAGAACAAGCCTGAATAGCCGGGTCTTGGCACAATTTGCGAACGGATGTTAAACTCGACTAAGAACGTCAAGACTCGCTAATAAGCCACAATATAACGGAGAAAAATAGGTATAATATGTGTGCTAGCCGAACAATTTGCTTTTTTTATGCATAGGACAAGTTAATTAAGGTTAATATCACTTGTGTCGCAGTGTCAATGAGTGTGGCGAACATTCGCAGCGCAGCAAGTTGCCGGAGGCTGCACGGGCGCAGGTCAATGTACCGCTCGCCCGAGGAGGCTGCACTCGCCCCTTGCCCCCCCCCCCCCCCCCTCTCCATCCGTGACACTCGCAAACCCGCATCCTTTATATAACTCATACAAACACACAAATAACAAGGACATAAACTATTCCCTCAGTGAGGACGCCTAGCTTCTAAAAACCTTTGTGTTACAAGAAAAGAACATAACATCAGCTATAACTTCAAAATCATTTCTTAAGAACGTGTTTGGCATAATATTAGACATAATGGGAGACAAAAACCCGTCCAAAGCTAGAACGGGATGATGTTGTAACTTTCCATAACGACAACATATAACATATGTACGGTAACAAAGAAGAAACTCGACATGTTGAGAGTTCCATTGGTAACTGTAGAACTCCCGAACACAGGCAGTGAGAAGGGTTATGGGCATAACCATAACCTCACTGCCTGTTCTTTCTTTTCCTTTTCTTGCAAGTTTACCATGAGTGCCTATATCTAAGTCTCTTTCGTTTTCCAATATCACCCATCTTTAGCTCATTGAGCCTCAATAACAGCTTGATGACTTTATTGCCGAGTCATTGGAAACAAGTCACACAGCTTAATGACCTCCAAATCCACCATTCAAAAATATTTTGCATCTTAGAACACTTGTGAACTTGCATTCCAATTAGGTACTGCACTGTCAGTTTGGCCTTTCAACCGAATCTAAAATTGTACCTCCATAGGTACAACTTTAGATTATGACACTCAATAGTATGGAAACATTTAGGTATATCCGCGCCCTCGTTGTATACACAATTTGTTAGAGCAGCAATTTTTCTAAATATCTGTTTATGCTTTGTTATGACTTTGATGTACAAAATACAATACAATTTGACCTTTGCTAAGCTGTATTGTTGTATAATAATGTCAAGGGAAATACCAGAGATCGTTTCTTAATGCCCTTAGCTGAGGATGGGATTGGTGAAATCCGTTTTAGTGCAATTTGTATGGCTAGAAGTTAAACTGTTTGTAATTTTGTATGATTAATCGAAAACAAGCCATGTAGAGACACAGCCAGTTCTTAAAGTTAAAGGTATAACTATACCACAGATAATATAATACTCTACTATACCTACGCATTGCTTGGATATAACTTTTTCTTGGAGTAGCAACAATCTGAACACAAGCTGCTAATATCAATTTTGGAGACGAGACTACGACAGTTAACTAAACTGCGCATTTCTAATAAGGGGTCTTCCCGCATTCTACATATAAAAAATCAATTAAATATACCTAATACATTAGTCACTAACTCGTTGTCTGAAGGCCAATTCTCGTAATTTAAAACGTTCAAAATCTAGTCGCAGTCTCATCTCGGCGACAAACAAATGTCAAAAACTTGTCAAAATGTAGGGAAATTAGAGGTATTTTTGACAGATTGAGACTGAGATCAGACTGTGAACGTTCTTAAAATTACGAGAATTGCCCCTCTGATCGGCAAAATCTATACCTAGTCCGCCCATCACTACTATTTAGTTCGAAAGTATTACCTTTTAATTTCAATGTAAGGATTTAATTGATAGTGCATTAGTATTACCAGTATTTTCATTTATTGTCGTCTCCATATTGTATAGCTTGTTCTGATGCTATCTGAATGCTATGAATAAAATTGATATATACAATGAATAACATTGAAAATATATACTTACATCCATCTTTTTCTTAAAAGAACGTGGATACATCCATATAAATCCACGATTTTTTATGAAAAAACACATTGTGGAGTTCCTTGTAGCAATTGTTATTCATAGTCTCATTCTGTCTCATTCAGATAACATCATATAAAACAAGATAGCTATTATGGTATGACTTTGTCCAGCAGTCTTTCAGCTAAAATGTTGATAATTCTTATTGTAGAGTAAATATGTTGTTTTGAAAAACTCGTTTCTTTTTAGTACGCTTACTGACCATTAGAATAGTTAATTAACAGTTTTAAAACTTGAATAACATTAATATATAATTATACCTAAAAACTACTTCTGTTTTTGGAATAATTAGCAATTTTAGAGACAAATGGTGTACGTTCCACATAGCTGGTCAAATAATGGCAATGATCAGAAACTTGACCATGCTCGCATTCTATTCTAAAAACATTTATGGAGAAATATTCTAATTCATATTCTAACTCATCAATATTCATGTAAGCAGGCATATTGATAAGTTGCAGGCTTCGATCAACAAATTGTTGATCGAAGGTTGCAGGTATCTAACTAAAATATTCATGTCAATGAGCAAGTCAGACCTAAGCTGTTCTTATAAGTTAAAAAAATAAAGTTGGCTAGAAATAAAGGAGTTACTCAGTCAGTTAGTGTATGTCAATAGTTTGGTATATTTTTACTAGCTGCGCCCCGCGGTTTCACCCGCGTAAGTTTCGATTTAGGTGTATGTAAAATAGATAGTAGCCGATTCTCAGACCTACTGAATATGCATATAAAATTTCATAAAAATCGGTCAAGCCATTTCGGAGGAGCATGGTAACTAACATTATGACACGAGAATTTTATATATTAGATTTACGACTAGCTGACCCGACAGACGTTGTCCTGTCCAGATTTCAATAGTTCATACGAAAATCCAATAGAAAAAAGGATGATCAATTTTTTACGTTTTTGAAAATTTTCCGGGATTCTTTTAAATTTTTCTACGAACTTTTCAAAACAAAAAAATTCCAAAAAAGCGCATCACTTGAGACAACGTTCTCTTACTAACAAACAGCATTTCGTTGGATTTGGATTAAATTATTATGGATTAGTCATATAAATATATACTCATATATACTCGTGTATAGTATATTTTAAATAGCTTGAAGAATTGAAATATTATGTATATTTTTTTAACTAACGTAACAGGCATCGCACAGAAATAACTTTGACGCAAACAAATCAGAGTTATGTTCTATATCAAAACGATTATTAACGTTTTTCATATTTTAATTTCAATAAGGCTTATGACTGTAAGAATAGTTAGATAATATATTGTTTTATAAAATAACTAGCTAACTTCTTTCAAATACAAACTTCAAGTTCCTGAAGGTTGAGTTTCGAAAAAAGCTTTTCTTGTGCACAATACCATTTCAGGAGATTTATTCCGGTCTGATATATATAATTCGAGGTCGAAGTAGAATGTCTTCTTCTTCCATAAATCCCTAAACTATCAGCCGTCATCGCAGTATTCATTTACTTACTTTTTCATACAAGTCTTCTTTTTCTAAGGCAGGATATAGAAAGATATAAAAGATAAATATCATTCAAATCAATACCATGCCTCGAAGGAATTTGAGAGCAGAATTTGTGAAAATTAAACATAAACTCGTTTGGCTTTGGATCAGATTGGCATACCATTTCAATATTCAAACTAATTAATAACAAATTACCTATAATGCTGCTGGGGGTATTAGGTAGTAACATAATGGTCAGTTATGTTTATATATCTGAATATTATGAGCGGGCAGTATTTTACAACGGCACTCTGACATACATAAAGTGTTAGAATTACTTATTTAAATTACCAATGTTGGCTGCCTTACTATGGTTTTGAATTCGCTATGTTACTTTCTTAATATTTTATGATAGGCCCTCATCTTAATAAACTCTCACTTTTTATGAGATCGGTACCTATCTACATGATCATTCTTAAGGACAATAATTATATATTTAGGTGTATAAGATTTTAAGTGACCAATATAGCTAAATCCTGCTTAATGTTTAGATGCTGAAGATTTGTGCCTAATGGGTTGTAAGATATTGAAAAAATCTACTTTTGAACACTTTACCTTTCCTAACTAATTAAGTTTTTCTTTTATTTTAGACAGGCGTGGCTACTTAGAATAGAACTACGTTAATAATACGATACGATGCTGTCGTTCGTGGTTTGTTGTGCCTTTGCGACGAAACATTTATCACGAGTTCGCAAGTGGCGAATTGTTGTTCTCTGAGTTCATAAACTCATCGTTATACTTCTCCAAAATGCCTAACAGCCTGATTATTCCCAAGGTTCTAAAGGCATTTTAAACAGTACCTAATCACTTCTACAAATACGTTATACCTATTAAAGTATATAGGAGAGGGAGAGGAAGGACTTAGAAAAGATGGATGGATTGTGTCATTGTGTGGGGAATGATATGAAAGAAAAGGGAGTGACTGATAGCGGTTGACAGGGGAGATTGCAAGAAGAAAACGTGTTGCGCCGACCCCAAACAACATGGGACAAGGGCAGAAAGATGGGCTGGGGCCGCTTTCAAGCGGCTCCTGCCCAACCTGAGGGGGCCAAACGCCACCTGCCGGAGGCTTTACGCGGGGGTCGTGCGGTCCATGGCCGTGTATGGCGCCCCGGTGTGGGCGCGTTCACTGCGGCTTCGAGCCGCCCACTACTTGAACGCGCCCCAAAAGGTGGTAGCCATACGGCTAATACGGGGGTACCGCACGATCTCGCGCGAGGCGGCAAGCCTCCTTGCCGGACTGCCGCCATGGGATCTGGAGGCGATAGTCCTCGCGCGCCTCTTTGAGTGGCGCGCGGAGGCACTACGCCGGGGGGAAAACCCGCTTCCGCGGCAAATTGCTGCGGAGCGGACGGACCTCCGGCGCGATCTCATGGCGGCATGGAAAGCGCGACTGTCGCAACCCAGCGCAGGGCACGCCGCGATAGCGGCGGTAAGGCCCCTCTTTGAGGAGTGGCTAGAGAGGCGTCACGGCGCCCTCACCTACCGCCTGACGCAGGTCCTCACCGGACACGGATGTTTCGGGAGGTTCCTGCACATCATCAGGCGGGAGGAAACGCCCGGGTGTCACCACTGCGAGGATCGCCCAGAGGACACGGTGGAGGTCTGTCCCGCTTGGGCAGAGCACCGCCGTGTCCTCGTAGAGGCGATCGGCAGCGGCGGCGACCTCTCGCGCCCGGCCCTGGTCCAAGCCATGGTCCGGGGCGAGAGGGAGTGGGAGGCAGTCACCTCCTTCTGCGAAGCAGTCATGCTAGCGAAGGAGGTGGCGGGATGGGCGAGGGAGAGAGCGGAAAGAGCCGCCCGTCCCAGCCGCCGCGGTAGACGCTCCGGGCGTCGGGAGCCGCGTGACGATTCCCGGCCACCGTAGGCGCGGGCCTGCGGACGGCGAGTAATGGGTAGCTCGACGTCCGATCAGGACCAGGTCCGTGCCGGACGGCGCGTATGTGTTCCACGCGCGCCTCAAAGAGATGTCAGCAGACATGGAGGGGCCCGTTAGGGCCGAAGCCTGCCGGGGCAGCGGGATTGTCCGAAAGGGTTACCGCTGCCCCGGAACATAAAGGGCTAAGGAAGGAACACGGATGGGTTTTAGTCAGTAAGAGTCTGACACTCCCTTCCGCTCCACCCAGAGCGGGAGGGGTCATTTGATGATTTCCCAACCTAAAAAAAAAAAAAAGGGCAGAAAGATAATTTTAAGTTATGGCTCGACTATTTTCTAAGTTTTGTTTTTCATGACTCCTTTACGATTATTGCACTTTCGAAATTAGATTTCTAGGTCTGACACTATTAGTGTCACCTCCATCAGCTAAGTTGGTTAATGATAAAAGCGTGCATTAGTGGCAACAGGTTGTAAAATAAGGCTATTGATTAATGTTTGACCACCCACTTCGGATCTACGAATAGTTGTGAGGAAAATGAGCGAAGAGTAAAATCTGATGTGATGAAATCTATCTGGATTGTTGCCTAGAGTCCTGGTGTAATTTCACAATATCTACATTATGGCTTCTAATTCTATCTCGGATTCTATTCTCCGTGCTTCGGAAAGCACGTTAAGCCGTTGGTCCCGGCTGTCATTAGTGGATCTTTGATAGTCGTTAGCGCTCCTGTACACGACGCCGCTACCGCGCCGACACCGCACCGCCGCCGCACCTCCGCGCTGTGTATACGAGACGCGTCCGCGCCGCCTCCGCGCCGCCCCCGCGCCGTCACCGCTTCATTTCACCATAAGCGGCCGGTAATGGAATAACAAAATCAAATACTAGGGATCAGCGGGGTAGCAGGGGTGGCGGGGGCCGCGTCGGCGGCGCGGTGGCGGCGCGGAGACGGCGCGGCCGCGTCTCGTATACACAGCGCGGAGGTGCGGCGGCGGTGCGGTGTCGGCGCGTTAGCGGCGTCGTGTACAGGAGCGCTTACGGGTCGTCAGTAGCCCGAAAGTCTGACAACCAGTCTTACCAAGGGGCATCGTATTACCCAGTAACTGGGTTGTGGAGGTCATATAGGCAATCGCACCATGTAAAATACTGTTCAGCTGCATCAGGCTGTAACCGACCTCAAAATAGTTGGGAAAAGGTTAGGCAGATGATGATTCTATCTCGGCTCTCTCACTCATTGAAATTAACTATTAATATCATTAGTGAATTTCGGGATTCAATCATGTAATATAACTGTCTGTCTTCCACTGTCTTAGATCCTAAATCTCTCCGCCTTACCCCGGATTGAGGGTCATTAATATCGTACCTCAGACTGTCGGACACATTCTCAATTTCGTGTTTATTTAAGACGTGTGCTGGATTTTCCACTGTCAGAAATGAAGAACTTTCATCCTCTATTTAAATCCTTTAGAGGATTAATATTCAAAAACTCTTCCTTAATGCTCACCTTGGTTACATAAGGAACTTTTGTGCTTTCATGCTTTTAGACCCAGAGGTTTTTATTAAGTTTTTTTTTTTTCAATTCTCAGGGCAACAATGTACGCTCCATCAACAACGTCAACGACGACGTCGGGGTCTGGTCGCGCGGCTGCCGTGCCGGGGGACCGACGCGTGCGAGCTGTGCGCTTGGTGCGTCCGCGCAGAGCCGCACCAGCCTTCGGCTTCGCGCTCAGAGGCGGCAGAGAGTACGCCACCGGCTTCTTCATATCCAAAGTCGACTTTAATTCTGAGGCACACGTTCAGGGATTGAAGGTTATAGTTTATTTTTTTGATGCTTTTATCTATTAACGCTTGTTTCTACTTGGTTTGACTGCCTCGACTGCTGTCGTTTTAGGTTCGATTAGCAGTTCAGGCAATGTGATATTGGGTATTTCATCGAGGACTTCTAAGTAGCCACCCGGTGTCTGGATTTATGCCCGATACATTTATCGGGCATTAAGGTAAGGTAGAAGGTAGGTTTAAGGTAGAATCATTATTCTACCTTTATCTTTGGGCTACGAAGTGTGAGTGTACATAGTATACTCCCTTGCCTACCTCTACGCTGAACATAGGCGTGATAATATTATTTTGCTGTGTAAAACTTGGCGAATTACTTGTATAGTAGGGTACCCTAGCGTTAAAAATGATATGTAAAATACATGTCAAAATGATATGTAAAATACGTGTAAAATACATACATCTTTCAAACTTCGCTGAATTTTTAAATAAAATACAGAAACTTTCCTTGCGGATCTTCGGTTGAATCTTTCGCAAGTTTAAGTTTCTTACATGTATTTTACGGTGTATTTTTTGCATAAACGACTGGTGGCAAGGATTGTGTCATTCAAAGCCCTTATCTCGTATTGCTGTAAGAATATTGAGTAATCCACTCGTCAGCAGCCAGTGAGAGAAATTGGTCTTTGGTTGGGAGAACACATACCAAAGAAATTAATATTTGTTAACTCTAATCTGAAAATTGTTCATTCTAATGAAAACGAACCTGCATTTCATGAAACGGATGAAGTTGAATTATAGACTATTTGTTTTTTTCCAATAATTTGCACCTACTCTGTTTATTTTATTTTGTGTCAACCGAGATATTGATTCGATTACGTAAAATACATTACTATTCAATTAATATGAATAAGCAAGATTTTTCCCTTTGATTGTTAAATATGAAAAATACACAGTATAAAATAAGTATTGAACGTTTATGATTGTATTTTTCTGATGAACGTGTCTGTTTTTTTTTTTCTAAAATTACATGTATTATACAGGAAAGATACAAAGTTTCGAAAAAAACAAAATGTATCTTTCGCAATTTTTATTTTCAACGCTACTAGCGACCCGCCCCTGCTTCGCACGGGTGCAATGTACTGATGTGGTAACATCGAGATATTTATGTATATTTTCTAAGTCAAATATTAATGTTTTATACACATAAACCTTACGGAATAAATTCTGAAAATCTGTTTTGTAGTTTAGAAGAACTAAACATAAGCACATACCGACACAAAAAGTGAATAGTAGATAGGTATAGGGTACAGATATGATTGTGGAAATTAATAATTAGATAGATGTGTTAACTTACTGACTCGTGATAAATTTATTATTTATTTATTTAAAGTTTTTGCACAAAAAGGTACAAAGGCGGAGTAAATTTTGAATGATGAACATCTGAATCATGAATCGAATAACATAAGTCTGGAAAAGCAAAGCTATCTACAAGAACATGATTATTCCATCTTCCTGAGCTGAGACTAATCGAAATATTTTATAGTCGTCGTGAATAATGCTTCACTTTGGATGTGTGCAATGCAACTGCGTCGGTTTATAGTTCATGCTGAACGCCAAGAGTGGCGTAAGTCGGCGTAACCTATGGGAGCTGTTCTCAGGGCTCACGTTCGGTATTTATTATTAGATATTATAGTGCAGTTGTAAAACATTTTTAACTTAAAGCAAATTGTTATGTAAAGTGCAATTAGTTTGAAGATTTATAGAAACTCTTGCAATGTCGCAAAACTTGATTTTATTTAATAATTCGACTAACGGACTAACCAAAGAACCATCACTCAGAGGTGGCTAGGCGATTTATCTTATGCAACATCGATAATTATTTAGCCATAGCATTTGCTAGGAGTAACACCATAATAAAGCTTGTTATCTGCGAAATAACCGAATAACCGTGGTTACGTGGAATGCCACAATGACCAATACGTGGAAACATTGTATCGGAGAGTTCTTGCAGGAACTATTACAAGTTCTTTCGTCTATTAGGCAATGTATTCTTTCATTGTTTCGTGTGTTCCTTTCGTTCTTACAATCATGAGCTAAGGGAAGATTTAATCTCTATTGACACTTTTTGTGGCTGTTACCTATTACATGTTCCCACGGTCCCTAGTGTCCCAGCCGCTGGGCGCGTGCGAACGACTGCTCACAATTAAACCAGCAAGCTGCTTGCTTCTGTGCAATTACCCACATCCGAGGCTGAACTACTGTCGCAACACGCATTCTATTCTTTCCGAGCGCTCACGTAACCACTGTTGGTATCTTTTGCCACAATTTAATCTCATGCGTGAGTCCATTTATCATGATGATCACCTCGTTGTCTTGTACATGTGGGTCAAACACTTCATTGCTTTGTCGTCGTGAGGCGCACTTGATTCATTGGTCAACAGGTGATGCAGCAAATTACATGGCGCTTTATTGTGTCGAGTTGAAGACATGATTATGCTTGATAGGTTTGAAAAGCGCTCGTGACAGTTTATTTTAAAATCTATTATGCTTTATCATACTTTGTTTCAGATTTTAAAGTAGGGCATTACCGGTATCTAGGTAGAGATCTTTAATAAAACATTGGTTAATGTTTATTAAAAAGCATAAATTACGAAGGTTGGTGGGCAAAATAACATTACTAATGTTTTGGTTTAGTCGATCTGTTTAATACTAGGTAGGCTACGGAAATCAGATAGACAACAGCTGCAGCTCTGAGTGAATTAATATTCAGTTAAATTTACGTAGATACTGTTGAGAAATGAATACAATAGGTAATACCTAATAATGGTAGGTATCTCTAAAATTCAGCTCTTATACCTTAGGTAGTTAGGCACATAGTTATAAAACATCTCTGCACAAGTAATCTTCGAAATTTCACAATTTTCAAGGGGTCTTGTTAAACCAGGACTAGAAATAGGTCTGCATCTAATGATGCTGAAAACATAAGATTTCTTTATTTTTATCCTAAGAACTTTTAACGTTTTCAGCTTAAACAGTAGAATATTGTTGGAGCACTCGTTCAAGCTTCAATTATCCAAAATCTATAAAAAATGTTGGTAGATACATTTGCATATCTGGGCTCATTAGGTATACAAAAACATTGCAAGATGTTGATGTTATTATGTAATATCTGCATCATAAAACACTCCGCTTAACTCCGCAATTACAATATATTATATTCTCTTAAGTATTTACTAATTAGATAACACAGGTGACATTTAATTAACCGGTTCTACTTATACATATAGTCTTAATGATTTTCTAAAAACTAAATCTACGGGTTATAAAATACGAATCTGAATACTACTTTCTACTTAAAATTAACATAGGTAATGAATATTTTGAAGTTTAGCGGCGTGTCGTCATAATTAAGCAGTTAGACAAGAATGCACATATATTATTTGCAGTCGTTACAAAACTTTTCACACGATTACTTCCTCGACAAAGAAGTTACGAAAATTTCACGTACATCCGCCATTATTAAAATAACACAATGAGGTGTTTTGAGAAATTACGGAGATTCTTGAGAAGCGAACAGAAATACTGCAGCTCAGATAAACTGTATCTGATGTCATTAACTTTGCTAAAGACTGATACAACACGAGTATTGGTAGACTCACGGTAAGTCAACAAAACGTGTCAATATAAGCTGATGGCGCACCCACTGTTGAGTGTCTAATTTATACTTTTTGATGTTACGGTAAAGACTTTTCTTTTAAAATTTCCTATTGCTTTATTTAATTACTGTTTGAGATGTTTATAACTGCAATTATTTTCATCACAACTTCGGTATACTGGATACCTACCACGAGCTCTTAACGCGATCCACTTTAGGACCTAAACTGAACTGTTCTTCTAATTCGTACGTAATTTAGGCCGTGCCATCTGGATACCTACCACGAGCTCTTAATGCTCATTCACTTTCAACGATCCAAATGCCGCTGAGCGTATTGGACGTCATGGTACGACTGTGAGCGATGCAGTTTAAGAACCGAAACTGAAATGTCTTGCTTTTGAATCGTTTTTAAATAGATCATGGTAGGCCTCCAGATTGCTACCGTGCAGCAAACGACAGGATGTGAAACTCAACAAATTACAATATATTATATTGAAACATATCCAATACTATATTCAGTGGCAGGCTAAGTGCAGGAAGGTGGCGGTAAATCGGTGCAATTATATGACAATTTGTAAATAGTCCATGTTCCCATGAGGCGGGTCGTGTACGTGTCCAGTGCGTGAGTCACTCAATTACTCTGTACGTCGACTTTCTACTGCTTTCCGTTCGCGTGCGCCTCTTCGGCTTCTTGTATAACATTTGCTAAAATAGAAAAGCGCTAATGCGGTCCTTCACAGAAGACCATGCGGTCAGTGTGATACTATTAGTCAATAGTGTTTTCATCTGATTGTGAGCGTGCATGATGCGGTTACGTCACAAGTATTCAAATTATGTTTGGTACTTGGTCAAATAGAACCACGAATAAGGAACACGAAATTAAATATTGCAAACAGTACCTATGTTCGCAGCTCGCAAGTTGTGAAACAACATCGTTTTTTCATGATAAAGGTAGAGAAATATTGTATCAACAAGGCCACGCTGTAAAAAGTAAATAGAATGAGCTATTGTATTGAAAATTAAATACATTGACGGTATGACTCACTTGATTACTTTTCGAAATGTGAACACTTCAGACGGTTGGACGGTTCAGGCGAATCTGACGTCATTATGTAGCCATTGTCTATGCGCACGTAATGTTACAGGTGTACCTGTCAAGCAGCACTGTTCTAATTAAATTGATGGCACAGTTTGCTCATGTTGATTACAATGGTATTTTCAAGTCTGTAATTATTTTTATAATGATTAGTTTCCAGCCCACAATGCGTAAATCGAAATGTTCAAGGGAACTGAATGGAATAATGGCATAAAGCCGTAATAATATTATAGTTTTTGCAAAAAGCAATAAAGTAAAAACATCAATCACACCCATTCCAAAAAGAAAGTGAATTGATTGGGAGGGCCGGGCGTCGTCGTTGAGTCTGGCGTTCTTTTGCGTCACTGGCAAAAAAGACGACTTGTATGTAACGAAAGTCTGATCGAAAGTTGTCCGATATGTGGGCCACTGAGCGACCTGTCCGGCTTCTTTTGCTGCGCTCGAACTACGTGATGAAACTGACGAAAGTTGTACCCTATGCTGTGCTGCTGATGGACGATGCGTACTGCTAGTCACTGTGAAATGCAAAGAAGCTGCTTTCGTGAATGTACGAAAGAGTCGATTAAACTTAGTAAAAAAAAAGAAACGAGATTTGATTAATATTTTAAATGATTATTTCAAAGTCTGTTGATATTTATAAACTAAGTTAGTTTTGGCGATAGTTTTTGTGGGTTAATTTTTATATCAGGGATTAATGATTTTAAAGTTTAATAAAATTGATTGATTATGATAGTAAAAACTACTCATCATAGAACTACCTTCCTTTCGCGGTCTTTCCACAGTCACCTGGATTTCCCAAAAAAAATCTCTTAATGAACTAGCTTCAGTAGCTTCTGCCCGCGACTTCGTTCGCTTGAAATTTCACTCTCCCCCTATTCACCCTCTTAGGGGTGGTATTTCGAAAAACCCTTTCTTAGTGGATACCTACTCTTCACAAAGAACACACCCTCCAAATTTCATGTCTCTAGGACCAGCGTGCGTTGATATATCAATCAGTCAGGACTTTGAATTTTATACATACAGGAAGATTTTTTTAATCACCATCCAAATTTTTACATGGTGTTCTACCCATGATTATGAACAACTTTCACTATGGGGCCAACTCTGAAATCACGAAAAAAAATCCGCTGTTTCATACAAAAGTTCAATACCTAAGGTAAAACGGGGCTACTTTGCACATATTTCGATAGTTTTTTGAGAATTACTTTTTTTAACAACCAAAATTAATGATGTTTTTGTTCCAACAGAACAATGTGTCAATCCCATACCAATATCAAGCCCTACAGTGCCCCCATAATTATATATATTTTTATTTTTAATGAGTCAAAGTAACCTCGAAGTGGGGTTTCTTTGACAAGGCATTAAAAAGCAATCAACGTCAAAAATCTAAAGTGTAACGATTACTTTGACATAATTTTGATAAAAAAAATATTAATATTTCATACATTTTTGGTTAAATATAAATAAAAGCAAAGAATAAGTTGGAAGGTATAGGTTCTAAGATCGGGACTAGCTACTAGCCACCAATCAAGGTCACTAGCGTTCGTTTCGCACACGTAAACTGTTAAAGTTACCCTTACTGTTAAAGTAACCCCGTTTTACCGGTAACTCTTTATAACGTTTTAGTATTAGTGCCTATCTGAATTAAATGAAAGATTTCTAATACACCGTAAAATTATCCATAAAAATGTTTAGTTTCATTTCAACGATTGTAAATAAAATTGGATAACAATGGCCAATACAGTGTAAGATTTATTTTTCTTCACAAACGTCACAAATGAGGCATTGCTCTTCTTTTTGCTGTCAACAAGTTGTGAGTACCTCATTCTTGAACAGGTGTGTATGAATCGTTGAACTTAAATGAAAATGCACAAACCAGCAACCCTATTAAGTACGAGCTAAGGTTGTACAGACGCCAGCAAATCAACCTACTACAATCTGTGAAATTTCTTTAATAGATTTTCAACTTTATTCCTAAAGCATAAGGTTCAAAGTTGATTGGGAAAATTTGACAGATTGTAGTAGGTTGATGTGCTGGCGTCTGTACATAAAAAAATATCTTTGATTAAGGGCTTGACAAATTGCAACGGGCAGAAAACATTTAAAGTTGTAATAGATGTTAATTATTGTTATAATTAGGAATCAATTGGAAGATCACAACCGACACTGAGTATCCGATATTGCGATTCTTTTATTTGCGCTGGCAACATTGCGTCAACGCGCCACTCGCTGCCGGGCCACTGTTCTTTGCCGCCGTGGCACAACATCACTTCAAAGCAATAACTACATGTGCTTAGTCCATTCTTGTTTCAACACCTGAGAAATTCTTTACGAACCTGCCACAAATTTGTCAGTGCTCATGTAAATTACGTTTTCACGACTACCGTCTTGTACCTAGTTACTAGTTATGGGTCAACTGCGCTGAGAAATTCTGTAGGTACAATAGTACCTTGTTAACGAAGTTCCGTCTTGATATCGGCGTGTAGAAGTTATATTTAAAAACAAAGCTCTTGAAAAACGCGTCAATTAGCCGGTGGATCGCTAATCGCTTATCATCCTTTAGCGGACTAGATATACCTAGTCTGGACTGATCAAATATTAGCAATGAGCAAAACACGTTAGCAAATACCTACTTATTTCTGATTTATCGTAATACGCATGTGATTGTTGCACTGTAATTATACTTTTGAGAATGTTGTATTTGTCTGTACTTATCCAGTGTAAAGAGTATATATTTCCGTGTTTGCAGGTGGGTGATCAGCTGGTGAGCGTGAACGGGTACCGCGTGGACGACGCGGTGCACGCAGAGCTGGTGCACTACCTCGCCGCGCAGTCACGACTCAAGATCAAAGTCAGACGTGAGTATCTACCATACAGTCTGCTTAAATAATCTACACAATCTACACTCATATTGTACGTGGGCGGCATGGCTAAACTAGGTACCAAAAAACAATGACATTTGAAAAGAATTATTATGTAAGTACTTAAATACTTTTTCTTTTCATGCAAAAACCCGCATACTTTATTTTGCGGTAGATTGTGAAAACGCGGCTGCTATATTTGTAGAAAATGAGAATTTCTGAACTGAGATATTTCATCCAACCTATTCTGCCTAATGTCGTATCAGTGTAGGGCTTATTGATTACCCAAACACTACAACTAATTAGACGAATGATAGAATAGAATTTAGAAAACAAAATATTAAAATCCCCACTAGCCACACCAAATGATTCAATCATTGCTATTATGTAACTGAGATAAGATAAGAAATTATATCAGTAGGACAAGCAGCATCCGACTACCAATTTATACGTAACATCAATCCACCTGTCAAGAGACGCGATTATTTTATAAAATATTATGTTTTGTAGACGTCTTGTAGGAAATATATTAGGAAGACATATTATGTGCTGACATGATATAATAGTCCAATGATGATCAATTTACTTATTATACATGTAAATGTACTCATTAATAAATGCTTAAGGATCTTAGAAGTTGAGTGACATAACACTGTGATTTAAGTTTTTAGTTGATTAACGAATAAATTAGTGTATTAGCAGTGGTTTCTATACCTATAATAATAATTGAAGTCGTTACGCAACTAAAAGCACACCACCAATCTAGAGTCGTCTCGTCACTCCGCAGACGTATCTTCTGACAATGTTACAGTGAATAAAATTATGATAATTAATCAAATCGTATGAGGCGCAACCGGTAATAGAAGCCGCGGAGATTTTATAACTCTCGTGAAAGCTCGTGGGCGTGTGCCTATGAACATTGTCTATTAGATAGAGTTGCGTAAAACGAATTATGACAGATGAAATGAGGCCCGCTACCCAGCGATTGTTGAGAGTTCCGAAACATTTCATAAATGACCAGTTTGACTATAGACTTGCACCATGTTTATTTATAGCAATGATAAAACAGTAAACCCGAAATATTTCCTTAGGTTTTTATCGACTCTATCATTCGCTTTCGTATTAAATGCCGTGAGAGTGTCTTTCAATGTAGGTAGACTAACATGTTAATACTTTAGTTGAAACATCCTCGAGATGACTCATATGCACACTTTGTTACAGACGTGGGGATGCTACCAGTCAAAGAGTAAGTAGACAAACTTAACCGTGAATATTTGGTTGTGTACATAAGTGTACAGTTGTTTGATCACGTTGTCGCATTACAGCAAGGCGCATGAGCCACTGTCATGGCAGTTCGTGTCGGAGCGCGCGTCGCTAAGCTCCGACGTGTCGTCGTCGCCGACGCTGTGTCACGACAACGAGAGATTGACAGACATGAGACTGTCTATACTCGTGCCTCCCAGAGCTAAGCTTGGCTGCGGGTCAGTATATTATTATTTCAATGAAACATCAGGCCAGTTGGTCGTAGGATGTTTATAAAATGAAAGATCAGCCTATTAAAATTTGTTTTGAGAATGTATGTGGGTGGCTATAAGAGTTGGGAAGACCAAACAAACGGTTCATGGATCGTGAGAAAAACTGTAAGATATTATGGCTACCAAGGAGGTGACTACTGAGATGGCGGCTAATAGAGATGTATGGAAGAAAACGACATGTTGCGCCAACGCACGAAACAGTTATTTATCTGTTCTGTACGCCAACCCCATCAAATCTATTGGGATAATAAGGGCAGGAGGATGATGATAACCAAACTGTAAGTTTGGGGCATACTGCGCAGCCATATTATGAAATTGACATTAATAGTGTTTGTACAATTTAATGTGGCAGATACAGATGCAAGGTCACATAAAACTCAAACAATGTACAGTGTTCATGTATTTAAGTATTAGAACAAAAACCATTTGTTTCAGAATTTGCAAAGGTCCAGAGTGGAAGCCAGGCATTTTTGTGCAGTTCGTGCGGGAAGGAGGCATCGCGCGTGAGGCAGGGCTCCGGCCGGGCGATCAGATCTTATCGTGTAACGGTCTGGATTTCTCCAACGTTACCTTCAATGAGGTAAATATCCTTCCATAGTTTTTAGGTCAAACGAATACTCTGAATAACTTTTAACTACAAATAAATAAAAAAGTCAGATTAATATAAGACCACCATCATCAAAACATTCCTCTGCATCGTCGTTGATGTTTTGTATAGCTTTCATCAAAGTTTGGCAGGCTTGGCAGCATTAGTATGTGATTGACTATTTAAATAACAAAGCCTTCAACACACAACATTATGCCTCTAAGTACCTATATTCACCGAAGGTTTAGGCAGAGATTTAGCAATGGAGGTGTACCTATACCTAGTATGGGTGTACCATAGTAGGTAAGTAAAAAAAAAAAAAAAACAACCGACTTCCAAAAAAAACACTACCAAGTGAAAAATAACTTTATTTTCAAAAAGTTTTTATAAATGTTAAAGGTTTTCCTATTAAGCTTTTATATCATATAAATTGTATAATGACGTTATATAAGTTGATAGTAAAAGTTTTAAAAGAAAAGTTTATTTTATTCTTTTTACCGCATTTAAATAAAAGCTTGTTTAAAAAAAATGTTTTTTTACTTTACTTAATTTATTTTTTTATTTTTAGTTATTTTACGAGTTATTCTCAGCAAGCCTTTACATTTGATACCCAAATTGTAGGTGTGCATTAAAAATAACTAGTCCACCATCTTGGGTGTTCCGCCATGTTGTTTTAGAATGACGTCACTTTATTTTCGAGTTATTCTCAGCAAGCCCTTTCATTTGATACCCATATTGTAGGAGTGCATAAAGAATAACTAGTCGGCCATCTTGGGTGTTCCACCATGTTGGATTTAGAATGACGTCACATAGCTTACCATGCATTGTCATCCCAACTAAACGTGTATACAAAATTACAGCTCAATCAGTTGAAGATATCTGTTTCAAAATTGAGTTGCAAGAGTCCACCCGAACAAACATAGTTACATACATACATACTCGTATGTATACATTGCAAGTTAAATAAAAGCTTGTAAACAAGTTAAATAAAAGCTTTTAAAAAAGGAAATGTCCTATATATAAAGTTAAGCGATAGGTTTCGTAACATCTGTAGGTAGGTACGTGTCCTAGAAAAGATTACGGGTACCTACCTGTAAATATCTCTTAAAATGGGAAGGATTAAGTGTACCAGCGTCTAAGCTATGAAAACCATGTATACTCTTTGATATTGGCATAGGTAGATATGAGTTTTTAACCAATGACGATTGGTACTAGTTATATGGAATGAAGAAAAGTCGTGAGGAAAGTTTTGAGTATGAATGTCGATGGCGATAAGATTAGAGGCAGACCAAAGAAACGATGGATGGACTGTGTGCATGATGATAATGGGTGACTACCGAGATGAAGAGTAATATAAAAAAATTGTGGAAGAAAAAGATTTTGCGCCGATCCCAAATTTTGGATAAAGACAGGAGAAATAATGATTGGTTATAATAGCTACTATCCTGCATATTAGTGAAGCAGGGAAACACGTGTTTTACTGTTTCTTTAATGTAACGATAATATTGTAAAGTAATTACGGAATACCCGATTTAATACTGTACGGATTACCAGTATGAGTCGTAAAAAAACTTATTTCAATCGTGACTGTATCTAACAGTATCTATAATATATACGAATGCATTACTTATAGGTACCTTCGCATTTTACTTTCTCGTTACTAGTGAATGTACTTTTACATGGAAAGATGTAATAAAACAGAGACATTAGTTTACGTTACGTTATCAAGTTTTTTTTTTTCTTTCAAAATGTACAAAATAATGATTCCTAAAAGGCATAACTAATTTCATTAAGCAGCTCATGAGGTTGGTGCAGAGGGTCATTTTTCATAGCTCGATACTAAATTTTCGCAATATTTGGCAATATACCTACTCATAACATAGTTACTCATACGCGCATGTAGAATATTCTCAGTTTGCTGATTTTTTACACAATATAAGTATGTATAATTATTTTCATAGAGGTCTATTTACGTGAAGCAACCCCAACTAACTTGAAAACCTTTATGTTGTCAACAGGCAATATCAGCAATGAAAGCGACAGGTCGTTTGGAGCTGGTGATTCGGGAGGGTGCGGGCACAGACCTGGTGTCTCCGGAGAGCTCAGGGTACAACAGTTCAGCATCATCGGCGGCCGGCGAGCGGAGCCCCGCACCCCTCGCGCCTCACGTGCCGCTGGCGCCGCCAGCTGCACTCCGCCGGCGCCTCGCCAGCGTCGCTGAAGAGGCTGCAGACCGCGCTGATAGGTTAGAACTTGAAACTATGGGATGTTTTGTGACATCATGGTATTTGCAGTGCTTGAGCTTTACTGTGTGTCAACAATAGCTTTTTGTGAAGTGATTCTTACTCGGATATTGTTTTACAGATTAACAATGAACAGGCTGAAGAGAAGAACATGGGATAGTTTAGATTTCGAATGGAAAAACAATGATATCCATAATTTTGATGCACCTTCTGACATCGAACCCGACTACGACTGCCCTAGTATACCAAACAATCCTCACTCATATGAAAATAAAAGTAATTTACGATGCAAAAATAAGAAGGAGTATATCACAAGCCCATCGAATAGAACCATAATCAATTTGACTGAAGATGGCGCTATGATACAATGTAGTTACGATAATAATCAGTCGCCTAGGAAAAACGCGTTTACAGCTAATCATACGAATCGAGACAACGATAAAAAAACGATAGTAGTAGAAGTTCATCATACTAGTACAACGACGTGTGGGAAAAATGCATGTAATTATACATCACCGCCTTTGAAAAACGATTTCAATTCGGATTCTGTAAGTTTGTCAAGTTCAGCTACGTTATCAAGTGCCATCGCCGAGGAAATACAGCGGCGTAAGTTGGTAAGTACGCAACATGTGACGAAAATGATAAAATTGTGAATGTGCGCATTATGTTATAGTTATACCATAATGCGCACATGCACAATTTTATCATTTACCTTTACTTACACTTTCTTTTCAGTGAATTTAAGATAAGATTGAAAGTTGAGCCCTGATAATGTTAACGAATATTTGGATTAGAATTTTTGTACTTAATATTTTTAGTTTTACGTAACATATAAACACTTGGGTACGCCACCAATGTCATCATCTAGTATGGTATTGGCTAGCTATAGTAGATGATGACAGTTTTATTATAATTGGTACATCAATTACCTGTATGCCCTTGAGGAACGTTCGATTCTGATTTTTATCGCCGTAGATATAGACAAAACACAAACATTACCCGCATTTCTTCTTAAAAAATATTCTGCGGAACCAAAGAAAATTAAAAGGGTGTAAAATGTTACTTAGATAGATAGAGATAGTAACGGTACCTACGTTGGAGCAGTCACTAATTAACCATTAATTTCAGCAGAATAAGAAGAAACCTAATCCAGAGCCGAACATACCGCCACCACCACCTAAAAAGCCGCCTCCACCAAAACCAACCGATGTCAAGAAAAAACAGCACGACGCCTTGATGGACGAGTTCAAAAAAGTTCACAGGAAAATGTTTTCATTTATAGACAACAATGAAAAAAGTCCAGACATACAAAACAACGAGGAAGAATCATTGGTAAGTGCAATTTTATGTTCTGTAGGTATTGTATCTAATTAGTAAAGCGGAACATATTATGAAGTCATTTGCTTATCGGATACTAGCAATTATGACGAAAGCATCGTTAACTAAGAAGATAAAGATCAGTTTACCAATTCAAAGAATTTTGTACATGTGGATTTCTGTTGTTATGATTAATGTCATCGGGTGTATTGATTATTTCCCTAATGTTATTAAAGTGTCCACTAGGTATCTATGTATCTATCACATCATCTTTTATTCTTTTAAAATTGTACTTATCAATGTGTCCTTTTTTATTGTTGATAAGGGTTTGGTAGATAGTTAGGAATAGGTACGAGCATATTTTGTACTTTCACATTTAACAGCGTCACTCCAATTCTTATACGGGTTTCGTTGGAACATTAATCAGACGTAATAAAAACGCAGTTAAATATGAAGGAGCAGTCGACTCTCAAATAAAATCTAACCAAAATCTTAAGTAATATTCAGATTGCCCCCTATTACAAGGGACTTAACTAGTAGAATGCCGAAATTACAGAAACAATTCGGTCTCTACCTATATATAAAGGTTTTTTTCAGGTATTTCTTTTATATTTTTCATTTATAGATTTAGTTATTTGAACTAATCTCAATATTTTGGTTTTCCAAGCAATCATTAATTTAAAATAAATTTTCTAAATTCTACTTCGAAAAGTAGGCTGGTTGGAAGAAGAAGAAGTAGGCTGAAGATCTTTGCCACGTGCTAACACAATAATAAAAATTTGACGTTTTTTGCTTGACATCAGAAACTTCAAGCATGACACTTGACATTTAGATGGGAACGATCATAATCGAACATTTACTTATTACTTTATACTGATCAATTGTGAAATTAGTAACTTAAATACTGTTAATCGATTATAGTTACTAATTTTGTTTATAACGAATTTGTCCTTACCAGTTGTTAGAAAGTTCCTACTATTGTAAAGTAAAGATAGATAGTATGTAGGTGTACTATGAACCTGTGGTGCACGACTGCGAATGTTTTCTTATCTATTATCAAACCAATGAACAAGTAGCTATACCTAGTAGTTATATTTGCAAGTTACCAACACAATAATCATTCGAACTATTTTGTAGCTACTAATGAGTTACAAAATAGTTCAAATGATTTTATAATGATTAGGTATTTGAGAATGGATTTCCTTTAAGATATCGTTATATTGATTAACGATCATTCAGGCTTCGGGATTTAGATTTTTTTTGTGAATTGATTTTCAACGTTTGATTTGAATCGATTCAAAGGCTGAATTTTTCGCATGACTGCATTATAAGTATTATTATGGTCACCCCTTTTTTTTTTTTTATCATGGGAAATCATCAAATGACCCCTCCCGCTTTGGGTGGAGCGGAAGGGAGTGTCAGACTCTTACTGACTAAAACCCATCCGTGTTCCTTCCTTAGCCCTTTATGTTCCGGGGTAGCGGTAACCCTTTCGGACAATCCCGCTGCCCCGGCAGGCTGTGGCCCTGACGGGCCCCTCCATTAATGCTGACATCTCTTTGAGGCGCGCGTGGAACACATACGCGCCGTCCAGCACGGGCCTGGTCCTGATCGAACGGCGAGCTACCCATTACTCGCCGTCCGCAGGCCCGCGCCTACGGTGGCCGGGAGTCGTCACGCGGCCCCCGACGCCCGGGGCGTCTCCCGCGGCGGCTGGGACGGGCGGCTCTTTCGGCTCTCTCCCTCGCCCATCCCGCCAATTATGGTCACCCCTAAAGTTGACATTATATGACATGATTTTTTTAATAGGGGAGGCACCGAAAGTATTCCCAATTTTACTTACTTTTTGACTTCATTTGGAGGTTAAATGAAAGTCAAGTGGTATCATAAAATAAAGTCCATCTTATAATTTTATGCTCTAAAAATAGAAACCTAAAAGTTCGAAATGGTTTTGGAATCAGCGTAGGAAAACTTTTCTTTACATACCAAACTAATTACCATTGTGTCTCGCTTGGATCCACGTTCCTAAGAAGGGATAAAGATAACTGGCAAATCTTTGAGGAAACAAGGCGTGATAGGTATTTCGATAAGTGTGTTTCTAGACAAAAATATCATTTTTTGATTTGACACATTTGCCACATTTTTTATGTGGCGAGGTGGCCATAATAGGTAATCTTCGTTATGTGCCATAAAAGGCAAAGAAAAAATCGGTGACTCGTCATACCCAGATATCTATAATTTGAATCATTAGGACGGAATCCCCCATTCCAAATCACACCGTACAACTTATACTTTAAAACACGTGATTTCCTTAAAGGAAATGGAAAAATCTAAAACCAAAGAAGTGTACTTCTGGTACTGGTACCTAATCACTAATCATACAAAGTCCAATGTAATGAATACCTAAAATATGTTCTACGTTCAGATATTGCAGTGATATCTAATATTATGACTATGAGTCGATCTGCTGGTAATTTCTTTTACTTTCTATTATTATCATAACAGTACCTACACCTATTCATAAAAATCATAACATTAAATTCTGTCACGTTCCTTCCTATCTATCGTGATAGGTACCTACATATTGTGTTTTAATTGGCAATCATGTTCAAGATGACTGTCTAAATTTTGAGACGGATTTCTTCTTATTTGATCAAATCCCGTTATCGTAGACAATATCATTTTCTCGAAACCCACTTCCCGTATTATTGTAAACATCGATAGAAATAGAATATAATGACGACTTTTCTATGTGTGTCTATACCATAAAATTCAACAGGTTGTCGTAGAAACCGGGTTGACCATAGCTCCATAAGTAGAATCTAATATCGACCCGACAGCCAATAAAGCAGTTAATTGAAGGAAGATATAAATGCTGTAGGTTATAAACCCGTCTGTGGAGACTATCCTCATAAGAGTTGGTGTTATTTTATTCTCTTTTCGATCGTTGAGGATAAGTAAGTTTTAACGATCTCGCTCACGATCCTACGCTTGTGAATATGCTTGACATTCAAATGTAAATATAATTGGGCTATACATGTTTGATGTTACGTGTGTTTATATAGTTTTATGATAATGTTTATGGTATAGCTTTTCAAATGCACTTTATTCTTATTCTTGCATGACTGGTAACATGGGTTTTGATTATAATTTTATAATTGACATTTTTAAACTGTGATTAGAAGCGGCTTACCCTTACGAACTGATGCGTCATTCACACTCTGCATAAACACCGCGCATACGCTATCAGTACCTATGAAAACAAAATAAAATAAAGTATTATTCCTCATTTTTCGTTTACGTATCTACCTAATAATTTGTTGAGTGCAATCTATTTTCCTTTTTTGTATAACGAAACAATAATAGCTAGCGTTTGTGCTGCGTTTACACGACGATAAAGCCTGCTACGCAATGCTACGCAGTGCCTACGCTGTGCCTACGCAGCACGTTTTGGAAGACGGTGTCGATGTCGTTGGTTCCGCATTTTCAGCATGTCAAAAAACAAAAATGCGGAACCAATCTCTGTTCATTGATTGTTTGGCGCCGACTCAAAATTACTTAGGTATACTTCCATTAGTTTAAGAAATTAGTTATTAAGGTTAAATAAAAAAGGTTTATTATTTTTTGCTTTTAAGTTTTTTCGGCGGTTTAATTTTTTTGTTAAAAAGTTTTTATTTAACAATTTTTTGTGGCCATAATTTACTAATTAGCTCATTCATCGTGAGTTTTTTTTATGTAATTGTAATACACAACTCAGCATTAAAATCTGTGAGTGAACTATTGTTCACTCACTTAAAAATCCTACCCTTCCTTCCCTTCCTTCCTATCCTTCTTCTTGTTTTTCCAAATTTATATGGGACCAACTTCGGTGTATACCCTTTCTAATTAAAAAATAATTATCAAAATCGAACTACGCTGTAAAAAGTTATGCCGTAGTCATACATAAAAAAAATATATACAACATTATTTTTAGTATATGCAAAACCCGAAACACGTGTCTAGTATTTTTATGGAAAGAATCTATGTACAAAATTTCAAAATTGAAATCACAAAGTTGTCCGTTCAAAAACATGCTCACCACGCGGCGCGGCGCGGGGTGACCATGTTTTATGCTCCTCCAGCATCGTACGCTCATTGATAATAGTTTGGCAGTAGGTACCTAACTGTACGGCGATTTTATTGTAATAAATTAGTGATTAAATATTTTTGGGACAAAATATAACATGGTGTAAAAATTATTGAAATCGATTCAGTTACTTATTCTGAACAAACTATATTCAGGTTTCGCATATACTAAAAATAATGTTGTATACACGTCGACTTGAGAACCTCCTCCGTTTTTTCGTCGGTTGAAAAGATGCTAAACCAAAGTCATTTTTTATTAGAAAAATGAGAAGCAAATCTATTTTTGGTATCTAATTAAGGCATACTTTGCCCTGTTATCTTATAAGTTTTCTTACTAAGTTACCCGTGCAACTTGTTCTTTGTAAAGTTATCTAGGTTATGTAACATTAAGTTTCGAGACAATTGCCTTAGGAAATTAATTGGGTCACTTCGACACGAATCGTTTGTTACTACATGATTACATAAATTTCAAGCAGTCATTGGAGCGTTACTATTTTTTTTTTAAATGCACATGATAACAACGATTAGGAATCATTTCACGATTTACATATCTACGCTATAATAACTGTAATTAGGTAAAATGATCTAAAAATTGAGCAACCTTATTTACTTCATCATCATTATCATTTCAGCCCGGACTGATGGGTATAGTAGCCCAAGTAACACAGTCATGCTGAATATAGTTTGAGTAATAGCGATCCGCGAAACTATAAGCTCAACTATTGTCTGGATAATGTCTGACTAAACGTCTATTCAGCTGTTAATCAAGCAATTTGGGCACAGTTTTAAATGCTTTAGTCTGTATAACAGCGATTTAAAGTCTGGGTAATAGCTTAATAATGGCCCACTTAGCTTAGTAACATCTGAGAAAAAACTGACATTTCTTTTATAGAGCTGTTATTTCATATTTATTCAGACAAATGCATATGGATATTGATATTCAGAAATTATTCAGGATTATGTTCATTTGCGTAATTAATACTTTCCAAACAAAATTAAGAGTTATGTTGTAAAGTAGAAAAAAAAGTGGTGTTTAATCTTGCAGCGCGTCTTTGTTCTGATACTTATGTCGTTGCATTGAATAAAATCAATAACGATGTGCACAGTGAAACTGAGAATTGGTAAGTAAATGTTATTATGTATTATAACCATGATACACGTAAATATTACTGCTCAAGTAGTTTTATCGTGAATAGTATATGAATTATCTCAACATTTTTCACGCGCCGCTTAGGTAATCAAGTTTAGTGATAGTAAATAAGACATAAATAAAGACTTTTGTGTTGACAAAAATACTTAGGATAACACAGCTAATGCTTATTTTTCAAAAGTCATTAAATAAATTATAAATTGTATTTTTAACTGTAATTAATTACTAAAATGAGGCATTTGATATACATAATGATTCAATAGATTACTTAAAAATAAGTTTTAATGGCGAATCATTATAAGCTGAATAAAAGCTCTCCACGCACTGCAGCTGTTTTACATAACTCTGAATAAAAAGTCACGCCTTTCTAATTATTAAGCTTTTATAGTGTCCACACGTCGAAGGGGCAGAGCAGAATTATCTACTGTACCTTCCCACTGGGAAAACAAAGGAAGACTTCGATGGCCCAAATATAATTCCGATAGACTTTGAAAAAAAAACGAAAATGCTCAACCTGGTCCAGATTGGAAATTAATTGTAGGTACCTTAAAAAGGAAGAATTTTCTAACTTATGAATGATGTCATGTACACACGGCTACACATCAAGCTATGCATTTCCAGTTTGAGTTGACCTCGCATTGTATAGGTTTGTCGTACAATCAGAAGTCAGCTTATACTGGTTATGTATAGCTTGACGTGTAGCCGTGTGTACATTCACTTTATACTGTTGTCTTTTTGAAAGTTTATGAAATAAAAGAAATTGAGATTATTTTAAACGCTTTTATTTATAGTAATTGAATACCTACTATTATACCTTCTTTGGATATTTTAATTACATTTTTTAAAATATAATCAATTTCAGTAACAAAATTTTTTATACAGGATGAAATTGAAAACATGCGACAAATCGAAATGGGAGATTGTACTCATTATTATGAACAACTTTTACTATGGGGCCAAACCTAAATAGCGAAAAAAAACAGCTGTTCCCTACATTTTGACGAGTTATGCGAACATAAATGTAGGAAACAGCTGATATTTTTTTCGCGATTTCAGGTTTGGTCCCATAGTAAAAGTTGTTCATAATGATGAGTAGAATCACCATTTCGATTTGTCGCATGTATTCAATGTCATCCTGTATATTCATTTAAGTTTTTAGGTTTTCCAGATCCATAATAAATTCGCACAATTAAAGGTTCTATCTCCGGTTTTCCATATAAATTACACAGTATTGGCCAAAATTCTTTTTTTGTACTTTTAAATATTGGTAAACCATTGAAATTCAAATTTAAATATACAATATCTGTAGGCCAATTCTCGTAATTTATAACGTTCAAAATCTAGTCGCAGTCTCATCTCAGCGACAAACAAATGTCAAAAACTTGTCAAAATGTAGGGAAATTAGAGGTATTTTTGACAGATTGAGACTGAGATCAGACTGTGAACGTTCTTAAAATTACGAGAATTACCCCTCTGGTACTTCCACCACAGAATTAAAAACATTTTTTAATGGTGCAGTGAGACCGTTATGCCAGTACCTTCAATTGTTTTTAAAGTGATATTTCGGGGAGTTTTTAGTACCTAAGGTTCTAGGATCTGTCTGTAAGATTCCGGGAATTCTCTCATTGACAGTTGCCATCAATTATCAATTCTTTCAATGCGATTTGTGAGATATTTTTACTAAGAGCCCATTCTTTAATTTTCACAGCAAAAAGTTATATTTTTAAATTCAATGAAATTCACATCTGATTCATCTTCACTAGATGCGGAACCATTGGCTTCTGAATTCCGTACAAAGTCTATATCCACATTATTTGAAGGTATGGAACTCTCTTCAACATCAATAACGACATTATTTGAAGGTATGGAACTCTCTTCAACTGGATCTACACTAACTACTAACTGGACAAACAATGTTTTAAACGTCCTAATTCAATTACTACCCAGAAAAACTCTGTATAACTTGTTTAAAAGTGGTACTTTTACAAGTAATTGCGGAATAAAAATACGCCATTCAACTTCCATCTGTGTTAGTTAGCTATAAACCATGACTTTATTTCTAATATACCGAAATAAGCTCTCTAAACAACCCTGAAAACATTTTTATACAGTAGCTGAATAATTGATAAAATATGGAGCCTTATGTGACTTGTAGACAAAATAAAAGCGGTTATTCAAAATCAAGCTTTTTAATAGAAATTAACTACACCATTATTCAGAAGACTCACTATCTTACAGCATATAGTGGCTTCATAAGCAATAAGCTGAGTAAAGTTTGTATATTAGTATTAGATAACTACGTTAATTCAGCTACTTATACTATTATACAGATAAATGCTGTCCCAGGCATTCTTTTTCAAATTAAAGACATCTGTAATGCTTTAGGCTTAATAAAATCTGTGTTATATGCGGTATAGAAGTTATTACTAAGCTTTAAGAAAAATAGACAACTTTTACTAAGCTAAAAGAGTTATAAAGGCCAAAAGAGAATATTATTCAGAATTTGGCACTTTCAGTAACCACTTACTCACACGTTTTATAACTGATAGCTGTAAACATTTGCGAATTGCTATTACTCAAACTTTATTCAGCATATCTATGTTACTTGGGAGGCCTCCCCTTTTTCTGCCATAGGTACTTTCCGGTTCCGTGCGTCCCTCATACAGGGGTTTCCCGCGACATTGACGATTATCATCAAACCAACGCGTTTTTGGACGCTTTGGCTTATTTACTTAGGCTGTACTTAAAATAAATAACAGGTACCTAAAGAACTTTTATCATCATCATCATTTCAGCCGAAAAACGTCCACTGTAGGACATAGGCCTCCACCAAGCCCTATCCGTTTGACTAATAAGTACTTTTATAACATTTATAAAATTTAATCATGTCTTTAGAATTTGTAAATAACGCTTTTGACCGAAGCTACGAGTTTTTGCAGGTCTGCTAAAGGAGTAAATTATCCTATACTCGCTCATAAACAAAAGTAGACCGGCTACTTTTGTTTACCTACCTATGGCATCCATGCACTGTAACCATCACGACTTCATGAGAATGTGAATTCGTCAGTTTTTTGAGGGATAGGTACTACAATAATTAAGTAAAAGACATTCCTATACATACAGGGTATAACAGGGACATAGTAATAGATCATGTGCTGAATTCCTATGAATTCTAGACACCATAGCGTAGAAATTTTTCATCAGTTATCAAAAAAAAGAAAATGCTCTTTCATAGAAAAGTGCAACTTACGAGTTCATAATGTATAGGTACATTATGACCGCGTAAGTTGCACTTTGGAGCAGCTACTTTGTAACCCACACAAAAAAATTCAACGGGGTTTCAGAATCATGTACGGAATCCATTTGTTATTAGGTTGCACGTCAATGTCCCCACCAAACTGTTGACTAAATCCAGTGCAGCAGCCTTCGAAGGTGCAACTGTAGACTTGACCTCTTGAGGTTTTCTTTCTTCTTTGGAGGAATATTTACAAGTATTTACCTACCCTCATGGGACGCCGATGAGTTCGACTGACAGAAGAGCACCTGGCTGCGTACTTGTTACCATTATTCAATGAAGTGATAAATATTCCTCAAAGATGGCTTATAGCAGCTCGGATAGCTTGGAGTTAGTTTCAGTCACGTTACGTTTCGATCTTGATAGCACGACAATAGCTTTTGTTGTAAGACTCGGGTGATCTGGAGATATTTAGTGCTTATCTAATTACACGGACAATAGGTGCAGCTGTGATAAAAATCCACTTTATTTTTATACACTTTCTTATAAAAGGTCTATTGTTAGGCAAATAGTCATTAATTTGCACGCGATGGACATGGATGTAACAGTTGAAATCAATAATAGCTAACGGTCGTCCATCATCGTTGTGCATGAGCACATGACTAAGCAAGGCAAGGACTAAGTAACAACACAAAATTTTAATTGCAACTAAATATTCAAATTAGTCACAGCTCTATAGCCATCGTTTACGTCGCTGATTTGGTCTAATAATCGCTTCTAAGAACGAGGCAAAATTGTTGCTGCACTTAGTATGAACTAGACAAATAGCTCGCGTTGTTGCCGGCTGGCACAGCGTCCGGCGCAGCGCGGCCGGTGTTTCGCTAGATTCTGCTTTGTGCACCATGCACTGATAACGGCAGTGAGTAAGCGATCGGCGAGGGCACACGCCATCGCCGCTCGTGATTGCCGCTCGGCCGCACAGTCTCGCTGCACTCCGGCGGCCGCACACCGCACGTCTCTACACCGCGTCTCGCCATAAATTTTCCTGCGATTTTACACGCTACGGGGAAAATATAATGCGACCTTGACGTGCTCTTATACCATTCTTTTCGTGATTTTCACGCTACGTTCAAATACTAATTATAATTTCGGTAAAATGAATTCCTGTGTTAGTCTTCAGTGATCATTTGAACCAAATGATGTGGTGACTTGTGTAAAAACTGTGTTTTTGTAAACTATTACTGGCTGAGAAGATGAAGAACATTCGGAAATCGAAACCCTTGGTCGTTATACAGTGCTATGAAGTAAGTTGAGTATGGATAAAATGTTCTTGTTATTATTGGAGCGAAGCAAAATAAGTACTTAGATACCTACCTACAAAGTTATTTGAAGCTTGGTTAACGTGATAGAACATAGAATAGAACCTTTGATTGTAGCTACTGTTTATGCCCATATTCTGATTTTCAAATACTGTTGTTTGTTCGTGGCAAAACAACATATTAGAAAAATATTGATATTGTGGCTGCGAGCTGCGCGTAATTTGTTATTGTCCCGTCTATAGTTCACCTTCTCATTTTTCCGTAGCAACGCTGACGTCATGGTTGTCGAAAATAAAAACAAACTCAAAAAAAAAGTACTCAGAACAAAACATGTGGGTATAATTTTATCTGTAGTGACGAATACCTATAGCGCTCATGTTTTTAGGAGTTATCTCTCCCAGTTAACTGATTGCTGCCCTGGCCGATAACACATTTTGATTACTGATGATATTATCTACAGCTACACATAAAAATGCTATTATCTCTTTCCCTAATTTCACCCATGTACTGCCTAGTACATAAAATATGTTTCAAGTGATAGAGCAAACTTTTATGCTGTTGAGGATATTTTGAGGGCTAACTATCTAAAATCTCTCACCAATGACGGGGCAACAGTACGTCTCATGTTTTTTACTTCGAAACCAGAACGATTCTGGCGAACTATTTAAGGAAAATAAATTGGATTTCTTGGGATTAGTCTGATGCTCCAACTGAGAGCTAATTATGGACTACAAGGATGCACTCAAAAAACTAACATGAACCGAGTTAAAAAATAATATACGCATCAACATTAGCATTTCCATAACATTGTAGGCAATTATCCAGTATCCACACACTTATCATAGATGATATCATAGTGCGAGCATGGATGTAACCGACTGATTTACTACCAAATATTAAATTGTGTAGGATATAAGGGGACATGATTACGTACCCCTACCTATCTAGTATCTTGTAATATTTACTGATAAGTAAGTTGTGTTTAGTATCCAAATAACTGCAATAACAATAATGTCTAAATCTGTAGATAATATCCTTATTATTGTAATGTACTTCTGTGCATGATGAGTTATTATATGCAATCTGCATTTAAGTGCTAGTTTGGAAGTCAAACAAGGCCATAAGAGGATGCATGTTTTCCTTCTCAAGTTGATACGGAACTAATGTGCTTCTGTGCATGATGAGTTATTATATGCAATCTGCATTTAAGTGCTAGTTTATAAGTCAAACAAGGCCATAAGAGGATGCATGTTTTCCTTCTCAAGTCGATACGGAACTAATATGCATATTCATATCTTCATATACCTAGCTACATTGTATAAAGCTCTCGGAAATCCATTCTAGGTACTTATATGGATACGAAAATCTTGTTGTAGGTTCACTTCTTGACGCTTCATATACTGAACTGCTTTCAACGAAACCAAAATTTGATTGTGATTTCTTAGTACGTACCTGGATTTACCTGGGCACATGAAGTAGTTAACCTAGCATGCGAGTGAAACCGCGGGCAGCAGCTAACGTGCTCAAATTATTTATACTTTCAATTACAAAATAGAGGCACAACACATTTCCCCCCTCTACGAATTTAGTTATCCTCAAAATTAAGGAAAACGGTTACCAATTTATCAGATTAAAACTTATGTCTTAAATGGAACAGCCCACGAGTACAAAGACCCACTTTTCACGGCTCTATCATTATGGTAAGTTTGCCGAGAGCGATATAAAAGGGGGCAAGCGGTCAGTCTGTGCCGGACACAGCTCAAATCCCTGTGGCTTGAACCTCAAGCGGAAAATTAGAACTACATAGATAAATTTTCTTCTGACGAAGTATTTTTAACCGACTTCAAAAAAAGGAGGAGGTTCTCAATTCGTCGGAATCTTTTTTTTTTTTTATGTATGTTCCCCGATTTCTCGAAGACGCCTGGACCGATTTGGAATTTTTTTCTTTTGTTTGAAAGGGTATACTTCCCAAGTGGTCCCATGATCATCAGGTCAGGATCTGATGATAGGATCCCAGGGAAATCGAGGGAAACCCTAAAATTTTATTGGCAAACATATATAGCGATTTGGATATTTTTTAGACTAACTTGAGCATTTGCTCTCGGAAATTGTCATTTGCTAAAGTGGAGCTGATGATGAAGACCATAGACGGCCATCGGAACTACTCAATGATAAATATTTTACGGATTGCGATTCGATTACTTTAATATGGTTGCTAAGCAATTTATGCTCGTCACAATGCTTATGGTGAACGGTTGTTGAGGAGTTCTCCTGGTTCTTACCAGGAGAACTCCCCAACAATTAACGTACCAGCATTGGGAAAAGCAATATTTTGTAAAAGGTGATGAGCAGTTGACGTTAGGCTATTGTAACTTAGATAAATCACAAACTCTCTCACTAAAAAGTGAAAAATAAAAATATTTTTACAAAAAAAACAACCGACTTCCAAAAAAAACTACAAAGTGATAAATAACTTTAATTTCGGAAGTCGGTGTCAATAAACGAAAATGCAGAACCAACAACACCGATTTCTGAAATTAAAGTTATTTATCACTTTGTAGTTTTTTTTGGAAGTCGGTTGTTTGTTTTGTAAAAAAGTTTTTATTATCACTTCTTAAGATTACACGGTAGTATCGATATCTGCGCCAAATAGGAAATGTAATTGGTAGTAATTTCATCAGTGACTTGCAAGAAAATTTCCCAAAAAAAAATTTGTCGACTCATGAGTCATGACTAAAACCTTTCTAAAATACTAAAATGATAAGTGTGATTAACGCCGCTTAAAACTTAATGGAGTGCCGACTCCACGATGAATTATTTACATTCAATTAAACTAATGTTATTGTGTCGATGGACTAACAACCTTCACGCTAGGCTCAACACGTTATCGTTCGCGTGATTTTGATTCAGTGCTGATTAATATTACGTATCTTTGGCATCAGCCAAATGACGCCAGATAAGCCAGATGACGTTTGGCTTATGCAGACGACAATAAACAATAGAAATAATTGTTCTATAGAGAAAAATCAAAGAAAACAATTCGGAAAATCAAAGCAAAATTTCGCTTTTCCGGATTCAATTACTATAAACCTCTACCACAGCTAAGGTTATTTTAGGCAATACAATTTCATGTTTAGATGAACACAATAGCGTATATAAATAAGGATGTCGCTCAAAATGTATCTGAAGAATTCCTCTGTAATGAACCTAATCGTGGAAAGACAATTAAAACCGTGGAATTTGCGATACTTATACCTACAAACTATGTTTATATTATGTATAACACGTTGGTAGGCTGTTGGCGACTATGTACTCGTATGTAGTGTGTGCATGTTAGGTATGTATAGAGCTTATCGTGTAATGCGAGTGTAATGTATTTGCCTAAAACATAGCCTTCGTTTTTGTTCACGTTCATCGTCGGTAATATTTTTTCTGTTAGCCTCCACTTCTACAATACCGACTTCCTTTGGCTAATGTTATGTTTGGTCAAAGGTCAATGTCAATGGCGATTAGATTAGGTACTTAGCTGTTATTTGCTGTATTTTCCTATTTCGCGAAAATTGTTAACGTATAGCTATACTGCAATAGGTAGGTATTATGTAATGGCGTGCAAGGAATTCATTCGTTTCAATATAGGTAAGTAGGTATAACTTATATTGGTTGTAAGCTAATTTGCGGCTGCATAATGTGGTTTTAGAGCACCTACCTATTGGAATTTCATATATTTTTACTCTGAAATCCAAATAAAATGTGCACTTTCATATCCAAGCTTAGTTGTTAAACTTGACGTTTATGTTGTTAAGATTAATTTAATATTTTTGTTGATTGTTGTTGTAAATAACTTAGGTACCTACTTCCCATATTCAGTCAATCAAAAGGTTAGCGTTCTTTCTAACTTTTTTTGTTTTGGCTCGGCTCCTAGTCCTAAGTGTCTTAGCGTGAAGGTAAGTAGTCTATAGCCTTACTCAAGAATTGGGCTATCAAATGCAAAAAGATTTTTTTCAAATCCGACTGGAAGTTCCAGAGATTAGCGCGTTCAAACAAACACCTATAGATTTCGTGTAATCCTAAAATATACGAAATAAATAAACGAAATGAACCTACCGTTAGATTGTCCCGATGATCCAAAAATACATTTAGAAGAACCTTTGACTGTTTTAAACAAATAATTTTGCCCACAGGACCGTCAACAGACATTGCCCCTGAGGAAGGCAGAGCAACCTGTAGAAGTAACCAACAACAATCATATCAACCATGCCTCACTGAAGAGGGAAGCCACGGACAATCCCCCTCCTCCACCACCTGTGAGTAATATCTAATGTTCAAAAATATTTATATTATATCTTAGTCAGTCTGACCCTATTACATGGGATTTAAACATAACTGGCAACTTTGGGTGTGCTATGGGTGTAGGTACTCCTGTGCACCACTTCCGTGATGTTGTGTTATATAGTCAGTCTGTACATACCTACAGGATTGATACTTTGCCCAGAAGGCCAATTCCCGTAATTAAAAACGTTCAAAATCTAGTCACAATCTCACATCAGCGACAATCAATGTCAAAAATGTGGGAAAATTAGAGAAATTTTTGACAGATTGGGTCTAAACTCAGACTGTGAAACGTTTGATATCTTAGCAAAGTTTGTTGCTGTTTTTTTTTCTACTATCAAAAATCTGTGGCAAAATGTAGGTTAGTCTTACCCCCTTACTAATAAACGTAATATATCAGAAGAATTGGGTCTCCCTTGTTTCATCGAAAAGAAATTGCCAAATTATCACTTCCCAAACAATTTTCCGCATAATTTAATTTGCCAAATTATTACAGTTTTGCAAAAAATCTCTTCACAAATAATTGTTACGCAAACCTAATGTTCAACAAGTGAACGTTTAAACAATTACTTGTTTACCAACTAGTACTTTTACCAATTTTTATGTAGTGAAATAGTTCAGTTGGAATAACTCATTTTACGCAAAATAAAATAAGCCAAATATTTCATTTTTATGTGGCTCTTGCATCCAATGTCGACCTATTTCTGTGAAAAGAACCAAACCTAACCTCGGGGTGCCCTTCACTCGCTCTTGCATCCTACGTCGCCTATCGACCGACCGCAACCATGCAACCGATGTTAGGTACCCGAAGTACGCACGAAACGTAGAGACTTCGGGTGACATCGGTTTAACCACAATACCCAAAAAAAATTTTTTTTTTTTTTTCATAACATATCATTTAACCAAACGTTTATTGTCTAAAGATTGTTTGCTGTAATAAATCATTTGATTAAAGACCCAATGCCTAAATGACATTCTCCTTGATATTATTCTGCCAAGTAAATATTTGACCAAATAAAAATGTGCGTACTAAAATCATATCAACCATTGCATTGGTATAAAAAAGGTTGCTAAAATATGTTTGGGTAGTGAAATTTTGGCAAAATCTTTTCGGAAAAACGGCAGGATCCCCAAGAATTATAGTTACACGACACCGATTTCTCTCTTTCAGTCGTTAGCAATTTGACTTTCGAAAAAAGAAGACAAAGCGTTGTGTTGACTATTCAGCCGCTTTACAAGGTTTATTCAACGATTTTCATGTCATTGCGTTTAGTAAGGGGGTTAATATTAACCCTGTCAAAAGTACAGAGTATTCATAGGAGTAGGCTAAATAGGTTCTCAGATAATCTCATTGAGCGATTAAAATCTTAGAAAGAAAGAAAAATAGGTTAGCTTAGCGAATGCTGTATGTTCCTCTCACGACCTATCTGCAAAGTGACTCTAAAAATATTCACGTCTGCTTTTCAGATGCCGGCTGCAAATGGTCAACAAACGCCAGCTACAAATGGTCATCAAACACCGGTTACAAATGGTCATCAGGTGCCCGTTACAAATGGTCATCAGAATGGAAACCATAAAGTCATAGAGAGTCAAAAACCCATTCCGAAAACAATTACGGCTGAACTTCTAACAAATCCAAACTTTAGAAAAAATGGAACTCTGACAAGAACTCCTACCCCAGATTACATTAAGAAATCTGAACCTGCCCCACAAATAAAAAATATGAAAGACGAAAAGGCTGACATGGAGTCACTAGAATCTTATAAGTTAAAGAATCCTTCGAATGTACTGCCAAAGCCGCCGTCAAATTATTTTGTGAAGGCTCCGAACGGCACAGCGACGATGAAGAAGCACTCTCGTCCTGTGTCAGTAACGATTGGTGAATATGCATATGGAGGTGGAAGCAGGCGGGAACCAACGAAGCTAGACTTCCTAAATGGAGATAAAACCGATGGTCTTCGTGATGCAGACGAGGAAGTCTCTATATCCAATAGACTACAATCAGAACTGGCTCTAACACTGTCTAGATCGAATTTACGTAAGAAGACTGAAGCTCTGGTAAGTAATTTTATAGCATTTAGATTATCAAGTCATGTTTATCTAGAATGATCATAAAATTGAAAGAAAAACGTTATGTAAATTTCATGTATTTCTATTCTATAACACAATATTATAATATGATGTAATATTAATTATATTATGTACTACATCCGCTAATAAATCAAAATACGAGTATATTTTTTAAGTTATAGCTTCAATGAATACTCGAAAATTAATCTATAAATTAGCTCTTTATTAGTTTTGATTACAAAAAAGAGATTGGGCTAATCTGTCCTAAGCCTCCAATAACGTTAAGCTTTATCTATGCCAATGAATAGATCTCTTTATGGTAAGTATGTGATGGCCTCTTTATCACAAATACTTGTGTAAACAGGAACAGAGCAGCTTTTGCGTTTGTTTTTGTAACATACATATCGCCCCTTTAATCATAAAACGAAATAACTCAAAATTCAATTTTTTTGGGAAAACGCATTTTAAAGTTTGACTGTTTACAATCATGGCTTTAATTTATCACAAAAAAATAAAGGAATGGTTTAGGTCAGTTTCAAAAGCAGATATATTTAGCTTAACTAATAAACTAATGATTATCAAAAAACAAAAAAATATTTTTATCAGGAAGACACTTAAATCAAGAATTCAAAAATAAGTTCGTAGTTAATTCACTTTTCAATAAAATATGTAAACAAGTAATTATTATATAGACGAAGTAACTCAAAGTGTTGCAGTTTTATATTAAAATCATCTTGCAAGTAGACGAAGTATTTCGATTTAGTGCATTGTTAAACTAAGAAGCATTAACTGTCAGAGAAACATTCCTTATTGTTTCTATGTTAATTTAAATTCACAAATAAAATGTATCTTCTTCTTACCTAAATTTATTAAAAATGTGAAATTGTTGTAACTACTTACTTAAAAAAAAAAAAATAACAAAGTCTAAGTTATAAGTCAAAACCAAACAAAACTCTACATAAAAATGTTCATCTATATTTATTAAAAACGAATAAAAGTGTATTCTAGTAATCAGACTTAACAAATTCTTTTGGTTTTATTATCACAAAAAATCAACAAAAATATAAGATCAAACTTAATTAAAATAATTATAAACTTAAAATATCGTATTATAAAATCCTGCATAAAAAGAAGGGATCAGAGCTTTTGTGATAAGCTCTTTTAAATCTTTTTTTTTATTCGCACTAATCTCCTGTTTCGTGGAATAGGCTCGCTGTAGTGATATTTCTGTTAGTGCTTTCATTTTTTTTCTTTTATTACTTACATCAACTTCCTGGTAGTTTACTTGCTTATAAGACGTTTTATACAAAAATACGGTGGCGTTTTGTTTGCAAATTTTTAAAAATTTTATATCATTCCAGTTGACATTCTGTCCATCGCTATTCGTTGTAAAATTATACCCCCATTCTTCTTGTAAAGTTTTAAAATCATAAAATGATTCGTAATCCAGTTCATTCACCATTCCATAGCCGGATGCTTTGAGTTATTATCGATTATAATCCATAAGTATCCATTAATAGCCTTGCAATGGCTAATAACCCTGCTATTAATATATTGTTAAAAAAATAAATGATTTTTTTTATTTTATTGTAAAATCTGTGGGTGTGAACATAAATTAGGTGCGTGTACGCAGTGTGATTCAATGTATTGTTATTCTTTTTATTTATTTTCACTTTTTATATGTGAAAAAGTGTTAATAATAAAATAAATACAAATTTTTCAGGAAATTTAGTTTTGTAATTTAGAGACCCAGTACTATAGAAACCATAATTACTATTACTAAAACAGAGCGTCAAGTATAGTTATGGAAAGTGATTTCCACATGGATTATTATTCGGAACCTTCTATATTTTATGTTATGAGTTTGGTTACCGCACTTAGTCTTTCAGTGGACCATTGTGCGTGGGCCATGGCGGTCGGTGGTTATTCCAACCAGCCCACCTCCCTCCAGAAGCTGATTAGGTCTCCTGGTCTTTTGAGAACATCTGTGTACGATTTGGCCGAGTCCCGAGGGTTTGTGACCTAATCTGGGTGACGCCTGTGCACTCGAAGAGCACATGCGCAATGGTTTCATCAGCCTCCATGCAAGCTCTGCACAGGGGGCTGTGCGTTATGCCTATTAAGTGGAAGTGTTTGTTTAGCAAGCAGTGTCCCGTGATGGTCCCCGTCACCAGGCGCAGGCCTTTCCTGTCCAATCGCAGTAAGCGACTGGTTAGCTTGCCATCCATTGATGGCATAGCTTCCTTGGACTGCCTGCAGCCTGGTGACGACGTCCACCAGCTTTCTGCTTGTGTGTGGGTGTGCTCCTGTAGCCACTTGCGTAGTTCGTTGAAGGGGATGGGCACGATAGGTTCCGGTCCACAGACTGACATACTCGATGCCCCTCTGGCCAGCTCGTCAGCTGCGTCGTTGCCTAGCGACTCCACTCTGTCCTCCACTGTGTCCTTTTATCCATTGTAGTGTCACTATATTGCGGTTCAATACAGTTGCCTGTTCAAGCGCATTGTGACATTCTAGTATTAGGTTCCGCAGTCGGTCTTTGAACCGTCAGTGTAAATTCTCAGTTCCTTCGAGCCTGAGTAGTCGCACTGCTCCTCTATAAGCACTATGTTGTAGTGCTTTTGGGAGCCGTAATGTTTCGGGGCTTTGTCGCAGGGTGATGCCATCATTGGCTGCCGTTTGATCGCATTTTCTTTTAAACGTATTTGTTTGACCCTAGAGTCTTTGCTCAGGGTTCCTGATGTAGAGAGCCTAAAGGCAGCCAAGGCCGCTTCTTCCCGCACTACGAGGTGTAGAGGCGGTAGTCCAAGCATGGCCTGTAGGGCAGCAGTGGGTGTAGTTCTCATGCAGCCGGTGATTGCCACACACGCGAACCGCTGCAGCTTTTCAAGGTCTTTTTGAGCTGTGCTCAGGTCTGTTCTGGGCCACCAGACTAGTGAGTCGTATGTGATGATTGGTCGGATAACTGTGGTGTATAGCCAGTGAAGTGACCCTGGGGCTAATCCCCCAATTTTTTCCAAGCATTCGCTTGCATTGCCACAGTGATATTGCTGGCTTTCGTAGTAATGTGGAGTAATGTGGATGTGTGTGGATGTGTGGGGTGTGTGTGGGTGGGTGTGTGGTGTTTGTACTCCGTGGTTTTGCCCAATTCAGCTGTTTGTCCAAAAAGATGCCCAGGTATTTGGTTTCAGTTGATATGCTTAGGGTTGTACCAAAGAAACGTGGTAGGTGTAGTGTCGTCAGTTTCCTCTTTTTTGTGAAGAGAACCAATTCGGTTTTTGTGGGGTTCACTGATAGTTGGTGTTTACCACACCAATTCTCTATTATTTTCAAGACCTGGCGCATTAGGTTACACAGTGTGTTTTCGTGGGTACCATTTATTATTATAGATATGTCGTCGGCGTATCCTACGGTGAAGTAAACTTTGTCATTGAGATCTTTTATTAGACTGTCCACGACCAGGTTCCTTATAAGCGGAGAAAGAACGCCCCCTTGCGGGCAGCCCTTCGCCACGATGGCTCTTGTGGTGTCGTTTACAGTCACTTGTACTGCCCTCTGTTTGAGCATGTTGGTGATCCAGCCGCTCAGGGACGGGTCTGTGTTGTGTCTGTCTAGAGCCGTGCTGATGCTTTTGAAGGTGGTTTTGTCAAAGGCGCCCTCGATGTCAATGAAGCCAGCCAGTGCAGAGCATTTGTGGTCCACTGCGCATTTAATTTTGGATACCACGTTATGCAGTGCGGATTCTATTGATTTGCCTGTGGAGAACGCATGCTGTTGTTTGTGGAGTGGCTTTGCCCGAAGAGGCCCGTCTCGGATGTTTCGGAACCTTTCTCTCCAACATCAGAAATCGATGAAATATCGTGTGACAGTAATGAACCTGTACTTGTTAATAATATACCAAAAATTGATCCATTAGCGTCCAATCCAATCGATGTACCAAACTTAGGAGATTTTGAAGAATCCAGTGTTTGTAGCAGTAATTAGGCTGAAAATTATTATTAAGTAACAAACAAAAAAAAAAAAAAAACTAAAAACGAAAACAAAAAAAGAAAAATTCCCAAAAATCGTTGTAAATGACTGATTAAGAATTAAAAAAAAAGTAAAACTAAGTACGTAAAAATCGAATTACCAAAAATCAATGTAAATAGCTGATTGAAGATTTTTAAATGGGCCAGATTAGTTTTAAATTGCACATAAATTTACTACAAAGAAAGATGATGAAAATTAAGTCTAATCTGACAGTCTTAAGCCTGAAAACCATAAAGGGAAATTTTCAATCACTATAATAACATTAACAGCAGGGTTATCATCCATAATTGGCTATTAATGGCTATTAACTGCTTTTAATCGATTATTATCCAAATGATATTAACCGGATTATTAGCATTACCCAACACTAATTCTAACCCAAAGTCCGGTGAAGCGTTTTCACAATCCGGTACTTTATTGTCCATCAGTAAACCCAAAATGTTTCGTGCCCTTGAAGACTTCCGTGCTCTTGAAGACATTCTAACCCTTGAAGACATTCTTTTTCGTGCCCTTGAAGACATTCTAAAACAGGACAAAGATTAGGTACTCGTATCTATTTAACTCCTTCCAAGTCCTCCACCTCACCATTCTCATTATAAGAAAATGATTATTATAAGTACCCTTGTTAATATTTTAATTTATTAACGGCATTCATTATTTATACTAAAATAGTAAAATAACTCCAAATGAAAACAAAATCATACCTGACAAATTAACAGTAAACAGGAACTAACCAAAAAAATACAAAGTTTTTGATAAATTATAGTACAATACTGGAATAATACATAATCTAATTTAGATTTGCTTATGCATTTAATAATAAAACTGCATCAACTCGAAATGTGTCGTAATACGGTATCATACAATTTATACAAAACTGAATTAAGTCAAAATATTATAGACACAAATTACGTCTACATTTCTAATAAAGAGAAATAACTCAAATAAATTCACTTTTTGAATAAATAAAAGCAAAAAAAATAATTACCTGATAGCAAAACACCGATTTCTTTTGGTTTTACTCCGCTTTTTTATTTTTTTTCCGAGAACTTACCTTGAGCAAAGTCGGTGCATCACTGAATGGATCACTTTACCGGTACCAACTTCTTCGAGTCCGTTAATCAAAAAGAGAACGACAGTCTTCTATCTCTGTCATTTTCATCGTATCGAGTTGGCTGTTGGATTGTACGTGTTCTCCGTTTGAAGTTAATTCACTTTATGATAAAAACTCGAAGAATGTAAATTTTGAGTTGTTTCGTTTTATGAATAAAGGGGCGATATGTTTTGATAACAAAAATACTGTAATATTCACACGGGAATGTTTTTGACATAACATATGTATTAGTAGCTGTTGCCCGCGACTACGTCTGCGATCCAGGATGATAGCCTATGTCCTTCTCCAGGTCATGGTCTACCCATGCGCCAAATTTCATTCAAATCCGTTCAGCCGTTTTAGCGTGAAAGCGTAACAAACAAACAAACTTACTTTCGCATTTATAATACTGGCTTCCGCCCGCGGCTTCGCCCGCGGGGTAGGTATGTCTATAAAAACTATCCTATGTCCTTCCCCGGGATGCAATCTATCTCTCTTCAGTGGTTTAGGCGTGAAAAGGTACTTAACATACAGACAGACAGACAGAGTTACTTTCGAATTTATAATATTAGGATGGATGTATTTCGTTGCGGAGGCTGGGATACATTTTGGGGTTACCGTACCTACATTATTATCTATTTCTACATTTGAAATGTCATACCACCTAAGTTTATTTTTGAAAATAATGTAACATTTATTTTTATTTTAGACTGAAAATCTCTATCAATATTATTTTCTTTAGCTGTCATAGTGAAATCATCGTTATGAATGTTTATTTCAGGATCGTGGAAATATTAACAGAAGTTTTAACAATAACGAAGACAGTGATTCTTCTGTTGATAAATTTTTTCACGCTAGATATGGGCATAATCTTTTACCGTTACCACCCTGTATAACGATACCCAAAGTCTCCGTTTCAAAAATTAAATCTTAAGTGAAGTTTGAGATCAGACAGTGAGACTGTTTAATTAATTTAAATAAATTAAATAGAATTCAGTTAATTCAGAGTGCACTATAATACAAATTTTGTTATTGTAGTTGAATGGACACGCGTGTTTCACTAACAATGTATTTTGGTGATGGTTGTTTACGATCTTTTACACTTTTCTTGTCTTGTTCTCAACTCACTGATTACCTAAATATGTTTACTTGGTATTATTTTTAACACTTTTTTTTGTTCACAGGCGGACGCCAGCCGATGAGGATTTGAGGAAACAAGCGAATTTTTAATATCATTTAATATATTATGATTTTAAAATTAGACGTCTAGTGAAAATGAAACATTTTGGTTATAATTTAAATAGTCGACCAAAGTTAGTTAGATATTTAATTTATGAATTGGATTTTTTTTTAGATTGTACTGCTAAGTAGGTAGGGCCACGTCTAAAATGTATGGACTATGAAACTACGATATTGTGTGTTATTGTATCATAGGTGTTAAAAAAAATTGTCGATATGTAGTTAATGTTTATATAGTCCCGAAACCATGTGTAATTATTATGGGTTTATTATATTGTATATCTGTGGAATGCCTAAGTCATAATAAATGCTGGTTTAAATTTTAAATGTTTGTACTGTTTACTATTCTAGTACATTTGCAGCTGCTGATAGCCTGATTGCACGAATAAAAAACATTCAATAAACTGACAAGTATCTCTTAGGCCCCGTTCACACGGCGACGATCAGTATGTTATTTAACTTTGGTTTAATATTGGGATCACATGGCAGTTTCATACTGTAGGTATCTGTTTTTAACTGTATGAACATTGAAAGAAAGAAAAAGAAAAAACGTTTATTCGCGGTGGGATTGGGATGTTGACGTATGATCCCAACTTTTTACCGAAAAAAAACCGTACTAATCATATCCGTGTGAACGTGGTCTAAGGGCCGATTTTTCAACCGTCATATTATAACTTTAATCTTGAGAATAAAAATGGCGGTTTTGTATTAAAAATACGTCAAACCGCCATTTTTTTTCTTCAGATATAAGTTATCTGTCTATTGAAAAATCAGCCTTTAATTACCAATCTTACGTATAAATGCACTTACGTATGAGTGAAATTTATTTTTTACTTTTGATTCGATCTTCATTCGTATTGGTAAAAATACCGTGAGATTTTCATCGATCGACGTTTTTTCCTAGATACTTAGAGGGCAAGGCCATATGAGGATTTCCGCCCAAAAATATCTCCTCTATCACAATGCCACAGCTAAGTTACAAAATATAGGTACCTATTTGAGAAAGCCCGCAATTTTTTTTTTCTACAAGCTTTCTAAAATAGGTAGGTCCTACCTACTCTAATCTAGGTACTAAGGTACTGATTCTATATACAGACGCCAGCACATCAAGCTTACCCGAAACTGTCAATTTTTTCCAATCGACCGGTAGCTTTAGCAATAAAGTTGAAAATCTATTAAAGAAAGACAGATTTTAGTACCTAGCTTGATGTGTCCTAATTGATGTCTGATCGTTATGTACCTACCTACATAAAATCTTCAGACTGATTAGGTAACCTAATAAAACGGTGTAAGTAGTAGACACAATTTAAGGTACCTACGCAGAAAGAGACAAAAATAATCTGCGCGTAGCCTTTTGGACATCTGTAGGATCTGCGTGGGTACAGACAAGTTCTGTAACTCATCGAGACTTATAAGATAAGTCTGTGCGTACTTGTCCTTGTAGGTAGGTACACACGGCTACACATCAAGCTATTATACATTTCCCAAAAAACCTATACTATATGATGATGTGTAGCCGTGTGTACTTACGCCAATACCAACGAACGTACATACGCACTTAGGTATCTGTAAAATACACACTAATTAACTTATTTTGCAAACTACGCCTGATGGCAGATCTGAACAATTAAACACAAAATCGTAGATATTAAATTGAATTACCTAATACTTAATATATAATTGGTCCTCTAAACAACGACGCGCAATCCGAGCGAGATAAGCGAACGGTTCTGCGCACCGGACGGCGAACGCCACATCTAAGTCGGTCGCAGTGTCGCAGTTACTAGGCGAGGACCTTTCTTATATCTATGGGTATATTTCTTATATTTATGGCTCTTGACATCTATTAAACAAGTGCCATTGCTTGCTGTCATCACGTCTCAGAACAATGAGTCCAAAATAAATCAAAACTCTATCTGTCTATTTATTACAGCACTGGGTCTATATTATCAGAATATCAGCTAATAATAAAATTCGCCATGCTGTTTGGAACGATCAAAAAATTACTTTCTAGTGAATATAACGAATTTGATGACACAATTTTAGTCGAAAGTCCATTTAACGAGACAACAAGAGATGGCACAGTAACGTTGCGTTTGGTGCAACTTGGTATGTTACTTTACATCTTTGTATGATTATATTGGCCTCACGTTCGGTATTCGACAAGCAACGTATTTGTAAACTTAGGATAGAAATGACTGGTTTAGGAACTTGAAGAAGGGTAAGTAGTGCTGCTGACCATCTCTGCGATCGCGACATTATTTAAATTCCTTGCTGGACCTTAGGCACCTGCCTACTATCAGCATTTTTCTCGCTCAAGAAACGTTCAAAAGATTTACACGGGACCTACGCCCGTGTAAATAAAAGAGATTATTAGTTGATCGCTGACTGTTTACACCGCCGCCGGCGAGTATCTACTAGTTTGTCACAGCGACAAGAGCTATCAAAGAGAGTACTCGCTCAACGACTAAGTATATATTTTATAGTCATAAGCACCTATCCTACCGCCTGCTGTGTTAAAATCCTGTGTATGGACGTGAGATTTTAAAATCTCCAGCAAGTCTAGCGGGCGACTAAAGTCGTCGCGTTACCTACTCGTAGCATAAGGCACCTGTCTTCGAGTTAATAACTAAAAACAAGTTGGCGAGTAGCGATGTACCAAGCGTGAGTCTCTCCTGCCCGCCACAGTGCCAAGGTAGCGTCGCTAAGCAAGAACTCTCTTTGATTGCTCTTGTCGCTGCGACAAACGAGTACCTACTCAGTGTGAACAGTCAGGTTTTATTTACACGGGACCTATAATCTTTTGTATGTTTCTTGAACGAGAAAATCGTTGACAGCAAGTCGTTCGTCGTCTGTCGGTGGGAAAGGTACCTCAGTAGGTAGAGAAAAAAAAAACAGTCTAGTTAAAGCCTGTCTTTTTTGTACTTAGTAAACAACACGTTTAACGTGCAAACAACACCCATTTATTATTTCCTTACCCCCTTACTAATTGAACGTAGGTATTAAGTATATCAGATAGATAGTTACACACCTGTCTTTCAGTCGTCAGTAATTTGACTTTCGAAAGAAGAAGACAAAGCTTTTTGTAACTATAGGTCTGTACCTATAGTTACAAAAAAGCTTTGTCTTCTTCTGTGACTGTGATGCTATAGGTACAGACGCCGCCAGCACATCAACCTACACGAAACTGTCAAAATTTCCCAATCAACTTTGAACCTTATACTTTAGCGATAAAGTTGAAAATCTATCAAAGAAATTTGACAGATTGTAGTAGGTTGATGTGCTGGCGTCTGTACAACGATTATTAGTAAGGGGGCTAATGTAAAGGTACCTAATTATGCAACATGATTTTAGGTTTAAGCTCAAAAGCTTTTATAATTGCTTCTGAACATGATATCACTGGAAAAAATAGATCGACTACTGACGGTACTCGACTATGTCGGGAATCAAGTGTCATAGAAATACTTTCATTGTATCCATGGGAGTCTATCAGGTTGACTGTGTTTAAAAGAAGTCAAAAGCAAGCACTTAAAGCCTCGTTCATCAACAACGGTGTCAGATATTTTGAATTGAGGGACATTCCAAAAAAGAAGGTAAGGAGAATCATTCATTCACACTCAACCAACATAAGTACCCGTGTATAAATAAAGTGCAAGCACTTGTGCTTAGTCTCTGTGTCAGCTACTTATATATGTCGCAGCCAACTGGTTAAATTAGCCGTTCAGTTAACTGCCTGGCCTTTAAAAGTAGTGTTCGCCTCGCTTCCTCCCTCGGCTCGAACGCGGTTGATCACAGTTCTAACCTAACCTAACCCACTTGGTCGGGGTGCAATGCCTTAATTACTGCAACCAATTCGGCTCGCGCGTGATTGGTTACAGACTTCCAACCTAAACTGTAATTGAATATCATTCAGGCCGTTAGTTGAACATTCCTTTCCTACATTTATGTTCGCATAACTCGTCAAAATGTAGGGAACAGCTATTTTTTTTTTCGCGATTTCAGGTTTGGTCCTATAGTAAAAGTTGTTCATAATGATGAGTACAATCTCCCATTTCGATTTGTCGCATGTATTCAATTTCAACCTTTATTTGTGTAGTGGTGGCCCAGTGGTAACGGTCACGTCTTACGAGCTGTTGGTTATAGATTCAAACCCTGACAGGCGCTTTACTTTGTGTAAATTATTTCATAACTACTGCTCTTAAAACGGTGAAAGAAAACATCGTGAGGAAACCGGCATGTGGTAGAACCAAAAATTCGAATCTACCAACCCGCACTGCACGCATGGTGGATTACGGCTCACACTCTCTCATAGAGATCAGGCCTAGGCTGTGTCCCAGCAGTGGGAACACTATAGGCTGATTATGCTTATGCTACTGTGTCGGCTATCTCTACTGGTTAGGACAGTTAACACTGTTGCCTACCACTGCGTCAGCAATTTCTAATAGTTCTCGTACCAGCATGCGACATTGTGACATGAGAAAAATATTTTTAATTCTCATTCTCAGATATTTTGGAGTCTTTGGCGTAGCAGTATAAAAGAACTACAGTGCTCAGAAAAAAAATGGCCTTTCACACTGTCAACTCAAATAAACACTAGAAAACTAGAAACTCGCGTAGCAGAATGCATCGAATTACGTTTCATAAAACATACTGACAAGGTTAATAAACTTAATTATTTTTTAGCTGACATGCTTCTTAAAAAAGTACATATTAATTATTTTATTGTGTGATCATATATTTATTTTTCATGCAGGAGAAATGGTTAAAGTGGACAGACAAATATTTATATTTGGGATCTACCAGAGAAGAGGAAGACAAAGTCCGACCTGTGCCAGTGCCTGGCCTGGGGCGCTCTGAGGAAATCAATCTTTATTATTTAAAACCGCGATATTTCGGTTGCTGGGAGCAATCAGAACATTGGGTTCAGTGTGGAGACAGCACATTAAATACCATTTTTACTTATTCAAAATGAATGACACTCGTATACAAGTTTTCATATAATATTTATATTAAACATATTTTATTTACACAAACAAGCTTAGGTATTATTTGGAGCTGTCATTAAGACATCATACCTATCGCTCGATTTTTAACATACTTATCTACGAACAATTTTTTATTAGCGCAATTAACTTAGGTATATGTATAGAATTAGAAACCCGACAACAACCGTAGGGCAGTAGCCCTATGCCCACGCCCACCGTACACAACACCTGTCTGGTCGGGGATCCTTCCTTTTCAACAGAGGATGAGGAACTTCACCCTGTTCCTCATACCTCTAAACTGGTGACCCCGAGTAAGAACGCCAGTGCAGCCTTTGAGCAACAACGTCATCGTTATGACCTCTTCAAGCTTTCGAGCAGCGAGTAACACAGCCTGCCAGCATTCACACGGACGCGTATACCTAGGCCGCCTTCCGAATTGGCCAATATCGCTCACAGCACTCAAATCGTCTCACATGCGTTCCATAATGGATATCACGATTATGACAGCTGAGAGCTGTCAACAATTCGGAACACTCGTTAGCGCGCTCACAGTGCTTACTCGGTGTCAAAAAGATATTACAGCAGTATTTCTTCATAAAAACACCACACGTTTCTTCCTTTTCTTTGTTTAGGTGGCGACTGTCAGCCAGAAGCACAATTTCGAAAATGCCACGTTATTAAAAAGATATATGGTGCAACTCAAAACAAAACACACACTGACACATCCTCACACACACACACACACTGTCATTTTTGACAGCGCTCACGGTGATATTTGTACGAGGCATGGTCGGCGTTATCGCAAGATGGCGCATGCCATGACGTCATCTATGACGATTCACGGGACATCGTTATCGCGCTCACGCCAATTCGGTACGGGTTTTAGCACGCTCAAATCCATGACATCGATTATGTCCTCAATTCGGAACGCGCCCCTAGTGATCGCCTTCAACGTCATCAGCGACCTTACCAGAGCACACTGCACTTAGGCCGGTCAACAAGAGACGCGTCGCTCTTCTCTCCTGCGTAGCTATTCACAAAGCTACGATACGGTTTGGTACCGAATTGAACGTCAATGTTATCGACGAAGTCCTATAATCGCTATTCACAAATCCGAAACCGTACAATTTTGACAGTTCTTATACGTTATGAAGACACCAATTTTTCCAACAGCTGATCTCAGACCAAATAAAAAAGTCAAGACAGAGCGCTGCGAACATTAAAGTCAAGCATGCCAAAACTACACCTCCGCTCTGTGCATTCACGTTGACACGCACACATTTACAATGTGCACACATGTTTACACGAAACCGGCTTCACTTTACTGTTGACAGCCCTCTGTCTTGGTTTTTTATTTGGTCTGAGGTGCTGATACGCTCCGTGCATGGCTCGCCACGTTGCTAAACCGGTGCGCGCACGCAGCGAAACGGTGAGTATATGTATTACAAACTCTTATAATGACCGTTCTAAACCTTCTATATAGCTATCGTATAGGTAAGTATAGAAAATAATTTTCTCAAGGAAAATATTCACTCGTTCAATCCTGATCCTGACGCGTCTGCCTCACGCGAAAACACACGACGACATATCAAGCTATACAAATCCAATTTTAGCTCTCGCATTAGGGTACAATGAGAAGTCAGCTTAACTATATTAGAAAATTAGAAATGTATAGCTTGATATACTTGTCGTCGTGCGTACTACTACAACTGAGAGAACGGGAACCTTACGGATATGACATGCGGATGCTACGAGTACTAAAACCGTTTTGCACGGGTATGATACGCTTTTGGTACAGAGGCCAGCACATCAACCTACCCCAATCTGTAAAATTTCTTTGATAGATTTTCAACTTTATCGCTAAAATTTAACGTTCAAAGTTGATTGGGAAAATTTGACAGTTTCGGGTAGGTTGATGTTCTGGCGTCTGTACCTACATTTGGGCATAGTACCTACTCAGTGTCATGTTTCTTTCCGTGCCTGTATGTTCATAGCACGGTCATGCCACTGCCCACCACCTTACCATACGGTACGGTGTAGTGGCCACACTCCTAAGCCATCACAGTGTACATTTTATTATAGAATATCCTAAACACTTTCGAAGGCACTAGGTATGGCTTATGGCCGTCAAAACAACAAAAGGAACTCATATTGTGTCTCGTTTACCACGCCCGCCGGAACCTGATAAACTGTAAATATATTTTATTTTATTTATTTTAGGAAAACTTACAGCTAAGCAGATAGGTACAGAAGGCCATACAAGTTTCCACGTGTAGTGTCATCACTGAACGGGATATTCTGAATTTCCGAAACGCCTTTTACAAGAGGCTTCAAAAAAATGGTTTTGGACAAGTTTTGGACCACTATAATAAACGGGCCACCCTTAGTCATTTTCACTGATGGGAAATCCCATCGGGCGGGGCACAAACCTTATAATAAAGCCTTTTCGACATTTTTTTTTTCCTAAACAATAGTCACCGAGCTGCCACCGAGTCGCTCGGCCCCGCGCCGTCACTAGGCTGTATACTTATAGCCTTTGCTTTTTGTCCGTTGGACTTAACAATTACCAAACATAACCTGAATTTCTGAAACAACTAGCGCCACAACAAAAAAAAAAAAAAAAAACTGAAACGGTGACAAGTGACAGTAACTAAAATGTGATAATGTCAAAATTTAAAAAATCTAATCAAAACATAACAATAAGAACACAATAACCTTTAAGTCACTCTATCAAAAAGTACTCTGTGCTTTAAGTTTTAATTGTGAAACTATTCCAAATATGTCTTTTCTGGTGAGAATTGTGCGAAATTTTACGTATCCAAAATACCGGAATAACGTAGCGTTATTTAATTTTGCAAATGGGGTGGAAAAATGTAGCAGAAGCATTCATAGTAACTCGTATCTGAGTGCCAGAATGTTTATGGAACATGAAAATAAATATGCTTATAGTATTCTGGAAGACAAAGGCTATGCTATTAGCTTAAATTGCAACATCCAGTTAGAAACTTTAAGCGAAGAACAATTTAGAGAAGCACTCCAAGTGGACTGGTCCAAGAAGTCTCATCCAGAAATTTTAGAGATTTTTCCTAAATTTGCTTTATATTGTTCAGAACACAACATGTGTATCTCTAATAAGATTTTTGATACATACATAGACCATCTTACTGACTGTTTAAAAATGGCAACTGATAAAGAGTTGGAATCCATATTTTATGCCTTAAATAAGTGGCCAGAAACAGAGTCAATTCGAACTCGCAACTACATAGAAGTCTGGGCAGCTTTGGATGACGAGTGTTTAAACAGAATAAGGAATTGGACACATGATGAATTACTTTCTTTTGTAGCACTTTTCTATATGATAAATGTAACAAGATATAGTGAATTTTCTATTAAAAGCATGCAAAAACTAGCAAGTAAAGCAAAGCAACTAACACCGGGGCAAATTGTACAAACAATGTTTTTTATTGGAATAAGGAGAAAATCACCGTTTGATATGCACAATTTAGAAATTGAGATAAACAACAAGTACTCACTGTTCACTGTTGACGATTTGGCCATTATGTGTATGGGATTCTTCAAAAGTAAAACACCTGTCAGAGATATGGACTTAGTAATGAAAATGATTAACACAGTGATTGAAAACTCAAAAAACATTCATGAAGTATCCTTGGCTGCTTTATTAAAAGTAATTCGATACTCAACAAAATCAACCCTTGACAATAGAATATACAGACTACTGGAAACATTGCAGCAAGAAGTGCCTCGGCTATCAGTAATGTGTAATGTACATTTAGCTCTTGTGGGAACTTCTACATTAAACTTACATGAAGAGTGTTTACATAAAATTGCTGAACATGTAAGCCAATTCATGACCCAAACTAGGGTTAAAGACCTTGAAAGATTAGTTTTAACTTATGGAACATTTAATTTAATACCTCGAACAAAAGAATGTTTCTTCTCAAAAGTTATGGATGAATTAAGAAAGCCTGAAAGAAGACCAGAGATTGTCACTCATGGTAGATCATTTGCATGTTGCATAGCATATTTAACTCTTTTAGGGATCCGCCCCATAGATCTTATCAATGAAGTTTTAAGTATAGAATTTTTAGAACAGACATATGGAAAGTATTGTTATAACTATGGAAGAGAAGTTCTAATATTGAATAATGTAGCAGAAATCTTTTGCAGTGATGCTAAAGTAAATCGTCTTCAACAAAAATACATTCAAATTGTGGCAAAAAAATACACAGATTATATACCAGATGAAAACTTTCAAAAACAGTATAATGTTACTGAGAGGATGGTCTTGGATATTATGAAAGTTTTGAGAGTAACTCGTGGCGGGAATGAGTATGTTGTTGGTGAACACATCTTACCTCATCATCAAAGAGGAGGTACACTAAGAAATATTTATGAATTTTATCACACTTAAATACCTGTAAAAATGCTATGACCAATTGTATGCCTTATTTTCTTTCAGATATAGTAATTTGTAATGATGTTACTGGAGCCCCAGTAGCAGTCAAAGATGTATTTACAACCAAAAACTTTGGACTACTACGTAGGCCTCCTGATAATAATGTCTGGATAGCATTGGTGATAGCCGGCAGAAATGCAATAATACATGACACTGACAATGCAACTGGCTTCTTTACAAGTAAAGTGAGAGAACTTGAAGCACTGGGTTATCATGGAGCTCTGGTAAACACATTATAACTAATAATAATTGATGTTCATAGTTTTGCTTTTTAATCAAATTTTATTGAGTTCTGATACCAGTCATTAACCATCAAACAACAATTATCCGACACAGACATATCTGTGACTACATATTTATACTTATGAGCTTATTATGGAGTCAACCTCGTTCTTGGTCTTACAGTCTGGGCTCGCCCAAGTCCATTCTTTTTCCTCTCCGTCATAGCTATAATAATTAATTTATATGTATTTAATGAAATAAAGTAAATAATAAGTAATCACCACCTCCCATTTTTCAGGTACCCTGGAGTAAATATTCGAAATTGAAAACAACAGAAGAAAAAGAAGACTACTTAAATAGTTTAATTAATGATTGTATAAGGAAAATCAAATAAATTTAAATATGAGGACAGTATTTTAACACCGGAAGAGTTAAAATAACAAGTTATTAATGCAGAATTAAGTTTCCTACCTGAGAAGTCTCGCGAGAAATATGAAAGCATACCATGTCTTCAAATAATCAAATCCAATCAGTTTTAATTTTATGCTTCAACAACTAGGATAAGTCTCCATAGCGAGATTTTCTTTACGCTTACCCAAAAATCGTCTGTTTTGAGTTATGTCGGTATTCCATTAAGCATGCGATTTGTTCACCAATGAAAAGAGCTTTTCAAGGGGAACCTTTGTTACTAACACGACTTTTGTCACCAAGAAGATTTTTATATTTCGGTGCCCAAGTAGTGACCTATTTAGGTCATTAACTCCGAACTGACTAACAATTTTATTTAGCAAAAGTCGTGTTTGTAGCAACGGTTCTCCTATAAAAGGCATTTCCATTGATGTAGGTCAAAGAGTAGTAGGTATATCTTATGGCTATTGGGGGCCGAGAATTCCTCAACTTCGGTTGTTCGAAAAGGGCTTTTCGAGAACCTTTGCAACCCCCCCTAACCCTACCCCTCCAAACCTATTTAGGTGCCAATTTGGGCACCGAAGTAAGGAATATTATTAGCGCCCAATTATTGAGCTGCACATAGTATATAGCACATAGCATACGGCAATTGACTGCCGTATGCCGTATTTTGTGAAAAATAAATCATGGATTTCCGGATAATACGGCAATTGCCGTATAGTATACGGCAATTGCCGTATTATCCGTATACTATCAATAACAGAGCGCTGCCTAGCATTCTAGTATTTTTGGAAATTTGTGACCTGGCAACATTGTTTGAAAGGTCGCCCGATTTGCGATCTCTATGGCGTGGTAAGTCTGTTACATGCTCTATGGCGAAGGCGAGTCTGTGTAACAATGACGAAATAAACCTATGGACAGGGCTTGTTAACGTTACCAAATAACAAAATAATAACCGTTAAGTAACGTTAATTTCAATTTGATACCTTAATAACGTTCACAAATATGTAACGTTACTTGGTCACATTACCAGTAAAGTAACGTTAGCGTAACGTTACCGCAAATACATCAGTAACGTTATATTTACCGTTAATTTAGCTACGTTGCCGTTCCGTCTGTTTACATTTTTGTGCGCTCGCGCGGGCGCCTCGCTTAGCATTGGATTAGATGCACTGTTGCCGCTCCGCCACGCGCTAACCGCGCCGCCTGCGCCGTCGCCACGTAATACGTAATACGTGTCGCGGCGTAATACCATGACGTTCGACCTTCGCAATTTATCACCCTAAAGTAGGCATGCCTACTCAAATCCAAACGAGTATGAATGTTAAAATCGCAATTTGTAATTCGTTCGTAATTTGGCCGTACGAAGAAAGAAAGGGATGGATATTGAGATTGGCGATAGTGAGATAAAAATGAAAATCCAAGATGGCGGCTACACAATTTTTTTTTTATCATGGGTTTCGTTTTCATAGTTTTTAAGGGTGCTGAAGCCAACAGTGAGGTCAAAATGAAAATCCAAGATGGCGGTTGTAATTTTTTTATAATTATTCATCATGGGTGTCGTTTTTATGGTTTTCAAGGGCTCTAAAGTCGATAGTGAGGTCAAAATGAAAATCCAAGATGGCGGTTGTAATATTTTTTTAATTTTTCATCATGGGTGTCGTTTTTATGGTTTTCAAGGGCGCTAAAGCCGATAGTGAGGTCAAAATGAAAATCCAAGATGGCGGCTGTAATTTTTTTTTATTTTTTCATCATGTGTGTCGTTTTTATGGTTTTCAAGGGCGCTAAAGCCGCAAATTCCGTGGTAGTTAGACGTTGGACGTTGGCGTTAGACTATTAATTCCTGCATGTCTAAACAACAATTACCAACCATAAATAAGAACAATTAATTACCTTGATTATTGTCTTCTGCATGAAGTAAGCCACATCATAAATGTAAAACATAAAAACACAAAACAGCCGCTACCTTTATTCTATGTAGATCTTGAGCACAAACACAACAACAAAGAAATCTTTAAAATCAACAGAATGAATTACGTAAAAGTTTCATTTGAAGCACCATACAAAAAGCTGGACATTTTACAGTGTAAAAGATGTCAAAGATTCGGACACGCAAAAAACCAATGCAACAGACCATTTAGATGTGTAAAATGCGGGGAAGAACACTCAACAACAAGCTGTTTAAAAAGACCGGACTCCGTGGCAACTTGTGCCAACTGCCAAGAAAAACATCCAGCAAGTTACAAAGGCTGCACAAAATACAAACAGTACAAAGACCTACTTACGAAAAACAAGACAGGAAAGGGCAAAGAAACTTGAAAACACAAACAACATAACACAAAATCAATACCGCAAAACCCCAACACAAACTGTACAAGAAAAACATCAAACTAAGAACCTCTTCAATCACTCGAAACCAAATATCACATACGCACAAACGACAAAACAAGAAAACTCAGCAGGATCATTAACCGACATCAAGGACCCAAATAATTTTGGGGAAGTACTGGACGCCATGTTCAACAAATTTCAAAACATAATAAATATTATGTTAGACAACATGATGGATCGTATGATCCAATTAATCACAAGCCTTATAAAACACCCCTAAACCTTAGAATAATCACCTGGAATGCCAACGGGCTGACAGAACGTCGACAGGAACTTGAACTGTTCTTGAAACTTTAAAGAGTTGACGTGGCTTTAATCTCGGAAACAAGGTTCACGCAAAAAACCCATTTCAGACTTAAAAATTACATGGTGTACGCTACAAACCATCCTTCTGGTAATTCACATGGAGGAACTGCAATCATAATTAAAGAGAACATCAAACATTATTTTTTTGGGGAAAACAGAACTGAAAAAATACAAGCAACTTTAATCAGGATCCAAGATAACAATATAGAAACAACAGTGTCTGCTATCTACTGCCCACCTAGGCATGTTATTACAAGAGATGAGTTCAAGAATTACTTCAACACTCTAGGAAACAGATTTATTTGCGGTGGCGATTGGAACGCAAAACACGCCTCCTGGGGCTCCAGACTAACCTCGCCACGGGGTCGACAACTCTATATAGCCACGAACGAACTTAACCTATATTGCGCTTCACATGGTATTCCTACATACTGGCCTGCGGACCCACAAAAGGTACCAGACCTATTGGATTTTTTCATCACCAAAAATATCCCGCTTGGACAAATAAATGTAGAGGAATGTACTGACCTGTCGTCAGACCATACACCAGTAATTATCAATGTTCACTCTAACGCCATTCTAACTGAGTACCCACAAAGACTGTATAACCACACAACAGACTGGGGCAGATACAGAACCAAAATATCAGAATCCATTACCTTGAACTTGCCATTAAATAATGTAGATAGCGTTGAAACAGCTATCGAAACGCTCAATAAGCTTATTCACATAGCGGCCAAAGAATTTACGCCTTTTTCAAGACCAAAAACAACACAAATTGCCCACTATTCTAAAGTAATAAAGGATAAAGTAAATGAAAGAAGACTGCTGCGGAAAAAATGGCATTCTACGAAATATCCCCGTGACAAAAAAGTTTTCAACATGGCCTCTGAGGAACTTCAACAAATGATCTGCCAAGCAGAAAACGAGCGTCTACAAAAACAATTAGCAGAACTTACTCCTAATAAAGACACCAACTACTCTCTATGGAAGATAACAAAAAGGCTGAAATGACCGAAAGAACATATACCACCCATAAAAGCTCCTGATGGCAAGTGGGCAAAAACAGATCTTGAAAAGGCCCAAGTATACGCGCAACACTTAAAAACTTTCAGCCCCTTACCAAGCAAAAATCCTGAACACGACAAGGAAGTCTCCGAATATATGGACGCACCACTGCAAATGAACCTACCACTAAAAAGTGCAAGCCCCAACGAACTATGGAGAGAAATCCTAAAACTAGAAAAGGGTAAAACACCAGGCTATGACTTAATCGACGCACAACTTCTCAAGCAGCTGCCTAGAAAAAGCATAATTCACATCGCGGCCATCTACAACGCCTGCCTAAGACTAGCAATTTACCCCGCTCAGTGGAAAATTGCGCAGGTTATAATGATACCCAAACCAGGCAAACCGCTCCACGATGCAAGCTCCTACAGACCAATAAGCCTACTCCCCGTGTTGGGTAAACTCTTCGAAAAAATATTGCTGAACAGGATGCGCCCCTATCTACCGGAAGTTATTCCTCTTCACCAGTTTGGCTTACGAGAGAAACATGGAACTATTGAACAGATACACCGTATTACGGATACTATAAGTCGTGCACTAGAATGCAAACAGTTCTGCTCTGCTGTCTTTCTTGACATTAGCCAGGCGTTCGACAGAGTGTGGCACGAAGGACTTCTCTTCAAACTTAAAAAGTTACTGCCTCACTCTTTCTTTCCGATTCTACGATCGTACATACACAGTAGATGCTTTGAGGTGAATTTTAACAATGAAGTTTCTTCTTTAAATGAAATTTGCTCAGGAGTACCACAAGGAAGCATATTGGGACGCATCCTATACTTGCTTTTTACCGCAGACCTTCCAATGCACGCTGATACTATAACTGCCACCTATGCAGATGATACAGCCCTTTTGTCGGTACATGTGGATCCGGCTATAGCATCAGCCAACATACAAACCCACATCCATGAAGTGGAAAAGTGGCGTATTAGGGTTAATCAAGGAAAATCTGCTCACGTGACCTTCACCCTGAGAAGGCAGACTTGTCCCCCAATAAGACTTCATAATGAAGAGGTTCCTCAAGCTGAAGGTGCCAGATATTTGGGTATGCATCTGGATAGAAGACTCACCTGGAGAAAGCATATCTGGACCAAGCGTAAACAGCTGGATACGAAAGTCAGATCAATGAACTGGCTGATAGGTCGCAAATCAAGCCTGTCACATGAAAGCAAGATAGCTATCTATAAGACCATTCTCAAACCAATCTGGACTTACGGAATCCAGCTATGGGGTACTGCTAGCAATAGCAACATAGAGATTCTTGAAAGATTTCAAAGCAAGACACTGAGAACCATGCTAGATATACCCTACTATGTAAGCAACAAATATATACACGAGGACCTAAGTATCACTACCGTCAAACAAGAGATCGCTAGATATAGTGAAAGCTATCAGACGAGAATATCAACTCATGTCAATGAACTGGCATCCAAACTAGAAGACACAGGAAGTATTAGACATTCCCGATTGAAACGGCATAGTGTCTCTACATTTACCGTGAGATTTGGTGACATATGATAAAAGGGATTCATAGGAATTCCTTACGCTATTAAGACATAGATCGAGATACCTCATCTGAATGGCTTATTGTGTTAACACAGATTGCCAAGTTACTGTATTCATAATAAAAAAAAAAAAAAACATTGTCTTCACTCATCTTGATGTTGGATAAATTATCTTATCAGTTAGGTATCTCACTTATTACTTCTCACGCGTAAGAATCGGCAATGTTTTGATCGGCACGGCATCACAGAGCGGGGCGACGGCGGGTGGCCTGCCCCCGCGCGTCTCGTCCCCCTCTACTTCAAACTCACTAGATTAACCGTTCTAAAAGTATCGATAAAATTAACGTTAATAAACAACTAACGTTAATAATGATTACCGATAAAATGGAGCTAAAATAACGTTAAATCCATTAACGTTATTTTAATATTAACGGTAACGCTGTCAAATCAAGGAAACGTTATGAAAATTTTACCGGTATTTAAAGCCCTGCCTATGGACTCAGCATACCTACAAAATTGATGTTCATCAGAGAACGTTCGGCCAGTCGAGATAGGGAGCTGGCTGCTACTCCAGTTTTTAGTGACGATTATGTGACGCATAAAGATGCCAGTCAAAGAATTTGTGACAGAACAGTTCGAATGTTAGAAGCATTTATTTATGGCCGAACGACCTGACATCAGAACATTCGGCCAACCTGAATCTCCATAACTGAGGACCTTAGAGAAACTGTTACTGAATGAAGATTTAGTGATGATTTGGTGACAAACAACCAATGCTTTACTTTTACTCGTAATGCCACCGGTTAAAAGTAAAATGAATTTTGGTTCCTGGAACATCAGGACATTCGGCCAACGTAATCTCCATAACTGAGGACCTGAGAGAAACCGTTAATGAATAAAGATTTAGTGACGAGACTGAAACGATTTTTATTGCTTTATTTTTTTTTTGTGACGGCCCCTTTAAATAGTAAATTGAACTTTTAACATATAACCTCAAAATGTTGGGATCATCGATTCCTCCACAACGAAGAAGCCCAGAGAAACTGTTAATCAATAAAGATTTAATGACGAGACTCAAACGAACTTTACTGTTTTATTTTTTTTTGTGACGGCCCCTTTAAATAGTAAATTGAATATTTAACATATAACCTCAAAACATTGGGCTTATCGATTCCTCCACAACGAAGAAACCTAGAAGACTCGTAAAACCCCTGATGTGTTATAGGTTTTCAGTGCAATGGTGTCAGTATTTTCGTTGATTCAAGATTAATCTATAAAAATGCACTATGGTGGATGGCGACTAAAATAGGGTGACCATGTATTCCAACGAAACAAGTATTTATCGAGTACTTAATTACCTAAACAATGAAGCAAGACACGTCCTTATATTAAATTACTAGCTTCTGCCCACGGCTTCACCTTTTTACGGGGTAATAAAATAAAGTACGGTCATTACGTACACTATCAAATCGACAAACTTATTATTTGCGGTTGGTACAGTAATCGGGTCTAGGGATCGAACTGCAAAATTAAGTTTGTTTTTTATTGTATGCCCCCGGCCCCCCGGCCGTACCGCCGCCGCCGATGCAACCGCTATGTCCCTGTATTTTAAATCTGTAATATCTTCGAAAATATTCATTTAAATTACATGCTGTAAAGGGCCATACTAATCTATATTACATGCACAATTTATTTAAGGTACTTAATTGTGTAAGGATTAATCCTGTATTGCTTAAAATCGCTTTTTCGTAAAGAAGTAATAAGTAAAGGATAAAAAATGGTCATTGTGGGTTATCCATAAGAGCCACCCGCTCCGCCCGGTCCGCTATATATACCATAGCGGACTCTTTTGGTGACCTTTTTAAGGTGTACAATACTGTAGTACTTACATTATTTTGATCTATCTGGTAGGGTTCAGCCAGCGTTTGCAATGTAAGCGCAAAAAAATGTGTTTATTTACGACCTTACATTAAAAACCTCTAAAATTATCAGTGTTTCTCTACTATATTATGCATGTATTATATATATAAACCATCGTCTTAAATCACTCTATCTATTAAAAAACCGCATCAAAATCCGTTCGGTAGTTTTAAAGATTTAAGCATACATAGGGACAGACAGACGCGGGAAGCAACTTTGCTTTATACTGTGTAGTGATATAGGTACAAGCAACGTTGAGCTGATGCCTTCATACCAGTGTCCACTTGTGAAGTTTTTGTTATTTTAGTCGAGTCTATTTTGGCTAAAAGTAAACGAAAGTGGAAAGGTGACTGACATTGGAGATTGGGAAATTTGACTAAGTACAAGTAGGTATACTTAAATAAATAGGTACACAAATTAAAAAATGCTTTATTCCTAATCAATCATCCAAAAAAAGCGGTAGGTAGTTAGGTACAGAGGCCAGCACATCAAGCTACCCCAATCTGTCAAATGTTCCCAATTGAATAAGAACCTTATTCCTTTGTAATAAAGTTGAATATCTATCAAAGAATTTTGACAGATTAGGGTAACTTGATGTGCTGGCCTCTGTACTTAATAATTTGTACTTTTTTTTGAATTAGGTACAGTTAATTGGTCCACGAGAGAAGATAGATTGATTTGACAGCTTCTTGTGTTTGTTGCTAGGTGATTAGACTTGAAACTTGTCAAATCGGATTTCTTTCGGTGGTGGCCCGACAATATTATTATTACTTTGATAAACTAGATTACACATATAAAGTTCTATAGATAAATCACAGTAAGATTATACAATAACTACACCAAATGAACTCTTAAAAATACTAGTCGACAACATTACGGCTTTCTTTCCAGTAAGGTCAGCCAGAACTTAAGCTACCCATTTTCCATAATCCTGTCTGGTTCTTTTATAGTACCAAAGGATCTCTGCACCTGACCTCGATGACGTCACACCAGTGACATGACTGGCGAGCGAGAGAGAGCAAGGTGCCCCGAGGAAGTTGCGGGGGAAGGAAGGCATTCCACGCGAGTGCAGAGATCCCTTGGTACTACAGTAGAATTTTTTTGTGAAATTTGTGTGTGAAACGAAATTAAAAGTTATTTTCTGATAGTGAGCCCGAAAGTGACACTAATTCCTCGTCTGAAAACGTACAACTAAAGTTGTCGTCAGATAATTTTGTAACACAACACCACCAACAGAAAGCGAATCTGATATCGAAATCAAAATCAAAAGTCATTTATTCAAACTAGGCTGAGAATCAGCACTTTTCGAACGTCAAAATTACATAAGACAGTCCCCCAAAACGCCCGCCCTTCACCACTTCCTAGTGCTTTCGCTGGGGAGAAGAAGTGACGCAACAAACTCCCCAGCAGCACAGGTGTCTGTTCAGTTATAAAATACTCGACTGTATACAAAACTAGATCTGCAAAGTATCTAATTAACATTACAGGACACAGAACATTCGATAAAATTATTTGCCATATGTTAGCTAGCCACGCCAATATACCAACAAATACCATAAAAATCTATACGTACTCAAGCTAAAATAAAAATACTAAATCAAAAGTAATAACTACCTAAATAAAAGCCTCCAGGTATAAAGGGCGTGACAACTTACATATTTATGCAATGCTGGGTTCTGTTTACGAAGCTGTCACTTGAAGTCACAAATGATAAACTAGGACCATCAAAGTAAAAATTAATAAACAAGTTACGTATTACTAATAACAACAATAAAACCATGGCCAGCAAGACGACCAGTCACCACAAGCAGCACCCGTTCACGAGCATAACGCAAAGATCAGCCATTACCCCCCTCGCCATATTTGAGGGAAGGAGGCAACCCGACCCCCGACGCTACCGCAAGCAGTGACATCTAAGGGAGCATGACGAACTTGCTGCCGGTTACTCAGGCAAGAATAAAATGATCAATCATAGAGGTCGCTAGCTAACCACTTATTGCAATCAACTCATTACAAAACATTGAAATGAATTGATAAATTAAAACAAAATTAAACTGAATTTACTTATACAGTCAACAAAAAATAAAAATAAAATAAAAAACAATTCTATGAACTCATATAACCTGTCAGTAAGCTAATTCTGGAGAAAGAACATAAACATTGTCTTGAGTTAATCAGGCCGACCAACTATTCTTATCGTTTAAGTAGTCGTTGATGGAATAGTAAGCCTTTGAACAAAGGTTGGATTTTACTTGAGCTTTAAACGTATTATAAGGCAAATCTAGCAAAGAGGAAGGTAGCTTGTTATAAAAGGTTATACCAAGCCCAACAAATGAGTTATGAACCTTATGAAGCCGGTGAAAGGGAGTTCGTAGTTTGTCCTTATTTCTAGTGTTAACATTGTGAATATCACTGTTTTTAGTGTACAAGTGTATATTTTGCCTAATATATAAGATGTTGGCAAAGATAAACTGTGATGCAACCGTGAGAATACCAATATCTTTAAAAAAATCCCTTAGAGAAACTCTGGCACCTAGCTGGTAAATTGCTCGAACAGCTCGTTTTTGCAGGACAAATATATTTTGTATATCAGCGGCTTTGCCCCACAGCAGAATACCATAGGACATAACGCTGTGAAAATAACTAAAATAGACTAAACGAGCTGTATCAACGTCAGTGTATTGTCTTACTTTCCTGACGGCGTAGGCAGCCGAACTGAGCCTTCCTGCTAGGCTGGATATATGTGGTCCCCACTGAAGTTTGGCATCAACTGTTATTCCCAGAAATACTGCCGAGCCCACAGTTTCAAGCACCTCTTCATCTAAGACGATGTTGGGTCCTAGATTTCTAACATTTGGTAAGGCGAACTTTACACATTTAGTTTTCTTGGCATTGAGAACTAGGTTATTTGACGTAAACCAATCCGTAACTACTGAGAGTGCACTATTTACGTCGTCAAAATCTTGTCTATTCCTGTCTACTTTAAAAATAAGAGAGGTATCATCTGCAAACAGTACAACGTCACAGATGCCCTTTAAATGGAATGGTAAGTCATTGATATATACTAAGAACAAGAATGGACCCAGTATTGAGCCTTGCGGCACACCTAACAGAACTGGTAGCCCGGAAGATTTCACACCATTAACATCTACACATTGGAACCTATTATGTAAATAAGAATTTATTACGTTTAGAGACTCGTTTTGGACACCGTAATGACGTAGTTTACGTAAAAGCGTGTCATGGTGCACGCAATCAAAGGCTTTGGAGAGATCACAGAAAACTCCAATAGCATTTTGCGAGTTCTCCCATGCATTAAATATGTGTTTCAACAAAGCAACACCCGCATCTGTAGTCGAACGACCTTTTGTAAAGCCATATTGTTCATTATGAAGGAGGCTATTTAAATTAAAATGTCTTAGCAACTGCTTGAGCAAGATAGAAATAGGCCTGAAATGGCCAACGTCATTTTTATTACCTGATTTAAATAATGGTATGACTTTACTACTCTTCATGAGATCAGGAAAAGTTCCTAAATCAACACATTTATTAAAAGTAACAGCTAGATAGGGAGCTACGATGTCTATTATATTACTTAAAAGTTTAATGGAGATGCCCCAGTAATCACCCGTGTTTTTAGACTTAAGTGTTTTAAAGACACTAACAACATCACGCGGGGTTACATGTTCGAAGCTAAATAAGCGACTACATTTAGGTACACTACTATGCAAAAGGTTTTCAGCTTTAGACGGGGACGAATTTAAGGAGTAAGTCGTAGTTATAGGTATATTGGCAAAAAACTCATTAAATGCCTCAGCTACATCAGCTGCTTTATTAACTAATTTGTTGTCGACCATAATCTCAAGTTGTTTATCTTGTTGAACCGATTTACCAGTTTCATTTTTAATAATTTTCCAAGTGGTTTTTACTTTATTATTAGAATTTTTAATCACTTAAAAGCTTGAAAGCTTGAAGCTTCAGAAAGTGATAAAAAGGAAATACATTTTTACTTTGATGTAGATCTTTACGACAAAAAGAAAATAGAACCAGTGTACACGACAAGATAACCTACATCGTCACCTTATTTCAACTATGTCAACGTGTTTCTCTTGATTTAGTAGATAAATAGGTACCTACTCAACAAATACTTGTTTCGTTGGTATACATGGTCACCCTATTTTAGTCGCCATCCGCCATAGTGCATTTTTATAGATTAATCTTGAATCAACGAAAATACTGACACCATTGCACTGAAAACCTATAACACATCAGGGGTTTTACGAGTCTTCTAGGTTTCTTCGTTGTGGAGGAATCGATAAGCCCAATGTTTTGAGGTTATATGTTAAATATTCAATTTACTATTTAAAGGGGCCGTCACAAAAAAAAATAAAACAGTAAAGTTCGTTTGAGTCTCGTCACTAAATCTTAATTGATTAACAGTTTCTCTGGGCTTCTTCGTTGTGGAGAAATCGATAATCCCAATGTTTTGAGGTTATATGTTAAATGTTCAATTTACTATTTAAAGGGGCCGTCACAAAAAAAAAAAACAGTAAAAGTTCGTTTGAGTCTCGTCACTAAATCTTTATTGATTAACAGTTTCTCTGGGCTTCTTCGTTGTGGAGGAATCGATAATCCCAATGTTTTGAGGTTATATGTTAAATGTTTAATTTACTATTTAAAGGGGCCGTCACAAAAAAAAATAAAGCAATTAGAAATCGTTTCAGTCTCGTCACTAAATCTTTATTCATTAACGGTTTCTCTCAGGTCCTCAGTTATGGAGATTACGTTGGCCGAACGTCCTGATGTTCCAGGAACCAAAATTCATTTTACTTTTAACCGGTGGCATTACGAGTAAAAGTAAAGCATTGATTGTTTGTCACCAAATCGTCACTAAATATTTATTCAGTAACAGTTTCTCTAAGGTTCTCAGTTATGGAGATTCAGGTTGGCCGAATGTTCTGATATCAGGTCGTTCGGCCATAAATAAATGCTTCTAACATTCGAACTGTTCTGTCACAAATTCTTTGGCTGGCATCTTTATGCGTCACATAATCGTCACTAAAAACTGGAGTAGCAGCCAGTTCCCTATCTCGACTGGCCGAACGTTCTGATGTACATCAAAATTGGCGTGTATACCTACACAAATCGGGCACTAAAGATGGCCACCTTTCGTAGGGTTATTTTTGTTTTTTCTCGCACCACACTGTTATATACAACACGAGGGCATGATTTTCCTATTAATGGACACCAAAACACCTAGTTTCTAGTAGACGTATTTCTCTCGAAAATAACAAAAATATTTAGAGCAATCAACCGTTTGATAGCACATCTACCACAAAACCATTCATAAAACTCGGCACTCATCATGGCGGCCCGTCACGCATAGACGTGATTGTTGCCAAATTTAGTACTTGACAAACCTTTAGATGTCTCTCTTTTCATAGGCAGCTCTAGATTAGTTGAAAAGAAACAGAACGCTTTTTGACATGTCATCGTCATCATCTGCCTACTGCCTAGCCTTTTCCCAACTATGTTGGGGTCGGCTTTTTGACACACAGAGTACTTTTGTTGTTTTGACATGTGTGTGTCGATATGATAAATTTTTGTATAATTATTATTTCTATAGTAGAATTGGGCATCTCCATGCTTCTATCTCAATGCTGTGTAACAGTATCTCTAAGCTCTTTGAGCTAGAGTCTATGGGTCATTTTTACTCTATGGTCTATGGTAATGCATCAGCAGCCCAGCAGCTTGCAGACATAGCGGGTGGATAATTTCGCGCCCGGTTTTTGTCATAACGTAGAAGTTAAAAGTAAACGATGTTCATTACGCTATGTAAAATCCATCAAATCGAGTAATCTACATTATTCATAAAGTGATATTTATTCTGTGTCAACATGTCTCAAACAGAAGAACCTATGGACGTTGCAGATGTTGGTGAAAATTCAGTAGGTTTCACTAACCACACTCTTGTTTTATGATTCATTGTGAGGAATTGTGTTAAAACGAACTCATTTTTGTAACAGAATGGATCCTCGAGCGACACTACGTCCTCGCGGGGCAAGGAAGGTGACTTCGAAAGTAAAATTGAAACTGATCGTTCGAAGAGATTCGAATTTCTATTGAAGCAAACAGAAATTTTCTCTCATTTCATGACAAATACTCCTAAATCTGGTGGCAGCCCACCTAAACCGAAAGCCGGCAGACCTAAGAAGATCAAGCAAGATGTTGACCCAGGCGGACTAGGAGCAGGAGAGTAAGTAATAATAAAACTAACCTTCACCTTGCCAATACAAATAAACAATATACATGTGCTTTGACACTAATGTTTACAAAATCTAAAAAAATAAATAGTACAATTCGAATTGTACACTAGTATTTGTAATTCTTGTGAACAATTTTGTGCACACCTAATAGAGTAACACTAAAATTTTATTGTGAATGTTTTTGGTATTGTGTTACTTTTGTTTTGTCTAGCCACCGCCACCGAAAGACTGAACAGGAAGAAGATGAGGAACTCCTTGCAGAGACTAATATTAAAGTAAAATCAATATTCCGGTTTGAAGCATCTCCACATTTCATAAAAAATGGAGAAATGCGTGACTATCAAGTAAGAGGTCTTAACTGGATGATCTCACTCTATGAAAATGGCATCAATGGAATCCTGGCTGATGAAATGGGGCTCGGAAAAACTTTACAGACTATTTCTTTACTTGGTTACATGAAGAACTTCAAGTGAGTGTTGATTCTATTATTACTTATTAATTTAATAAAATCATTTTCTTTTCAAGTGTTTAATTAAGTAGCTGTATAAACTGATATTTTAAGATAGAGGTGTCTTTCAATTTAATGTTGGTGACTGTTTAGTGAAGAAAACCTGTGATCTTATAAAGGTTCTTTTTTCTTTTAAGGTTGGAACTCTAAAAATAATGTAGCCTATCATATAATTCATAATTTTGTATTAACTTCTTTATGTAACAGGAATGTTCCTGGACCACATATTGTTATTGTCCCAAAATCAACCCTGACAAATTGGATGAACGAATTCAAAAAATGGTGCCCAACTCTGAAAGCAGTTTGTTTAATTGGTGACCAAGAAACAAGGGTAAGTTCTGCAACCAAGTTTTGTAAATACTGTTTGTGTATGGTTTCAAATAGGGAAACATAATAATAATGTAATATAATATATAATAATTGTCTTTCTTAATTTGGTACATCACATCACATAAAGTTATGAATAATATAAAAAATATTTTGTCATAAATTTTAATGTTTTTTTTTTTATTAGAGCACATTTATTCGAGAAGTCCTCATGCCTGGTAACTGGGATGTCTGTATTACGTCTTATGAAATGATAATTCGAGAAAGATCAGTTTTCAAAAAGTTCAACTGGAGATACATGGTGATTGACGAGGCTCATCGAATCAAGAATGAAAAGTCAAAGCTTTCTGAACTGCTTAGAGAGTTCAAGAGTATGAACAGGCTGTTGCTAACTGGTACTCCACTGCAGAACAATCTCCATGAACTGTGGGCACTTCTCAACTTCCTCTTACCAGATGTATTTAATAGTTCTGATGTAAGTACTACAGTGTTTAGATAAATGGTTATATTTTTTTTTAATTATATGGCATACTAGCTTCTGCCCGCAACTCTGTCTGTCTGAAATTTCACCCTCCCCCATTCATCCTCTTAGGGGTGGAATTTTTAAAAACCCTTTCTTATTGGATACCTACTCTTCACAAAGAACACATACTTCCAATTTCATGCCTCCAGGGCCAGCGGTTTATGCTGTGCATTGATATATCAGTCAGTCAGGACTTTGAATTTTATATACATATACATAGATTGCATCCATACTGCAATTTAGCAACTACTAATTTACAAAACCCTTTCAGGACTTTGATTCCTGGTTCAACACTAATGCGGCTCTTGGTGACAATCAACTAGTATCTCGGCTGCATGCTGTTTTGAGGCCATTTTTACTTCGACGTCTTAAATCTGAAGTAGAGAGGAAACTTAAACCAAAAAAGGAGGTCAAAGTGTATGTTGGTTTGAGTAAAATGCAAAGAGAATGGTACACCAAGGTTCTAATGAAAGACATTGATGTAGGTAAGTAAAATAACATCTTCATAATTTTTTATTATGTAATGTTTATGTGGTTAATGATCATTAGTTGTAAAAAGCTATGTATTAAAACAATTATTCTGATTGTAGTGAATGGTGCTGGAAAGGTTGAAAAGATGCGTTTGCAAAACATTCTCATGCAGCTTCGTAAATGCTGCAATCATCCTTATCTGTTTGACGGGGCGGAGCCTGGCCCGCCCTACACGACGGACTTGCATCTCGTGTACAACTGCGGTAAACTCGCCATCCTTGACAAATTACTGCCCAAACTACGAGAACAGGATTCCAGGGTGCTTATATTCTCACAAATGACCAGGATGCTGGACATCTTAGAGGATTACTGTCTTTGGCGACAATATAAGGTATGTAACAACCCTCTAATGACGACTCGACTCTTCAATACTCGTGATTATTTTAAATATATATTTTTTCAGTATTGCCGTTTAGATGGGCAAACACCTCATGAAGATAGAAATAGGCAAATTGAGGAGTACAATGCCGAGGGCAGTGAAAAATTCGTGTTTATGTTGTCGACGCGCGCTGGTGGTCTCGGTATCAACTTGACTTCAGCAGATGTCGTCATCATCTACGACTCTGACTGGAATCCACAAATGGACTTGCAGGCTATGGACAGGGCACATCGTATTGGACAGAAAAAACAAGTTAGTCTTCTTATGTATTTGAGCAGGTCAATCGGGATTTTAAATACTGGATTTTATTAAGGTCTATTCAAACCTAAGCGGCATTCCAATCGCCAGGCGCTTAAGTCGCTTAAGTATTGAAAGCCTATTTAAACCTAAGCGGTATTCGCTGCTGCTGTGCGTAGAAGTACATACCGCGCGTGTTTCGCTCAGGTATTTAGCATCAAGTTTGAGTGAAACCCACGCGGTATGTACCCACAGTGGCAGCGATTACTGATTAGGTTTGAATCCTCCTTTAGTATCAACCTTTAGTACCAAGTTCCGCGGCTAGAGCGACCTGAGCGGTATTCGCTGCCGCTGTGGGTAGAAGTGTAAACCGCGCTGTTTTCGCTCCGGTATTTAGTATCAAGTAGAGCAGAATAGTTGGTGCCATAGTACCGCATTGGTATTGTTTCGCTTGTTGGGCGAAACAATAACTAAAAAAAAACTTTACCTTCCTGAGCGAAATTCGAACTCGGTATTCTACCCTCAAGGATAACGAAATCCGCTTTGGTGTGAACAGTAATATTACCGCATACCAACTCTGTTTTCTCTAGACGGTAGCGAATACCGCTTAGGTTTGAATAGGCCTGACAACACAGGAAAAAATTTAACCAGTGCACGAACTGTAACAATGAATTCAGCACATGATTAGACCTCCTAGAGTAGAAATTTTACGGCGGTTATCAAAAAACAATCAGCTGTTTCATAGAAAAGTGCAATACCTAATCGTCAAAAAGGCTGAGCAAATTTTTTTTTTTATATTATTGGCGAAAATTTTCAGTGGGTTAGAAATCATTATTGAATTCATGGTTACAGTTTGCGCACTTGTTAAAAATGTTTCCCGCTTATTACGTATTATTTTTAAGGTGCGAGTTTTCCGACTCATCACTGAAAATACTGTGGAAGAAAAAATTGTAGAACGCGCCGAAGTGAAGCTAAGGTTAGACAAACTCGTGATCCAGTCCGGCCGCCTGGTCGACATTAAGAGTCATCTTAACAAAGACGAAATGCTCAACATGATCAGACATGGCGCCAACCATGTGTTCTCGTCTAAAGATTCGGAAATCACTGAAGAAGATATTGATGACATATTAGCTAAGGGAGAACACAAGGTAAGGAGGTTTATTAAGTGATTCATTTCAGATAAACACTAAAACATGAATAATTGAATATACCAGGTATTTGTCTTTTATAGACTGAAGAATTGAAGCAGAAGCTGGAGAGTCTAGGAGAGTCTTCACTGCGGGCTTTCTCGATGGACACCCCCGGCGCCACGACAGACTCTGTCTACCAGTTTGAAGGTCTCTTTTAAAAAGATAGTAAAAATTCATAATTGTGTAAATTAAAATACTAATTACCTTTTTTTAATACAGGGGAGGATTACAGAGAGAAGCAGAAAATTTTACCCATTGGTAATTGGATAGAACCGCCTAAACGCGAGCGTAAAGCTAACTATGCAGTGGACGCTTACTTCCGGGAGGCACTCCGTGTTTCCGAACCGAAGGCGCCAAAGGTACAGGTAAATAAGTGTAAAGAGCTAAATGCGGAGGTCAGCGCAGCAGTCTACGTATTTTGGTGTTGGTTCTATGGCAATATAATTATCATCTAATTCATGTACTTGTATTATGTAAATTGGTTAGCTCTTTATACTGGCATTAATGTAGTATACCTGTATTTCTGCTGTAAATTATTTTTTTGCCTTATATTTCCTATTTAGATTAGAACTAGAATATCAGTTTCAATTCACATTACTATTATTCATTTAAATATATATATTTTTACATACATACAATATCTATAATGCTTGTAGTTAGTTTCGAACCATGCTTGTGATGATCGTATGATAATACTCACTTTTCTCATGTCTAGGCTCCGCGTCCTCCAAAGCAGCCGATTGTACAAGACTTCCAGTTCTTCCCTCCGCGACTTTTCGAACTTTTGGATCAAGAAATATACCACTATCGCAAGACACTAGGGTAAGGATTAAACTAGAATACACAAAATATAGTAGAGTTCGAGGATACATAAATGTTATTTTGTTAGGTACAAAGTTCCCCGTAATCCTGAATTGGGACCTGATGCTGCCAAGATTCAAAGAGAAGAACAACGTAAGATAGATGACGCTGAAGCTCTCACAGAGGAAGAGGTACAGGAGAAAGAGCAGTTACTAACTCAAGGTATAGTTAATAAATTTTGCAGCATATCAAACATAATTAAAAGTTAGCAATGTTATTAACACAAACTCTTCATCAAAAACAGGGTTTACTAACTGGACAAAGCGAGACTTTAACCAATTCATCAAGGCCAACGAAAAATACGGCAGAGACGATATTGAAAATATTGCTAAGGATGTTGAAGGCAAAACTCCGGAAGAAGTGAGTAAAATCATTGTTTAAAACAAACATTGGTGGCACTCGATGCACAAAGATGAATTCTTAAAATCTTATTAAAAAAATAATAATGCGTCATTGTAACTTTTTAAGGTTATGGAATATTCAGCAGTATTTTGGGAGCGTTGTCATGAGCTTCAAGACATCGACAGAATAATGGGACAAATTGAAAGGGGAGAAGCCAAGATACAGAGGCGAGCGTCTATCAAGAAAGCGCTGGATGCTAAGATGGCGCGATACAGAGCTCCATTCCATCAACTGAGAATCTCTTACGGAACAAATAAAGGAAAAAATTACGTCGAGGAAGAGGACAGGTGATTTATATTGATTTCATTCAGATCTCACATATTTATGTATACTGTATTGCAGTGTTGTGAGTAACAATAAACATTACATTTTTTTCTAGATTCCTGGTGTGCATGCTACATAAGCTGGGCTTCGATAAAGAAAACGTGTACGAGGAACTTCGCGCATCTGTACACGCCGCGCCGCAGTTTAGATTTGATTGGTTCCTCAAATCAAGAACAGCTGTTGAGTTACAACGCAGGTCAGTTGTTACCACTAAAAAACATATAAGCACGTGCGTTATAAAGCCACACACATGCCCCTCTCGTCGTTATGTCACCATGTGCTAGCGACCGTTTCCGGAGGCCCATTATTGAGTGTGCAAATCACCCCCTGCCATTTTATCCGTGTATTACATGACATTGATCAGGCAAGGGACATAGTCTTTCCATAGTTCTAGGTAACCTATCCACTAAAGCCACTTAAGCCCAATATGTTTTGTTTACATGTTCTGCAATAGTCCTGCACCAACCAGGGGTTGTCCTTGGGTGCACTTGCATAGTGCATACATGGATTATCATCGGTTGGTGCCTCAACACTTAAAATTGTCTAGTCTGTCTTTATGGGGCCTCTGCGAGTTGGCTTCGGCCCTTCGTACGCCTTCCAAAGTTTCGAAAGATTTCCCGAGATATATCAAAGCCACACACAAATTAAATTCAAATCATTGGCCATTCCCAGATGTAACACCCTCATCACTTTAATTGAGAGAGAAAATCAAGAACTTGAAGAGAAGGAACGAGCTGAAAAGAAGAAAAAGAGTGGTGCCGCCAATCAAAACACACCTGGTGGGAACGCGACCGGCAAAGGCGCTAATACAAGCAAGCGCAAGGCCGATAACACACCGGACACCGCCCAAAAGCACAAAAAGAAGAAGAAATAAACCTCACGCGGTTAAACACGCGATTTGATGATCATAATTTCTTATGTAACGATTATTAACATTGCAATGGTAAATAAACCTAATGTCGTGATTATTTTGTGTTGTTTTTATTTTAAGAGTCTATTACTTATATATGGTTTAGTTTCGTCGATCTATAAAGACCTTGCAAATGGCCGCCAGCGAATTAGTAGATTCTCGTGTTGCTTCTTGAATTTTATTAAATCGATAGCTGTTCAATTACAAGCTAACACTAAAATACGGCAAAGTAATATCGCTCGTCATCCCCCATCTCACTCTAGCAAACGACACTCTTGGTGCTCCAATCAAAACAAACTGAAATCCGGATTAATCCGACAAATATTTTCGTGTCATTTCTCCAGGGTCATATATTTACGAAAAAAACCTTTTTACAAAACTACAAAGTGAAAAATAACTTTAATTTCGGAAGTCTGTGTCAATAAACAAAAATGCTGAACCAACGACACCGCGACCGCGACTTCCGAAATTAAAGTTATTTTTCACTTTGTAGTTTTTTTTGGATGTCTGTTGTATTTTTTTTTTTTGTAAAGAGGTTTTTGTCGTAAATATAATGACCCTGGCGAAATGACACGAAAATATTTGTAGGATTAATCCGGCGTAAGCGGTTAAAAAAGGTTTATAGACGATTTCAGTTTTGTTACAGTAGCCTAATGTCAACTGCTTATCAACTTTTACAAAATATGGCTTTTCCCGTTGCTGGGACGTTAATTGTTGAGGAGTTTTCCTGGTAAGATCCTGGAGAACTCAACGACCACACACCATACGCATTGTGACGAGCATAAATTGCTTAGCAACCATATTAAAGTAATCGAATCGCAACCTGTGAAATATATATCATTGAGTAGCTCCACTTTACCAAATCGCATGCTTAATGGAACAGTGACCCATTAGTCGATAGGCCAGAATTATTACCGGATTATTTTTTACTCAGATCTCATCAATAGTTAATCATACGTTCAAAATTAAAGCATTCATGATTTCTATTGATTGAATCTAATCAAATCCAATCAGTTTTAATTTTATGCGTCAACAAGTAGGATAAGTCCTTATAGCGAGATCTTTGCGCTTTCCCAAAAATCGTCTGTTTTGACTTCAGTCAGTATTCCATTAAGCATGCGAAATGATGATTACCGAGATCAAATGCTCGTTACTTTAGAAAAATCCCAAATCGCTATCGGTTTGCCTATAAAATTTGAGGGTTACCCTCGAGAGTATACCATTTCAACCAAAAAAAAAAAATTCAAATAGGTCCTCCTTTTTGAAAGTCTGTTAAAAATACCACAGCTCGTTTAATCTGCTTTTTAGGGTTCAGTTCAGTACCCAAAGGGTATAATGGGACCCTATTACTAAGACTCCGCTCATCCGCTGTCAGTCTGTCACCAGCCGTATATCAAGAACCGTGATAGTTACATAGTTGAAATTTTCACAGATGATGTATTTCTGTTGCCGCTATAACAAAAAATACAAAAAAGAGAATTAAATAAATATTTAAGGGCTCCCTTAAAACAAATGTGATTTTTTTTGCCCGTTTTTGCTCGATATTGATAACGGCAACAGGTAGACGCTTGAAATATTCACAGAATGTTTAGTTAGGTATTTATATTCACTTTTAAAACTTATAATTAAATTAAAATAAAACAAATGTTCGTGTATTGCCCATGGTTCAACCGGCTAATCCACCTAGGTTTTAAGGGGCTCCCATACAACAGACGTGATTTTTTTGCCGTTTTTGTAGACAATGGTACGGAACCCTCCGTGCGCGAGTCCGACTCGCACTTGGCCGGTTTTTTATTGAGGTAATTACGCTGTCATAAAAACTTTCAAGCCCTTGTTTTCCGAAATGAATGAACCGATTTTAATGAAACTTCATACGCATAAGCAGGATACAAAGGTCTAAAAAGTTACAGCCAAATTAGACCGATTTTAAAGTTTCCATAGAAATAGAGATTTCCAGTTATTTTTTTTTAAATAGGTAGCAAGACATTTCGAAAATATTCATTATTTCTAAAAAATCGACGAACGATTTGTTAAGATTAGCGCACGTCTCAAGTCGCCCCGGTTGCCGGTGTCGTCTTTTAGGTCTTGCAATATCTTGTAATTCCTAGTGGAATTAGGCCCTTTGTGGACTTATGAACGAAAGCTCAAGAATCAAGAGAATGTAGGATGCAAGAGCGAGCGAAATGAGAGAATTTCTTAGTAGAGTTATGACGAAAAGGTTCAACTCGTTTTACAGCAATTAGGTTTTGGAACTTAACCTTTCGAACCTTACGTACGAGCGGGGTGCTCGATATCCCGAGTTTGCTTCGCTCGCTCTTGCATCCTAGATTCTATATTTTATAACAGGCTTTTTTGAAGTAAAAACTTAATTAGGCGCGTTGACTGATTTTTGGTAGGGGAAAATCTTATGGGTTCGCGTCACCGACATGCTAATGTTAACAGTAGGTATATTCTGTTCACGGGGGCAGCATACTCCCCCGCCCATGGCTCCGCCAATTGCGGTGCCCGAAGCGGACCACGCGGACGACGACGACGACATCCCTGAAGTGACCGGGGTAGATCTGAGAGTGGCGGTAGGTAGGCTGAAGGCCAAAAATACCGCCCCAGGGCCCGACGGCTTGCCAGGTAAAGCCTGGGCCCTGGGCTCGAGGGCTCTCAGACCCCGACTGGAGGCGCTCTTAAGCGCATGTATGGAGAGAGGCCAGTTTCCACTCCGTTGGAAGACTGGGAAGCTGGTCCTCATTCGGAAGCCAGGGCGCCCTGCGGACTCTCCATCCGCATACCTGCCCCTCGTGCTGCTCGACGAGGTCGGCAAGCTCTTTGAAAGAGTGATTGCGGGCCGCCTCGTCGGGCACCTGGTGAGGACGGGGCCGGATCTTGCGGATAGACAGTTTAGCTTCCGCAAGGGGCGCTCGGCGGTGGACGCCATCATGCGCGTGAGAGCCCTCACGACGGGGGACGCGGTGTCCCGGGGTGGGGTGGTCGTGTCACTCGACATCGCTAACGCGTTTAACACCCTGCCCTGGAGCTGCATTGGGGAGGCACTCCGGTATCACCGAGTGCCGACCTACCTCACTCGAGTAGTCGGGGCGTATCTGACGGACAGAGCCGTCACCTACCCCGGTCGCGATGGGGAGTGGAACCGGCAAGAGATGTCGTGTGGTGTCCCACAGGGATCGGTTCTGGGGCCGCTCCTGTGGGACATCAGATACGACTGGGTGCTGCGGGCCGACCTCCCTGATGGCGTCAGCGTGGTTTGCTATGCTGACGACACGCTGGTCCTGGCGCAGGGGAGGTCACATCAGGCGGCGGCCGACGCGATGACACGCGGGGTTGCGATAGTCGTGGAGAGGATCCGGCAGTTGGGTCTCGAGGTGGCTCTGCACAAGTCCGAAGCCATGTCTTTTAATGGGCTTCGGAACGGGCCACCATCGGGATCCCAACTAACGGTAGGAGGGGTTCACATCGGCGTCGAGAGAACGATGAAATACCTGGGTTTCGTCCTTGACAGCCGGTGGAACTTCGTCGAGCACTTCCGACGTTTAGCTCCTAAACTGGAACGGGCCGGGGCCGCTTTCAAGCGGCTCTTGCCCAACCTGAGGGGGCCAAACGCCTCCTGCCGGAGGCTTTACGCGGGGGTCGTGCGGTCCATGGCCGTATATGGGGCCCCGGTGTGGGCACGTTCACTGCGGCTACGAGCCGCCCACTACTTGAACGCGCCCCAAAAGGTGGTAGCCGTACGGCTCATACGGGGGTACCGCACGATCTCGGGCGAGGCGGCAAGCCTCCTTGCCGGACTGCCGCCATGGGATCTGGAGGCGATAGTCCTCGCGCGCCTGTATAAGTGGCGCGCGGAGGCACTACGCCGGGGGGAAAACCCGCTTCCGCGGCAAATCGCTGCGGAGCGGACGGACCTCCGGCGCGATCTCATGGCGACATGGAAAGCGCGACTGTCGCAACCCAGCGCAGGGCACGCCACGATAGTGGCGATAAGACCCCTCTTTGAGGAGTGGCTAGAGAGGCGTCACGGCGTCCTAACCTACCGCTTGACGCAGGTCCTCACCGGACACGGATGTTTCGGGAGGTTCCTGCACATCATCAGGCGGGAGGAAACGCCCGGGTGTCACCATTGCGAGGATCGCCCAGAGGACACGGTGGAGGTCTGTCCCGCTTGGGCAGAGCACCGCCGTGTCCTCGTAGAGGCGATCGGCAGCGGCGGCGACCTCTCGCGTCCGGCCCTGGTTCAAGCCATGGTCCTGGGCGAGAGGGAGAGCGAGGCAGTCACCTCCTTCTTCGAAGCAGTCATGCTAGCGAAGGAGGTGGCGGGATGGGCGAGGGAGAGAGCCGAGAGAGCCGCCCGTCCCAGTCGCCGCGGGAGACGCCCCGGGCGTTGGGAGCCGCGTGACGACTCCCGGCCACCGTAGGCGCGGGCCTGCGGACGGCGAATAATGGGTAGCTCGCCGTCCGATCAGGACCAGGCCCGTGCTGGATGGTGCGTATGTGTTCCACGGGCCGAAGCCTGCCGGGGCAGCGGGATTGTCCGAAAGGGTTACCGCTACCCCGAAACATAAAGGGCTAAGGAAGGAACACGGATGGGTTTTAGTCAGTAAGAGTCTGACACTCCCTTCCGCTCCACCCAGAGCGGGACTCATTTGATGATTTCCCATCCTTAAAAAAAAAAGGTATATTCTGTAGCTATGAATATTTCGTGTTCACTGTTATTGCTCGGAGTGCCGATAAATGTAAAAACCAGACTAATATTAATAATTTTAATTTACAAATTGTGAAATTAAAATACTGAAATTGATAGGGTACTACAATTAATTTTAAAATTAAAAAATAACACTGTTATTTAATTTTCATACTCGTAGTTTTAAGTTTTCAAGTCTGTCGGTAGTCCCCACGACTGCCTCAATGTTTTTTATGTGCCCATCGGGGTCTCCGTAGCTCAAGTAGGTAGGTACCTATAGTTTTAATTTAATAAGACAAGTAAGTAAATTATTTAGGCTCTCGACAGCTTCAATAATTTTGGGGGTCATGATCCCCATGACCCCCCCTGGGACCGCCTGGCTTATGGTGTCCCCCGAGATGTGATGCCCTAATTTTTTATGTATGGCCACGCATAGAATCGACGTTGCGGCAATAATTATATTTAACCTGCTTGCATCAGATTCATAGGTCACAGCCATAGCACGAAGTATTCATGGGCTATAGCGGTCATCACCCTTATTTAGGCGTAGGTACCTACTGCAGTACGTCGAAATTGGGGCGAAGACCTGACCGTTAATGAAAAAAAAAAAAAAACGACGGTTTGCACTCCGGGAGTTCCGGCAAAAGTGAAAACTTGAATATTAATTCACGTTGTGCATTTTTGATATTTTGGAATGGTTAGGTAATAATTTTGCACGAATTGCTTTAATTATCAGTATAAAAGTACTATCATTTATGTGGTAGAATACAATATTTATTTATTGCGCTATCGTACACAAACATGACAATAAACACACACGAGCATTCGCGCAAGCGATCTGCGCCGCCTAAACGAAACAGCAGGCGCACCGCGCACGCGCAGGCATACATTTTTGCCGCGTGGTAGAAAGAGAGGGGGATACTCCCTCTCCTACGCCGCGCCGGCTGTCTACTCTCAATCGTCACGTGTCCTGACGAGAGTTTAAATTTTTTTACCCATTACAATAAAAGTGTACAACGCCGTTATAGAAGTTTTCACTTCAAAAATCATCAAAATTGGCTTTGGCTTGCGAAATGCAACCTTTCGTCAACAAAACTTCGACCCGCTAAGTAAAAACAATGACCAGAATTAGTGGCTTTGTGCATTTACAGACATAGGTACCTAGCCTCTCAGGGACGAGCAGGTAGGTACGCACGGCTACACATCAAGCTATGCATAACAGTATTTAAGCTAACCTCTGATTGTACGAAAAACCTACCTAGGTACCTATAGTTACAATGCGAGGTCAGCTTAAACTGGAAATGTATAGCTTGATGTGTAGCCGTGTGTACAAAGTACCGCTTGTGGCACGCATGCGTACTAGGTAGCCCAAAACAATTATTTATTCTGGGCAGGAATTGAATCCGCACTTATAGCGCAATATTAATGTCGCTAAAATAGCAACTGGCTTCAATTTTTATCAGACTATGACGGAAAGGGTTACATAGGTGAATTTAAAATTGTAGGTGTGTAGGGAACACTAAATCTGACCTAGCCAGACTGATAGCTGCCACTTGTTGCAAACTGTTTGTAATAACGATTTCGAGGTATAGGATTACGTTATGCTATACCTCGTTATACAGGATTATAATAGATTACAATATAATAGATTTCATCCTGTATATAGCATTACGTAATAGGCTATTCACACTTTGGTAAAAAAAAAATAGACTTAAGTAGGTAAGTACCTATAGAACAAAATTATTTATTTAAGAAGATTTCGAACACTAGTTAGTGTTCTATTTAGACTAGTTAAGACTACTTAGCATTTGTGTCTAAAATAGAATAACCTGGTAAAAACACAAACCCACTTATAATACCTACTAATACAGTAAAGAACTAAATAATAATAATAATAGTATGTTTTTGCAAACATATTGCTTTCTAATTATCACAGCATAATCAGCTACTGCTGGGACACAGGCCTTTCTGTGAGGAGTGGGCTGTAATCCACCACGCGGGCCCAGTGCCGATTGGTGGAAGTCACATGTCTTGAAATTTTGACTTCTAGGACATGCCAATGTTTTCCTTCTCCGTTTTGAGAGCAGAAGTGCGGGCCGTCGCCACTGGGCCACTACTGCTCTATCATATCGCTCAGTTCAGAAACAGAGAAACATCGCCGTAAATGTATTTTTTCCCAATCCAAATATGCCAAAAATCCAAATATGCCAAAGCACTTAGAAAGCGTATTTACGTTAGGAAAGCATAGTCGTAAAAAAAGTAGCAGTTACTTACGTCGATGTTTCCCCAAATGAGCGATATAGTTATCGCAATAGGCACAAATTATTTTAGTTTATAAAACCCTTACACAGTACTTGCGTAACACACTGTCAATCACAATCTGGATCATTTTGAAGGATATTGTTAATCCATTGCTTCATGTTCGAAAAATTTGTCTACTCAACAAAGTAAATAACGTAATGAATGTTGAACTGTCAAAATGAAAGCCATTCCTACTGTTGAGTGTGTTATGCAATTACCCCGCAGGTCCTATCTAGCAGATAGTCCAATCGAACAGATCTGCCTCACAAACGCTTTCGAAGCTATGATTATTATCTCTACCATAACTCCTATAATATTAATGCTCTCAATTCCAGTATTATTGTAATAATGAAACATGTCAAAACAGATTCATGTATAATATCCTCAACGATTTCATTCAAATTGAAGTACCTGACTAATATGTACTCTCAAAACAAAAATTACAATTGACTCGAGACACTTCATTAATTTACCCTATTCTATCAAATTGAATAACACATTCATAAGCAAGCTTTTTAAGTTCTAGATTAGGGCTTAAAGCAATTGGTAAAATTATCTAGGTCTAGGAAACTTACAGATTCTTAATTTTTTGGAGAGTACACAATCGCTTTATAAACTAATTTTAAAAACAATTCCACTTTTATTCAAATAAGATGTTAGGTAGGCCAGCGTATTATTTCCGATACTACTATCATAATTATACTGATAACTTCAAAGAAATTCTTAGCAGATATTACTGCAAAAAATTGTCACTCAATTTCCTTTAGTGTGGAGGAACTTTGGCCAGTAATAAGCCTTACCAGTGCAGTTAAATACTACCACATATCACAGGTTTTCCTCAATATTTTCTATCTTTTCCACATAATCAGGTACTGTTAACAAATTAATAATGCTTTGCTTAAGGGGGCGCCGATCACCTAGTGGCGCCCTCATCGTTTGTTTGGTTATTTATTATTAAAATAAAAGAAATAACCAAACAAACGATGAGGGCGCCACTGCGCGCTCGGCGTTTGGTCGACCGGTCGACGCCGTCTTATGTATCGCTAATAAATAAGACAAGAAGATGGCAGTGTTTAGTTCTCCACACAGTACTTCCGCATCATGGTGAATTACCGTTTTCCATACCATCCTGGAAACTGTTTGCATTACTGTTAAATGGTGCTCCAAGCCCATAGAGATGACCACTAGTGCTTTCAATATTGCCATCAAAGAATATCTGTTAAATAAAATACACTTTTATTAGTTTTTTGAAAAATCAACAATCATGTCTTGTAAATTAACAGAACCATACTTCTTTAATTTTGAAAAATGCCATTCCTGTAAGATGTGAATCAGAGCCAGCTTGGTGCTGGGGTCCTACTCGACGCAGTTCCAACTGGTCAGCTACTTCTTGCAGACCACCTTTTAAGTTCTTGCATAACTTCATCAAGTACTGTAAACAAGTATAAATTAAATAAATAATTAATGAACCATGACAATGTACTTTGAATAATATTGATACTTACTTTCACATCATAAACAGTAGGGAAATACAATCTAAGACTGTCAAAGAAATCATTCTCTTCTTGTGGCAGATTTTGATCAGTTAGGATTTTAAGCAAATATCCAAAATCATACCCAGAATGAAAGCTCAACCAGTTTATATTGTCCATTAGCACAATACCTAAAATGAGAAAATGTAAAATAATTAGTGAATTGCCAAATGAAGTAAATTGAATATTTTAAATAAAGGAAACGATTTGAAATGACCTGAAGACATCAGGAGTTCAGCAAATTCTAACGGTTCAATGCCATGCTCTTCATGTTCTCTGAACTGAAGACCAGAATTTTGTAGGAGATCAATTGAGTCTTGCGCATACATGTCTTCTCTGAAAATATAAACAAAGTTCAATATTCCTACTTTTAATAGCAGTTATAAGCAGCCAAAATACAAAAAATGTGCATGCAGCACCATACTGGTGATAGAAGTGAAACTTCTTAAAAAATAAAGAATATGAGATGTATGAGGAACAGGGTGTAAAGTTCTCTCATATTCTATAGAAAAGGGAGGATCCTCTGACCAGACAGGTGTTATGTCTGGCGGGCAACTGCCTGATGATTCACGTCGGGCTGTTGTATATAAAATGCTAGTGTGTTGTTGTAGATACCGCTACAGGACTAAGGGCCATATTACCGAACCTTACTCAAGACTCAAGCATTTCTTAAAACTCGTTTAAAGCCATTTGATTGCTTGAAACTAGTTTTAAGAAATGCTTGAGTCTTGAGTGAGGTTCTGTTATACGAGCCATAGTGTGAGAGACAGAGAGAGTTATACCTTTCTTCTCTCTCATGTAAGGAAACATGCCTAAATGTGACACATCATAGATTAACTCTTAATAAAATTCTCATCCAAATATTGAATCGCAGCTTGCTGCTGAAGTTTTACTTCTCATACTTACTGCAAGTTAAACTTAAAATTAAATTGCCAAGTAGTGCAGCCAGGTGGGGTTTTACCATTTTCATCCATAAATGTAAGACCTAACTGTATAATTCTTAAAAGGTCCACATTGCATCTGGAAACATGATTGATTTATAAATTTAATTAGTAACAATTAGTTAGATACTGAAGATTCAACCAAAAACAATATGCACTAAAACAATTAAATCAATAAATTTTTACACTAAAACAATTTAATTAGACTTGTTTTTTAATTTTATTGTGAATAAATACCTCAACAGCTGATATTGATAGTCAGCAGTAGACCTAAATTCACCAATTGGTCTTGCAACCACTCCAGGGAATTCGGTATCCATAGCCACCCAGTGAAACTTCTGCACAATCTAGTGATGAAAGGTAGAAACAATTTGTAAAAGTGGAGATATTTTTACTTTTTTTGGATTGCAAAAAGCCAAAATACACAAATGTCATCAAAGTATTGGGTTTACTGGGATTTATACTTAGCAGTTTCTTAAATGTAATATATGTACTTGCCTGTCTAATAACATGAAATTCTTCATGAAGATTGTGATTCCAAACATTTTTGATGGAGCAATCATCTTTTATGGAACTAGCTAAAATGGATCCAAAACTAGCTGCAGGCATTTGTAAATTTATTTATCAATATCCTAAAAAGACAAATTGAATGATAAAAATAATAGTATACAAAGTTACTTGATTGAATTAATTTTAAATAATTTCAATCTGTCTGTTTGTTTACAAAAATATGCCCAGATCAATTCCACAGAGTAATTTTTTGATAGAGTGATCAATTCATTAAAAAGTTGCTTGCTTGGTACTCAGTACCATAGACTATACACTTATAAACTGAGACTCAGTACTCTGTGTCTCACTCAAAGAGTACTATAAGTATCACAGAGTACTTTTGATAAGTATACAGGTAGTCTCAAAAGTCTACAGGTAGTCTATCAAAGTACTCTGACCTCTGTCCCCGATATATTACTTTACTCTATGCCTCTGTCTGTGATCAATTCAATATTCAATGTTGCCAGATCCGATTTGTAAAAAACCGTAAGTCGACGCTGATTTTTTTTTAAATTTTTATTCATGACCATGGATACACGTCCTTCAGTCGTAACTCGTAAGTCGTAAACGCTAAACTTACTACAAGTAACATAAAAGTACAGACGCCAGCACATCAAGCTACCCGAAACTATCAAATTTTCCTAATCAACTTTGAACCATATGCTTTTGGAAAAACCCAATAACACTATATCCGACCTAGGAATCCAACCTAGCTAGGACCTCATGCTCAGCACTAGACTAACGAGGAGATTACCCGAAACTGTCAGATTTTCCCAATCAACTTTGAACCTTGCGCTTTAGCGATAAAGTTGAAAATCTATCAAAGAAATTTGACAGATTGTAGTAGCTTGATGTGCTGGCATCTGTATCTCTCTTAAAATATTCCTCAGCACCCAAGGTGAACGCCCCCAAAAACAATGTCCAAAAACTTGGGCTGCGACCGCGTTGGTCCCGTCCTTATTAGGCACACACAATTAGGTAATTACCATGCAGCCATGCGATTAAATCATTGAGATAGGAGAAGCATGGAGAGAGACGGCATATTCTACTACAGAAATAATGGATACTTAATTTTATTTGATTGCTCAAAATATTTTTGTTGTTTTCTAGAGAAATAAGTCCAGAAACTAGGTATTTTGGTGTCCATTAATAGGAAAATCATGCCCTCGTGTTGTATTTTATCAGCGTGGTGCGAGAAAAAACAACTCTACGAAAGGCGGGCATCTTAAGTGCCCGATTTTTGTGGGTATACACGCTAATTTTCTAGGTATGCCCAGTCCATAGGTTTATTTAGTCATTGGTTTAGGTTTTAACGTAAGCCTTTGGAACCTTACGTACGAGCTGGGAGCCCAATAACTCGAGTTTGCTTCGCTTGCTCTTGCATCCTAGATTCTATATTTTTATAACATGCTTTTTAAAGGAAAAACTTTTCTAGGCGCGTTAAAAAACTGACTGTCATTTTGTAGTCTTCAGATGGTCTTCAGTCGGCAGTCCCCATGTCTGCCCATCTTAATGTTTTTGAATTTTTGGGGTTTTCGTCGCTTAAGTCCAGTTTTAAGTTAGTAAGGCAAATAAATCATTCAGACTCCCGATAGCTTGAACGATTGGGGGGGGGGGGGGTCATGACCCCCCCCCCCTCGGACCGCACCTGGACAGGACGATAAAAAAAAGTAGTAGCGACAAACTCACAGAGTACTTTTTGATAGAGTGGACAAACTATACTCCGACTTAATTACCACTGCGGCACAGTCGCGACTGTCTGCATGCCGAGCGCATTCTGAGGTCGAGGCGCGTAGGTATAGCTTGCGTTTCGTCCGTTTGTATGAAGTCGAAATACTGTATGATATTATTACCGTGCTCAGGTGCTGCGCCCCCGCCCACATGAATTATTGTTTCAAATGAAATAAACTTGTAAAAATTTAAAATTAGGTATTTATATTTTAAACATTACAAACAATAATTACTACGAAATCTTAAAATGTATTAGGTTATAATATAAATCGATAAAACCTTACGAGGAAATAATAGTCTTAAATCTATAATTTCTATAAATTATACGAAATATGGATAAATCTAAGTAGAAATAATATTTTGACATTATGTATTGTATAATATCAACCTAAATTGTATAATTATTATTTAAGATGTATGGAATTTATTTACATTTATAATTTTGATTTCATTGCTAATTTGTATTTCATAATTTGTGTATAAATCAAACAGTGGACAAAACAGAAGTGTATTCACAGATGAAGGAGAAGTTTAGTAATGACTTAAATAATGTTCAAAATAAATGTCACACATCATTGTATTCTATGTACACAGCACAAATTGAAACGTTACTTTCACTCTGAGATATGGAACACTCGAGGTTGTGGCGACAGGCTTATAACATGCCCGTTTTCTAAAGATCAAGAGGAGTTTCCGTTTTCGCCGTTGTCTTGGAAGTTGTTGACATTCACAGAAAAGGGCGCGCCCAATCCATATAAATGTCCACTCGAACTTTCGATGTTGTCATCAAAGAATATCTGTAAATAGAAAAGTGCGTTTAGTTTTTTTTTGTAGGTGTAGCATATGCCTGTGTTGCTAATCTTCGTTCCGTGAATAGTTTTATAATAAGTCCTATTGGTTACATTTGCAAACAGCAAGATGCGATTGATCAATAAAATTGGTGTCTTAATTGGGAGGTTAGTATCCTATTGTCTTCTTTCATATTAAAGGAATCTGCCCTGCCTCCCAATAGCGCTAAGATAATATGCTGATAGATGCTCTTTAAAGGGAATATTTCTTGTTAGACGACTTCTCTCAATTGTTTGTTAGTTTGGAGCTACAGAGCCTTAAATGTGAGGAATTACTCGTAAGTATCCTGTAAATTTTGGGTGAAACCTTAAATGTGAGTAATTAAGTATCAGGTAAGTAAATCAATGTCTAATTTGACACATTGGCTTTTTATATGCCGTTATAGGAACAATGTTTTAAGAGTTTGGTCGGACTGAAAGTTAAACCTGCCGCTATAGGATGCTAATGGAAAGATCTCTTTAAGATAAATATTTATTAATATGACGATTTCTCTAAGTTGCTAGTATATTTGAAGATACAGAGCCCTAAATGTGAACAATCAAGTTAATTCTAGTATTTTGACAATTACCTATATTTTATTAATGTACCTTACTAACAACTCATATAATACCATATAATAACTCATACAGGTTGAAATTGAAAACATGCGACAAATCGAAATGGGAGATTGTTCTCATCATTATGAACAACTTTTTCTATAGGACCAAACCTGAAATCGCGAAAAAATAATCAGCTGTTCCCTACATTTTGACGAGTTATGGGAAAATAAATAAAGAACAAGTAAACAATCGTTTTGAAAAAAAAAAATACAGACATTTCGTGCCTCACACGGCTATTGGAAATGAATCTACGGAATTCGAAAAAATATTGTCGCTGAGTGACGAGAAAGTCGGGATAAGGAAAAGGTTACAAAACGTTGATGATCAATTTTTTATTCTTAGATTAACATTATACTTTTTGACTTTTTTCAAAAAGGTTAGGCTACAGGGCAAGCCCTTAACCCGATCGTCTTTGTTTTAGGCTCAAATTGTAATCCAGAGATTTTCTTCAAATTTTTGAGATCAGTCTTCGTTTCCAAAATATCGTGCGCCAAAATCAAAAATTATTTCGGCCCTAAATTTTTCGTGTTTGACTTTCCCGAATAATTCTTTTTGCACCTTCCAGCTCTCGTGAATACGCGTCTTTAGACCGTTTTTTTGAATATCATATCTTCACAACTCTTCGAGATATAAGCGGATCGCACATTTTCGTGAAATCTTAGCCTACACTGCACACTGGAGCGAACGAAAAGACATTTCCAATGAAAAAAAAACAAAAATTTTTAAGAAGCAGACATGACGGTTAGTCTGCTCATCTGCTGCCCTACTTCCCAAGTCCTATTAGCATTAAAACTTATTGAATTGAAAAGATAACTTTAAACATAATATTTTGTTAAAAACTTGCAGTACATTTTACTAACACTAACTTTTAACTTATTAGGGGATCCCCTAATAAGTGGACAATTATCTTTAGTTAAGTTAATATTATAACAACATAACACCTCTATTTCTGGAATGGTAGACAGACACATTTTTTAGATCTTTAACTTCGATTGGACATTTGGCAAAAGCTGTTTCAGTAACATGGGTTTTTCTTGGAATGCTCTATCCATTGGTAATATCTTATAGCTTTAAGGCGCAGAAAAAGCTCTAGCGCACACACAAACACACACGCACACTCTCTCTCTTTTACATACACACACACACACACACACACACACACACACGCACGCACGCACGCACGCACGCACGCACGCACGCACGCACGCCGGCACGCACGCACGCACGCACGCACGCACGCTCGCACGCACGCACGCACGCACGAACGCACGGACGCACGCACGCACGCACGCACGCACGCACGCACGCACGCACGCACGCACGCACGCACGCACGCATGCACGCACGCACGCTCGCACGCACGCACGCACGCACGCACGCACGCACGCACGCTACGCTACGAACAGCATACGCACGCGCGATACGCTATTGAATACCGAGACACGTCAATTTTGTCGTGTATGTATAACATGTAAAAATATCCACCGCATTGTGGCATTGACTGCTATCGCGGTGAACGGTGACCGCGAACAATAGATTTTCTGTTGTCTGGCAGTCAACGTGTTAACGAAGTCTAAAGTCATTTGTTCTTCCTGTTAGCATTTTATCGTACAGGACCATTTCTACGAAAACAACATTGAAATACTCTTGCGATCCTTGTACCATTGCATGCACCTGATTGCACCCATAACTACAATGTTTTAGGTGCGTTACATAGCGCACTACCGTAAAGAGCGAATATTCCTACCAAAAATAAAAGGCGTTTCCCAGCAATTATTTTTGTACAAAATGAATTAGTTTCATGTACAGAATGCTTGGATGAATGAAGAAGATGGATGAAGGCTTTTTTTTTTTTTTTTTAGGATGGTAAATCATCCAATGACTCCTCCCGCTCTGGGTGGAGAGGAAGGGAGTGTCAGACTCTTACTGACTAAAACCCATCCGTGTTTCTTCCTTAGCCCTTTATGTTCCGGGGCAGCGGTAACCCTTTCGGACAATCCCGCTGCCCCGTGGATGAAGGCTTCGTGAAGGGTGTATTACACCCCGTATATCTTAAGGCTATTGGGCTTCAGGTTCAGGTCAGATACCCATAATTTGTGCCCATTCTCCTTTGAGTATCTGTAGGTTGGTTTATAACAACTTGAATGGTTTAGTTACCTCTTTGATTTTAAAGAAGGCCATTCCTGTGAGATGTGAGTCAGAACCAGCTTGATGCTGTGGTCCCACTCGACGCAGCTCCAGTTGGTCTGCCACCTCCTGCAGCCCACCCTTCAAGTTTTTGCATAACTTCATTAAGTACTGCAATACAAAAATACATATTAAATAAAAACAAGAACTGCAAATAAGATGGCAAAATATTTGTCAGAACTAGATAATGTCAAATTATAATTATGTCATACAAGCTACAGCCTAAAGTTAGTCCAGCCAAGTTGCCCTGCCTTGGGGCTAGCCAGGCAGTAAATTTGTATTAAATTTCGTTATTACCCACTGGTCAAATAACGTGATTTGAATTTGGAACCAAAACAAAAAAAAAAAACTGAAAATCGAATTGGGCTTTAATACCTCACAGGTGTAAAAAGTACAGAATTCTCTTTGGGGATAAAGGTGTCTTCATCTTAAACAAGCTTGAATCTCTCACTGCACTCAGGATTGTAGTCTTAAAATGGTGCTCGTGACATAAGACACTGCTCTATCACCTCAGTGTATAATAATATACTATTAGGCTATTAGGGTCTCGACGGTGGACGCCATCATGCGCGTGAGAGCCATCACGACGGGGGACGCGGTGTCCCGGGGTGTGGTGGTCGTGGTGGTGTCACTCGACATCGCCAACGCGTTCAACACCCTGCCCTGGAGCTGCATTGGGGAGGTATTCCGATATCCATATCACAGAGTGCCGATCTGCCTCCGTCGAGTAGTCGGGGCGTATTTGACGGACAGAGCCGTCATCTACCCCGGTCGCGACGGGGAGTGGAACCAGTGAGAGATGACGTGCGGTGTCCACAGGGATCGGTTCTGGGGCCGCTCCTGTGGGACATCGGTTGCGACTGGGTGCTGCGGGCCGACCTTCCAGATGGCGTCAGCGTGGTTTGCTACGCTGTCGACACGCTGGTCCTGGCGCAGGGGAGGTCGCATCAGGCGGCGGCTGCGAGCCGCCCACTATTTGAACGCGCCCCAAAAGGTGGTATGGTAGCCGTAAGGCTGATCCGGGGGTACCGCACGATCTCGGGCGAAGCGGCAAGCCTCCTTGCCGGACTGCCGCCATGAGATCTGGAGGCGATAGTCCTCGCGCGCCTGTATGAGTGGCGCGCGGAGGCACTACGCCGGGGGGAAACTCCGATTCCGCAGCAAATCACGGCGGAGCGGACGGACCTCCGGCGCGATCTCATGGTGGCATGGAAAGAGCGACTGTCGCAACCCAACGCAGGGCACGCCACGATAGTGGCGATAAGACCCCCCTTTGAGGAGTGGCTAGAGAGGCGTCATAGTGTTCTCACCTACTGCCTGACGCAAGTCCTCACTGGACACGGATGTTTCGGGAGGTTCCTGCACATCATCAGGCGGGAGGAAACGCCCGGGTGTTACCGTTTCGAGGATCGCCCAGAGGACACGGTGGACGTCTGCCTCGCTTGGGCGGAGCACCGCCGTGTCCTCGAAGAGGCGATCGGCAGCGGCGGCGACCTTTCGCGTCCGGCCCTAGTTCAAGCCATGGTCCGGAGCGAGAGGGAGTGGGAGGCAGTCACCTCTTTCTGCGAAGCAGTCATGCTAGCGAAGGAGGTGGCGGGATGGTTGAGGGACAGATCCTCATGCCCCAGCCGCCGCGGGAGACGCTCCGAGCGTCGGGAGCCGCGTCACGACTCCCGGCCACCGTAGGTGCAGGCCTGCGGACGGAGTAATGCGTAGCTCACCGCCCGATCAGGACCAGGGTGCTTACTCTCGAATATAGTTCCGATCGAAATTGGAACTGTCAGTCAAACGTCTGGGATTGGCTGGACTCCCTGAGTCTAGTCAATCCCTGACGTTTAACTCGACCAACTGACGTTTGACCAATGTCGATCTATTGGAATTATATTCGAGAGTTAGCACCCTGGCCAGTGCCGGACGGCGCGTACGTGTTCCACGCGCGCCTAAAAGATGTCAGCAGCAGCGAAGGGGCCCTTTAGGACCGAAGGCTGCCGGGTCAGCGGGACTGTCCGAAAGTTACTGCTACCCCGGAACATAAAGGGCTAAGGAAGGAACAGGGATTGGATTTAATCAGTAAGTCTGACACTCCCTTCACTCCACTCAGAGCGGGAGGAGTAATTTGATGATTTACCAAACCCAAAAAAAAAAAAGTGTGAGACCTACTAACTATGTGCCATTATGAATGTATTGTACTGGCCTAGGGAAGATCATATTATATTTCTTACGATTTTTTTTTTTAAACAAATACGAAAACTTACTTTCACATCATAAACTGTAGGGAAATATAACCTTAGACTTTCAAAGAAATCATTTTCATCTTGTGGTAAGTTCTGGTCCGTTAGCAATTTCAGAAGGTAGCCAAAGTCATAACCAGAATGAAAACTCAGCCATTTAATATTGTCCATTAGAACCAATCCTGTAAAAAATTAAGATTGTCAACATGTTAATGTGGAAAATTATTCAGTAGTAATACTGACTATTACTGCAAACTTAAAAAGATATACATATATTATTAACAATGTACCAGATGACATCAATAATTCTGCAAACTCTAGGGGTTCAATGCCATCTTCTTCATGTTTCCTGAACTGCAAACCAGAATTTTGCAGTAAATCTATTGAGTCTTGCGCATACATGTCTTCTCTGAAACAGGAAAAAATCTAGTTATAATGGCATCATTTTAAGGATAACACAATATTTATGTTTACAATGTGCACATAAAATCATTATTTTCATTTGTATAGGTACTGAAATTCAAACGATAAAACATACTGAGCCTAAGGCTTGTATTGTTAACATTAGTAATAATTGTGACTGAATGTGACTTCGAGTGACAGCTATGTCATAATCCAGCATTGCATTTGTAAATTGCCACACCCTTTATACCTGGATGTCTTTATTGAGGTTTTAAGTTTCGTTTACATTTGAAATTTTTAGTTTTTACTTGAGTATAGTTTTCACTGTATTTGTTGGGATATTAGTGTGGCTAGCTGACATATGGCTAATAATTTAATTTAAAGTTCCATATCTCGTAATGTTAATTACTTTGGATACCTACTATTGTATAGAATCAAGTTTTTCTAACTGAACAGACAACTGTGCTGCTGGAGAGTTTGTTGCGCTTCCCAGCTAAATTACTAGGATGTGGTGACGGGCAGTGTTTTGGGGGACTTTCTTAAGTAATTTTGAAAAGTGATGATTGCTGATTCAGCCTTTGATAAAATTAATTTTGATTAACATGTTCTTGGAAATATGTAGATTTGTATGAATTTCTCTTCAACACTATCTACTTCTGTATCAATTTCATAATTATTGATAAATATTGAATTGTAATATATAGTAATAATAACTTACTGTAGATTGAATTTAAAGTTGAACTGCCATGTTGTGTAACCAGGAGGAGTTTTGCCATTTTCATCCATGAATGTGAGACCCAACTGAATAATCCTCAGGAGATCAACATTACACCTGAAATTATACAATGAATATTGGGTATTACACTACAAACTAGCAATCTATTATTGATATTGGTTTTTTTGTGTTCACATGTACTGCATAATGATATAAACTGGGGGCATTTCAAAAGGAAATTAAATTGGTTTTCTACAATCAATACTTTATTACTTTTATGTTGCCTTTGTCCTGAAAGTGGGACAATACAGGCTTATAATAATGATGTGTTGTCTCACTGCAGGGCAAAGGCCTCCTGCACCCTAGTTGCGTAACACACAATCAATCACAAACTGGATAATTTTGAAGGATGTTGTTAATCCATTGCTTCATATGTTTGAAAAATTTGTCTGCTCCACAACATAAATAACACAGTGAATGTAAAATGAAAGCCATTCCTACTAAATGATAAATTATTTATTTTCTGTAAGTAGGTTTGTACAATCACGTTTACACGTCAATCATATTTTTTTAAATTAGATGAGGTTGGCGTTGCCAATCTGACTACTGTTACTGTGTTACGCGATTCATCATCATCATTTCAGTTGAAAGACGTCCACTGCTGAACATAGGCCTCCCCCAAGCTCCTCCACTTTGACCGGTTCTGTGCTTCTTGCAGCCAACGGGTTCCTGCGGCCTTCACAAGGACGCAATTACACAGCTGATATTTTTTACTCATCCCAATCTTTAGCTTATATGAACCAATTTAATACTGACCACCCTAACTATAGGTATCCGGCCATATCATCCACTTGCGACTACAGTGTGACATATCAAATTATTAGATTTTTCGTTTTACAATGCATTTGATTTTCCTTTTGATATTTCATTTAATTATTAGATAAACTCTAATCATTTCATACATAATAAAGCAATCTTGACAACAATTTTAGAGTTAGGCTCATTTAAAAGTTCAAAAGTCGTTTTCTGTAAAATTACGATTTTTGAGATGTCACACTGTCGTTGCAAGTGGACGAAATTTGCCTAACACATGAGAATTACTTTATTTATTTATGTGCAGTTTACCACGCACTATAAGTGTAATAAAAAACAATGCAAGAAAGATTACCTTAGTAGTTGATACTGATAGTCAGCAGTAGATCTGAATTCTCCTATTGGACGGGCAACAACTCCTGGAAACTCCGTGTCCATTGCTACCCAGTGGTATTTTTGGACAACCTAAAAGAAAGAACACTCCATTATTGTTAAATCTGACTTTGACATTAATATCACAATAATATTAATTGTAATAAGTTAGCTCACTTGTCTTATGATTTGGAATTCTTCATGAAGGTTGTGATTCCATACATCCTTTATCCCACAGTCTCCAGTTCCTGGAAGCTGGGCCAATCCAAAACTAGCAGCTGGCATCTGAGTGAGGGAATAGTAATATTCTTTACACTATGAATGAAACATTTGAGAGATGGAATTGACCTTCAAAAATTATAACTTAAACTATGCAATTGAATAAAAAACGGAATATGTATGTAACAGTAATTACATTAAAAATGATGGCTGTATTCTAAATTGCTGACAAGAAAACAAACTCAGAAGATTTTAATAAGACATGACAGTTCATTGTAGGCTTTACCTTGTATCTGTTTCATAACATTTGTCTTCAAATGGAAAGTAGATCAACATTTTTACAATACAGTTACGGGTCACACATAATATCTAGTTTTTAATCAATAATTATCACTATCTTTAGGCAAGTTGCAGGGCATTTCCAGAAATGATTAATGTTATAAATTTATAAACAAACACAAACCTTGTATCGATTATCTGCTTCCAGATGGGCAGATTCTTCAGCTTTTTTCGACGCCGTGGTTTACGATTGGTCTCGAACTTCTGAAAATTGAGCGCCAGCGCTTTTGTACGAAAATGCTTGTTGATGTTTATAGGTTACACTTGATTTCTGAAAACATCTCAGCGACTTCAGTCGCCAAGCGGGCTTACAAGCAATGCAATTTTTATGATAACTACAATATTTAATTTTGTAATCCAACGACCTCAAGTAACTTGTACTTTATTCGTTTGGATTGTTTATTACACTGAAACTGAACTGAATACGAAAAGTCAAGTCTACGAATCTATGGAAACAAAAAATCCGAAACGAGAACAAACTTGCAAAGCAACACGATCAATTTTTTGAGTATTTTTTTGATATTACGGGAACCAGGTCTTTTGCCATTTTGAGCAGATGGCGCCACGTGAAGCATATTGTCAAAGGCGGTGTTCAACATACCTATTTCGGCTTTTCAAATATTTTAAGTTTAGGTTCATCCCTGTTAATTTGTAGGTTCAATTATCTTGTTTTTGTAGGTACAAACCTTAAAAACATGCAAAATATTATTATGTCGTCCAAACCGATTTGTTTTTGTGATATTGAACAACTTTACAATATGTTTACAATACACTTTTTATAGTTTCCGATTGCTTGCTTACCATGTTGTTTGTTTTTACTGAATATGGATAAAATCTGCCACTTGCTCACTTTAGATGTCGTTACTATCCAGCGTCTAAGAATTTGACAGCTAGCACTATCCATCTACCTATCTTAAGCTATCCATATATTTTTTGTAAATAAGCGACTTGTTTTACGCATAATTATTAAGTATGCCAAAAATGCGGGACCGATGTATTTCCCATTGACAACACAAAACTGCGGGAGAAACTCCGAAGAAAAAAATTGGAAAATCGATTCGAGACTAATGCTATCTTTGTTAAACCGAAAACTTATAAGGGAGAACATGAGTTGCTCGCAAGAGAACTAAGTTTGTTTACATTACCAACAGGCACTTGTGATGGAATATAATAGGGGTGTGTGTGTTTATATTATCACATTAGATCAGTGTTAGAATTAACATCTCTGAAGTTTTTCAGGACAGGTTGTCAGCAATGCTTTTAATTTTGGAAGTTCAACAACATTCATTGCTTTACTTACGTTGTTGAAAGTGTGTTACGCAATTAAGGAACTGATTATTCCTGTCGCACGCCTCCAGTTTTCACCAAAAAAGGAACTTAAAGTTTACAAACAAAAAATAACACATAAATTAAAGAATGTTTCTATTTTATTTACTTTTCCACTAAAGTTTTTTTTTTGCCAGTGGCATACGCTTCCCTTTTCCGTAGCTCGTTTTTTTTATAGTGCTACACTCCAAGTTGCTTATTACATCTAGTTTTCGTTTCTAAAATTAAACCTTACATTAAGATAGGAGTTGAGAGTAAATAGAGATGTAAATTTGGAAAAGTTCAAAGTAAGGCGGTTAGATCTTACTTACTCTATGCAATCCCGGTTCGGCGCTTCGGTGAACTCCATCCCATGAAATATTAATGCCATATCGTAAATGTAGCTAAAAGTAGATTGGCTTTCTGTTTATAATATATGTGGCAGCTGACACAGGTCATTTATGTAAATCAAGAAGACTCGGGCCAAGAATACTGCCTTGTGGGACGCCATCGGTAACCCAAACAACTTATTCCTTTATCTTAACTCCTTGCTTAATTATGGTAAAAAGAAAATCCCAAAAAAATTGAGCATTAACGCGAACACCGATCTTATCTAACTTGTCCACAATGAAAGGAATCATGACGGTGTCGAAAGCTTTCGCTAGGTCGAGAAATACCTGGGGGTATTTCTCCACCCACACGGACATTTTGTAAACAAAAACTAAAGTGGCGCAGAAAAAAAAAAAACGGTTTCCGTATGGGAAATTACACCCTCAATTTTGTTTCTATTACAACGAAAGTAAACAATTAACCCTTCGCTATTTAATTTTGAAAATACTAAAAATCATATTTTAACTTAAAAATTTTCGAGCATTAAAACGACGAGAAACAACCTACTCGTAGCTCTACCCCATCATTATCATTTCAGCCGAAAGATGTCCACGGCTGGACAGGCCTCCCGCAAGCATCACCACTTCTACCGGTTATGTGATTCTCGCATCCAGCGGATTCCTGCGGTATTCACAAAGTCATCGGTCCACCTTGTGGGAGGCCTTCCAACCCTTCATCTTCCGTTACGCAGTTGTCACTCCAGAACCTTTCGTCCCCATACGCCATTTTTTCTGCGAGCAATATGCCCTGCCCACTGCCACTTAACTTTGGCAATTCTTCGGGTTATGTCGGTTACCTTGGTTCTCCAGTGGATCTCTTCATTTCTGATTTGATCACGTCGTCTAGGAAACTCCATTTTAAATAAAATATGTAATAATTTACCAATACAATCGCAAAACTAGAAAGAAACTGAAGTAGGTTGATGAATTTAACTGTAGGCGGGCAGCCCTATCGCATATTTACGTACCGCGCGGCTGTAGGTAATTATTTCTAGAACAGGGCCGAGTCACAATACTGTATAGATAGGTAATATAACCGTGGCGCGGCTCTCCCGCGAACTAGGAATAGGTAGGTACTTCAGCGGGAGGAACGTGCGGCAGTCGGCGGGTTATACCGTTATACTTACCTACTTATGTATAATTATTTTTAGGGCAACCAAATCGGAACTGGTGGACGTAGTGTAGGTACAACCAATAAGAACAAATTAAACAACCGAAGGAAATATAAATGAAATCAATACTTATGTAATTAGGCTTTTCAATTAATTGCGAAACCTCAAAACAAAAACACAAGATTACAAACAAAGGACGCATAAATAAAATCGAGCACAATTTTCCTAGTAACTTTCAATCCGACATTATTTGTCTCTTGGAAGGGTATGCCTCGACAAATTAAACTGCTAACTTCACACTCCCTCAGGCTAATTTGTGGAAAGGGTTTCATCGTGTCGCAGCTTGAACTTATAAATTTAAACTTCTTCAGTTATTTTGAAATGTAAGGAATATTTGTCGCGTGTAGTGTTTACGTCCATTATTAGGTATTACAGGGGTTTTCCTGAACGAAAGAGAGCAACAGGGAAAAACTATTCAAATTACACACACAAATACAAAAATCACTTCCTCTATGTGTATCTACGAAATGTTAGCCATGATCTCCACTAAGTTCTTGTGATTTTCATAGTTTCGCCAGGGCTTCGTTTACACCCAGGGCTTTCTTTTTTTAATAGTTAGTGCAGAACAGCCCTGAATAAGTTTTCGTGTTTTTCTTTATTTAGGTATCAGTTTATGTACATCCAGCAAGCCTATGATTTTTATTGTCCGTTCACTGAGTTTGTCTTCAAGTTTAAGGCCTGCATTTTTATTTCTGTTGATCCAGCAGATGATTGTCATCTAACCCTATCCTTCGAATTGTATGATGGGTGACACACTACTTTGTGATCTAGTGATGAGTCTAGATTCAAGCTAAAAGTATACGTGGTAACAGATGATTTGCGATTAAGAAGTCTGTTGGCAACTAGGCAATAAAGTTTTATGAACACTTAGAAAGATGGTCTAAGCGTCGATAAAATTATGCACGATTCCCGAGCTCAAGTTTGGTATCTAGATTGACTGAAAATACTGGAAGTATACAAGCCATGGTCAGCCGAGCCACTCGAACCAGTCGGTTGCGAGCTCCCGCGAGGGCAAGTCGTTTCAGCGTAGTTTCAGAGCGCGCTGACGACCAGCGCTCGGTAACTTTGTCATCGCGACAACCGCAACTTTCATGAAAATGTGATTTTATTTTGTGGACATTTTTATTGCTGTTTCGGTAAATTATTTTTACTTTTAGTTTGAAAGTTTTGCTACGAGTTTTAATTATAGGTAAGTTCTAGCTGTTGCTTGTACTTTTGCTTGTGATATAAATATAAGTAGTTTTGTACAATTTAAATGAATAAATATAATAATATAGACAGAATTAGAAAAAATAGATAGGTACCTACTAAACTTAGAATTTTTTTAAGTAGGTATCTACCTAGATATAGAATTTTCTGAAAGAGATTTTCAGCGAAAAGCTCTACCTACAGATGCATTCCATGGGTTAATTACATTTACCTATATGCAGTTATAAGTATGAGTAAATTAAAATAATGATATAGCTATTTACTGTACACCTACTTAGATATTTACTTGCTGTATCTATTTCCTAAAGAGTAATAATTAAACATGGTACAAAAATAGTAGGAACAACACTCCTTAAAAAAAAAAACACTTATGCCGGTGCCACACCAACGGGAATGTTTATGGTTATAATAGTTAGTAGTTCGCTTCGCGGCACTTTGCGGCTTCGCGCTCCTGACTAAAAAGTTTTGTTGCGGCCGTTCTAGGCGAAAAAAATTGAAAAAAAAAAACAAAAGGGATTGAAAAATCGATTTTATATTAATCGTTTTTTTTAACATCCCTAATAAACGAGCTGATAAACGAGTGTAACTTTAATATTATTCCCTTGGACTAACTTTGGGCCAATTTCCCTCAATTTGAACCTATCTTACGGTTTATTGAGTTGAGATCGCTGATATTTCGATTGTGTTTATTTTTATCAACAATCAAGCCCAGTTTAATTCGACAAAGTATTTAAGTAAGTACAGGCGATATAATACTGAAAATAACGCCAACGCTTTTGGCTATTAGACGTGAAATTGGGTTATTATTGGTAAAGTCCTCTATGAGACTACCTGTCCCTTTATGAGACTACGTCAACACCTACAAAATATTAACTGAACTTTAAAGGAAAAAATCCTGCAATTTCTTGTTCCGAGGAAAACTCTATATGGTCTCTATGGTACCTACTTGATGATACTTACATAATTGGAATTGTTTACAATAGCAGAAAACAAAGGTGTACTTATACGCAGCAGCGCAGCGGGTGATTCCGGGCTGAAATGGTGATGATTTTATTTAATAGATTTCTACTTATTTTCTTATAATTATATAGGTACTTTTTAAATAAATTAATGAGAATCAAAGGTCAGGAAAATAAGTTGAGGAGTCAGAAAAATAAGTACTTAGGTGAAAACCTACCTACCTACCTACCTATTTAGACCCTGAGATAAATCTTCAGAGACATGAGAACATCTTGCTATTAGGTACTATCCTATTTATTCTGCACGCAACATCATAGTCCTCGCTTTATTATCCGTATAATAAGATTTCGTATAACGAGTAGGAGGCTCTTATTGTATAATAGCCAAATGTGGATGGTTTAGATATGGTTCCGTGGTTTTTTGTTTAAGGTAAGCATACAGAGTGGCAGGGACATCCACACACAAATTGTTACCATGGATCCAGTACATAATTCTGGACAAAAAAAAATGAAACAGCTGTTCCATACATTTTTACCGCGTAGGTATTGGACTTTTGTAGGAAACAGCAAAGTTTTTTTTAAATAAAAGACGAAAAATATTATTTCCGGAATCATGTACTGAACCCATTGTGACAGGTAGCCTGCCACCCTGTATATCTCTGGAAATAGCCTTTTGAATTTTGATGTGAAAACGATGTGGCTGTGGGGTTCGAACTACGAACCTCTTGACTCGCCAAACCACGCCTTAGAATCCGCTAAGCTATTGCCACTTCAGTGTTTCTAACAATATTGCGTGTGGTAAGTCATATAAATTTATTGTTACGAGGTTAATAAACATTATTATCGACTTTAAAATGGCAAATAGTGCCAATTTGTGAAGAATGTAATTTTCTTTCTATACCATACATACCATTTTGCATAATCATTGTGTTTCCTGCACTTTTTTCAGGATTTTTTATTAAAAAATTCTTCAAAAGTCTTGTTAAAGTACGAGTGAAAGAGGTAGGTAAGTACCTCTTGCAATATCTTGAAAAAGTTGATCACTTTATACTATAGAATAAAAAAGAAAAAAGAAGAATAAAAGTTTCTTTCTTTCTTTCAAAGATGCTACTTTCATACTTTGAGGTATACCGTGGTCCTTGAAAACATGTTCATGTGAGTTATCCAGCAGTTAAAATAAGCTTACAAAAATCAAAGTATTTGATGTAATACGTTGGCTGGACCTGATATTCTGATTAAAATAGTGATCATAGTTTATGAGTTTGTTAATTACTAGTAAAGCTAGTTTAGTAGGTAGGTATATGTAAAGTTCAGTGAGGTCATTTATACCTACTCACATTATGAATTTAAACTTCCCCGTACACCATTTCCACCAAGTTTGTGTATTTCGACAAAAACAAACGGAAAAATATTATTTGGTTAGGCAAAATATGTAAATAATACTGTAAGGTTTTTACCAGGTTTTCGTTTATAAAAGTTAGACGGCGAGTCTTCGCATTAACATAAAAAATAACGTCACGGATTTCATTACCAAGCGCATGAACGGTTTTGAAATATAAAGTCGAATTTTACCCAAAGGAACGTCTATAACTTCACTATCGTAAGGTGCACCTTACGCCTTAGGTATAGGATCATCAGATTTACAAACTCAGAAAAACGTAGTTCTAGTGTTCTCAATTTCAATTTGGATACTGTGTTGAGATCTAATCACCAGTCAAACCACTTACTGAATCCTGACCCTTTGGGAAATGAACTGCATTATTTTACTGCTGAATAAAAAAAATCTCGAAAGACGCTGGAATTCCAAGTTCTTTATACCAACGCAGTAGTTTTGACATAGGTAAAATACTACTATACTAGAATATAGGTAAGTTTCACCCTAATGTATTATTACTGATATTCCGAGTTTACATTATAACTAGCAGCGCCCCGCGGTTTCACCCACATAAGTTTCCTGTGGGAATATCGGGATAAAAACTATCCTATGTCTTTTCCCGGGACTCAAACTATCTCTATACCAAATTTCATCTAAATCGGTTCAGCGGTTTAAGTGTGAAGAGGTAACAGACGGACAGAGAGACACACTTTCGCATTTATAATATTAGTATGGATATCTTTACATGACGGACTGCCTAAGTTATCATCGGCCTAGCCTTTTCCGAACTATGTTGGGGTCGGATTTCAGTCTAACCGCGGTCTGCCTAAATATTACCTACCTATATCTACTTACCCCCTTACTAATAAACGTTGTATAGCGTTTGTATAGTTACACAAAGCTTTGTCTTCTTCTTTCGAAAGTCAAATTACTGACGACTGAAAAAGAGAAATCGATGTAACTATTCATCTATAATACTTTCATTAGTAAGGGGGTTAGGTAAAGGGATTGTTGGTTCACTGGTTTAGTTCTCAACCTATCGAAATGAAAGCTCAAAAAAAAAAAACATCAAGCTATAAAAAAAAAGCGCATTTTATGAATATAAAACATGCAAGAGCTTTTGATATTCAGTGAATCGTTTACGAAGTGATTGATAGCCCGATATTTTATTTATTTAGATTTTCTAACGCCATCCCACTGAATTGCGATATGAAAAAAAAAAAACAATAAAGCTTTACCCTCAACTTTATACTTACGAATCTGAAACCCTGTACCAAAGTATTTAATATCAGTATTGGAGTATAAAAGGTTCTTATAAGTTATAGATGGTACGCATCAGCGTATTATTAAACAAACGACAAAATTAAACGAACGCCTACACAGATTAGTATGCAGTTTTCAGAGTATCCCAGAGTCAATTTGGAACAAAATAACTTAGTTATGTTTTCATTAAATGAAATTCTGTAGGTAGTTAACTGTAGCTGTTAGGTTACTTCATTCAGAATCTCGTTAGCACATTGATGAGGCTGTCTTCCGGCACTCGATTGTAGTTAGCTCGTAAACCTGACACTGATACTAACAGAACCAGTGTTCAATTAATGGTCCTCGAGTTTCCACATCAAGTTGTCTTTAAACATTTATAACGATTAAGTATAGGTCTAAAATTAGATGGTTGCCTTCCAGTAAAATCATTATAAATATAGGTCATCTGCATCATCTGCCTAGCCTTTTCTCAACTATGATGGGGTCGGGTTCGGAGGGGGGTCTTGGTATATAAAGATGACGACACGATTGGCGCAGTGGTTGAGCGATTGACTGCTGCGCAGAATGTCGCGGGTTCGATTCCCGCACGGAACAAATATTTGTACGACCTACAAGTATTTGTTCCGGGTCTGGGTGTTTTATCTATAATATGTATGTATTTACAAAAAAAATATATATATAAGTAGTTTATCAGCCATCTCGTTACTATAACACAAGCATTAGGTTGCTTAGCTTGGGACTAAAATGGCGTTGTGTGAAATGTCCAAGGATATTATTATTATTATATATTATTAAAGATGGTCACCTATCCACGAACCAACCGAGGCAAGCGTAGCTTAACCTGATTGATCGAATCGTGCGGCTGTTATTACTTAGCCACAAGCTCTCTTTATATAATTAAGGTATCATCTATATAACCAAACCTATATTATCAAACCATACACTACCTCCAACCACACCTACCAACCACCTCCACAACCATAACCACACCCATATTTGCAACTGTTTCAGTATATTATAGACATCATCATACCTTCTCTTGGGCCTTGTCTCAATTTATTTGGGGTCGGCGCAGCTTTTCCATTTCTTCATCTCTATCAGACATCTCATAACTAACGATTCTGTATTTTATTTGAAACACAAATAGGTACATACATTTAACATGTGTATGTTCAGAAGAGTAGGTACGATCGATAATTATGATCCCCGATTAATTAGCAACTGTTAAAAGAATTCGTCTTAGTGAAATCCTTTGGCCACCTGATCCCGATGGCTTGATAGATCCCCCAAATCTATTTTTAGATATTTTGACACACATGAAGGCGCCAGAGATGCTTTGTATAGCTAAGATGAAACTCCAACGTAAAAATCTACTCACAACAAAGTGAAATCCACTTTCAAACTAAACTTTTAATCCTGTGAAGCTGTTTGAGTTCGGGTTGGAAAACATAAACGTCTTAATGAGATGACGGCAAAGGTTTGTTCGCGGCAAAGTATAAACGCATTTGTGGAATAGTTCCGAAGAAAGATGAAAGGCTAAGAAAAACAACACACAAGTGCGGCTCGAACAGAACTGGAAGTAAAAGGGTTCAACAAGACGTGAACGGTTTATAGGTTCCGAGACTATCTCGATGCGAGCTTTAATAAGCCTTTGGGGATTGTTCGTAGATATAGCAATATTGGATACTACTGAAGCATTGTTTTACAGACGAAATAAATTTATTATTAAAACAGGTGTTAAAAATGTTTGTTGACACACACATAAATACGTTGTCAACAAGTCTCTCGTCGACGATAGTAATAGGTAAGGTAGTAGCGCTATATTTATTCAGAAAAGAGAGCAGAATAACCGAATATTTCGGTCATTGTAGCAAATCAATATGACATGTTGTTGTTTAGTCTCTCAGCGCGATTCGTGAATGATTATTTACAGAATTTACACAGACAGATAATTTTGTACCATGACCAAACGAGAACGATTATAGAAACAGTCGAGACGTTAAAAGAAAACATTTTTATGAACGATGCTTTCATATAGAATCCACGAAGAAGAAAAATATTTGCTCGTAATGATTTATTATGATAATCTTCAGATATATAATATATCTGCAAATAGAAGTTCACACTTACCAGCGTTTATTAGAATAGTACCTATATTTAGCGCGAATTCCTAGAGTCCAATGTAACATGCAAATGATTTTCTTGTTGAACATATTCTGTTCAGTTATCTAACAACACGCAATATTTAATTAGCAAATGTCAATACTCACAACAATATGTAGGTTTTCGATGCACTCTCATAACGTATGATCTAGCTGAAGATAATTTCACATATTATTTTGATATTTTTACATACTTCTTCAGATAAGCGTCATAATGTTGTTCCATTCGGCGAAAACAATTTAATTGGCGAAACACTCTCACAGGAGTGACCGATTCGCTCTTATTACAGTAATATTGTCCAAATGTGGCAGTAATAAAATATAAATAACGTTGTGGGTTTCAGTAACTGCGGAATTATTATCGTTATACGAACACGGTATATTTGGCACACTCACATGCGTAATATATTGTATTAATCGACACACAGTACATAAAATGTACTTATATCATCATCCTCATCATCATTTCTGCCGAAAGACGTCTACTGCTGGACATAGACCTCCCCCAAACACCGTCATTTCAACCGGTTCTGTGCCTCCCGCATCCAGCGGAATCCTGCGGCCTTCAAAAGGTTATAGGTCCACCTTGTGCCTTGGCCTTCCAACGCTACGGTGCGTAACGTAAACGTATGCGGTGGCCACTCCAGAACCTTTCGGCCCCATCAGCCATCTGTTCTGCCAGCAATGTGCCTTTCTCACTGCAACCTGAATTTGGCAATTCTTCGGGCTTTGTCGGTACCTTTGGTTCTCCTGCGGATCTCTTCATTTCTGATTAAATCACGTCGTAGGGAAAATGTAATGTCCAGAAAATAATGGAAATCGTTCGAGTTGACGACGGTAAACCAAGTCCTCCAATATGGAAGGACCGGCAGAATTCTGTATTAAACAAGTTGAAAACTTATTCTTTGAGGTAGAAATGCCTGACTTCTTGTGACGATTGAGCTGACTGATAGGTTGGGAAATGTGTTTAAATATTCAATTAAAATACTGACGTTTACCAATAAGAAGGGATACCGAAGGGATCGAGACAAATTCAGAGGAATTGCTCTACCGCTCCTTTTGAAAGTAGGTGCGGGTTGGTGATTTCAATGTGTTCGATAATTTTCAATCCCTACAAAAGAATACTAGAAAGGACATTTTATACATAAAAACTAAAGTGCCATAAACATATTATGATTTTTGGCATTTTCAATCTCAAATAGCAGCCTTTCGTTGTGTAGACTTTCGTTGTGTTAATACAAAACGCTAAAGAGGTCATTTCCCATAAGAAAACAGTCCTTTTTTTTTCTGGTCGGCACTTTTATTTTTGGGTACAAAATGAATGATGTCCTGTGTGTGAAGTGTTTGGTGGAGCGTGTATATTATTACGTTCAGTCACGTACCCTACCCGTATTTAAGTTGAATAAGACACTATGGGATCTTCAAAATATTATATTTTGTAATTAGTATTTGCGCTTTGTTAACACTAACTTTAATTGTCCATGTACATCGAATGTTTTATGATGTGTCATGCTTAGTTACCCTTTAGCAACAACTGTCTAGACATTAAAATAATTAATAACTCAGTTTCTACGTAATTCAATTTGATAAAGTAATGTAAGTACTTATTCAAATCCCATTGTTATTGACCTAGAAGCTGTTAGAAAATTTGCTTAATTAATAATGAAATGCTTTTGAATAGATGACAAATCATGTACTTAGTCACTCTGCATTAATCATGAAAAAATATTTTAGCTGGCGCAGATCACGAAAGAGAGCACTTAAGTCCTTTCTTTTGGATTTAAAAACATTGAATACGCTGCAGAACATTTTACTGTAGAGTCTGATCTATTTTAGCTGAAATTTATCATTAATTACGAGTATCCTAACTTTTTCTTTTTAGGTAGGTACAACCATGAGCATAAATATTACTATGGACAGCTCGGCAATAATATCTGATTTCATGAGTCATCCATTAATATCTGTCGCCAAGATGACGGCAAATATATAACATAGTTTGTGGAAGGCATATACAAGAGGCAGCACAAATACCTATGTGACATCGAAGGAACACCAAAACTATCTGACGTTCCAAAATATAGGATGCTTAGAATGCAACAATTTCAGACGTCTTACGTTATAAATATCTGCCTACTCAGTTAAGTTCAAGAAGAATTTGAAACCTCGTTGTTATAAAAAATCTGACATCACTTTGGCGGCATAAAAATCTTACTTTTTAGTTTTCTTCTCTAGCGCAATCAGTGCCGCTCATATTGCAAAAATATGTGATATCCCACTGGAAGCATAGGTATGTATCTGACAGTAATGTTTGAAAGTAGAAAATAAAGTCAATAACAAGCGATTTTTTTTATTTTTGGCTACTGAGCCGATGTCGACTATTCTGCCTATATTCAAGTAGAATTTTATAGTCAATGCATTAAGAAGGAAGAAAATAAAATAATAATAATGTTGTAGTTTTATATCCAGAAAATCCAAGATTTCCTATGCACTGATTCCGATATAGTAGAAAACTCGAAATATTATACTGTTAGGTTTTATGCTGCCAAAGTGATGTCAGATTTTTGATCACGAGGCATCGGTTTCTTCCAATATGTTCGGTATTATAGCATTCTAAGAGATGACACATATTTTGGTTTTGGTGTTCCTTTGATGTTGCATATTTGTGCTGCCACTTGTAGGTACCCTCCGTAAATGATCACTATTTGCCGTCATCTTGACGACAGATATTAATGGATGAATCATGAAGTCAGATATTATTGCCGAGCTATATATAGTTGTATAAATTATGCTCGTGCGTGACTGTACTCAAAACAATTTAAGGAACATTGTTGGGTTATTGACAATTCATTTTGAAATGTTACACTCGGTGGCTTGGAAAATTTTCTGGATATCGCGTCAAGAATCAAGTTCATTCAGAGGGAGAAAATATACAAGGTTTTCTAAAGTTTCGTACGGGCAGAAGCAACATAAAGAATGTACATTCTTATGTCTTAGCTCAACAAGGTTTAGAACAGAAAGACGAGTTCTTTTGTAACATTTAAGAATACGAATAATTTCAAAAAGTGTTCACAACAATGCATAAAGTCTATGCAAAGTTATTATTTTTTGTTTCTTTTATAGCATACTCTATAAAAAAAAAAAAAAAAGATCTAGTAATTCTACGTAAATATTCTGTTATTTCTTCGTTGAATAGTTATCTAATATCTAATATTTTTATCAGCTCATCGTTCGTTCGAATTGGTTCGTTATTATTATATCTAATAATATAATATTACTTCAGTATAATACATACTGAAGTAATATTATCTAATACTTACTGGATGTATCTACATCCAAGAAATGTGCTTTTGATATTCTTGTCGTGTTGTTATTACGAACTTGCTTTTGTATATTGGATACTAGCGGTTGACCGCGACTTAGTCTGCGTGTATTTTGCATTTCACCATTATTTTATATACAAATATCCAGGATGAAAAGTAGCATACGTCCTTTTCCATGTCCCAGGCTACCTACATGTCGGATTTCTTAACGATCATTTCAGTGGTTTAGGCTTGGAAAGGTAACATACAGACAGACAGTGTTACTTTCAATTATAACTAATATGTATTTATGAAGGTCTAACCGAAACGCCACATTCACTGCGCGCAAATACATAATGCCACTGCTCTGGATTCGACGTGACATTTCGAATACAAGTTTGTAACTTAAAAGTTAGAACCACTCTTAGAAGTTTAAGAACGTATGCGTATGGCATATAAAATACTGCTCTTGGTACTGTTCGCCTCATAAAGTGCAAATAATAAGGACCATCACAGCCAATCAGTGTACATGTACACAACTTTTTTTTAATTTTTCCTGAGAGCGACAAGCGGAAAAATGACGCTTGCTCAGGCGGGATTTTTCGGATTGTACAAAAAGCCAATTGGAAATAAACAGAGAAACTAAAACTGAGATGTTGGCTGAGAAATACATAGTAGGAGAGCGTCTCCTTTGAGATATGATCGTGCCCATCGTTAGAAGCTTTTTATTGTTGGCCTGATGCCAAAAATCCGAGAGATGATTTACCGGTTAATACATATAGTGCCCGTGTCAATATACATGTAATTTGATTATCAATGTTTTGACTCATCCCAATGGGATTATTCTTGTTTAGTACCCACATTCATGATCGCAGTCCGCTGATTTGATATTGAGTTAATTTTCATCCTTTTGTTTTTGGATCTCTGGATTCAGCAGCAGTGTTATTCTGTAAAAATCTCACCATGAAACTTAGGTAAAGTGAGATGTCAATCCCTAGATTGCCTAGTGTCAGGCAGTATGATAGTTCACTTCTAGCTCACTTCACTTTAGTTGCCTAGTGGCTGAAATTCATGTCGAAGTTTTGATTAAACAAACCTTGCTTCAGTCACTCCGCCTACCAATTTCGTATGATGTTAGAACTAATCTGGATAAAAAGACCGGTTGTTTGTTTTGATACTGGTGTGTCGTTTGTTTGTCAACTCGTTCGACAGCGCTGGGCTCTTGTTAACATGTTTAGTGTCGATGACATGTTGCCTTGTTAGTGTCGGCCATTAGTGACATGCAGGGTTTGGACGTGAACTGATTTCGACGGGTTGTACTCGCAGTACCTAGAGGGTTGAATGTATTGTGTGGATACAATATTATTAAAACCGGATCGTGTAACATTTGCACGTTGTAAGTAATTGGAATAGCAAGTTTTTTGTAATTTAATACTCCACTTTCTTATCAAGAGACGTTCTTACTAATTCATAATTTTACTGACAATAGTTAATAATGGTGTGAAACCGAAGAATACTAACAGTCCTTTGGGCTAATTAAGAATACAATAGGTCCTCAAAAATTTTCCTTATCATAATATATTTCCCAATTAAATAACGTAAAATGGACGTAACGCTGCAACTTTCTCTCATATTTTCTTTAACAAATTAATTTAGCAGCAAAGTAGGCGTTACAAAGCTAATTAATAAGAAAGCTACGGCTGTCAGTAGCATTCAAAATCTATTGAATAAACATTTTGTCTGAAGGTTTATTAAATTTATATTAAAAAAAGCTATTATTTGCTGTTGAAATGAGGTTTGAAGAAACAATGTTTAATTTGCAACTCAATAAAACAAGAGAATAGGTATTTAATTGTTTTCTCTGCTTCGATATGCCAATGTTCATTGTTTTATCTGCGCTACAAGCAGCTGTTTTTAAAATTGGATTAACTCGTCATGGCCGGTAATAAATAAGTCGCTGTAAACAATGCGGCGGCTGTACAGCTTTATAAAATTTTACAATTTTGTTTGCAGAAATAAAAATGCTTTTATTGATGCCGTTAACTGTCGGGATAGAAACCGAAAACATAAGGCGTAAGCGATGGTACACTGGGTTTTCAGTTTTATATGTGTCATAACGTGGAGAAATGCATGAAATGGAGTGTGTCCGGCATGTTAGTAGTGTAGTAACATTCCAGCGAAGTAAGTGCTAATCAATAATAGTGTTACGTGACTTAACGTGACTCGTCCGACGATTCGCCGATGACGACCAAGTTTTAAATTGCTCATGCGGTGGTTTTGACAAAACAAGTGTTTGCACTGGTTTGCCGAACTTTTATGTGTTAATTTCGCATACATTTTAAGTATTAATGTTTATCGTGAAATAAATCTCCTATCCTGTCTTAAACATTCTAACAACTTTTCTTTTCCTTTACTATTTAAATACAGAATGCAATAGTCGTAGTTACGATTGGCACAAATGTAATACAGCTTTTCTATAGCGAGTGTAGTGATGTTCGCTCCAACGCCAGCCAAGGGTTAGTAACTTGCGTGGGTTTATAAACAGCTGATCGTTCTGTACTATTCATTTCTTTCATTATCATATTAATGAAGATTTACATTTTCCCTAGAAAGATAGTGTACCGTCACGAGCAGAAATAAATTACTATATGGACAGCTCGGCAATAATATCTGCTTTCATGATTCATTCATCACATCTGGCGTCAAGATGACGGCAACTACATATATTGTGATCATTTGTAGCAGCACAATTAACTGACATCGAAGGAATACCAAAACTATCTGACGAGACAAGCGAAGTCAGTGGGAATAGAATGTTGCATCGACTTCAAAAAGTTGTCACCTCTTAGAATGTAAAAATAATGCGTATACACCATTTACCAGTGAGTAATTGGATAACACTATCGCCATTTATGGACAGAATTTAAGCCGCTTTGCGAATTTCCTATTACTTTTCCAACTGAAAACCCGAACAGTAATTTGTGTAACCACAAAATTTAATTCAGAACTTGACGCTTGTGTAAGTTTTGCTAACCACTATTTGTTGTCTAGTTGCAAGCGCAGCTGCTGAGCGGTGGGGTTTGATCCCCCGATCGGGAAAAGATGTACCTATTGGGGATTTTACATAAAGATTTTTTCAGTAGAATCCCGGAGTCTGGATTTGTGCCTGGTTAGTAGAACTTAGCTTACCTCTTATTACTTTGGACTTATACAATGCCTGGCAAAGTGAGAGCTGGTACTCTCTGCCTACTCCTCCGGTGAATCTAGGCGTGATGTTATGTAAAGTAAAATGTTAATAGTGTGGACCTGTGGAAAAATAATTAATAATAATACATTTGCGGTTCACATCATTGACAGCGGGGTGGAGTAGGCGACTTCTCACGGATTTACGCTCCGGACATTCATGGACAATTTGCCATCATCATCCTCGGGTCTCCTAGGAGTTAAGGCACTCACGAACCACAACAACACTTTAACCTCTCGGAAACTACGTTATGTCAATGGTAAAAGAGTGCAAATGACGTCGAGTCAACGAGAACGGTCACTTTAGGACTTTAGTAGTGTGTGCTTTCCGAATTCAGGAACTGGAGTAAGACCACCGTCAACTTGATACTTGTATGAACTTAGTGTGTGGCTAAGAAATACACTTCTACTTGTAGAGCAAGTGGTTCAAACTACAGAGCGCTCATTTTTATTATAATGAGTCATATACAATTTCAACATAATAGTCTTACAAAGGGATATGGTGTTACCCAGTAACTGGGTTGTGGAGGTCAGATAGGTAATCGCTCCATGTAAAATACTGGTATTCAGCTGTATCCGGTTAGACTGGAAGCCGACCACAATATAGTTGGGAAAAGGCTAGGCAGATGATGATGATGATTCGTCAAGGAGGTTAGTACTTATAGATTCTTCGAATTGTTAACCCTATCTTTAAGCCGGGTTTTAGCGTCACCCCAAGAAAGATCTTGTTGTCGTTCAGTCTCAAACAAAAGGTCGTAAAAAGCACCTCTAAAAGGAGTTGTAAAAACAGCATCATATTCAGTTTAACTTTGGATAAAGTAATGTTAAAAGTTGGCTATCGCAGGTACAGTCGACCGCACGTGGGTGATAACACTCGGACATTGGGCTGGCCTAGTGTAGTGCAGAGTTTTAGTAGAATAAAAGGCCAGCTTGTATTGAATTTTTTACCACACCGACGAGCCGCTGTCAACTGTACCTATACAGGGTCAAATTAAATAAGCTAGCGAAACTTAGCAGACGTGATGGATATCGATCCATCACGTCTGCTAAGTTTCGCTAGCTTATTATTATTTATTTTTTGTTTTATCTGGTTTAAATCGTTAAACCAGATAAAACAAAAAAGAAATAATTTGATAAATTAAATTTTTGTGATCAACAACAGCTGGTAGTGTAATTACTTAAACAGTTTAAATATTAGTTTTTTGTGTAAACTTCACAGACGTGAAGGGTAACACGTCAAAACATAAATACAGAACTTATTTTCTCAACTCATACTCCAAGTAACACAAATTTTTTAAATCTTTTTTATTTTATTATGTTTAAGTATCGATACTAATCACGTCTGCGGAGTATCGCTAGCTAATTTGATTTAACCCTGTATATTAAGCATTTAATTGCACCAATGTTTCCGCAAATGTTTGCATTGAAATTGAGTTACAATGTCATTGTGTGCCTCGTTTATTTTAATGCTACTCAAATTGCGAAAACAAACAGCTTTTTATTAAGTTTCCCAATTCATGATTGTGCAAAAATAATTCCTGCTGAACAGAGAACAGCAACACAACGAGGTTACGTTATGTCTAACTAAATGGAGAACATCGTTAATTAGATAATTACCCTAATTGGATACAAGTGTATTAAACCTATAGGCGTTTATGCTAAGAGTATCTTACGTATTAACAAGGTGGTTTAAGAGAAACCTTACATTATCCGCGATAAATTCAAGACTATTTGAAACGTGCGGCTACAATATTGTTGGGTGTAAATAAATTAAAATTGTATTAGTTTAGCTTTGTTGGCTTCTTGTTAAACTTCAGTTGCTGTTACTAAAACTACTCGTAATTCACTCTTCGGGAATCTCAGGTGGTTACAGGATTTACTTTTAGGGGATAATCATAATCATAGGTTCATAATATAGGATTTCATCATAGGGAATGAAATCTCTTTAATATATAAAGATGAGGTACAAGACAGGTCTAGAGCTGGAGGAAATTGCATCTTGTAGCAGATCTCTATTCTATAACGCTATTGCTGTGACTCGAATTTCCTCAGATATAATGTAATACGTCTGCATCTTTCAGAACGCTGCCCGCCCACTCATTTGACGCGATGTCTCGCTGTAAATCTGAAGAGTCTGCGGATTTTGATTGTTGCTCATCGCGATGATATTTTTAGTGAGTTTCCGGAGAAAGAATTAGGTTTCTGACGTCGTGCGAGTATATCAAGTGGTGACGGAGACACTAGCTGTCGTAACGCATCTTTACAATTCCATTCGCCCTAGAGTTTGCGTTACGGGATAATAAACATTATTGAAATTTTGTCAATGAACATTGGTAGGTATTGACCAATTAAATAATTTTTAGGTGCAAAAAATATGTTCGTTTTGTATCTGCATGCAGTTTATAAATGCATCTTCGAAGCTCAATAAGTTGTAGCAGTTATTGTTGCTATTCAGAACTCGGTCGAATATTGTCGTATCCGCGGGATCATTTATTTTGGGTGGTAGAGCGACGAGAGCGTTGACTCAGTAAGATTACGATTTAAATATAGGCGGGGGCGAGTTGCCAAATCATTGGGGAAATGTTCGGACCCAGCATCGTGACACAAGAATTTCATTTGCGATTGTACCGTTGGGGGGCATGAACTCAATATTGATATCAAATAGATGACATACATTCCTTGACGACAAAGTGGATTCTTGGACGTAAAAATTACAGTGAATGAAATAGAAATACTTAATTGAACATTTATTTCCTTTAATTGTTTGATTACTGAAACGATATCAAATAATTAAAGGAGATAAAGGTGAACCCGTGGATGGAAATAATAATAATATCTTTACATACCAAGACCCCACCGTGCCTCGGAAAGCACCTTAATCCCCTGCTGTCATTGTGGATCTTTGACAGTCGCTACGGGTCGTCAGAAGCCCGAAAGTCTGACAACCAATCTTACCAAGGGATATCGATTTACCCAGTAACTAGGTTGTGGAGGTCAGATAGGCAGTCGCTTCATGTAAAATACTGGTATTCAGCTGCATCCGGCTAGACTGGAAGTCAATCCCAACATAGTTGGGAACAGACAGATTATGATTACTGAAGCTGATATCAGTGCTAAGATATAACCAGGATAAGACACTCACCTACTGAATTTTCCTTTAGGTAGATATTCTCGGAATAGAAAGTCTGCGTAAGCTACACTTTGATAGAAAGCACCATAACGTTCTAGGTATAGATGGGTTCATATCCAAACATGTTAGATTACTCTCGGGTTCATCAATGCAAACTTCACAATACCTTCATTTGCCTACGCTTCTCTTTCTTTTCTCAAATGTAAAGATTGTTCCTTTTACTTTTATAATTTGGTGTAATTTTTCATTGTAGGTATTCTTATCTTTTATTAGTTCAAATTGCCGGAAAATTTTCACCTCATTGAGCGGCCATGAATATAAATTATTTAGAATACGCTTCGATTCGTTAGTTCTCACTACAAACAAAACTTAGTTAGTTAATTAAGCTAAACATGCAAATTGGGAAGCTAATTGTGAAACGTAGGTAATTCTGTTTAATATCATTCTCCATGTTTTTGTAAGCATACAAAAATATGGGGAATGATATTAAACAGATTCTTAATCGTATTATCGAACTAATGTTCTTATTCATTGTGGCGTTTCCCCGGTCTTCTAGGATCTGCTTTGTTTCGAAGTTAATTTGAGCTTGTTTTAACACATTAAAAGTACCTGCTTACCTTAATTATGGGTACCGTTTGTATAGGCAAACACAATTTTTATGTCTTTATTTATTTACTGTCGTTACGCAGGGATCAAATGACCCACATCTTGCACGTTTGAAATAAACAGTCTTTGGAAAAATACAGTTATGACGTCATTTCTAAGTTAACTTCGCATTGCGTGTGTGCAAGGACAATGCAATAAAATCTATTTTCTTTGCATTTGAATTATGGAGTAGGTACCTACCTACGTAATGGTTTTTCTCCATGTTTAGATAAAATTAACTCATGACAATTATAGAACTAAATAAACGACGACTTCTTGACGACTAGTTGCAAGCTGTGACTAAGATTTATAAAAAAACATGTAAGCTTTCCATTGGTATTCAGAACTTGCATGGCTGGAAGAACTCTATCAAAAACTTATTTTATTTATTAAAAGAGCTAAAGCACCAATAAAATAGATTGGCTAGTGCTGATGGGATTCTTTGGTTTATCTTGATCATAGTCAATTTTCACACTGAACATTCCCTCGAGAGAGATCGATGCTCCATTTTAATGGAATGTAGTAAATATTGTTACAAAGTATAGCAGCGATAAAAAGGCACTGACATATCTACAGCTTTTTTCTTTGTTTAAAAAGTTTGCTCCGCTACAAGGTTTTATTTTAACAGGCATTTTCTTTTCAGCGTAGGATTTATTTTGTAGTTTGTGTTACGTAAATTATTATTTTATTTTAGTTTTTTGACGATTATTTTGTCACCGTTAATTCTGGCACATGAATTACTAAAACATGTTGAAAGAACGGATTAGTTCTAATTTATCTACCTATTACTGTTCTATATTTCAGTTATTTTTATGTTACAGCGATACTAAAGGTACCAAAATAATTCATATTACTCAGATACCTACATAATATAATAGTTTCGCAGTTATCGTTAGCTGCACCACGGAAAACTGATAAAGGCCTATTCAAACCTAAGCGGTATTCAATACCGTTAGCAGTTGAGAAAACCGAGTGGGTATGCGGTAATATTACTGTTCACACCAATGCGGATTTCTCTATCCTTGTGGGTAGAATACCGAGTTCGAGTTTCGCTCAGGAAGGTAAAGAAGTTTTTGTTTCGCCCAACAAGCGAAACAATACCTATGCCGTACTATGGCATCAACTATTCCGGTCTAGCCGCGGAACTTGATACTAAATACCTGAGCGAAACCCGCACGGTATGCACTTCTACGTGGGTAGAAGTGCATACCGCGCAGGTTTCGCTACCTGAGAGGGACCTGCATACCTACCACGATCTCTTAACGCGATCCACTTTAGGACCTAAACTGAACTGTTCTGCTAATTCGTACCATGACGATTTAACGATTCAATTTAGGCCGTGCCATCTGGATACCTACCACGAGCTCTTAACACTCATTCACTTTCAACGATCCAAATGCCGCTGAGTGTATTGGACGTCATGGTACGACTGTGAACGACGCAGTTTAACCTAAACTGAAATGCCTTGCTTTTGAGTCGTTTTTAAATAGATCATGGTAGGCCTCCTGAGCGGTATTCGCTGCCGCTATGCAGCGGCAGCGAATACCGCTTAGGTTTGTTTGAATAGGCCTTTAAATGAGGATTGAGGGACAACTTTTGTAAAGTATCGCATTAAAACTCCTGCCGTTCCTACAAAACGTATGGCCTTTATAAAGTTTTTATTTGCAGGCTATCTCCGTATTTTATATGATACTAAAATTTCGCCGTTTATTCGTTAATTCTGTTAAAATTATTAGTGCATTTATACCTACCGTTTATATATTTTAAAGAATTTCGCATTAGCAAAAACACGTCATGTTGGTATATAAGATGCTTATTTTTGTGTAGTAGATAAGTAGATATAATAGATCGAAAAATAATTATATTTCGACAGCATAATGTAGACATTGTGGTCGATAACATATTATTGTATCATTATCTATACAAATACAACACACACACATCTGCGGTTTAGGCAAGTTATATTTGTGAATATTTTGGTTACATTACATGTTATTCTAACCACTTCCTGTGTACCGTGATTACTGCATTGTTTGAAATACTACCCACTACATTCTTTACTAATTATGTAGGTATCAATAATACACAATTATTTAAAACAATGATGAATTCAATAGAATTTCTACACACCTACACAGAATGTGTTTTTAAACATTTTCTACCGGGCATGGTTGTGTGTGTTAAACAACATTAACCATTTTACTTTAGTTATAACATTTGAATATAGAATAGAGTATTTCTATTCTGACTTAATTTTACTAAACAAATCGGATAAAGGAAACTGTTTTTGTTTCTAATAAGCGCTCAACCATATTCACAACTATTCATAATACCTAATATACAACATGTCCTTGAAATAACGCACACCACCAATCACCCCAATCAGAATTTTATGTTATAATCGTAAAAATACGCGCATTGACGTGGAGTTGCGGACAACAGCCTGTATTACCTATTATCGTAAAAATAGTAATACAAACATAGAATTTTTACTATTATCACAGATAATATAATACTCTAGTACTATTATGTATAGGTTAAACATTATTTATTTATTAAATTAGGTATAAGTTGATTTTGAAAGAAAATTATGGTCACATTACAAATCTACGCATTCACACAGTCGCACACGTATAAGGGTACGCGTCATCATGTCCTACGTATTCTGTCAGCTGCACGTTATAGGAACTGACGGACGCTAGTGATGGCGCCAAATCCTGGGCCGAGTCCATTTACATTTTCATCGTCGACACGCTAAAAAGAAGAAGGATCTAGCGCAGTAGGTACTAGGCGAGTGTGTTTGTATGTTTGTTACTTCTTCATAGTAACAAACATACAAACACACTCGCAAACTTTGGCCTTTATAATATTAGTGTGATAAATGCGAGAGTAACTAATTACTTTGTCTGTGTGTTACACGATTCCGATGTTTGGCACACAAAGAGACCATGATCTGGGTTAGGATATAAGATACTTTTATCCCGGTAGGAAGTACGTTCCCGTGGAATGATTTCCGACCTCCACGGAGGCGAAGCCGATGGCAAAAGTATGCAATCTTGGAGAAGTACCTAATATTGATTCTCAAAATCACTTGGGACAACGCTTAGATGAATTGCTTGGATCGATCAACCATAAGCCGCCGTTAAATATTGTTTAATGAGAAAATTCAGTTGAGGGCTTTGTGTCGTAGCAGTTCAACTGTGGCTAAAGAGACACAGTTGAATTTCTATTATTATAAATCAAATATTGATTTGCTACTTACTGCGGTCACCTATCTATATTAAATGGTAATTCATAGTAAGTTGCTAAGCTCGTTAGTATTCGGATGTCGTTCGCATGCCGTCGCTTATGTCATGTGACATATAATACCGACCTTTACAAAGTTTGGTGATTATGGCAAATTATACCACTGATCGACTAAGTTAGCGGTTATGGAATGCCTATGTTCAGCAATTCGAGTTTTCGAGATAACGAGACCTAATGTCGTCGCTTTTTGCGAAACCAGGTTGAACTTCACAAATCAGAAAGCTGATACTTTGTTTGCAAAATCTGGCTCAAAGTATAATTTTTGTAATCGAATTCAATCGGCCTTTGACATTGTTGTAGCCACAAAGAAATAGAAAATTTGCTAAAGTTTAGAATTGATGTCGCCACCCGAGGGTGAGGAGTAAGGACATAAATTAACAAACTTTGGCGTAGCACAGGTGATTTATAAACATTTAGCTTGCAGGCTAAGTTTTTAAGTTATGTACATTTTTAAGTTATGTACACAATGTTGAAAAATAACCTGCTTTGGACTAATATTTGTTGTTACAATACTATTGATTGCAATTGCAATAGTATTGTAACAGCAAATTAGTCCAAAGCAGGTTATTTTTGTAAACACATAACAGAAAATCAAATCTGGATTCCTCGCAGGGTTGGGCAGAGGTGTACCTTTTAGTACACCCACATTTCACCAGTTATGTTTAAGTTCCATGGAATATGGGGCGAGCCTATATTGCCATCAACCGGGCACAAATCAAGACTCCGGGCTGCTACTGAGATTTTCCAGATGGAAGAAAGTGGGGTGTGGCTGTGTCATGGACATGGCCGTGTGTTGTACGTGAATACCTTTACGTAACCTTTACGTTCCCAGCACTGCCTGACTCGGTCATATGGTGTTTTATTGGTACTATTCGATTGCTCTTGAGAAGCCCTGTCCAACCGTATACAGTCCCTGTGTTTTGATTTTGCTTTTTGACGCGTATAGGCCGACATTAAATATATATTTTTGATATTATTTTTCTTTTTTTAAAAACATTATATTCACTGTCACATTTAACTTTTTTATGTTTTGTATATAATTGATAGATTTTGACGAGAGCTGACGATTGCAATTTAAACGAACGTCGTAGCTTTTCCGAGTCAAAAGTTATACTAAGAAATCTCGATACTCAGCAAAATGATCTCAAAATGGCGGCGGTTCTCCCTCCGCCGCGCGCAATGCGTCACAGTCCTCACTTAGCGTAATTAGTTCTTTGATCCTTCAGCTATAAAATGGTGTAAGTGAATTTAGGATGGAGATGATAGTTATGAAGCTGCAGCACAAAAATATATCTCCCGATTTTGTTATCATTGGTTTTTTTGACTTTCCTCCCACTATGGAAGCAATTTTAAAGATGTATTCACATACAAAAACCCAATTTCGCTTTTTACAACCTGGAAATCAACCCAGAACCTCATGCTTAAATACTAATGATTTATCTCTATCTAGATCTTATTGAAATAGTCGTCTCTAAAGTATTTCATGTGGTACACCAGTCGAACATACCACACAACAACAAAACAGTTAATCTTTTAAGATGCTTGAGATGTATCAGTAACAGTTCTTTGATCAGTTTTTACATCAATCATCCGCTTCGGAAGTTTTGTAACTTGCTTGTTCAGTTATCAACAGACCGAGCAATACATTCCAGAACGCTAATTTTAGATATCAGTTTATAGTGTACTTAAAGTAGACATGCTTCAGAGAAAGAAAATAGAAATGAGCTAGTACCTACATTGCGTGCATGAAACCACACATCCAAAAATCCTTACAGTATATTACATAGGTATATATCTTACGCGGCTTCAACTATACTTTTGGGATTCAGTTGGGGCACGAAGGATGACCGGCATAACTTACTAATAAAAAAGGGATGGAAACTAGATCGATAAAAGCCAGCGGAGCCGAAGTTCGTTCCGTGAGAGAGGCCATGGTAGAGCGGACAGATTTGACCTTAATTAAGCCTTGTCTCCCAGTGGGGTGATGACAATCTGGTCTCTTTTAACGCCACCAAAACACAGGCGTGTCTTTTTACCGCCTAAAGGGACTCCTACTTTTCGGGGTACATCCAATGATTTCAAAAGTAATTATATGTCAATGGGTACATCTGTTCCTGTTACTGATCGGCTCGAGCTGCTAGGCATGGACTTGACATCTAGTCTCAACTTCGGCGCCACCATCGAGTACAAAGCCCAAATTGCGGACAAGAAGCTGGGCATCCTAAACAGGGTGAAGCGATACTTTATGCCTGGACAGCTTTTAACCCTTTACAAAGCGCAAGCCCGATCCTGCATGGAGTATTGCAGCCACCTTTGGGATGGCTCAGCGAAATACCATTTTGCCGCGCTTGACTCGGTGGAACGCAGAGCTAAGTGGCTCATTGGCGACGTAAAACTGGTGGATGTCAAGCTTCACAGCTTGGCTCATCACCGCAAGGTTGCCTGCTTATCGGTCTTTTACAGATTGTACTTCGGTGTGCCCAAGAACTCCACGACCTCATTCCACCGGCCCCCTTCTACCTTCGGACATCCAGACGCACTGTAAGTTACCATCCCTGCCAAGTTGCTATTCCACCAATTCGCACTAAGCGTTTTCAAATGTATTTTTTAATGCGCACAGCAAAACAGTGGAACTCTCTACCTGCGTCTGTGTTTCCGAGAGTGAATATTCTTCTTCTGGGTAAGCTCACTCCATCGTCGACTTTGTCTCTGTCACCTCTGACCTAGTCAAGAGCAACCCATTTCAAATAAAAAAATGTATAAATATAACTAATGACTGTTATAGTTGAACAGATGTTACTGGATATTTAATGAACGCTCGCTGCTTCGCTGTAGTCTGAACGGTATGAGCTCGCTCGCACACTGCATGACGGTACAGCACAGCCGGTCGATTCTGTTATAATCTCACCGTGAGAAGTTAGGTGAAGTGAGCTGCATTCCATCTGATGCTAGGGATTGACACAAGTGACAACTCACTTCACAAAAGTTATCACGGTGAGATTTTTACAGAATAGCACTACTGCATCTGCAAACGTCCACCAGTTTGCCCGCTCTTGCATATTCAGTGGATGCAAAGCGGTAAATTCGCTGAATTGAAAAAATCAGGACCGGTTGTAGTTGATTTATAAATTGGATTTTTGTGCCACATAGTCAAAAGATGATGCTGAGAGACAAGCGTGTATGTTAGGTTGATTCATGATAACTATTTTGAAGATAAATGAAGTCTATGAAACGAATAAAAACAAGACCTCGACAGACGCCTTGTGCGCGGTTTGTGATACTACTTACTTTTGTGCCACAAAACTCGTGTTGGCAATTTCAAGAAAATTCAGACCTCGTTTCGACGACAAACTTAAAGTTGCGGTTTTCTTAGAATTTTTCTTAGAAGATTTGATTCTTAGAAGTTTTACAAGATGTCCGGGATATTCAAATATTGAAACTGCATGCTATGACCCTTTCTTTCTTTTTAACTAAGGTGTCGTTGGTTCTGCATTTTCGTTTATTGACACCGACTTCCGAAATTAAAGTTATTTATCACTTTGTAGTTTTTTTTGGAAGTCGGTTGTTTTTTTTGTAAAAAAGTTTTTATTTTTCACTTTTTAGTGAGAGAGTTTGTGATTTATCTAAGTTACAATAGCCTAACGTCAACTGCCCATCACCTTTTACAAAATATTGCTTTTCCCAATGCTGGAACGTCAATTGTTGAGGAGTTCTCGTGGTAAGAACCAGGAGAACTCCTCAACAACCATTCACCATAAGCATTGTGACGAGTATAAATTGCTTAGCAACCATATTAAAGTACCTAATCGAATCGCAATCCGTAAAATATTTATAATTGAGTAGTTCCGATGGCCGTCTGTGGTCTTCATCATCAGCTCCACTTTACCAAATGATGATTTCCGAGAGCAAATGCTCAAGTTACTCTAAAAAATATCCAAATCACTATAGGTTTGCCAATAAAATTTGAGGGTTTCCCTCGATTTCCCTGGGATCCTATCATCAGATCCTGACCTGATGATTATGGGACCACTTGGAAAGCAAAAGATACCCTTTCAAACAAAAGAAAAATTTTCCAAATCGGTTCAGGTTCAGGCGTCTTCGAGAAATCGGGGAACATTCATAAAAAAAAGAATCCGACGAATTGAGAACCTCCTCCTTTTTTTGAAGTCGGTTTAAAACAAAAAAGTACTACATAGGTAAGTAGTCATCAATTCTGGTTAAAACTCTGCTTCGCAAAATATGGATATCGAATTAGGCACGACCTACATACTGTATCTATTTTATATTGGCAAATTAAACAATTTGATGATGATAATCCAGTTTCCCAAGTACCTACATGTTTTTGTGAAGGCAGTATTATCATCATCAATTTAAATTAGGGTCAGGTGTTCGGCCTCGTTTTGAAAACAATTCAAGAAAATGTAAGTCAAATATAGCAGCTTTGTTTTAAATAACTTTGAGGAAAATGTGAATAAATGTGAGGACATAATTGGTTCGATTTCACATAGAGAGCGAAGTTGTTGTTTCCCTGCATGATAAATTCTTTGGGATCGAATTTCGATGCCGAATTCCTACGGATTTAAGTTCACCTGTGTGGACCCCGGTACTTCGACCTCTGTAATCCTTAGATGCTTTATGTATGTGAGGTAGAATAATAAATGAACTCCATCAATAAAATGTTTTGGAACAGAATTTAACTTTTGTTGGTTTATTTATTTTTATTTCGGTGAGATAACTGGTTTTCTATCTAATTATGAAAGTCGAGTCTTCTGTCAAGTTCAGAAAGCCTGCGCTGATGTTTTATTTCATTCCTTTATCCTCAGAGTGATGAATATGTAAATTGGTCTCTAGTGGAATAGCGGCATTTCCTCGATGGGCATAATAAAATATTCTGTGAAAATTGATTTACAGGAGTTCCGTATTCTAATTGGATAATCATAAATTGAATTCGCAAAGAAGGTGCTAATTTGATTAAATAGTTGCTTTTACTGCTTTCATTCAGCCTTTAAGTGTCGGGGGAAACATCTAACTAGCTAATTCATTAATGGTTTCAGTTACTTACGTGTAACTAACTTATGTTTAAGCCCTGTAGTACGTTGATGTAATATGACTATGAGCAGTGTAAATATTAAAGCGGGCTGTTTTGGCGTCTGCCAAAGCCTTATGTAAACATAATCGTGTTATGAAGGCCGCATAGTTTGTTCTATTAATTCAGTTCACTCTTACTTACGCAGATAGGTATTGAGTTAAATCTCCGAATTAACATGTAAATGATCTAATTACTTGATGTAATAGTGAGTATACTAAATAAGCCCTTTGCAAGGAACTATGTTATCTTTATAATCTCTATATCAAAGATATAATATAAATCACGATGCTGCACGGCTTTGAGGATTTAAAAGTTTGTTAACACGTTTTATGCAAAACAATTGGACACCATCCAATGAAACTAAAATTGTTTTAAATATCAAATTGGCAACTTTAACTGTTAGGTGCATGAGTACGACATGCATCTTTGAATTTTTAAACGAAATTAACTTTTTTATTAAGAAGCTGTTGTTATCATTAGCGAATGATAACAACAGCTTCGTAATAAAAAGGTTAATTAGTGCTGGCGATTCTTAACGCTTTTGCAGTCTGGATGTTGTGATAATATGAAAACCTCTCACTATAGTTAATGTCTACATTAGCGGAATGATTTTATCATGTCTTTAAGGAATTACGAAGTCGTAGCTGGCAATTGTTTAACAAACAACGAACTTATTTTTTTTCAATACTTTTATGTTTTATGGCTTTTGATGATAGCCCATCCAACAGTATCAAGCCAATAATGCCAATTATAGAGAGCCTTAGGTAAGCACGTTTGATTGTGCACGTCGATCATAAATCCACTCAGTAGACAAGAGAATGGCTGCTCCTGCGTACCTATCTCAGCAATTTCGTTTTATGATCTTCAACATTGAGTTTAAATGAGAATACACCATGGTTCTTGGTTGCTTCTGCTATTGTTTCGTCACCTACGAGTATAAAATGATGGCCTTTCTAACCGCACGTCTTCCGTAATATCCTTTATTTAACCAACCCGACGCAACCGACCCAATCTAATGGCAAGCCTCACAGAATAAAAAATCAAACTGTGGTTGTAAATATTTGCATATCTTTCATCTCGTTCCTACGACTGCTCAAAAAAAACTTCGTTATCCCAGCGTTTCCTGCTGGCGCCTTCACCTCTCCTCATTTCCGGTGTAGTTAAAAAATATACAGTACGAAATAATAATTTGTCCCTAATTATGTCGGCCGAGCAATAAAAAAAAAGATTTGTGTTCAGTGCCGATACTTATGCAAACAAGTAATTAACGTTTGTATTAATTAATTCTAAGAAAAATGAAGCTGTATTATAAATCTCACTATTGGCTTGAACCGACATATTAAGCGCTGATTAATTGCCATTTTGGCAGCTTACAGTTCTCGCTCACTTTCCCTAATAGGGCTTGTCGGGCGCTTAAATACAATGACATTGAGCTTACTTTATCTTCGCTTTAATTACACCTCGTCGACGTTGTCATTTCAAACTATTAAAATGGCCATCAACCATAAGTGCTATGTAGATCACACAGCTTAGATATTGTTGTGTCTTGTTAAAAAGGTAGGTAGGTATGCCTTATTAATAGCTGAGAAATTAAACGTAGAGGTTATAGTGAAGAAAATCTTAAGAAGTTTATAACTTGTGCCTAAGTATAGAGAAAAGAAAAGAAAAGATAAGTTTATAACTTTTATACTTAGAGAAATATGTCTTTTTCGGAAATGTACACAACTTGTGATCCAAATGTAGCCTATAATACTTTCATTGATTTGTTTAAGTTATTTTACGATCTTTGCTTTCCATTTAGTTAGATCACTATTAATACCTACTTATCAAAAAGCTCACCCACACCCACATGCACACCACCGACAAAAATCTTGTCTTGATGGCACAGAAACAGCGTTAAGGCTATGTTCGGTTTACAATCTACCGAGAATTGTGTACCTTTCTTTAAAAAGTACAGTGTAAAGTACAGTGTGTGTTTTCATTAGCTTCTCTCTATATTTGATTGATTGATTGTCTTCGTAAAACAAAATCATCAAGCAAAATCATAAGCATCTGAAGTTTACAATTGTACTCGATTCAAAACTTCAGATGTAACATAAAAAGTTCAGGATTTTTCGAGCACAGAGACGATTTTCAAAAATCAATTATTTTTGATTTTTCATAGTCGAAATCGTCTCTGTTGTATGCCGACCGCGCAGTGACGCCCTCACCGTTTGTTTGGTTATTTCTTTTATTTTAGAACGAAAATGCAGAAAATAAGCATGTTTTATTATAATCCTTAAAACGGAAAATTTTAATGATTATAATAAAACCAAACAATATAAAACTACCGCTTGTAAAAACGATAAGGGCGTCAGTGCGTGTGCGCGGTCGGCAAAAATTAAACACTATGCTTTGTCAAAAAAAGTTTTCTCGTTTTGTTTTCTATTATTATAATATTTTTCTTAAAGCTTCAATATATTATTTCAGAATTTTATTTAATTACATTTAATAAAATAGAAATAAAGAAAAATACATAGGTTTCTTAGGCTTAAAATGACTGTGATCCCTAAAGATACAGTAATAGATACAAGGATATAATTATAGTCACATGTGTCATGTCTATTTTACAAATAAACTCAAGTTTGTAGACTAGTCGTCCATACTTCAAGTTTAGCAAACATCACATCAGTCGAACTTTGATGTGGATTTTATTTGATTTTCAAACACGTACAAATATCGGAATCATGGATTAACTGCGGAAATGAATGGATTTCTGTTAAATTTATATCCCAACTGACTTTTTTTTATCTTGATTTCAGTAAGTAATAATTGCTTACCTAGCAACCGTACATGAATTTGTTTAACATGGAGATTAAATAAACAAACTGTTTCCGTATGATTTCTTAAATAAATAAATAAAGTTCTTCAGACCGTATTTCGGCCAAGGCGCGCGGCGGCCAAACTCAACTGAGACTAGCCTTCGGCGCGGGAGATGTTATAGTGCACAAGTGTGCGCGCAGACAGGTGCACTCCCTCTTCCCTCGCTCTCATAGTCCGATGGGACGGCAATCCGACAAGCCGGGATCTCTCCTGGGTCGGATTGCCGGTCCCATCGATTAGGCGCAGGACCAACGGCTGCCCCGCGGTTGCGGTTTTAACTGCCCCGTTGGTCTCGTGGTCGCAAGCGCGACTGCTGAGCTTGGGGTCCTGGGTTCGATTCCCGGGTCGAGCCAAGTGTTATTGAGTTTTTCCATTAGGAATTTCTTAGTAACAGCCCGGTGTCTGGAAGTTGGCGGTGTAATACCCCCGTGCCTCGGAAAGTACGTTATGATTACTTAATATGTGAGGCAAAAGAAAATGAGAATGATTCCTCGTTAGGCTGCGTTTCTACCAGAGATGTGCGAAGATGCGTAGCGAGGGATGTGTGTGAAACAAACCAATAACATCGCTTCATTTTCATAGCTTGAACTAAGTTAGCGTTGTTATTGGTTAGTTTTACACACATTCCTCGCTACGCATCCTCGCTCATCTCTGGTGGAAACGCAGCCTTATACTGTTTTTTTTCAATCCATAAGCATGTACTGATATAAGTAGGTGAAACATTATTCATCATCATCTGCCTAGCCTTTTCCCAACTATGTTGGGGTCGGCTTCCAGTCTAACCGGATGCAGCTGAATACCAGTATTTTACATGGAGCGACTGCCTATCTGACCTCCACAACCCAGTTACTGGGTAATACGATACCCCTTGGTAAGACTGGTTGTCAGGCTTTCGGGCTTCTGACTACCCGTAACGACTGTCAAAGATCCACAAATGACAGCCGGGACCAACGGCTTAACGTGCTTTCCGAGGCACGGAGGGGTCTCGATATGTAAAGATGGTCACCCATCCACAGACCAACCGCGGCAAGCGTAGCTTAACCTGATCGATCGACCTGTGCGGCTGTTATTATTTAGCCACGGGCCCCTCTGAAAGGTGAAACATTATTAGCAATCGAAATTCAAATAACGATGAATCAAATATCTAAAGGTGAAAATCAAATTTAATAAAACATGAAACGTTTATTTTCTCTTGACTTTATTTAGCTGTCAAAGAATAACCTAGATAAAGTGGATAAGACAAAGATTAAACCAGAAGAAGAACTAGCAGGGGATCGAGGGGGGAGTGGACGGGGGGGGGGGGGTTCAGGGGTTCAGTTCGGAATAAATCAAATTGAAACAAACAGTTACTCAAAAACTTATGCGGCTCTACTGTAAAAGATCATAAAATATACATCATTGATAAATATAGCGCGATGATCAAATTGTATGGGACTGCTATTTTGTTCATGGGAACGGCAATGTCAAATGGACGGACGCTGTAATATTTTATGTCAGCACATTGACAGGCAGACAGATGACGCGCCCGAAAATATTCTTTTTGTCTGGTTTAATTGCTATTTGAGATAACTCACATAGTTATTTTTATTTGCAATGTATTTTTCTTATTTCATCGTCTCTTTTAATTGGATGAGGAATTTTATTTTTGTGTAGTTTTAAAACCACATAGTTTAGCCATGTCAAACGAAATGAAAGTTTGAAGTATTTACAGTAGTATACAATTCGAACAGGACTTAAATCTGACTTAAATTCAAAAGGTACAGACGATAACATAAAACGTTACATTCTCAATCAGATAATAATCATAATCAGCCTATAGTCTTCCCACTGCTGGGACACAGGTCTCCTCTCTTCGAGAGGGAGTGGGCTTTAATCTACCACGCAGGCCCAGTGCGGGCACCAACCCGCACCTGTAAAATTACAGATTTCACAAAAGTGAAAACCCTGTAAAATGTGATGCGATAGAATTAATGATAATTTTAATAAAATTTCCACAGTTCGCACAGTCAGATGGGTGACATTTCCGATTGATCTGTTTCACGGTCGTGATTCAAATAGACGCTGATATACGAGTAATAGTAATGTATTTCAAAATCTATCTGACAGCTGTCGGTATCTGTAGTGCCGTGCATCAACGCCTATGAATACCTCACAGCCGTGTTGCATTTTCATGTCTGTGATAATTTAATTTGCCTCTGAAATTCACTGAAGCGGACGTACCGCAGCATTGTCATCATAATAATATAACAGGATTTGAATTTAGATTGGACATTACTCGAAACTTGGCCACTGCGAATATCTTCATGTAATATATATACATTTAAGTTTGAGAAGTAAGTAAAGCTTGATTGTTGGTGTAGACATACTCGTTGTATCTTTAGGTAGCTTCATCAAGTTATTGTTAGTACCTATGTTAAACGGACACTACGACAGTCGAAGAAATTAAAATAATGAACGGTAATTATGTGACGAGAGGAGTACCTATAGAACACCCACATTTTAACCAGTTATGTTTATGTCTCATGTTATAGGGGACGAGTCTATGCCATCAACCGGGCATACATCCAGACTCCAGGCTGCTACTGAGAAATTCCAGATGGAAAAACCCAATAATACTTTGCCCGACCCGGGAATCGAACTTAGGACCTCATGCTCGATAGCACTTGCGACCACTAGACCAACAGTTAGTACATAGTGAAATAAAACCAAATTCACAACTTGATTTTATTTAATACGCAATTAAATAAAATCAAGTTGTGAATTTGGTTTTATTTGGTATTTGATACTCATGTAATATTTTTCGAAGTAAAAAGTGAATAGGTATTAAGAAATAGGTACCGCATAGGTACTGAAAAAAACAGAACAGTAGGAATACTGAAAAATACTTTACAGGGGGGCGCCGGCCACCTAGTGGCGCCCTCATCGTTTATTTGGTTATTTATTTTATTTTAGAATGAAAATGCAGAAAATAAGCACATTAAGTTGTGCTCCACAAGATTATACGTTAATATTATTATAAACGGTAGGTTTACATTGTTTAGTTGTATTATAATCATAAAAACGGAAAATAGTGGCCACTATTATCCGTATGAATTCCTCATAAAAGTTTTCTAAAGGGAATTATTGCTTGTTGCATCTATAGGATTGAAAACCAATGGTTATGTGAAGTAACGTCACAATATAGTTAGAGTTTTTCGTCTATAGATAGATGTACTAATAATCTTGTCTTTGGTGGGCGTATGAACATACCAGACGATTTTTTCTAGTAATTGTTACAAAAATAAAAACTATTGGATCGAATATAGCATAGATACCGCCTGAAATGACACAGTCACACAAATCATAACTGTATACTATTGAATAGCACGCCCACCGCACCTCGCGTAAACGTGATTAAATCTATTTATACAACTATGAAAGCGTACCTATATAAGCCCTTTTGTCCCTCTATCACGTTTACTGACCCGACCTAACTGACGCAGCCGCAGCACAAGGGACTATCAATTATAGCAGAGCTGTACATTTGGATTGGAAGGTAACAACTCTTGATAATTTATGAACAGTTTAAATCTTCTGCAGAATGTACTTGCAACGATGGTATTAAAATGATTTAAAGTTAAACCTACAGAGGCTAAATGTTAACAAAATACAAACTAATAAATAACCTCACTACAATACTCGATTTATGAAATTACCGTCCATAATGACTTTATATGCTGTAAAATATTGTTACATGATCCAGATGTATTCGCGCAATATCGGCGAATACTTACGTGAATGCAAACCGATGCATGCCAACAATAATATTGGATATGCGAAATTTTGTTTGATCGAATGGTAGGAAAGGGTTCATACTGAATTGGATTATGCGATCAACATAAAAACTGCACCGCAGCCTAGTGGAGTAGGTACACAGTTTTCCTTCAATCGAAGTCACGATGGTTTAGTGTGTAAAAAGACACATCACATAGCCGTCAACTATGCATTCTGTACATCAAACTAAGTAACATTGCATAAAAATAATTGCTGGGTAACGATCTAAATTTTTGGTGTGAAAATTTGCTGATTCCGGTAGTGTGCAATGTAATACACGCAAAACATTGTGCTTATGGGTGCATGCAAAGGTGCAGAGGTCGTGCGGATATTTAAAGTTGTGTTAAAAACTAGTTTTCATAAAAAAAACGACAGTACAAGTTGGAATTTTGACCTTCAATATCTCCGTAACCAAAAGGTTCTTAGGTATGGTTCAGTGCAAAAAAAATATCACAATGGCGGGGAGTACAAGTGACTCTCGGATTTATTAAGTGTCTTTATATACCTGTTATAAATATAGGAGATATGTTTTTATTGCCGCAGATAAATATCGAAACGTTTCATAACGCAGAAATCGCCATTTTCTGTTCTCCAACGAGACATGTTCTGAAGATAAATGATGATTGTGATAAAATGTTTCATGAAAGCTCCGGTGTACCGTAGCTCGCACCCACGTCTTTGTGAACAAATGCGGCGTTCAGTACGATGGAGCCTCTGAAAAACTCAGGGGGAATTTGCGTGATATAAACATGTTTTGTACGTGTAAGTGGTACGATTTGTTGTTGGGAATCAACTGCCAAAATTGTGTAGATAAAACTTTTATACGAAGATACTCTGGCGTAGGCGGTGTATTCATGTCTATCAGATTGAGTACTCTAAAGTGACAACGGCATCTATTGAGTTTTCTTATGTTTGTTTATTTGCACATGGTTTGTTGTTATTTTACATTACTTACATTATGGTATCTTCTAGAAAGCCATCTAACTGCAGTTATATTCTGCTGAAAAATATTGTAATTTTGTGTTGGGCTGATCAATATTTCACCACATTCTGATAATGTTTAACGTACCTATAACATTTACAATGTTCAATGATTTATGAATCAGAGGTATGTACCTAAATAACATTTATTTTCATTCAACGGGATATGAATACTAAGTAACCCTGGCAATGATTGCGATATTATGAGTCATAAGGTACACTGTTCTTGAATGGGATTATTTTAGGAACACTAATATTAGTACTAGTAAAACGTTACCTCGTACCTTTGTTTGAAAACTATCCTCGGTACTGTGTAACTGACGCTGGTTTCATAATATGATTGATTGCGGATACACCTGTCGACAACACCAATTTCACAAGGCTACCTGTAAAATTGGGGATGGTTACGACGCTTTAACATTTAGGTATCTAGTGTTGCTGTAATGATACATGGGAGCTGTGGGTACTTACGTGTCAATCACTTTATTCACTTTCGTTGAGTGTCAGTACTCACCTTTACACACAATTTTTCCTCAAAACTTCATTGATACGTCTAAATACCTGCTGAAAAAGCTTAGTGCAAATTGTATGATTAATCACTATATAATGTAGTTCTATATTTCGTGAACAAACATCGTAATGGAATTCAAGAGTCAAATGGTTCACAAGTGGCTATACCCATCGATATCGAGTGCCAAAAAATTAATAACAAGCTAATGGAACGAAAAATGTGCTGATCACATGAATAAATACGAACAGGTAGAGGGTATCGAACGGGAAATAATTAATTATTGTGTTATTATGCGCCGGTGATCGTTTGTAACCAACGATATTTTACCGGCTTGTACCTAATGACACATTCATTACATGCACAGAGTACTTTTTGATTACATGAAAAGGTAATCTTTAAGGATTACCGTGTGACAAATTAGCGTTTGAATGAATACCAGCGCAAAAAGCGAATAAGTACCTTTGTTTTTCAGTATACTGACATAGAAGCCTTTTTGGCCTCGCAAAGGTCTTTTTTTTCTTGTCTATTTTTTTAAAGTTTAAATGCTCTTTTTTTACTGTTTGTATTTCCTGCGCGTGTCCCAAATAAGATGTTTTTCTCTCTTTTCTTTATTTCTTTCTTTGATGACCAGTATGATTTTTCCAGCAACTTATTGCATTACTTGGACATTTTCCTCTTCCGATGGGGTAACTCTAACTGGCGTTCTCAAGTTGAAAGTATGTTTATCACTGACCTCTAATTAAACAGTACTTGTAGGTATAATACAGGTCAGTGATGTTTATCTAGCTTAACTTTGTTCAAAAGTCTTGCCTGTTGCAATTAATCTTGGTTAACAGGGAAGGTAAGTACGTCTTTCGGTTTCATGTTTTTCATTTTTTTGTTCAAATACAATCGTTCCACGAGTCGGTCAATGATGTCTGGCTTTGTTCACAAGATCGCTAGGTCATCTTATCAGTAGCCGTGACTAAACCACCTCACGAGGACATTGCTTTTTATTTGATGGTCCATTTAAACTTAAGCGGCTATCTGATGTGATCTAACATACAAACCAAAAAATAAAATTGTTCACTTCGTAGTCCGGTCACTTCAGAGGGCTAGCTTTTATCGCCTATTATGACCCTTTTATTAGATTATCCCTTTCATTTACTGTACAATATCTTGTCTCGCTTTTTTTTTGCATTGTTGCTTTGTACCTTTGTCCTATTAAATCACTACTGGGATCGGACTTCATTAGTGCGTTCGATCCGTTCTGTGAGCTAGTGCTTAGTATTTCTAACTGCACCACGATGTTATGAATAATAATATTTTTATAATTGCAGTAACTATTTATTTTACACAATGAAAATAATACGACTTGGCGTCGTGCCGCACGGTGTCGTATTACTTTAGAAGCATTAAGTACTGGAGCTTCGATCATTAATGGATTTATTTGAGGAAAATCCAACTAAATCTACGACTTTGGAGGAAAGGATGTATTTAGGAGAATCCCGGTATATTATAACTTTAGACGTAAAAACTATTCAAGGTTGTAGGATTAAAGTCGTAAATGTGACATTTCCTTTACCAAGTGCTGAACTATCTTTCAACATCATTTACCTGACATTACTCCGGCTGACAGGGTCCGCTTTTATATAAGGACATATAGCAGGGGTCATGACGATCATTTCCTCTACGTCACCCTTATTCACTACTTTATTCCAGTCCAGACAGGCGAGTTTCTGGCATGCGGAGGTATATTGTGACTACGCCCGAATCCCCGGATGTTAGTTGAGAATACCTACAGTTAGTTAATACCACTTTGTGGGAAGTAGTTTGTGCATTACGGTGACATGCCAACACAACGGTCACGGAGGATATTTTAGTCCCGTTTACGAGTAGTAATTTCGCTTTATGGTGCACAATTATACGGGGACTTGGTTAGCTGTTATTTAAATAAAGAGGTGACGGTCTCCTGTGTGTACTTGCCAATGAGTTACATTTGCCTCGGACACAAACAGATACGAGTCATGAAGTTCTATGAAACACATGCGAAATACTGAGAATTAGACTTATTCCACAGAAATTCTTTTTAGTATTAAGGTACCTTGTAATTTCTTTTAGACTAGTAGTTGTATTATTGATTTATTTTCATTGGATCCCGCTTTAGATCTAAGGTTTATGAGAAAAAAGAATAGCAAGCACACCTACTGCACTCTTCTTTACTTTGAGTAATTAGCAGTTTATTGCATCTGCTTTGTCGTTAAATAAGCACTTTTTATGAGTTTACATATAAAAATCTGTATTTAGTCTCATAAAAGTACAGTCGTTAGCATTATTTACAATTCATTTCCACAAGATCAGCGTTTCCAACTCTTTTCTTTTATATTGTTTTTTTTTTAACGTGAACTGTGCAATGGTCGTTGTTATAATATCATAAGGTCCAGTAGTGAAGGTCGCTTTCTGTCATAAGATAACTTAATTTTGCGACCCCGCACTCTCTATTACATCTGTGGTCGGTGATAGGTGGAGACCGCATGAACTTTGACGATCTATTAGGTGGCTGATATAATAAAACGTCTTTTTTCGTTCTTTGGTCCCGGCTGTCACTCGTGGATAGGTAGTGGTCGTCAGAAGCCCGAAAGTCTGACGACCAGTCGTACTGGCCAAGGGGTATCGTATGACCCAGTAACTGGGCTGTGAAGGTCAGATAAGCAGTCGCTTCTTGTACAATACTTACTTCTATTCAGCTGCATTTGGAAAAGCTTAGGCAGATGATGATGTTGACATACAACGTTAAAGTATTTTATTTAAAAAAAATATCAAACGGTGTATCAAATTCTGGAAGTTTCGTATCAGGCGAAAGCCGAGATTAATATTGCCAGGCAGAAGAGAGACCAAAATCCAACAGCGAATAATCAACTTTTTCATAAAAAATGTAGAATCGTGGGTGGAGATTTATTGTTATAGCTAGCTGCCCAAAATGGTCTCTCTCGCCCCATTCAGCTACATGGCGTACATCGTATAATCTTTTGTATCACGCGCTGTGAAAAAGGACTTCTCATTTATGATACTCACTACTGCACTCGATCATTGGCATAAGTTAAAAAGTCCGTGAGTAATGTCGCTATATTTGTGTTTAAAATCTATCGATTCTGTGAAAAAGCGAATTGCCGTGGGTATTTTGTAGCACTTCGATCAATAATAGTATTGATCGAAGGTGTAGCAGGTAATTTTGATTGCGAATCACGTCACAATCGTTGACTACGTTTTATGTTGAGAGCAAGGGTGGCTCTATTTGCTTATCGGTGCGTGAGATGGTTTAATGAGAACTGACTAAGTTATGTCAGTCCCTGTAGACGTGACTGACAGACTGACATAATATGAAGCCTATTTTTGCTCATATACCGAATTAATCAAAACGTCTCTTTATTTTGTTGCCACAATGGAGTGCCGAGTGAATGAACATTAATTAGTGTTGCAATTATCGCTTTCTTTTATGTGTCTCAACTTTTGAAGTATTGTTGTTAATCAACATTTTTGGGAGCAGTGGTGGCCCAGCGGTATCGGCGCCGACTTACGAGTTGTAGGTTCGAACCCAGACCGGCGCTATACTTAGTCTAAGTAAATTCATCAACACTGCCATTGCTCTCGAAACCGGCGCTGGGCCCGCGTGGTAGATTACAGCCCACTCCCTCTCGAAGACAGTAGGCCTGTGTCCCAGCAGTGGAGTGGTCATTATAGGCTGATTATATTTGAATTAGCAATCTTGTGCTCCTAGTTTGTGTAGTTGGGACGTATCTAGTTACAGAGGGACGCTGTATTTCGCTTCATTATTTTCAGTAATCTAATAACATATATCCGTTTTAGGATATCCACGGCAGGGCTGGGGAGTGTGGTGTGGGTTGACCCGCTTCAATTTAATTTGCTGACGCGATATGAGCGTTGAAAACCTTATTAACTTTGTATGAATTCACGAGGCTTTTGTATATGTATTTCTCACTGTCCCTGCTTGTAACAAGATCGTGAATTCGTGATTAATACCTACATATCACACATTTATTGGCGTCAAAATTAAATTTATTTGGTACAGATTATAGAGAAAAAGATCGTTTCTAGATTTCCGTACGTTAAAAGGAAGAAACGGAACCCTTTTTTTTTTTTTTTTTTTTAGGATGGGAAATCATCAAATGACCCCTCCCGCTCTGGGTGGAGCGGAAGGGAGTGTCAGACTCTTACTGACTAAAACCCATCCGTGTTCCTTCCTTAGCCCTTTATGTTCCGGGGCAGCGGTAACCCTTTCGGACAATCCCGCTGCCCCGGCAGGCTTCGGCCCTAACGGGCCCCTCCATGTCTGCTGACATCTCTTTGAGGCGCGCGTGGAACACGTACGCGCCGTCCGGCACGGGAATGGTCCTGATCGGACGGCGAGCTACCCATTACTCGCCGTCCGCAGGCCCGCGCCTACGGTGGCCGGGAGTCGTCACGCGGCTCCCGACGCCCGGAGCGTCTACCGCGGCGGCTGGGATGGGCGGCTCTCTCCGCTCTCTCCCTCGGCCATCCCGCCACCTCCTTCGCTAGCATGACTGCTTCGCAGAAGGAGGTGAAGAAACGGAACCCTTATAGGATCACTTTATGGTTCGTCTGTCTGTCTGTCAAGACCCTTTATCTCGGGAACGCGTAAAGCTATCTAGTTGAAATTAAAACATTTACTCAGATCTACAGTCCCTTGAAGCTGTGAAAATATCAAACTTCTAAGTTAATGTGAAAAAAAGATAAGGCCGTTTATGCCACAAAAAACGTATATTTCGACACTCTCAAGGGAATCAAAATTTATAAGGTACTTTCCGTTGACTTACAATCATTAAATTTGGCAAGAGGCAATGTATGCCATGTAGCACAAGTAAAGGAAAAAATGTGAAAACCGTAAATTTGTAGTTACATACCTACAAATTTGTACGGAGCCCTCGGTGCGCGAGTCCGACTCGCACTTGACCGGTTTTTATTATTGAGGGTGACCTTGACTTTCATTCTGTCTCTATCTGTTTGTAAGAATAGAGGTGGCATTGTTAAAATAAACAATAGGCAAATCTAAATCGATAATAAGTAAGAAGATAATTATTTTATAATGTTTTTCAGTAACCCTGTCTGTAAAACCTTTATCTATTTATTTTCACCTTTTAACAAAGAAAATTACAATAATCTTGAAAAAATTAAAACTTATAAATTGTTTGTAAACCTAATATAGGTACATCGTGTTGTCATTATTAAAACAATTTCAATGATATACATATTATAATGTAGTTTATACATAGGTACTTAAGCGCTGAAATTGTGGGCACTCTGCGGCAATGCCGACTGCGAAGAACATTATTGCAATTTTGTGCAATAAATAAATGCAGCAAAGCCTATTTTCGTTCCAACAGCCATGTATTGTACAAAGGAAAATACCGACTTTCTTGTTTCAATAAAAGTGTGCCTCTGTTTTGCTGCATGTGTGTTTTTATTAAAAGAAACTGTTGGTTTGACGGAAAGGAATTTATTTTTCTGGAAATACTTACAACATATTATTTGATTTTTTCTTCTGTCATCTTCGTTTCTGTTCTGTCATACTATTCGAATATTAGTACAAAAATGTAACAAACGGACGAAAAATAAGTGAGTATTCGGGGCAAAGCGTCACATGAGATAAAATTCGAGGGAAATAAAAGTAAATCGGGCTCATGACCGACATTCAAACCGGCTGTTTCAGATAAAGCCAATACAACAGCAACCTTTTTTGTGATTGGCCTATTTTTGGCCATTTTATGAGCTACGTTGACGTTAGACCTATAAAGCAGCCATTATTTGATTAGCTCATCGCTACCTGGGATGGTGATAGGGTAATCATTTCTAAAGTTAACGAAACAAAGATTAATATAGGATTATACTTAAGCACAATATACTAAGGTACACCTCTGCCGTACCCTTTTTTTTTTTTTTTTTAGGATGGGAAATCATCAAATGGCCCCTCCCGCCCTGGGTGGAGCGGAAGGGAGTGTCAGACTCTTACTGACTAAAACCCATCCGTGTTCCTTCCTTAGCCCTTTATGTTCCGGGGCAGCGGTAACCCTTTCGGACAATCCCGCTGCCCCGGCAGGCTTCGGCCCTGACGGGCCCCTCCTTATCTGCTGACATCTCTGAGGCGCGCGTGGAACACATACGCGCCGTCCGGCACGGGCCTGGTCCTGATCTGACGGCGAGCTACCCTCTGCCTTACCCTCTGATTATGTTTTACTTAATTACGCCTGTTATGATTACTATGTTATACATAAGCGGGCCTCAAAATTATGCATCGCTGCATTCATATTTCATTTGTGTTAATTACACTTACCGCAGCGAATGATTGTGGCCTACCTTTTATGAAAACGAAGAGTATTAAATATTTAGTCGAATAGTTAAATATAATTTTAATTTTCTCTTATATTCTTTCGGTGCTAAAACTTGATTTCCTAAAAAGAGCAAAAGACGTTTGTTAAGATAAACCATTGCTTCAATAGAGTGAAGTTTATCATTTTTAACTGTATAAAAAAAAAATAACAGCGTCGTCTTGCATTCTAGATATAAATTCCTCTCAATTATTTATACCTCCATAATTATCAAGTAATGTGCTTTTGAAATAAAAAGCTATATATTGCTTGGAAGGTTGGTATTCTGAAGACCATTAATCAAGTGGTACCCATTGTGTTTATGACTGACCTATGCCAGTCTAAAGTTCCTTCCAGTAAAAACAAGCTAAGTGAATTTCCCAAGACTTAGTGGCGGGCGTCAATAAATTTTAGAGATGTTTTGTCTTCCCCGAACTTAGTATTTTGAACGTTTCCGACTTTTATATTCGAAGTTCCTTTGTTTTGACATTTTAGCTTCCCATTAGAGGATGACAAGTCGGGCGGGAGATAAAGTCTATATTTTCAATTTATTATCTTGTACACTATGAACATAGCTCTAAAGCTTTAGGTAGGTATTCTCTACCTTATGCAAAAAAATGCGCAATAACTCAGTCTGCGTGACACCTGAAGGATTAAAGGTCACAACTTACAGTACATGACACCTGGCAGCAATAGTTTGGTTATTCCCACACAGCGCATAAGCAACTCAACCACAGTAAATTAACCTATGAAAGCCCCTTACCAACCAATAAAGCTTGCATGGCATGAGAAGACTGATGCTCGGTTCGTAAACAGAAAAACGAATCGTTTTGCTTCTCAATGGTAGCATTTTTTATTGACAAGCTATATAAATACATTCGTAAGAAAATTTTACCTGTGATAGCTACTTTCATATAGGTGGGTCTACTATAATGCAAAACTCAATAAAAGAGTCCTTATTTTAACCAATAACGGTCCGTAAATTATAGGAATCAGCAGCCATAAGTTAATTTCAGGAGGAGTTATAATAGCTTAACATTTAGGTATTTTAATATTTACCAAGCGCTTAAAAGTATTGTAACTAGGATATAATTTTAAGCAAGATAAAGAGCCTTTTACACATAATCCTAAACTAACTTGTTTCGTTTCGAAGTCCGAGAGCCTTTAAAAGGACAATTTATTACGAGCAACGCGTTCGGCCTTAATTATTTATATTTTATTAACATAGGTGTTTAATTACAGCGTTTTACAGCGTTTACATAAATAATTACGGCCTCGTACGTCGGTTGTCCATAAAACAGAACAAAATGGTTCACATACATTCTTCAGTATGCTAATTAAATATGATCATAATAAATATTTTTGGCGTCAGCTTAAGTTTTAATACTACTAAGTATTCCAATCTACGGAGTATAGGATATTCTGTAACTTTCAGGAAGAATTAACGGTTGGATACTTTTGTTTCAGATTCACCAGTCTTCAAGACTGGGCCATGGTAACGTGTGTCATCCTCGCCTGTGCAGAACTCACCAACCACCATTCCTAAGTCGCGCCAGAAAACACCAAGATGTTCGCGCCAGCGGAAAGATAAGAAAAGTTACAGAAAGGACAAGAGTCCCACGATGTTTTCCCTCGCTGAAGGATGTGGCTGCGTCAGTTTCCGAGGAGGGCGACGACCTCGCTCCCAGGGGGACGACTCGTCATCATGCCGCAGCTCGGAGATAGAACAAGAGGTCCCCAAGAGACTAGGAAGGAGAATGCTCAATGGGGAATGCACCATCAAAGCTCTCGCCCCCTTTCTAAGATTTTGGAGGAGAGATGACGTCAGCATGACTAAGGCGGAGAGAAGTAAGTGAACTTGTATTTTATAAATCCCATTTCGAGCGGTAAAGTTTCCAAGTACAACCATACTGTATACATATAATAAATTATAGAAAGGTCGCAGACTCGTATGACACTAAAACCACGTGACGCCTGCCAACGAATAACAATCTGAAATGAATTTTGAGATTCACATATTGTTTTACATTATTCATATTTAAATGTAAATCTTTACGAGACGAACATATTCACGTCTCGACTTTCCAAAAAATGGAAAATAAGGCTATTTTGGCTTGGATCCCTTCTCACCCGCACGTTCACAGCTTTACGATCATTGAAAAAGTAAGATCTCGGTACAGAATAAAGGTCTTGATGTTTTTAAAACTTTAGTATGTTTTTACGATCCATGAACTATTTGAGTGTTCTTAAATAAAAATCAAAGCTAAAATCAATGTAAAGGAAGAATTTTCATAGGGTATTTTGAACTTTCTAATAAATTTCTAAGGGGTTCACAACTTTGTGCCAAACGCATTAAAAGATTGGAATATTTGTAGTTTTCAGATCGTAACTGAAAAGACGGAAGACATTCCTTGTATTATTCGAAGGGTAGATGTTGATTAACAATGAAATATATATATGCTTGTTTTCCTAACAAAATTGTTTATTTACGAGATTTGTTAAGAACACGTAAGCGTGTGCTTGTTTTCAAGGTTGACCAACGTAAATTGGATCTCAGTCTTACCTATTAATACAACAAAGGGCTCAGGCGACAAGTTAAGGTTTCAGTTGTGTGTATAACCGCGTATAGAACGCGGTTATACACATTTATAGGTCGACTTTATTGTAATAAAACATAGGAGAACGGGTTATAGAGTCGACTGCGCGCCGTACGTAATGCTTTTGCCCCATTTGCTATTTTTGACTACGTTCTTCGTTGAAGTCTCACGTCGTGTCAAAGGAAAATACGAAGTCGAATGGCGAATCGAACAGATTACATGTGATTCCGGATTTTTAATTTGTCTGTGTGCTTTTATTTCAATGGTTTTGAGGTTTGGGATTATTGAAGGTACAGTTCTCCACCCACTTTTTTGGTTTGGGAAAATTCAATAGTTAATTTTGGGGCTTATGCAACTAGGGTAACCTGGTCTAAGAGTACGCATTCGATAAGAGTACGCAACACCAAAAGCCGTGAAGTTGTTTACGATGCGCGGCTAACTTCAGTCGTATTTTGATGTCAACTGTGATAAAAAGTGCTATGCGAAACAAAATTCAATCCGAAAGAAAACACAGAAATTACGTAAATTTAAAGGTTTTTGTTCAAAATCTTAAATATTTCTACCACTTTGAAAGGATTTTTGAGACAAGAATGCAGCTGTTTTGTAAAAACGAAGTAAACTGTGGAGTTTTCAAAGGCGATGCCTAACGCAAGCAACGAGCGTAATTCCAGTGAACGCCAGGAGATGGCGTTGAATTCCGCTCATTTACGATTTGTGGAGAGTGTGTGTAAGAGTACGCAGTTATGTACCTTATAAGAGTACGCGCGTACTCTTACACGCAATTATTTTTAAGTTAGTTTCTTACTGCATTTTCTTTCTTATTTGTTGCAAATACATATTATAAATAAAAATATAATATGTAATGTGTAATTTATCGCAAAAGAGCAAAGTCAGAGATTTTGAGTGGGTCTCCATAGAAGCTGGCTCTCGAGGAGTCTTTGGCCTTTGGCCTTTTTTTTCAAATAAAGTACCAAATAATGTAGGTACTAAAGAATGTATCAAAGAGTGTTCCAAAACCAGATTCAAAATCTCTCCCGAAAATGGCCAAAAAACCTTTGAAAGTGCCAAAGAAAATGCCCAAAAAAAGGTTTGGAGATGCCCAGCACGTACTGAAATCTACGTAGACCCTCCTGTAGAATACTCGATAGGATGATCAAAATGCTCCGAATGGTGGCAGGAGGCTTGTACGACATATGAGAGTCAAGGAAATTTTATATGCCACCTCCGCAAGTAAAAAAAAAAGGATTGCACGACCCTACATATAATTATAAGCAATGTATTTTCAGAAAGTACTCTTTAAGACGTTTCATTAGATACCACACTTTACATTCGCTATAAGCCGCTATCTTAGATTTTATGTGTCTTCATGTAGCCTCTAACCCGCGGAACAACATGACGCTTCCAACGATACTTGGTTTGTCAAAATACGGTGAACAGATGAACATACATAAATGTTAAAATCATAACCCTCAAATGGCTTATGGCTTTTTTTTTAATATGCACCAAAAGTGGTTTTCTTCTCCATATTGATATAAGTATCCTATAAACATCCAACAAACTGGTGTCCAACTGAAAATTTTCAAGCAAATATTTAACCATCTCACAAACTTCGCCTGCATGAGTTGAATCTTTTGAAGTGCAGCGTTTAATGACAGTATAATTCAGTTCTGCCTCTCTCTTCAGTTTAATATCCTTGGCGCGATTATCTGGCGCGCCGGCGCGCGGCGTAGTGTAGTATCACAACCTAATAATGAACGCTGTAACTATATCGAATTTGGCGGATTTCTCTTACGAACTTATTGTGTTACGTAACGTTGAAAGGGTGGAAACATGACTAATACTAAATCGTATCAAGGCTTTCTATTAGTGGAGCACTCTTTGTATTTTCGCAATATTGCTTTACGCAGCTCTTTGGGTTAGGAGTATCCCTGCGAAGTTTCACTAAAGAAAATACAAAGGACTTATTATGTAGAGCAGGATTTTTTTTTGTTACGGTAGGAGTAAACTGTGATATTATATTCGATAGGTTGGTTAGAACCCAAAAAGCCTAACATCCAGCCTTACTTAGGGGTATAGTGTTACCCAGAAACTGGGTTGTGGAGATAGGCGGTTGCTCCATGTAAAATACTGATATTGAGCTGCATCTGATTAGACTGGAAGCCGATTCCAACATAGTTTTGAAAAGGCAAAGTAGATTGATTGAGGTTGGTGAGAACTAGAAGATAATAATTAAAAAAAAATTGTATTAAGTATGAATATTGTGGTACCTATACATATTATCCCCACTCAGCAGGTGAGAGCGAGAGAGAAGTGGTGGTGGGTAGTGGTACGTCTCCGACTTAGGAGTGAGTGGAACCCAGAGAGTACTTTGTGTAAATAATTTCATCAGCACTGCTCTCAAAACGGTAAATTATAGATTATAGCCCACTCCCTCTCAAAGAGAGGAGGTCTGTGTCTCAGCAGTGGGGGAACATTGTAGGCTGAATATGATCCACACTTAACACGAAATTACCACTAGTAACTTCAGCTATAGAAAAGTCTTCGCAATGGGCGTTTATTCAGTGTAGGTACAATATATGCGTGGCGTAAACATCTACGTTATATCGTTTCGAAACAATAATTAATCATGGATCAATGACCTACGACTGAAATTCCTGGAAATAAAAAACCGTGGCCTGTTTTCAAACTGTTTTCGTTTTGATGTTTTGGAGCCGTAATTGGAAATTCAAATTCTACTAACTTAGGTGTAACGTTAATTAATTTCTCTTTCAACTACGTAGTATACAAAACCGATCACAAAGGACGTATTTTTTGCTTACAATCAAAACAGTGCAGAAATGTTTTAAGAAATCTCATTATTGCACAGATTTTCATTAATGCACTGTTTTTTATTTAGATATACTACAGCGGTTTAATGTCTCGCATTAAGTTTATTATAAAATGTATGTATTAGATTAAAAAGAAACTGGCTGAAAATAAAAATCGGCTAAATAAAACAAAAATGGTGAAAAAAAAAAAAACAAAAAACAAATAGCGAGCATTTTGTACCATTGTAAAACTTTGAAACTTCATATTTAGCAAGAAAAGTTAAAAAAAATGAAAATAGACAGCGTTAACGATATGAATTCAACTCCAGAAAGTATAAAAACAGCTACAGATGAAATTGTTAATAACCTTTTACCGCAAAAGTCGCGGAAGATGAATTAAACTTTGTTTTCATTAACTTGGTTTTTATTTGAGTAGGTATATTTTATCACTGTAGGTAGATTGGTAGTTGAAAGAAAAGTAGATTACGCACCTTGCCAAAGTGAGTAATTAATGCACTCGTGTTAATTTAATGCCCTCGCGTGCGCTCGGGCACTAACATAACGGTCGTGCATTAACAACTCACTTTACACTCGATACAATTATCTACTATTTCGTAGAATTTTTTATGTTGTACTAATTTAGGCTTCATTGGTGTAAGTTAGGTACATTTATTATGTCATTATGTTTTATTAATAGTAGCTGCACCATTAAAACATATCAATTAGCCGCTGCAACTTCGTAATTTTCCGGTGGACACTGTCGTGTGTTGCCAGCTAATGATACCACTACTCATACTTTACATACTCGTTGTACATTGACCTACATTTTAACGTTTGTGTTTGTCCTGTCAACCGATAGCCGATTATGGAGTGGTGTATGATTAAAGTTTAGAAAAGCACTATCACGGTTCGATAACATTAGTTCGCTAATTACCTTATCTAAAATGTATATTGGTTTTATACTATGCTTCTCCACATCGGAGATGACAATACGATGATAATAAAACACTGCCAATACTAGTTCGAATTCAAATTCAAATATAGAAATAAAATAAAAGATACTAGTGATGGACCCAGTTTGGGTTCTGCCAATCAGCAGACTAGCTATAGTTACATACAAATTGGGTAAGTATCTGATTGTTTTTTTTTTTTTGTAAACTGTTACATCTTTGGTTAGATAAATCAAGTTTTTTTTTTTCGTATTGACGTCCTGGTCCAGTGTAACTACATTATACGATTCGCTTTACCGAATCTTAGAAGTAGTGAATGTCACGTTGTATTGACTAAGGAGATACCTGAATTTGTCGAAAATACGGTTTTCCTAGGGATCACGCTTGACTCAAAACTACAGTAGGGTCTTCAGGGCGGCTAAGTTCAGCCGCTTACGCTGTTTGGAACAGACGTGGATAACGCGAGGCTGGTCTATTTTAGTTACTTTCACAGAATCATTCTTACATTATTTTGCTGTGGGGACCGGCTGCAGATATTGATTCTATCTTCATTCTGCAAAAGAGGGCTGTAAGAGCCATCTACAACCTCAGCAGGCGCGAAACTCTTGCACACGAAACATGACGGTTCCTTGTCAACATATGTATAATTATGAAAACATTATGTACGTTCGAAAAAATCTAATCTTTTTAGGGCGCATTCGACCAAACTTTTATACTTAGAAATAATTATTGAATTTTTGACAGTTAGTCCATACTAGAACTGTCAGTCGTCAATTTTATTCCAAGAATAAAAGTTATCTAACTTTGGTAAAATCAGCCCTTAGTAAGATAAGTGACAGGCATAATTGTAACACTAGAAATAGGAACAAATTAGATCAACCACGTTTCAGATTATCTAAAGTAAAAACTTCTTGGCGTCCACCGTCGAGCGCCCCTTGCGGAAGCCAAATTGGCGGACGGAGTGTCCGTAGGGCGCCCCGGCTTCCGAATGAGGACCAGCTTCCCCGTTTTCCAACGACGTGGGAACTGGCCCCTCTCCATGCAAGAGCTTAGGAGCGCCTCCAGTCGAGGCTAGAGAGCCTCTGAGGCTAGGACCCAGTCTCTACCTGGTAAGTCGTTGGGCGGTATTTTTGAACCACGGATTCTTTTATTATGATGTTGACTTGTAGGAGCATGGGAGTTCTAAGGAATTTCTCCCTTTAATTTTATTATAATTATTTGCTGTTATAGTGGCAATAGAAATACACACTCTGTGAAAATTTTAATTTTGTTTTTTCTGTCTACCTGTTACGGTTCACGAGAAACCAGCTGACAGTCAGACGGACGGACGGACTTATAGCGGAGGCTTAGTAATAGGGTTGCGGTGGCACCCTTTGGGTACGGAGCGTGATTACAAAAGCCTGTTGATTTCGGCCAGGTACCTACTTGGCCAAACCACTCGGGCTTTTAAAGTAGACTTCCTCACTTTAATCCCCAGAGTGTTTCGGCCAGTCAAGGGGCCGAAATCAACAGGCAATTACTCGTAAAATCGGCGTTTTATAATACAGTCATTATAAAACCCTGAGAGGCAGGTGTAGACGGTGGAATGCGAGGTATTATTGAAAGAAAACAAAACAAACATTTCTGCAGATTTATTTATGAAAAAACTAGTTGACCCGGCGAACTTTGTACCGCCTCAGATTCAATAAAAACGAATGTATGAGAAAATGAATTAATGTTATTATTTTTTTTTTCGTGAATTTTCCCCATGTTTTAATAGTTATTCTGCTATTCGGGGTGGAGACAAATCCAGTAAATCAAAGATCATCAATATTGGTCCAGCCGTTCTTGAGTTATAAATGGTGTAACTAACCCGACTTTGTTTTATGTATAAATAAGAAGATAGATCTAATATCATAAAACATAAGAATGTAATTATTTTAGGTTTCACATAAAGTTTTAAGTTTCACATTTTTGCACTAGGCTGTCCTAAATCAATACTTAGGCTTATACGAGTATCATGAGGTCTTTTGCAAGCTCTTTTGACTGTTTCTTCATTAGAAGGGCGTCCAGATTGAATTCGATTTCCCTCTTGGAGCCTCTTTGAATTTACCTTCCAACAGATGGCGGTTGGACTCTAGTCTTATTCACTCTGTGTGTCTTTTTCATCTTTTTTTTGTTGTACAAAACTTACCAGATGATGTGGGCTCCTTAGGTCTTTAAAAATGGATGAGATTTTCTGGTATGTGGTGTTATTCAAGTTAAAGTTTTCAGTTGCTTTTTATAACATCAGTTAGTCTTTTAGGCCTGAATTCCTGTTACGCTGACGTCGGTTGCGTACGTCGGTCGCGCTTGCGCGTGTGAATAGTACATTGTGTTCTATATAACACCATACTGCGACGCTGACGTCAGCGGCGCGTATGTTTGTACTGACCGTACGCGTCCGACCGTAGGTACGCGACCGACGTCAGCGTAACAGGAATTCAGGCCTTAAATTCAGTAACATTTAAGAAGAAAGTAATAAACAGCGTGCTATCTCTGTCACGCGTGTGGTATTTCATATGCGCAGAACGTTTTCGAACGTGTTGAATTAATAACATCCTTATCGCAACTGCTTATGAGTTTTAAGATCTGCAAATCGACGCTTGCTTAGTGCATTAAATGTTGCGTAACGCCAGAGCGTACGAAAAATTTACTCTAAGACCCAGAGGTCTTAGAGTAAACATACCTGCACTACATAATATCTCTGTTAGAGACAAACACCCGCTGGCGGAGTCACTCGGGCTTTTGTAGTTGGAGTAAACCGATTGATACTCTAATAGCCTAGCCTGTTGGTTTGGGCCATAATGTTGGCCCAACGCTCTGGGGATTAAAGTGAGCGTGTCTACTTTAAAAGCCCGAGTGGTTGGTTGGGCCAAGTACCTGACCGAAATCAACAGGCTTTTGTAATCACGCGGCTACGGAACATTAAAAAGCATCTGCTTCATGCATTGTCTTGGGTAAGTCTCGCAGTTCTGTAGGAAACTGTAGATTATTTTTTGATATTTCCGAATATTGGTTCATTTCTTTCATAAAGTTTTTTATCACACCCACAGTCAAAGATTTTAATATTAATGAAATCCTACGCACAACATAAAGACGAACTTTTAGAGGAGCATTTTTTTTATGAATTTTTTTTATTTTTTGTCCTGTGTGTGAAAAAAGGCCGTAATAATACTTTGCCAATGTTCTATAAGAGAGTATTAAAATGATAAACTGACGAACGTGAGATGTGATCATTGCACATTGTCTGTATGACGACTTGCCACCAGTGACCGAATTTACGTTCACTGCTTGCCACCGAAAAGAGAGTGAACTACAACAAATATATTCATAAAGGTTCAGTCTAATTTTTGTTGCTGTTCAAGGATTACATTTCTAAATATATCCCATTATAAGTTTGTATATATGTATCTACTGTATGCTTATAGAACACATTTATGAACTAAAACTTATGAAACAACTAACTATTGTCCGCGGCTTCGTCCGCGTAGAGGTAGATTTTTTTTCGATGGGGACGTACTACCGGGAACAAAAAGTGTTCTATGTCCTAAACCGGTTCATGGTCTACCCATGTGCTAAATTAACTTCCTCATACTGGGCGGGAAAAGTGTATGCCTATGAAAACCCATGGTGGAAAATCCATAAATCCACGCGCAAACTGAAGTTATAAATTCATCACATGATTACATTCTTTTTTTTTAAGTAGAAAATTTTCGTCCTTTATAAAAAAAATAACAGCGTTTTCATCGAAAAGTGCAATACCTACGGCTACGCGATCAAAATTTATGGAACAACATTTTTTTTTATAACCTTCGAATTTTTTTAACGCACACATGTCATTCGTCGATATCTGGAAGGGACATCGACGAGAAAACACTACCCTGTGTATTATAATAATATACAGCCTGAACTTGACGGCATTCACGGTTCGAATCTTATTTTTGTTTAAATCAATAGTCGGTTTGACCTATTAAAGCTCAGGACGACTGTGCACTTTGACCTGCTTATTAATTATTCATGCATGTAGGGTCTGTTAAAAAAGAGGGGTAACAGCCGCACGGATCCATCGATCAGGTTAAGCTACGCTTGCCGCGGATGGTCCGTGTATGGGTACATACCAAGACTCCCCCGTGCCTCCGGGTCCCGGCTGTCATTCGTGGATCGTTGACAGTCGTTACGGGTTGTCAGAAGACCGAAAGTCTGACAAACCAGTCTTACCAAGGGGTTTTGTATTACCCAGTAACTGGGTTTTGGAGGTCAGATAGGCAATCGCTCCATGAAAAATACTTTTAAGTATCGGGTCGGCTTTAGATGCAGATGAATAATAATTCATCTGCATCTAAAGCCGACCCCGACATAGTTGTGTAAAGGCTAGGCAGATGATGATGTAGGGTCTGTTCCGAAAGTATCTGACAAAAATGAAAATAGATAGACCAGAAAACGTACCTTTGGGTGCCAATTTATAGTGTCACAAGTACAAATTGAGTACTTTGATTTGATTATTTAATTCTAATTTTAAATCGCGTTAAAGAATTATTTTTCTTTTGACAATTTAGGTTAATTTTCGTCGAAAATTTTTCAATTACAATTTAATAATATTATTTATAGACAATAATTGTCGAAATAAGTGGTGAGATATGCTGTTGAAAGCTGAAACCTTCTAATACAGAATAATGGGTTTTTAATTCCCTATAGTACCTAAATGTTTGCGTAAGCATTTACCCTGAACAGGGGTTGTTTACACTTTCAAAATAATAATAGATACTTTTGGAACAGACTTTAGTGAGTATTATGGTTCCTATTATTATAAGTTAGTTTGTGTTAAACATGTAAACATGTTATTTACTGAGTAATTCAATTCGTACATACAGGTATTTATTGAAAAATCGTAATCCTAAAAGGAAAGTTATAGTTTATAGTTCTGAATAAAAAGTGGCGAATCCGAATATCATCATTTGCCTAGCCTATTCCCAACTACGTTGGCGTCGGCTTTCAGTATAACCGGACGCAGCGGAATACCTGTATTTCACATGGAGCGACTGCCTATCTGACCTCCACAACCTACTAGGTACCTAATACGATACCCTTTGGTAAGATTGGTTGTCAGACATAGACAGAATGACAGCCGGAACCAACGGCTTAACGTGCTTTCCGAGGTTCGGAGGGGTCTTGGTATGTATAGATGGTCACCCATCCACGTACCAGCCGCGGCAAACGTAGCTTAACTTAAACGATCGACCCGTGCGGCTGTTAATACTTAGACACAAGACGAATCCGACCATAGCTACCTATATTTTATTTTACCACCTAACCTAGTGAGTTTGTTGCTTGTGAGTTCTAGCAGTTTAACTGTTATCAATTTTATTCTTGCTTTCTTTGCCTAGTGTAGGGTAGGTAGATAAAAAGCGGTTCCCAGGGCCCCATCTCTAAGCGAACATTAGTATCGTAGGGAATAATGTAGCACTTTGGTAGAACGAGCACTTACACCACGATAACATAACTTCATGCGGAGAATGCCTAATATCTTAGGTACTATGTACGATTGTAAGCGTTTTTCATGTACAGTCAAGTATTTTCTATTTTCGTCAGGTTTAAAATTCTTTCATATATCAAGTCAGGGCACAGAATACCATTTGTACCTGAGCAGACTATTGCATAGAAAATTATATTTAACTAGCGGCCCGCCCCAGCTTCGCACGGGTGCAACTTTTTCTTTCGAACAATTTTTTTTTCTTTCATACAAACCTTGTTCTGACAATACCGAACACAACAAAAAAAGAATTAGCGAAATCGGTTTAGCGATTCATTTTTTTTTATATATTATAGATTATTTGATAACAAAGACCAATAAAGCAAACATCTTTGACCAATGTCAAAGTAGCAAGTGACAAGTGGCAAGTGACAAGTGGCGAGTTGACATCAACGTAAAACTTTTTTTGGCTCGCCATTATACGTTTTGTTTTTTTATGATTAGAGTCTGTCAGTGTCACATTTATTCGATGGACTTCAGGTACCCTGTGCCCTGGGTCTGCTGAATATCATTCTGCCACTGACCTCTATTAAACAAGTTGTATAATACAGGTCAGTGCATTCTGCGGTATTGACATTAAGTTACGACGCAGTATAAAATGCTCAGACGGTAAAGCAGATTCTATCGTGCAATGACCAGAATATAGCCTTTTAGTAATATATAAGTCAATGCATTTTTTAATATTGCAATCCAACGTGGCAACGCTGCCAGCCTTTTGGGAATTTTACCACTGATAGCATTGCGTACGAATTTTTTGATGCATAATGAGCTCTTCCCTTTTTTTTTTTCCTTTTTATACTTTTACATAATATTTATATTTTTGTGTTTCTTAATAAACAGTGTAAGGTGCCTTTAAGGTGAAGAACATATTTTGGCTGTGACGGAATATGTTGAAAATAGTGTGGTTTTTTTATTTCGTGTAACTTGTTAAGTAGTATTTTGGTATATGTTTTTTTTACTATTTGGTCTAGAATCATGTAAAAGGAATACACAATTCAATGAACTTTAATAGATACAAAAAAATTGCAATGTTATATCTATATTTTTAAGTTTTTTACGACATCACGGCGTAACGCTTAAGAGTTATTTAATGGAATTTACTTCAAAACATAGAAAATTATCATATCAAAGTTTACTCAAAGTAGTTTTAAATTTAATTCATTTATTTTGTTAAAAAAGGAGTAAATTCGTTTTGGCACATAGGTACGTCGTTTTATTCCGAGCGCACGCACATTACAGGGTGAAATTGAAAACATGCGACAAATCGAAATGGGAGATTGTACTCATCATTATGAACAACTTTTACTATGGGACCAACCCTGAAATCGCGAAAAAAAAAAAAACATCTGTTCCCTACATTTTGACGAGTTATGCGAACATAAATGTAGGAAACAGCAGATTTTTTTTTCGCGATTTCTGGTTTGGTCCCATAGTAAAAGTTGTTCATAATGATGAGTACAATCTCCCATTTCGATTTGTCGCATGTTTTCAATTTCAACCTGTATAGCCATCTCTCTTCTTTTGCGTTTCAAAAGTAATTGCATCACTTTCGCTTGCTTAGTAGGTTTTCGAGGATTTTAGATTTTCGAGGTAGCGCCGCCACTAGTTAAAATTTTTTCCATACAAATTTCGGGAGAGTATTACTCCACTGTTTGACATTATGCATCTAAAGTTAAACATGATGTCGTTTTGACTTATTATTAATTGTGTCTGTACGGAAACAGAATATTAAAATAAAAAGCCATTAAAAAGTTATGAGCCAACAAAGATTCGTTTTTCTTGCTATTTTTAACGTAACTTTGGGTGTAAATAAGTAATAAAAGACTTGTAAAATCTTCAAAACCAAAACAGTACCGACAAAGCTCAGTTATCGAAGAGTTCAATAAAATTTATTTATAATTGATTTATGCAGTGTTTTTTTCATAAAAAACGATTTTCCAAAGCACTTTTCGAATTTTTTTACACGCCTGTCAGTTCAGAACGGTGTTTCTGTGCGTGAGAACTAGACGTTGCGTATGTAGACTAGCGTCTAACTGCTCATCACTGATACTAGCTTTGTCAGACACGAAGCTAGGTGAGACAGCGTGCTTTTTAGCCATGACCACCAGTGAGTTCGAGCGCGCGACTGGTTTACTCTTCTTAAGAGGGTTCTTTCTAAGATAAAACTCTTGCTGAGATTATAAACCCCAGAGGTTTATACATAGCTTGAAGTTCAATAAAACTTATTTACAACGATACATATGTACCGACGACGTTTAGGATGTAATAAGCCCACCGATGCGGTACGAAACGAGCGTCGGCGATAAAAATGCGATGGAAATTGGGTTTGTAAATTTGCAATTCACAATATCGTATATTATGTGCGGCTATGTTCACCAAGATGACGGTTGACACCGTTGTAGGCGGGTGTAGTCAGTGGAAGCAATATACGGAACACACGACATGTTGTTGTAAACTGATTATTAAGCCGTCGTAACACGAATTGAATTTGTGATAAGGGTTTAATTTGAATATTATTTTATTAAGTTGGTAAGTTTGTTTAGTGTGTTATCGGGGAGGAGAGGATTATAATAACTATCTGTTCATTCAATAATAATTAATTTTGAGATGTCGTTGTCGTATTAAACATTTAAACCTAGTGATGGCCAAGTGGTAACGGCCGCGACTTACGAGTTGTCGGTTGTGGGTTCGAAACCAGACACGCGCTATAAATTTTGTGTTCATCACCACTGCTCTTAAAACGGTGAAGGAAAACATCGTGAGGAAACCGGCATGTCCTAGAGCCAAAAAAAAAAAGACATCTACGAACCCGCACCGGGTCCGCGTGGTGGATTACGGCACACTACCTCTCACCGAGAGGAGGCCTCTGCCCCAGCAGTGGGAACATTATAGGCTTATTTTGCATTTTAAGTAGCTTACTATATGAGAGAAAATAATAATAATGACTTCTACACCTCGACAACTACCCCTCTACCAGGTACTGATTTAAGTCTTTTTCTTTACTTTATGCAAAACATAACATGAACTTTATGAAGTACTTGTATACGTGAACTACGAACATTCATACTAGTTTTCATTAAACTATGGTGTCTATTGTAGAATGTACAGTCAGCAAAAGAGATAAGTATGCAGGATCGTCTAATATACACACATCAAAAGTGTCTAGGGATCAACATATATTTTTGCAATAACTTTTCTTCTGATTGATATTAATTAAAATTTTCTTTAAGGATTCATCAAATAAAGTGTTTTCGTTTGTCACAGTAACGATAAGCCAAGTCACCTTTGCATTAATAAAGAAATTTGCCATTTTCCTAATAAAGGGATTTTTTACATTTGAACCACTAACACAAAAGTTCGAAAAAAAGACTGAAATAACAGTTTTCTTTAAAATTTTATTGGGTAACTTAAACAATTAATAATCCGTGTTTCTACCGCGAACACTAACAACACAAGAACATCGGTTTGGCATACTCAAAATGAGTTCATCCAAATCACGCTGTGGAATGGCCGCCCATGTTCGTTGCAACAACAAAAAAAGGTCTTCTTGCGACTGGATACCCTCCATATTCGGCAGAGCTCTTCTCTGTAGCATATCCCATGCATGCTCAATCGGGTTCAAGCCTGGCGACTGAGCAGGCCAGGGCAGGACATTGATGTTAGCTGCGGCGAGAGTCTGTCTTACAACTCTTGCGGTGTGCGGTCGTGCATTATCATGCATTAACTGAAATAAGGGACCGATTTGCACTTGTAGAGGAACGATGACGTCTGATACAATCGTCTCAGCATAAATTTGAGCGTTGAGGTTGCCTCTGATCCAAATCAACTCAGTTCTTCCGCCGATCCAAATACCCGCCCATACCATGATGGTTCCACCACTTTAAGGATGGACTTCCTGGCAGGATTTTAATCGCTGTTGGCGTCCAGGGGTTCTTCAGTGTCGTATACGTCTTGTATCCGGTCTCATACCAAAACGAGACTCATCAGAAAAGCACACGAAACGCCATTGTTCTTCTGCCCAATTTCTGTGTTCAAGAGCCCATTGATATCGAATCCTACGATTGTGCATTGCTATAGGTGGTACCCGTAGCGGTCTTCGGGAATGAAGGTTCACTTCATGCAAGCGGTTTCTGACTGTTTGGTCGCTAATTAAGTTCCCTGAAGAGTGATGAAGCCTCACGGCTAACATCATGGCGGTTATTGTTGGAGCTCTTCGAGTTAAGATTTGAATGTATCGGTCTTGTCTCCGTGTGGTGCAGCGATACCGTCCTCCATGGCGCTCAGCCACGGTACCAGTGCTTCGGTAACGTGTCCAAAGTCGACTGATAACACTCTGACTTGTATTCAGAGCTAAAGCCACAGTACGTTGCCGGGAACCAGCTTCTATCATTCCCACGGCTCTGAGCATTTCTTCCCTGCTTAAATGACGTCGCCGCTCCATAATAACGTTGGTTTTAATCAGTAGTAGGGAAACAGTAGCACTAATAATGTCTTCAATGCGTTGTATGTTTTTATAGGGAAAATATTGACAGCTGATTTTCATCTTTTACTCGAATTTGATTCACAGTTCCTGATTCAAATTATGAAATGCACCAAAAAGGATCCATATAAATTTATAAAATCATAAATTTATTACAAAGCCACATCTCAATCTCAAGAAATCCGCATAAAAATGCTTGATCCCTAGACACTTTTGATGTGTGTAGTTAAAATTTAGTAAGAAACCGATGGATGTTGTCGACTGAAATTTAATTTGATAAATATGCCGTTTGTTTTCTATTAATAAAAGCAAAGGCTAAGCAGATTGATTGATTGATTGATTGATTGGACGTGTGTGTTATGGAAGTGGACGTTTACGATAATATCGTGACGTTAGAAATTATAATAATGCACATTGGTTATATAAAGGATATTTGATCCCAGTAAAAAGTGTAGTTAATTAAATGGCTTTCATAGTTAGTTGTTGTACCTGTACATATACAGTTTCAAATTAGTTTAGCTAGCGAAACTATGCAGACGTGATGGGTATCGATATTTAAACACGATAAAATAAAAATTAAAAGATTTGATGCTTTTTTTGGGGGTCAACGACCGATGGTATTGTTGTTCCTACTTCAAGAATGAGTTGAGAAAATCAGTTTTCTTTCGTTTTTTCGTGTTTAGACGATACAAATCACGTGTGCGGATTTTTGCTAGCTAATTTATTTTGACCATGTAGTTAAGGAGACGAACCTACCACTTTTTGTTCCCAGACTTTCAGTTATATAATTTTTATCAAATGCCACTGTAACTTTTGCTTCATTGCGGACTGTTTCTAGATAATGCAGAATATTAGAACATGTTAACGTGTCATTACGGTCACGTTTTTATTTCTGTACAAATATAACACTTTTGTTTTTTGCAAGCAAGGCGTAGTTACAAAAATATACGCCGCAGTATCGGCTGTTCCCACGCATGCAGTAGGAAATTTGTCAAGGTTTCCCCAACAACCTATATGTTCTGTTAGCATTGCAGTGTTCTATGCCACCATTTTGTACCAAATATTGTTCCGAGAAATCCATACTAATGTTTGTCAAGAATTAATATATTTCTATTGTATGTAAAACATGTATAATGTAAACAAATCATTACATTTGCTCGTATATGTTTTTGTTTTCCTTATTTATTTACCCTTCAGTCATGTCTGTGCTTATTCGAGCAATTTGTTATTATTGGATAGGTACCTACTTATTTTTTCTTTGAAATCATAATCGTCTACGATTTCTGATTATTGTTGGCAACATTTTCTGTGGTATCATAAAAACGTCATTTTATCTGGCGATCAAGAAAAAGCTGCAAAAAACTGACACCGTTTTTCCAGTCACAATGACTATTTCATTGTCTTCACATGTCTTCTAAGTATTTTAGTGGCAATCTAAAAAGTGATTCTTCGACACTCAGTTAAATTACATTCTGGCTCTGGAATGGGGATTATCTCGCCACGACAAAGTCCGAAGGTTATTTTAAAGTCGAAAGAAAGATAGGAAGATACGACTGCTTCCACCACGGTGTGAAATACTGACCATAAGATATTGTTTCAGCAATGAAGGCTGCTATCTTGATCCAACAGTGGTACCGGCGCTACTTGGCTCGTATGGAAGTGCGCCGGCGCTACACCTGGACGATATTTCAGAACATCGAATACGCTGGAGAACAGGACCAAGTAAAGGTAAGCAACTTATGAATTTAATTTTGTATTCAGGGCGATGTGAAATCCCTTCTGAGATACAAATAGATTACTTATCCCTTCCTAAGAGGGTTCTCACTGTTATGATTATTTGATTCTACATAATGTTATACTTCTGTGAATAAAATATGTCGAAATTGCTCATACATTCTTACTCCCAAAAAGTGGTTTATGATCCTGGGGTTTTGTCGAAGATTGTTTGAACTCTAGATAGTATAACCATAACCCGTAGGCCTGATTTTTCAATAGTCAGATATTTTTTATCCGAGTAATAAATATTGCGGTTTGTCAGCTTTTGTTTATTTATTTAAGGTGATAAGGTGATAATTATGTTGAAAAAAAATTGGTTTTTCTATTTCGTGTAACTTGTTAAGTATGTGGAATAGGGATTTAACATTTTGGTATATGTTATTTGTCTCTTTGGTCTAGTATCATGTAAAAGGAATACACGATTCAATGAATTTTTCTAGATAAAAAAATAATTGCAAAACTGCGCCCTAATTGCGTAACACACTTTCTTTCACAATCTGAATCATTTTAAAGGACATTGCTAATCTATTGCAGGCATATGTTCGAAAAATTTGTTGGCTCAAAAACGGGATTAAGTACGCAATGCTGAACCGCCAAAATGAAAACCATTGCTACTGCTAGTGTGTTACGCAATAATTTTTTTTTTTTTTAATTAACCACCTTGTGAAAAGTATTAAAGTGTTGCTTTACCTTTTACTCCATTTGGAAATATACCACTTTGCACCGTCACTGACAATGTTTTTAATTAAATAAACTATCTCCCTACAGCAAGACGAAACATGGCTAAATGTGATAATGTACGACACGTTCCTGCTGTTCGTAACAGCCGTAGCGGGTACAACGTAATTACTAATCTAGGTAGGTAACACCGGTATTTCAGGAGCAGACACCCGAATACCTACTTCATTTTCTAAAAAAGCTAGAACCATTTTGAACAACTGAATTACAGCGTGTCTTAAATTGCTCTCACTACAGACTGTTTAAGATAAATGTCAAAAGTTAGAAAATTACAAACAATATCGGAAAGCTCCGCTTAGAGCCGTTCGTTATCCATGATTTATAATTAAATAGATAAAGGAATAAATTACACTTTGAGGCGATTAACGTTGCCGTTTAATTTAAATTTATCGTTGAGGGTCGTCCAACTTTCCAAAATGTTAATTGTGAAAATGTTGCCCTTAAATTCCTATTTTTCTCTTTTAACTTTGTTTGGATTATGTTCAGTTTAAGGTTATTAAAATGCACGATACTCGATCATATTAGCTTCACATAAATTTATCGTCGATGTCATATTAAATTAAGTCTGAGACGAACGAAGCAATCTTGCCCGAGGCAAAGAGGCGTCGGATCCATTGACTCAATGTGCTCACTGAACATTTCAGTGCGATCATTCGGTTTCAGTGAATAAAGCCACGCACGGACAAACCACATTACCATATTGTTATATTTTGTTGGTTTCCTTTTTATTTTTCTTTTTTTCACTATTGGTTTGTGGAGGAGTGTGAGCAATTACACAGAAAATTTGGCGCCTTTATGAGCTGCATGGAGTAGCTGGCAAAACGCGGAACCCTTATTATATTGAGAACAATTTTAAGCTGCATTTGGAAATTGAATAAAGTACTGGCGCGGCGGGAGCGGGAATGTAATCAGTTAAAGGACGGGTTAAATGCTTAACCTGATTAAGCCTGACGTCGTCGTTTCATAACCTCAATTTTCAATATACCTATATGATGTAATTATTTAAATTTTATGGGTGCTCTAGGTAACGATAGAATTATCTCATTGGGGTTAATAGTCTCCTGAGTGAAGGTTTTGTATATGACTAGTAGTACGGCTGAGTGCACAGCCGGTGCAGCGGCGGCGCCCACATGATTATGAAGTATTCACGCGAATGCACAATAACGTACGCATGTACGCATGGCCATTGATGATTGAATAAACTGGCTAGCCGTTCAAATAGGGTAACATTTTAAAAGACCTAACATTTTTTTTGTGTTATCAAAATATTTAATCCGAATCACGTCAATAGTTTAATATATCTATTGCCTATTCGAAATCAAAACATTATATTTTTGCTTGCTCCTATTCATCAAAAAGCAAAAAGGTAGGACAAACCAAAATTTTTGTAGATTGCAAAAAAGTTTGGTTTATCAAAAACGAGAAAGTAATAATATTCCAGTAATTTGGTAGTTTTACGTGGAAAGTTATCCGGGAATTTTGAAAATTGGTGATTTTATTGAAAAAAAAAATACCAATATTGTATCTTATCATAACAGGGATAGTGAAGCGAAGAAGAATGCGCTTATTTTTGCAATAGTGCATTACATGTGGATTAGGCCTACTGGGGATACCACAAAATAACCCCTTTTGGAACACCAAACGACTGTACTATAATGTCTATATTCTCATCCGGCTTTGACTTTTCAGCACTTTTATACAAAAACCATTTTTTTCTGGCTATACTGAAGCTCAGTTTAATGACGTACGACCTGCAGTTCATTACCGATGTGATTAACGACGGCGTGTTTTAACGACTGCACTAAAGTCGTGACTTGATGTCTATGGGTGAAGCTAGGCATTAAAGTAAATGACACAGCACCTTGCAGGTCATGTCGCAGCTCGCTTGCGGTTGTGGCGTCACGTTTAGTGCATTTGTGAATGCACCTTATACGTGGCGTCGCCTGTATTGTTTAAGATAAGTTAGTCAGGAACGCACCTCTGTTAAGTGGCAACACGAACCTACGATCCGGGGCGCTAACCATAGCGTTCCTTATGGAGCGAGAGTCCCTTGCTTGCCGACCGTCACGGGATACGGACTGGATCGGTTCATTTTGTCCCTACTAGTTTTAATTAGTTATATTATGTGCTAAATAGTGTATATTAACTGTGAACTATAAATACGTGTGGCAATTACAATACTTAAACGCAAGTTGGAGTTTCACTTCCGCTCTTCGACCAAAACCTCACCTCCAATACACGTAAGAGGAGACAGGTAGAACACCTTCCACCTATGTCTCCAAAGTGGTGACCCCGACGTGATCTGCGATTGCGTCAACCTGAGGTGAACAGCAGCGAGCTACGAGTTGAACTTGTACCGCGTCTGAGCTGGACACAAACAAAGAAGAGGAAACCGACCACGCCCTGGACACTCTGCTGCAGACAACTCATCGGAACCTGCGGACTGCGAGGCTTCGGCTCATCTTAGCTCATCATCGCCCAGTTCCCGCTTATCAGTGCTTATTGTTCCAAAAATCGTTTTTAAGTTTAAAAGTGCTGCAAACATTCAGTGTTCAAATTAAAGCAGAGAGTTTTTTGTGAGTGCGCATTCTATTTTTAGATATTTCAAATTCAAGTGGTCACTCAGGTATCTGTAACCCAACCCAAACCAATTCGAGTCGGGCGCGTTGCACGCCCTCTGTCGCTATCCAGCGACAAGATTTGACACTTGAACGATAGCTGTCACTACTGACAAATGTCAACTGTCAGCTGTCAACTGTCATCAACGTTCCAGTTCACGCAAGTACTGCTCATGTTTATATCTTGAACACTTCTCGTGTTAGTCTAAGTAACGTTTACACTTTTATTAACCTATTTAGTCTATACTTTGATATATTTTTCTATTCTATTTTTATAAAAAAAAAAAAATATAAAAAAAAATTACACATTATTTTTTTTATCGGTATTGCGTGGTTTTATAAGCTTACATTAAGATTTGTATGTGATTATTTTTATGTTGTGTTTCCGCTGCCCACCCACGGTTAAGGCTTATTAAAACTGCTGCACAGTTTGGTCTGGTGTTATTGCGTATTGGTTAATTTCTCAAAAGGTGGCTGACGAACTTCAGGCACGTTTAGCAGCGCTTGAAGCTGAAAACGTGGCTCTACGCGCTCTGCAAGAACAACCTAAATATCATTTCGCCACTGCTGCGGCAGTTTCTGTCAAGCTGCCACCCTTGTGGACTGATAGGATAGCGGTATGGTTTGCTCAAGCTGAAGCACAATTTCTTCTGGCTGGCATTTCAGCGGATGCCACAAAATTTAGTAATATTCTCAGCCAAATCGACCACAAAACAGCCGGTGAAATCGAGGATATTATCACCAACCCACCTTCTGAAGGCAAGTACCAGAAATTGAAGGAAACACTACTAAATCGCTTTTCAATATCCGAAGAACAGCGAGTTAAACGGCTGCTTAGCGACGAAGAACTTGGAGACAGAAAACCGTCACTATTTCTCCGTCACCTACGATCACTCGCAGGTAATACACTAACTGACGACAACATCTTGCGTCAGCTATGGCTTCGTCGCATGCCTCAGCATGTGCAAGGCATCCTTGCGGCCCAGGCTGATCTCGGCCTTGACAAGATAGCGGAAATCGCCGACAAAATTGTTGAAGCTCAGCCAGGTCCTGCAAACATATACGCAACAGCAGCCACACTTTCGTCCGTCCAAATTGTGGAACGAATTGAAGAGCTGAGCCGAAAACTAGAAGAATTAACATCCCGGCGATCCTATTCTCGTAACAACTCCAGATCACGGAGCACGAGTACACGCAGAACCAATGATGGCATGGCTGCTAAATACTGCTGGTACCATAAGAAGTACGGCCCCAAGGCTAAAATGTGCATTTCCCCGTGTATCTGGAAGTCGGAAAACCCAGCAAGCAGTCAGTAGTGGCGGCAACTGATTGCGACAGCTCAGAACCTCTCAGCCGCCGTCTTTTCATAACCGATCAGGATACCAAACGTCAATTTTTGATAGACACCGGATCAGACCTATGCTGCTATCCTCATCGCTGGCTTACAGATCGAAGGAAGTCCTCCGACTATGAACTCAGTGCCGCTAATGGTAGCAGAATTAAAACATACGGCACGGTAACCTTGACGCTCAACTTCCGACTCCGTCGCCAATTCGTCTGGAATTTCATCGTTGCGGATGTCAACAGCGCCATCATTGGTGCGGATTTTCTGGCATACTACCATTTGTTACCAGACTGCCGTACCAAGCGTTTGATTGACGGCATTACGAGCCTATCAACCGTTGGCTCCACCGCTACCTCAAACCAACCGAGTGTCAAGGCCATCGCCCCGGCGAATTCTGCTTCTGCACAAGTGCTCGCAGAGTTCCCAGAAATCACTCGTCCTCCTGGCTTACCCAGAATAATCAAACATGACACAGTGCATTTCATCAAAACAACCGATGGGCCACCCATTTCTTGCCGTCCTCGCCGTCTGGCACTCCAAAAATTGTCATCTGCCAAAAAGGAGTTCGAGGACATGGTTAATTCTGGCATAGCACGACCTTCCAAAAGCGCCTGGTCGTCTCCATTGCACATGGCCTTGAAAAAGGACCAAACTTGGCGCCCCTGTGGCGATTACCGCGCACTTAACGCCCGAACTGTACCGGATAGATACCCCGTCCGGCACATCAACGATTTTACTCACAACCTTACCGGCTCTAAAATTTTTAGCACTATCGACCTTGTGAAAGCATATCATCAAATTCCTGTAAATAAAGAGGATGTCCCAAAGACAGCTGTCTTTGGGACGTTACTCCGTTTGGCCTCTTCGAATTTCCTTTCATGACCTTTGGTCTCCGCAATGCTGGTCAAACATTCCAGCGGTTCATCGACGAAGTCACACGGGGTCTCGATTTCTGCTTCCCGTACGTAGATGACATCCTCGTCCATTCAACTGATGAGGCTTCTCACTGCGAACATCTGCGTGTTCTCTTCGGACGCCTGCGAGACTATGGAGTAGTAATTAACCCCTCCAAATGCATTCTTGGCGCACGAGAAGTGACATTTTTAGGCTACCATATCAGTCCCGAGGGAACCCGTCCTCCTCAAGATCGTGTCCAAAGCATTCTAGACTTTCCCCCTCCTAAGACAGTCCAAGGTGTGCGTCGTTTTCTCGGCATGTTGAATTATTATCGCCGATTCATGCCCCGCGCTGCACTGTTCCAGGCTCCACTTATAAAATCTGTGGTTGAAACCAAAAGCAAGGGTGCCAAACCATTTATATGGTCACCTTTACTTTTAGATCAATTTCAAGCCTGCAAGGAGAGCCTAGCTAATGCCACTCTTCTGCAATATCCGGTCAACGGCGCGCCTCTCGGACTGTTTAACGACGCATCCAACGTCCACATTGGGTCCTGTCTTCAACAACGTGTTAATGGCAAGTGGGTCCCTCTTGCCTTTTTTAGCAAGAAACTGACGGACCAGCAAACGCAGTGGCCGGCTTATTATCGCGAGTTACTGGCGGTGTACGAAAGTGTTCAACATTTCCGCCACATTCTCGAGGTCCAACACGTGACCATTTTCACGGACCATAAGCCGCTTCTCTACGCTTTTGTACAGCGCCGTGAAAAACTCCCCCCTGCTCAGTTGAACCAACTGTCCTTTATCAGTCAGTTTACGACTGACATAAAATACATCAAGGGAGAGGATAACGTCGTCGCCGACGCTATGTCACGTATCGACGCTATTGCATTTGACCAGGACTACACAGCCCTCGCTGAATCACAGAAGTCAGACTCAGAGTTATCTTTCCTGCGTACTCAAGGGTCAAGCCTGCAATTGACCGATGTCTATATTCCAGAAACTAAGATCTCTGTCACTTGTGACGTGTCCACCGGCAAGCCTCGTCCCTATCTTACCCCTTCCTTCCGAAGAGAAGCTTTTAACGAGGTTCACAACCTTAGTCATCCCGGTGCACGAGCTAGCACCCGCTTAGTGACCGAACGGTATGTTTGGCCTTCTGTCAACAAGGATTGCAAGGAGTGGGCACGAAATTGCGAGGCGTGCCAACGCGCAAAAGTATCGCGTCATAATTTTTCACCTATCGGTAATTTCCAACTACCATCTGGTCGCTTCAAACACGTCCATATTGACATCATCGGTCCTCTGCCGATTTGCAGCGACTACCGATATTGTTTGACAGCGATTGATAGAATTACTAGATGGCCTGAGGTCTGGCCAATGCGGACTATCACTGCGGAGGAGGTAGCAGAAACCTTTACTCGAGAATGGGTTGCCCGTTTCGGTGTACCGTCAGTCATTACGACAGACCAAGGCACTCAGTTTGAGTCTGATCTGTTTCGCCGATTGACCACACATTTCGCCACTAAGCGAATTAGAACAACGGCATACCATCCCTGCGCCAATGGCATGATTGAGCGTGTTCATCGCCAACTCAAGGCTGCTCTGATGTGCCACCAAGATTCTTGGGTACGTGCACTGCCTTTCGTCCTTCTTGGCATGCGATCCGCTTTCAAAGAAGACCTGAAAGCTACAGCTGCTGAATTGCTTTACGGAGAAACACTTCGATTGCCCGGCGAAATGATTGTCCCAGTTTCTGAAACTGACACTACGAACAACCCTGCAGATCTAGTCGTACAACTTCGACGTAAAATGTCGACTGTACGACCAATCCCTGCATCTCGTCACACTCAACCATCATCTTTCATCTTCAAAGATCTTTCGTCAGCAACTCACGTTTTTCTTCGTGACGATACAGTCAGACGCCCCTTACAACCACCATATATAGGTCCATACCAAGTCATTGATCGCGCCAGGGATGGCAAAACAATGACTTTGGTCATCAAGGGTAAAAACGTCGCTGTAAGCATTGATCGCGTCAAGCCGGCTTACATGGAACACACTAAACCTACAGTCCTTGAACCTCCGACAAAAACATTAAAACCCACTGACACATCCACATCAAAACCAAAACAGCCAGATTCATCTATAAACGCAGACACCAATCCAACAACCACTACAAAACTGCCATATACCACTCGGTCTGGCAGACGAGTAAAATTCAAGGATTTCTCCGATTTCTGTTAAATCGGTTCATCCTTCTCCGTGGGGGGGTGGTGTGGCGTCACGTTTAGTGCATTTGTGAATGCACCTTATACGTGGCGTCGCCTGTATTGTTTAAGATAAGTTAGTCAGGAACGCACCTCTGTTAAGTGGCAACACGAACCTACGATCCGGGGCGCTAACCATAGCGTTCCTTATGGAGCGAGAGTCCCTTGCTTGCCGACCGTCACGGGATACGGACTGGATCGGTTCATTTTGTCCCTACTAGTTTTAATTAGTTATATTATGTGCTAAATAGTGTATATTAACTGTGAACTATAAATACGTGTGGCAATTACAATACTTAAACGCAAGTTGGAGTTTCACTTCCGCTCTTCGACCAAAACCTCACCTCCAATACACGTAAGAGGAGACAGGTAGAACACCTTCCACCTATGTCTCCAAACGGTCTTACGTAAGTAATGGGTACACTTAGGAACCTAGATTTAGCCGTAAAAGCGTTTAATTTACTTTGTATGTCTGTCTGCAGTGCGACCGCTTTCCGGGCTTCTCGTGGAAATTGTTTAAATTTTGTTTGCTTTAGAATTTAGTGTACCTATATTCACTTCGTAAGTACCTAAGCTTTCGAATTTAATTCATTAAATTGGGATGTGGCCGCAATTTCAAATACAAAAGGGAAACCCTTGCGGTGTAGGGTAGTTTGTGGACAAAACCCATCATATTTCTAAATATGTGGGTGGGTAGTACCAGCCCACATTGTATTGAATTTAATTAATGCTGTAAATTACAGAGTTCTCCGAAATATATAGGCTCGTAATAATGGCAATGAAAAGGCAAACTTTAATAATACATATTACCTACACATTGATACAACAAGCATACAATTATGAAAAAAAAGCTTATACGTAAACCGGTGTACACACGAACAACACGCATCAACGACAGAGGCAACTGCAACCGTCGACGGCTGCCGTTGACAACATGCCGTTCGTGTATTCATGTCCCACATGTGCGTAATAGCAATATTGTAATATCCACCGGTGTATGTACACTTACGCATTCCATTGACATTTGATTAAGTAGGCTGAATTTTCAGGGTTACGTATATTTTATGTAATTTAATTGTGTTAAAACACTTTCTATTTTAATGTTTTTAATTCCCGGGTTGTCCGTTTAGAATGCTTTTAATTTATTACATGTAACGCTATATGTCTGGCATGGGTGTAACGTGTAACGCATTTACTTGATACATTTTGTTACAGCTATACAACTTCTTCAACGCCTTACTGAGTCATATGAAGGACACCAGTGGGCGTCCCTCCTCCGAGCGAACCTCGAGGACTGCTTCCGTTTGTAAGTCACTTCACCTTGGCATTTTCACGAGCAGAGTAGATTGTATCTTAATGATGACTCGCGAGTACTTGCCACCCGCTTTCCAGGGGTTGGGAGTGCGTTACGGTAATCACGATGCTTACATAAACACGCTACGTAAATAACATTAGGTAAGTTTATTTTGAGTTGTATATCAACAGCTGAGGTTTCACCATTTGGGCTAATGAAGACACTTGAGCCGTGAGTTTCTGTGGATCGCAGATATGACAAACAGAGTTATAAACTGTGAGTGACACAGATATCGCATAAGCGCTAGTTTCTCGACTTTTTGAACGTCTGAAAGTTTTTTGCTGACCAACTTTCTAACTGTACGATGTTTTGTTGTTCAAAGTCTGTTCTTATTTCTATTGTTTAGAACTTAACACGTTAGCAGAAAACAAACGATTTTGAGATAATTATCTGTAATTACGTTCGATTGTTTTACGAAACACGTTATTAACTCAAAATTCTGAAGAAAATATTAAAGTATCGCCATAAAGGCATTAAAAGTCAATTAGCTAAAAGAAAACTCATCTAAAATCACTCACATGGTCTGCAGTTAGTTTTTAAACACATATTTGTTCCGTGTCGAGGTAATTTCATTAGGCGGAACATGCAGCGCGTCCGTTTTCCCGATCCGTTCATTCTTTACGTACCCGTCTTGTTTTTCCTTGTTCAAGTGTTGCGAGCACGCAATGTTGCGGTATCTTCACACATGTCATGAGCTACATCATTCAGCTAACTACAGTGACCTCTGCTACCGATGCAAAACAAAACAAGATCTTGGCTATTCTCGGAGTGCTCTGACAGCAAATCTCTGTGATCTCGTGATTAATTTATTGGTTAAGTCGAAACTATTCTCCGCAATATTCATCTGATTTAAAATTTAGATTAGCAAATTGAAAACTTTCAGCAAATACTGGATGCTTTTACGTCTGTAATAGTGTGCTATTGATTTATGTGCATGCTAGAATACAGTAAAAATAGTTCTCGTAAAGGCAATCCACCTGTCGTCCTACAAATGCAGACGAATTGCGGTGTTTTTCCGCGAGCTGACTCGAAATGTGAAGCTCGCTCACGTATTGTGTGCACGAAAGCACTTGCACCAACGCATTAATTGTGCTTGCAATGTAAGCAATCTTCAACTGCGAATCTGAAGCTAATATGTGTATTAGAATGCATTCCGTACAATGCAAAGACTGCTTTTTTATTAAAACCATGCACAAATACGCAAACGACAAATACTCTGTATGTTTATTCTCGTTCCATAGTTCCAGCCACCTGCATATATAGCTTTCATGTTTAGCCAAATGAGAAATACCAATTTCTAGGGTGATGCCCCCGGCTACACAGTTATACATTGTTAAAAATAACACAGTCACTGTAGTATATGGAGCACTGTTATTAAGTGAATGCTTTCGCAAAATTAAAGTTGCAATATTTAATAATTTTGTAAGACAGCTCAATGAGCGGCTTACGAAAATAAAATAATATCTAAGATGGGTGTTTGTATTACAATAAGAAGCTATGAGGCTAAAATTATTTTGTTAAAGAAAATTCTTCATCTTATTTTGTAGTGGAGCAAGTATTTTCTGAGGAGTCGGACGAGGGAGGGGGCATTGACGAGACTGCTCCCCCAAAGCCTTCTCGCGGCCCCGACATCGAATTCCCGCTGCAAAGGAAAGATATCGACCTACTGATTGAGGCATTTAGGAAGAAGAAGGTAATGTCAGATACGTGATACTTACATTTTTATTCATCCAAACTTACTACCTAGCAGTATTATGACACTATGAAACATAAGACAGAATAAAGAGATTATTTCTCTTTACGAGGTAAACGGTAATGATTACCCCATTTGTGAAGACTGAAGACCCCATCCATCATTGTCAAGGACACTGCTACTGCCAGTTTAAGGAAAAGCCAGAACATCAAACTAAATTTCGGGTCGGATCTCAGTACGAAACGATCCATGATGTTATCGGTATATAGGTGGGCGAATACGGCTGTGCTAGAATAATCCCTCGCTACCCTTTTACGACAGATATAAGTAGAGATGGGTTGATTGGACTGATCTGGCTGATCCCATTCGTACACAAAAAGTACAGTAGAATAAAATAGGTACTGCAATTACGAGTGTTCCTGAACAACTTATTTCTGATCAGTTTTCTGATATTGGGGCGTTCGCTAGTTAGTGTATTTATTTACCTTTGTGTATTTATTTCGATAACACTTGTCTTATAAAAACTGAGGAAGTATTTTGCTGTTGAAAATACTTCATGATATAATTATATTGAAAGGAACTGTCAATTTACTGAAGTTTCTTATTTTCGTTTTTACGACGTCCATGAGACGCCAGTCAAAATATTTCAAGGAATTTCGTGCTTTTTGACACATTCCGTAGTTACGTTAGACAAACTCCTGATACGGAATATTGCGTGTAGGTAGTTTTCCTCAATTGTTATACTGCTTCACCATCTAAAAACCAATTTATTTTTGTAGCATCGCCTTCATCCGAAACACGTCGGGCAGATATTAAAAGAGGCCACTCAAGTGCTGAAGAGAATGCCTAATATCCACGTGGCGACCACTTCTATCTCCAGCCAGATTACTGTGTGCGGTGACTTGCATGGGAAGCTGGACGACCTGCTGGTTATATTTCATAAGGTACCTATGACACACAATTTTTTAGCACTCCCAAATTAATTAACTCTGAATATGAAACAGTCTTTCTGTCATTACAATGAACCTAAAAGTGTCCAGGATGAAACCTAGCCCAGGTACCTACCAGGTACCGGGTGCGTTTTCCCGGCGGCGATTTTATTCGCGCACTGGATCTACAACGCGCTGTTTAGCGCCGAGAATTGAAAATCCAACAGTGTGTTTTTTTGGAATCTCTATGCTCGGTTCAACACCGAAAGTTGAAAATAAATACTCGTACAGTGCGCGTTAAAATGCCGCCGCGATATTTTTACGTCCGTGCAAACTGCGGCTTAAAGTTGAGTTTGGGTTGAGAATTTGGTCATTAGGTAGGTACTGATCTTTGACAGGTTAATTTTCTTGTTTCATGGCTACGATCTTGGTACTTTGTTGCTAAAATCAACATCAGAAACTTACAACGACTTGGGTAATCAAAAACTTCTACCACACGCCACATGAAGTATGTTCGTATAGTAATTTTGTTTTTAACATGGGTTTAGGAATGTAATAACTAAGTCCATATACACTTTTTGCTTAATGGCTGAAAAATATGTACCCTATTATTTTGGTACCAAGGGTTATTGTACTCTTGATAGTCAATACTTTGTAGCTAAACGACACAAAAGCCCATAAAGCTAGTAAATATTAACTATTCCATGAAAGACTTCCACGTACGATATCTACGAGTATCAATAGGAAATGTCCCGGTTTGTGTTGATAGATTGTCAACAAGAATGCTATGGATTCCAAATATTTCACTATTGACAATATTTGGTGGAACTGCCTTTTCGAATATTTGTTAATCGCGATGACCTATAAATATCTAAAGTCTTTCTTCTATCTAAGTATACATAACGGCTGGACAGATTTCTATGATCTTTGATTTGTTGGATTTGTCTCCCGCCCCGAATAACAGAATAACTATTTACACATGGGAATTTTTTTATAAAAAAAATTGTTTTTATTGAATCTGAGGCGGTACAAAGTTCGCTGGGTCAGCTAGTATATAAATAAATAATGTTTTTTTCCTCCATTAAGTTAAGAAAATAGTTCAGAGTTCCAAAAACAAGGAAATAGTAAAAATGTTATCTAAAATAAGTTTCAAATTAATTCAAAAACTTAATAACGGACAGTTTCGAGTATAACGAGGTCGTTAGAAAAAAAAAAAAACTAGAATAATGACCGGACCCTCGTTCTAGTTAAAATTTATATTTTTCCGCGAGCACAACTTAGAGTAATGATTTTAATAGAATGATGCATGTTGCATCTAGAACACCTGGTCTGGCGATGGGCTATAAATGCGGGTAATTAATTTAATTTTAAAATGCGGCGAAATTACGGAGAACCTTATGACCGGTTATATTCAACTTACTGAGGAACTAGAGTACATACAAGGTATTAGAGGATGGCCAGCCGATATGACACAATTAAAGGAAGGAATTATGAATCCACTCCCAATCAAACGGCGCGAACAACACCAGTGCGGTTTCAATTTAATAATACCCTGTAGAGTGAACATTTTTCTTGGTTTTATCGTTATTGAGGAACTGATTTAAGTAGTTGTGTTATTCATATAAAAAGTTCATTTAACTTAACGCTCGACATGCGAAGAGTTAAAGGTAAAACTGACAGTCTAAAATACCTATAGATAGGTACCTACTGTATCCAAAAACTCAATTATCTACCTACTCCTTTCTCAAGTTGCGCGGGAACATAAGCAGCTGACACGCAGTTTTTGCTCTTACTCCAGCCATGCGGCACCCTAATTGCGTAACCCACTATCAATCTCAATCTGAATAGATTTAATCCATTGCTTTGTGTGTACGAAAAATTTTAATAGGTACTCAACAACGTAAATAACGCAATGAATGTTGTTGAACTGATGAAGTGAAAGCCATTGCTACTGATGATAGTGTGTTACGCAATTAACCCGCGGGATCAGCAACAAAGTGTATTTTAAGTTTATAGATTACTACTATTTTATGTTGCATTGTAGGTTTTTTGCTCACGTTTGTGGAAAAATTGTACGTGGGGTGGCTACGTCACGTCGGATATTAGTAGGGTTTCCTTAGAGTTCTTTTTCGCGGATGGTCATTAGAGGTGTGACGTCAGGAGGGCGACAGGTCGGCTTGGGCCTCGGTAAACATGGTAGGGAGCGGCGCACGCGTCATCTAATTGGTGCCGCCGCCGCCCGCGCCGCCCGCCGCTGGTCGCTCCGCGGTTTGATTGATAGACCGCCTGTTACGCCGGACGACCTCGTTAATTTACTGTATTGTTTTCGTATTGTTATTTCCGTCTTACAAGAATATAATCTAATGGCGCACTTAACCCACGCGACTGGCTCGACCTAGTGTGGAGTCCACAAGTTAAAATATTAAAATTATGTTTCCCTTTTAAAAATAATTTTAGGAGTAGTTTATAGGTATCGTAAATAAAAATGCTGGTCCTGCTCCACAGGCACTTGGGCTCACTAGTTAAAATTTTAATATTTGGGAGAGATGCTTCCCTTTTTAATTTTTTTTTCTTTTTAGTGTTTCTTCTGACATTACGAACTTAATGTTTATTTTTATTTTATTCAATCAATTTATATTAAACTAGCTTCCGCCCGCGGCTTCGCCCGCGAGGTATGTTGATAAAAGCTATCCTATGTTCTTCCCCGGGATGCAATCGATCTCTCTGCCAAATTTTATCAAAATCCGTTCAGTAGTTTAGGCGTGAAAAGGTAACATACAGACAGACAGAGTTACTTTCGAATTTATAATATTAGTGTGGCGGGGCTCACAGGGCTCGGGCCGTGGGGTCCGAGTCACTCACTTTAATGTCTCGCTGATTTTGGCGCCTGTGTTGGATCATTCGGATCCCTACAAAATGGTTGAGCTGGATGGTGCTGAATGTTGGTCCACGCGTCATGTTCTTGAACGGGCGCCGTCGTCGGTTGAGACTGGTCATCTCTTAACTGACAAGGCTTATTTTTTAACCTTATTTTTTGAATTGTTTCTTCATTTGTGTTTTTTTTTTTACATTGTTCTCATATTATAGAAACAACAAGAATAATGTACCCAGGATTTTGTAATATCTTGATTTAAATGAGTCTCCTTGGAGTTTCTTGCCTGTTCTTCTCCATACAGATCTACGTTTTGGAATGGGCAACTAGATTCAACTTTCGGAATAACTAACCGACTATTTAATTTTGACAATTCAAAAGTGCCTGTAAATAGTTTAATTGAAATAAATGTTTTGAGTTTGAGATTTGTACTTTAGTTATAAGGGGAAAGTTGAGGGAAGCGGGAATATCAAACGAACTCCTGGAGATCCTTAAATACTGGTACACTAATCAGCTTAATTGTGTTCGATGGGGAGGGTCTCTGTCCGAAATGTACAGGTTGGAGTGCGGGGTGAGACAGGGTGGTTTGTCCTCGCCAAAGCTCTTCAATCTGTACATAAACGGGCTCATCGCTGGGCTCAGCAGTATGCGTGTCGGATGCTGGGTAGACAACGTTTGTGTAAACAACTTAAGTTATGCAGACGACATGGTACTGCTGGGCCCAACGGCCGGCTCGATCAGGGAGCTGTTACGCGTGTGTGAGCGATATGTCACGAGTCATGGGCTTGTCTACAATGTAAACAAAAGTGTGTACATGGTTTTTGAGGCCTCCGGTAGACGGATACATAGCGACCCAGTTGTAATGCTGAATGGGCTGCCACTCAGAAGAGTTGACAAATTTAAATACCTGGGACACTTTCTAATCGGAGACCTCAATGACGACGTAGATATAGATCGAGAGCGTAGGGCGCTAGCGGTCAGGGCCAACATGCTTATTCACAGGTTCGCCCGTTGTAGTGCTGGGGTAAAGATTACGCTGTTTAAAGCGTATTGCCAATCGTTCTACATGAGCGGGCTGTGGGTGAGGCATACTAAGAGATCGCTAGACGCCCTGCGTATTCAGTATAATAACTGCTTCAGGGTGCTGCTGGGACTGCCGCGCTTTTGTAGTGCGTCCGGTATGTTCGCATTTGCGCATACCGATGATTTTTATGCCATAATGCGCAAAAAAACAAATTCCATCTTTTCAAGAGCGCGGTCTAGTTCTAACGGCATCCTAAGTATGTTGATGCTGAAGTACGACGCACCCTGGTTGTCGCACGCTGTGGAGGTGCTGGTCAGAAGACCCCTCAGCTAGCCTTAAAATTTCATTTATTTTCTTGTTTTTGTTTTTTGTGGCCGTGTTTTGTTTACTAACAATAGTTTTAAGAACAATGTTACTAACAATTGGGCCTAGTTGCCATTAATAAACAAATATTTAATAATTTAATAAGGAAATGCCAGAACACTGTATACTTTAGTATACAGTGTTCTGGCATTTCCTTACCGAACCGTTTATTAACCTGTAGTTTACTACAGGTTAATAAACGGTTTATTTATTTAACTAAGTACTATTGAGAAATGTTTAGTGAGGATCAGCTTTTAGAATCTTACATTTATTGGGATCTTAATTATATTTATCTAAGGATTCCATCGATTTGATGGTATGTTTTAATAACCTTATTTCTAGAAAGACAACGTTTGTCGATTTTCAAAATCCAGTCGAAACTCAAAAAAGTATGATAAAACCTGCGAGAATATATTTTCGTATGAATCTTCATACAATATCCGTCGTACATACAAATGATTCGGGTCCAGTGGGAATGGAAAGGGCTGCCTAAATTGAGTTTATACAAACAGGCGGTTTGTAAAAACACGACGGTCGTATCATAACAACCGGTATTTGTCATAATCCTGGCTAATCGCGTCATAAAAAACAACTGACAAATGTGTTATGATTTAGGACCCTTTAATGTCAGAGGTAAACATTCTATCGTAGATGTTTCAAAGTCACGATAATCACCAATTAGGGCAAATGAAATCAGATGTCCTTATTTAACCGTGGCAAAATAAAATAGATAGGCTAAAGGATAATGATTATGTAACCGGCTACGTATCGATTAGCAGCTGACGTACCTACTTATTGCGTAAGCGACCTTCGAAGCGGCCACTGCTGCAGATGTAAGGATTCACAAAATATGTCAGCCTACTGCTCTCGATTCGTGATCAGTTATTCCAATTTTATTCTTTTACCGGCGGAACTTTATTAATATTTTCTCGTCTCGGTAAACTGGTTATTTGGCCGTATAATTTGATAGAGTTGTACGGATCGATAATTCAGGTGGTGGTTAAAATGTCAATTCCATAAATGAAAAAAAAAAACAAAAAATGCTAAGCGATTTTAAATTGTAGATGTTTTTCCACAAACATTTTAGCTATTTAATGTGAACCGTTGGATGTAAAAAATGCGTAGAGTATTAAAAATGTATCTTGACGATCGTTAAGTTTGTCCCTTTTGTGTGCAGGCTTTATGTGCTAAAGGTTTTGTGGTTGCCTCCCAAGAGAGTTTTTGAATGTGTTCTTTGTAATTACTGTCCTCAATAATTGAAATCTGATTATTTCTTGCTTGAAACTTGCAGAAGATAAATAGACTCTGACTTTGTTTTACGTTACAAAAAGTAACTCATTTATTCTGTAACAATATTGTAGCTGACTACAATGCTTATGAACTTGATTAATTGCACCTTAGAAATGATCTTGAATCTTAAAATGATAGGTATTTGAAATGACAGAATGTCTACGTGATAGGTAGTTGTCCTTTTGAGAATTAGGTATTTATAGAAGTGGTCGTTTTGCTAATTAGTCATGTATAGACTTATTAATTTTGAGAATTAGTCATTTATAGAATTAGCCATTTTGAGAATTAGTCCATTAGAGACTCAGTTGCCATTTTGAGAAGTGGGCATTCTGCGCCTAAATCGTGATATCATGTAGACTAAGCTTGTACGGCGACACGGAATGGGCGGAGTCATGGAACAGTCTATGTGTACAAGGGTACAATTCTCGTGTGTCAGCAATGTAGTTCATGTTCAGTGTTGACGCCGTCACTTCCAATGTCTCACTGCGTATAATCCCCATTTTACTTGATGCTTCAACAGAATGGGCTGCCGTCTCCCGAGAACCCATACATATTCAACGGAGACTTTGTGGATCGAGGCAAGAAAGGGTTGGAGGTGTTCCTCCTATTGCTGTCTTGCATGCTGGCCTTCCCAGGAGGAGTGTTTTTGAACCGCGGGAACCATGAAGATCTCATTATGAATTCTAGGTTAGTCACACGAACGCTATGAGCGTTCCTTTTTATTATGAATACAATTACGTGTTTTTTTAGGCCAGCTTTTCTCGCAATAGTGATACTTGATGATCATTCGTCTGATATGCAAAACTTTCACGATTTAAATGCAAATAAAAAGAGATATATGGGAAGATTCAAAAGGAACAGTTTGAGGAGTGGTTATGCTATGACCCGAAACGTTTTAGATTTATTAGAATTTAATTGCTTTCTATAGAACTCTGTCATGTTGGGATAGTTTTATTCACATACTTAGATACAAAATTATTTTGAAACTTTACATTGAGAGTCAATTCTTTGTATAATTCGCTAACTTGAATGAACTCCTACTTTTCAGCTTGTTATAAATGTTTCAATAAGACTTTGAAGCGCTTAATTAAATGACGACGTGTAAATTAATATTTGGTGGACCGATGACCTTGTGGAGACCGCAGGAATCCGCTGGATGCGGAATAGCACAGAACCGAAAGCCATTGTTTAATTTTAATGTTCACACATGAGCATGAATATTATGTATAAATGCTCCTTTTCACCCAAATCTTCGGGTTGGTAGTTGGCCTAAGCCTTAGTAGTTGGCAGTGGGCTGCCAGGCTTTGTAGTTGGCCTAAGCCTCAGAAATAGTTTTCCTACTACACTTGTTAAAGTAAATCTCACTTAATACACATGTTTTCTGTTTAGGTACGGTTTCATAAAAGAAGTCCAGCAAAAATATCGGGTAAGTAAAGCAAATAGTAGTCTGCAAACATATCCTACCTAAAACGATAAAAATATGAGTTTTTTTATATACGGCGATTGGGCACAAATCGGTGTTCGTAAATCCGAGAAAAGGGGAGCGGAACCGAAAACTATATTGGAGTATCGAATCCTTCTGGAATGGATGCTACTGAGCTCTGATTGACTGACAATGGAGACATTGAAAACTCTTAAATCTACACAATTTGTCAAGGATTGGGCATGTTCGACGTTACCATAAAAATAGGTACGAAATAACTCTTTGCTCAAAATGGTTTTCCGATTGTAGAGTAAATGGTACATAAGAAGCGATGATGTAATCGTCGTTAAAGGGGAAGTTAAATAATATTCACGCAAAATATATTGCGAAAAAACACTGTAAGCAAAATCTGAGCTTCTTTGCAACCTTGTATTTGTTCTCGAAATAAGGTTTTTACAGCATCCGCAGCACAAAGAGTGTCCTGATCATGTTTGTCGTAGAAATCATGCTTAGGAAGATTTATTCCCTTTGTGTCTGAAGTGTGCCGCCGTAGTTATCACCAGTCGCCTTTTATCCGAATACAAAGTTATTATAGTTACACTAGCGACTGAGCTCGGCTTTGTGTGTAGTTATTACATCATTTCCCCGAGGATTATAGCTGTGATTGTAGTTGCCATTGTAAGTAAAAGATTTTCAACACACACAAATGGATGCGTATACTTTATACGTAAGCTTAAATATACTATATCGTGTCAGTCTATACCTACTCAAAGTTGTCTTTTACTTATTCAAAGCTTTAACCAATTTATTAAAATGTCGAAAGCAGACATTTTATGAAAAGTTTTTTTTTTATACATATAAGGCTTCAAAGAACGTCCTTAGAATCTACTGTAGGTACTTATAGAGAAAACATTATGAAATATTTAGGATGCATTTTTTATACGCTCAGGGATGCTGAAAATATGAAATAGTTAGCGTGTCGTTGGAAAGCTTCGGAAAATGTAAAAAAGTTTAACAAACCGGGGAAAGCAATGCTAAAGCATTTTTTGAGCATACATTTTTGGCTGCTACTGTCTTTTTACCCGACTGCGCCAGAAGGAGGGTTATGTTTTTCGAGTGTATGTACCTATGTCTATTTCTTTGGCACGCTCTGTAGCCTAAAGGGCTTGATCGATTTCAGCTTGAGAGGTGCCTTGAGATTCGTCTTTATTGTGAGAGTGACAATGGGTATATCAAAATTAAAATGGCCGATTTTTGTCGCCATAATATGTTAAAAAAAAAATCTCTTATCCTATCGAGTGTGATCTCAAATAAAGGGTTTTAAAAGGAGATTACAAAAACATAAACAACTTATATAGTTAAAAGTAATTCGAAGTGATAAATCGTAAAAAACACGTACCAAGAACTAAATTGTCAGCGAAATCTTTTACATTTGTAAACTAAAAAGCTGGAAAGGTACGCACTACGCAATAGGGAAAGTTTAGGATAACACGTGTTGTTTCCTCTTCCGTTAGCTGGAATAATATACTGAGTTTATATACCGGCTGACTTTTTTTTACCGTCTGGACAAAAACATTGTATAAAAGGTAAACGGAGTAGAAGCCTTTGGCACAGAAATCTCTTTTTTTTGCAATAAATATTAAAATAAAAATAAACCCTTTTTTCATTGAATGTCGCTATGAATTCATTAATAATTTCCGCGCGTGGAGTATTCCGGGGTTGAATTTCTATATTATTTGTCGATTGATTTGTTTTTTTTTTTTTTTATAGTTTACTTCATATAAGTAATAATATTTGTTGATAGGTTTACATAATTAAATATTTACATTTTAGGTTTTTGAAAATAAAAAGAGATTTCTTTGCCATAGACACATACTCCGTTCACCTTTTATTCGCTGTTTTATCTAGACGGTAAACAAAGTCAGCCGGTTTAATTTATTTCACACCAGCATAATGCAGAGCGGTTACTGAAGCTGATTGAAGGCGTGTACCGCTGGCTCCCCCTGGGCACAATCATCAACAACCGAGTGTTTGTGGTCCACGGCGGCATATCGGACACTACAGATCTCGACATGATACGGAGTCTCGAACGAGATAAGGTATGACTTTGGTTTCCTTGAGTGTTCTTCGAGCTAATTGAATGACTTTTTTTGTGATATACGACAAACTATTTGGTGTTGAAGTAGCTGATTCACTCACAAAGTACAAGTATAACTGTGCCTCAATACATTCATAAAGAAAGAAAGAAAAAAAAAATGTTTGAGTGGATCCTCACTTTACAAAACTTTCAAACATGTTACCTAGCCCTTTAGAAACTTTTTTGTAAGTTTGGAAACCAGCAATAAACAAAATTGTGTATGTTTGTAACTTGTTTTCAGTACGTGTCTCTACTCCGGCCTCCAGTGACCGAGGGCTCGGCGGCGGGCGGCGAAGCTATAGACAAAGTGGAGTGGAAACAGGTTAGTCGTTAGTAATCAATCATTCATGATTCAATCTAAAGGTTATCGATCGTTTTATTGCCGGCTTCTTGGCATCACGAAGACGTTTTTATCCATCGACGAAGACGCGTCAAGTCGCTGCCAATTTCTTTGATCTATGAATGTGATGAATGAAGCAGCGTACAGAATATTTGAATGCCTATTATACATGATCATTACCATATTCAATGCGATCAATAACGTTTTCATAAACAACAATTTTCTATTCAGAAGCCATTTCTGTTGACTGCATTCTTTAATAATAATGGCTAATTCATGCACCTAGCTCGGGGACCGTCTGAACATTTTCAGTTGAACGTTTATTCTACGTCGCGGACTGATCCAACATTCAGCAACTAATCAAAACTTTTGCTTTCAACTATCTTTAGAACGTCGAATATCGTTCTGTCGGGATTATGAGTTATTGTAATCTATGTACTTCGCGCTCTTGTTACGATAGGAACCTAAGAACTTCATTCAGAATTTATAATGTTTGGTTTACAAAGCTCTACGCTGTCAAGCCTGATAAAGCGGTACTCATCAAATCATAAATGGTTCCGTTTCATATTTAGTTATAATAGGGAAAGGGTGAATGTCGTTCTTTCAGGTGTTGAGAACGGAATGAGGTTTTATTCAAGAACAGTTTTTCGTGTAAGTAATTATTTTTTATTAGTGAAGTAATTAAAAGCTTCATTTCTGTATGTGTCGATTCTCCCTACTCATTCGTGTGTATTTTTTGATAACCCTAACGTTTCTTGTAATTATGAATTAGTCAGAACACGGAGTCAATTGGTTTCGTGTTATTGCATGTCATGTTATTACCGACTTTCTCGGAAAAGTTATTTGGTGCCAACGTGTAGGTAATTGAAAGGGTACGTTAAAATTGACCAATTAAGAAGTAAATGTAGGTCTAAAAGGCTTTCAGCTATTGCATTTTATAGGTTCACTATTACGACCTTTTGATGAACAAGTCCACTATTAAAAGTAGGGAAAGCAGGTTATCCATATGTCTTGCTGACTTTTGCGTCGTATTTATGTAACATATGACCGTGAAATAATTGGAAATCCTAAAATACTTATCCAGGCTGAATTAAATCGGAAAGCTATTTCAAAAATGTCCTTTGTTTATCAGTTGAACACGTTTTGGCAAATCAATTGGATCAGTTCCGCCAGAAAATGTATACATTTGTTAGTGTCCAAAGTGCGAAATGTTTGAAAGATACGCTGAACGATCTGCATATTATTCTTCTATTGGTCTATTATTGGCGATTGCTTACGTGTTGCTAGCAGTATTTTAGAGATCAATTTTCACAAACCTTTTATTCAAACTTGGGTGGAAGCAATTACTGTATGTTGTTATATTTTTTCTGCCTAGCTAATCTCATAGATAAAATATTTGTTCGGGATTATTCATGCACATGTATTAGGGTTATTAAGATTGGCCTGGTAGTAAAACGGCCTAATTCTGGCTTTGTCGGTCTACCACACCGTAAAATTTAACATAAATATACCATAACATTACATCTGGATTTTTCAGAGTTCTATTCCAAGTTAAATGTATCATCCTTTTTATACGGGTTAATTTTTGGATTTATCGTCCGCCGCCCACGAGGATAATATGCTTTTATCTCGTATAAAGCTCGTTGAGTGGCTTTGTCTCCCTTATTAGGTATATCAATGATCTTATCTTATTTCTTACGCTTGAAAGCAATTTCAGCCACCACCATCCTTGTCGTAATACAATTTGCCCGGGTCGTACCCCCGCGGATTGTCGCGAGATAAACTCGTTGTGCGACCGCTTTAAGAACTTCTGTCCCAAAAGGATGGTTTTTCTTACGATTCGTTGCCTGCTCCACACATTTAAACGAACCAACGTGTACGTACCTACAATATATCTTCAAGATATTTTACTTGAGATATTGTTCAAACACAACTAATAAGCAAATGAATAAGCGGGGACGACAATATTTAAATTATACATTGAATTCATACTTCCCCTGACTTTCACAATCTTCTGCACTCCGACTGGGATTGTCAGAGCAATGACTATTACATCTAAGAATGACACACAGACTTTGTAACAAAAACAACCCGGTATTTAACAATACGTTCGTTTCTTTTATCCTGGGAATTGAATATATCAAGCTGTAATCTATTGTGTACTGTATATCGCACTGCGAACATCAGTAGCGACGAAAAGCCAAATGTAACTGAAATAGATTTTCATTTTGCCAATTACTGAAAAAGATAGAATGGATCTTTCAGAAAATGTCTTAATATATTTAAGTAAATCATTATAAGTAAGGTTCAAAATGTTGTTGAAAGCTTTTCTGTGATTTATTTACGATGATATTTTTTGTTTTGAAAGGAAAATTAAATTATCTTCAGGTAAAAGACTTTATTATTCTAATTCACATAAAAAGAATCGTGGTTGGAACTGAATTTATTGAGGTAAGAACAAAGATGAGACTGCAGAGTATTAGCTTTGTGTTCGGATGATATATACGTTAAAGTAATCCCTTTAATGCTACAAACTTTATAGTCCCTATCACGACGGGTTTGTTCGGAGGTAAACACTGCAGTGCTGTGTTAGATTGAGGTGAACGATCGCTATATTGTGTGCATGCACTATAAATAAATAGTGACAGGTGGCTTTTGACTGCGATTCTCAACGTAGCAGCTCGTTTAGAGTAGACTCATTATTTGCTCTTTTATTGTATTTTTTTTACGTCCGTTACCGATCGTCAGAAGCCCGAAAGCCTGATCACCAGTCTTAGCAGGCAGTCGCTCCAAGCAAAATAGGTAGGGTATTCAGCTGCATCCGCTTAGACTGGAAGCCGACAGCAAAAATAGTTGGGAAAAGTCTAAGCAGATCATGAGTAGTTTGATCTCATAATTGCATACAAGCAATGACATTACATTGATCCAATGAAATCAATTCCAACCTTTTTTGGATATATTGCAATGCTCAATGTTTTTAGCTCATCATTGAGCTTCAAAATACATGAATGAAATTGAACCATGTAATGCGCGCTAATTTACTGATTCAATAGTAGTATTAAATAGCTCGGTCTAATAATTACAGATGACTGATCAATTTACGCTATTAACCCCATTCGTTCGAACTGGCAAGTATTTCCATTTTCTCGTATATTTTACTGCGGTAGTTGATAGTTCTGTTTCCATTTTATTTTCCCTCGTACGATACGATGCTTTTTATTCGTAACAGTGGCGTCAAGATAGGTACGATCGTTTCGCTGTTAAGACGGCGCCGACCAAACGACGACCGTCTTGTGGCGCCGTCATCGTTTGTTTAGTTATTTTTTTTTATTTTAGAATGAAAATGCAGAAAATAAGCGCGTTAAGTTGTGCTCCAAAAGAGTATACGTTAATATTATTATAAACGGTAGTTTTACATTGTTTACTTTTATTATAATCATTAAAACGGAAAATAGTGGCCACTATTATTTTCTGCATTTTCATTCTAAAATAAAAGAAATAATCAAACAAGCGCACAGTGGAACGAATGTATGGGAGCGGTTGGACGTAGACATGTCCGAAAAAAAAGAGTAAAATTATGCCAAACTAATGATGCCATCTTATTCAATTACTTAATGCCTTCATAACTTGTGGTGATGAATTTCTTCATAACTCCCATATTTCGGGAGTAATTTGAGAAAATGTGAAATTTTACTATGAAAATGAGTGTATCGAGCTCTCTCCCTCCTGATTCCGGGCTTGTTTCAAGTAGCGGTCTCTAATATCATAATGCTAATACTAAGAGCTATATTTAATACTAAGACACATAGTGCGCCAAATGTGCACTTTCTGGGATAAAGAGTGATGTTTATTTTATAACACAATTTTTTTATTTTTTGTTTATTTTGTTGATTAAAACCGTTTTTCTAAAGGTTTACCTTATTACAATAACATTTCTGAGCAGCCAATTAGAGAAGATATAAGCTAATTAGGATATATAATTAGGGACTTAAGGTTTACATATAAAACTGATGCACTAATGATTACTGATAAGAACATTGCTATTATTTAATTACTAAATGGCTCTTAATACACTAATTTAGCATGCATCATTTACTAATTATCACAATAACTAATTACCTTGCAATATTTAACAAAGGATACCTGGGATACCTGGATTTTATATAAATAGGTCACTATTAGTAACTTTAAAATCAGTGTTGATTTACACCTCGTTGTATCCAAGCTAATCTCGCAATGTATTTTCCAAATTTTAATACAAATCTTGATATTCACGTTGCTTTATGCGCACGCGCACATAAAGATTTACGCGACTTTAACTATTTGTTCAGTGTTTTAAAAGATAACAGTTGTGTTCAGTTATGTGAAAGTGCTGAAACAAGTTTAAAAGACTGGTGTCGTCGATTTTGCTACCGCATTTATGCAAAATGGACACAGTCTGGAAGAAGCACAGATAAGTTTCGGAAGAAACATGAGATTTGGCTACAGGCTGCAATTCAATGGCCGGAATTACAGAATGAAAATATGGAACCTTCTACAGAAAATATAAGTGACGTCATCGAGCCCATAATTTCTCCTGCTAAATCTGATGCTTCAACTTGTACACATCCTAGTCCTCGTAAATCTTTTGAGGACCTTAGTAACCGGCAAAAAAGAAGACACACTGAATATAGTCTTTCATGCAGCAGTAGCAGCGCTGAAATTATGTTTTCGGCCGAAAGGGCGCTTCAAAAGGCAGGACAAAGCGATACAGCTTATGTTATGAAATACTTGACGGAGAATCCAGAAGAGGCCTCAAAAATCAAAGCCTTCATTGAAGGTAAATCAATTCAGGTACGGGAAATATCCCCTTTGAAGGCATTGGCTCTTTATGTATCGATGAACTTATCGAAATGGCGCTATAACACTCTTCGGGATTTCAACACTCAAGAAGGAGCTCTTCAATACCCGAGTTACTACATGTTGGTTAAAGAAAAAATTAAGTGCTATCCGGCCAAAGAAGATCTCACAGTTACAGAGAGCTCTGCAAAAATCAAATTACAAGCCTTGATGGATTTAACCTCAAGAAGACTTATTAGGTCGTTAGAAACCCCTGTTGATCCCAATCAACAGCTCGTATTGACCAGCAAATGGGGTTTTGACGGATCATCTAGCCAAAGCATTTATCATCAAAGGACGAGTGAAGATGAGCAAATCGATCTTGCTAGTAATTTTATGATTAGTCTTGTACCACTGCGGCTCGTCTCAAAAGGTGTAACAATTTGGGAAAACGAGCGACCATCTTCCACTTCATTTTGCCGGCCAATATTGTTTAAGTTTATAAAGGAAACCAAAGAAAATGTGCAGAGAGAGATGGCTGAAATCGAAGCAGAGATTGAAGCCTTAACTCCATCCACCATCACTGATGGAATTAGTGTCAAACACCAACTGCTGTTGACAATGATTGATGGTAAAATTCATTCCATTATATCCAATACAGCAGCTTCAGTGTGTGACATATGCAAGGCTTGTCCTAAAGAAATGAATAATTTAGAGTTAATCAAAGATAAACACGCAAACGAGGACATGTATAAATATAGCTTAAGCACCCTTCACGCTTGGATTCGCTCAATGGAATGCTTATTACACATTTCCTACAAATTAGACATAAAATCATGGCAAGTAAGGGGTGATATAGCAAAAAGGCAAGTTGATGACAGGAAGAAAAGAGTTCAAGAGGCTGTAAGAAGAGAAACGGGCTTACTTCTCGATGTTGTGAAACAAGGCAGTGGATCCACCAACAATGGCAACTCGGCAAGGAGATTTTTTGAAAACTACACTAAATCTGCTGAACTGACCGGAATAGATGCTATGCTTTTAAGAAAAATCTGTGTGATCTTGCAGTGTATTTCATCAGGAGAGAAGATCAACGTAACTAAATTCCGAGAGTTCTGCTTTGATACTGCTAAGCTTTACGTGGAGTTATACCCATGGTATTATATGCCTTCTTCACTTCATAAAATTTTAATGCATGGGCCAGACATAGTTCAGAACATGTCAATTGTGCCCATTGGTTTTCTATCCGAAGAGGCATCTGAGGCTAGAAATAAAGATTTTAGAAAATATAGAGAGGGGCATTCTCGAAAGCATAGCAGTATCTCATGCAATGAAGATATTATGCACAATCTTTTACTGTCTTCTGATCCACTTGTTACAAGTATCCGTCCAAAAGGAAATAAGTTTGTAAAAAAATCTTCTTTTAAGGAATTTTATGAGCTTACGGATTCTGAGAAAAGTGATATCGAATTTGTTAACATAAATGATTTAGCGGACATCGATTCTGAATTTGAATTAATTGATGATGATGATGATGACGAAGATAATTAAATGATGTTATTGTTTTAAAATGTGTAACTTAGTAAATTAGAGCTTACATCTTAATTATTTATTGTACTTTTAATGAAACTAGGTAATTTATTATCAACTTACTTAAAAGTCATACTCTCATCAGTTCTTGTGAATATTTTTGTTAATATATATTTCTGTATATATATAATATATTTATAGACCTCTTAATAAGTCTGTCTGCGGTTTAAAGTAAATACAAATGGGGAAAAAACGTTTTTTTTTTTTAATTTTCATTTCCTTTTATCCCAGAAAGTGCACATTTGGCGCACTATGTGTCTTAGTATTAAATATAGCTCTTAGTAATAGCATTACGATATTAGAGACCGCTACTTGAAACAAGCCCGGAATCAGGAGGGAGAGAGCTCGATACACTCATTTTCATAGTAAAATTTCACATTTTCTCAAATTACTCCCGAAATATGGGAGTTATGAAGAAATTCATCACCACAATTTATGAAGGCATTAAGTAATCGAATAAGATGGCATCATTAGTTTGTCATAATTTTACTCTTATTTTTCGGACATGTCTACGTCCAACCGCTCCCATACATTCGTTCCACTGTGTAAGCGATGAGGGCGCCACAAGGCGGTCGGCGTCGCGTCGCCTTAATGAAATAGAAAGCAATTAAGTAATAAATCGCAGAGTCGTTTGATGTCGTCTTATCACACATTGGGGTGCACTCGAATAGCTTCCACGAGTGATACATAAATGCTCATAAGTCATAAGAGCCACTCAGCAATAAACGTACATTTTATTGCTGACGGGCTCTTTTATAAACGGTACTGTATGTGCAATTCTTATATTTCAAGCCGATACAAGATGTTTATTTTATATTCCTATAAATAAAACAAAGTCGGGTTTGTTACACCATTTCACGATAATATTATGTAAATATTACCGTGACCATTTATAATTCAAGAACGGCTGGACCGATTTTTATAATCTTTGATTTGTTGGATTTGTCGCCGCCCGAACAGCAGAATAAATATTAAAGCATGGGAAAAATTCACGAAACAAATAATATTTACGATTATTCATTTTCTCATACATTTTTTATGGAACGGCTTTTAAATTTTATCTGAATTTAATTCAGTCAGTTAGTATTCAAATGTTTTAAAAGTGTTTGAACGTACTCTGTTGTACGTCTTGAGAAACTTTTTATGGTAAATAATTCAGCTCTATTTAGCAAAACTTAACTACATCACACTACTCAAGCAACTTTTTTTATTATCCATTCCTAATATGGAATTAGCGACTAATTGGAACATTCCAAGTACAGCCAAAGGTGTGTACAGCTCTACGAATAGACCAATTATCACTTCCATGTGCAAAGCGTGTTAGTAGGTTACGGTTAATTAATATATTAACTGCGCTTTCCACGTAATACAATTTATTTTTCTACATTCCAAGAAGGGCTCAATTCTTTACAATTGATTTGTCGGGTGCCGTTGTACCTATTATTTGCCTTTTCACTTTCTATCAAAATAATTGGCAAAGTTTTTTTCATAATAGGAGTTGTTTTGTTATAACTACTACCTTGTGGTGGATTTTTATTTTGAACCAGTATCAGTACCTATTGTTAGTATTACGCAAAATACGCGCATTGACGTGGAGTTGCGGACAGCTCGTATTACCTATGTTAATAATAAAATAAAATGGCACAGACACCTATTACTCAAGGTTAATTTAATGTGGGTGTACACCTTAAATTGGTCACCTCTGCCTAACCTTTAGGAAAACAGGCGCGATGCTATGTTATGTTAATGTGAAATATTTTATTTTTGCCTTCTCACACGTGGGTACTTATACCTACTTTATTGACAGTGAAAAATTTTAGTTTCACATTGCCAATATTCTCTTTCATTACGTCACTTTTATTCAGTAAGTCTCTACCTACTGACCCTTTTTTAAATTCAAAAAGTTGGACTCAATTAAATTTCTTTTTTCATGCTTTCACTAACCTACTACTGCTTTCCGCAACACTTTACAGGCTTCTTTTCAATACTTTTCAATAGACTCTTAAGAAGGGGGACATGTACGTAAATAAAACGTAAATTAACTTTGAATTTAATTAAGTAAGTTACTATGAAACGAAAAATCTTAATAGGTTTCATTGAGGATATCAGAAACAAAAGTATTAGCGTTTAACTTTTGTAGAATGAGTTGTTGATACTAGCATAAGCTGTCGATTTAAAAGATCTTCATGAGGTATTGTTTCATACGCAAGCATATAACGTATCTACCACTACTGCTTTAGAGCTTTTATAAATACTGACATAAAATCCTCCACTTTATGACGCGGTGGATTTTAAAATCTACGATATAATTTCCAGTAACGACTAACATAAAACGTGCAGAAGGTAGGAACGATCATTAAAACGACAGGCAAGTCATTAAACTTCTACATGATCCAGATTTAAATAATCAGAGCGATGCTTACCTTGGTTCTTCAGGGTTAAGTTGGGTTTCCCGCTTTCTAGTTTCCCAACCTACGCTCTAGGTATTTAGGTCACCAGTCTGGAATTGATTAAAGTCTGTACTTGACAAAATAACCGTAACAAGGGGACGGCAGCCTACCTCCGCACTTTGTTCTGCTTTATGGAGGTTTAAACCCTTTCAATTTAGAGGGCACCGATATAGACGGTGAACCTAATACTATTTCCTTTAGCTAGCTACGAGAACTTCATTGTTCAAGAAACCCAAGTAGGTAACTATAAAATATTCACATGTTTCGAGCTTGAATATTTACTAAGATTTACACGGAGCATTAATCTTCGTTTCGTTAATGGTCATCGCGAATTTCAATAGTGCGATATTGTCTTCAATAGTTCTTAGTTCGTCAATAAATCATTGCTGGAGATGGTGACAATTTATTTAGAAAATAAACAGAAACAGTTCAGACAAACTAAAACTACTTTTGCACATTTCAAAGGTCGCATTTGATTAGTAGGTACACAAACTAGCCAATTGACCTTCAAGTTAATGAAGAAGAATCTTTTTTATTAACGTATAGCTCTTTAAAACTCTCTCTTTAAAAATATTTCTTCGTCTTTTATAATATTAAATGTCTCGATAAATAATTAGATAAAACTTGACGTTATAATTTTAGCAGCAATGAAAACTCAAACGTTTATTAAGGTTGTAACGTAAATATTATGGTGGGTATGTTTATTAAACATCTGGGAAAATTATGTTTAACGAGTACTTACTCATAAACTATAATTATTTTCTTTCATGTTGTATTTTTTTTTTGCATTTGACCTGTTTAACTAATTCAGTAAATCTTCTTTTTATGGTCTACTGGCCCAGAATGATTTTAAACGTTACCGTCCTAAAAGAGTTTGTCATATAGTTATAATTTCAATTTCCAATTTCCCTAAAATATTTTCCGTAAGTACCTGATTGAATCACATTGAAGATGATTATTTTGAATAATAAACATGTTGAAATATTTATTCGGTATTTATGTACTTCCGAGTTTATTTTGCACATTACTGATATCGGTGAAAGAAAATCATTTTGAAAAATCTGGACTTTACAGACCAGTTGATATACCTACACAGCGTGGCCTCCAAAAGATAGTTGTAATTTTTCCACTTCAGCTATGATGAAACGCAGCGGGATTGTCCGAAAGGGTTACCGCTGCCCCGGAATATAAAGGGCTAAGGAAGGAACACGGATGGGTTTTAGTCAGTAAGAGTCTGACACTCCCTTCCGCTCCACCCAGAGCGGGAGGGGTCATTTGATGATTTCCCATCCTTAAAAAAAAAAAAAAAGCTATGATGAAACATTATGATTGAAAATAAAAAAATCATCAGGTAGAGTACTCCTAAGGGATTACTTGATTATTTTTTTATGATAAGTCAAAAGTAGTTGAATTATTCAATAAAAACGTTACAGCAGTGCAGACGTTTGGATCACTAGAATTTCAAATCATAATGTGGTGTGTCACAGCTGAAGTGGAAAGTAAACTAACTTTTGGAAGCCACTGTATGTCTGAAATCGCCAATCCGTCTTGAGCAGGCGTGGTGATTCATTCTCGAGACTTCTCTCTGTGAGAAGAGACCTTTGTCTTGCAGTGGCACAATAATAGGCAGGTTTTATTATTCATTATTCGGCAAAATATAACGTTGATCCACGGATACAACTTTTTACTAGTTTCAGCTTCGTATTCATGCACACGAATTAATTGCTGCCGCGGTTTATTTAGTTGTCAACGGTCCAATCAAAAAGGTAGATTTTTTTTGCATATAGACGCTACTGTAGGTAGAACCGTTGCCCTTTTGTTTACCTGTACACATATATTAGCTAGATCTACAACATCATCTATATTTATGGTGAAAGAATAAGATACATTGACAGCTAGATAATAGAGTTTTAAACCTTAATGGGCAATTATAAACTTCACAGAAATACTATAGAGTGAACGTGAACCTACACCATTAGTGAAATAAATGTGAAAACTGCAGAAGCTAGTTAATTAATAACCTTATGCATAGTAAACGTAGTCGAATGACATGAGGGACATTGATTGTCGTTCATTCACTCATTCAATCCGACGCCGACGTGGCGCCGGAGTCAGGCCGACGGTTATTCGCCCCGCGCGTGTATTAACTAAATGATGGTAAATACAACTATTAGCTGGAGGGCTTCTAATAAAGGTTATAGAACTAATTAACTGTAGGTAGAGACTTCATAGAAAATATTAGGGCTGAGTTAACAGCTACAACGAAATTGTATTTACTTAATCACGCTAACTAACGCTTATTAAGTCAAAATTTCAATACAAATCAAGCTTACTATTATCTCAAATGCTGATCAAATAAGGCCTCTTCTTATACTGAGAAGGAATGAACATTCATTGCAACCTACTTACTAATACTCTTTTATGGAAATTATTGTCATTCGTTCATTCCGACAGCTAGTAATTTTACCTTAATTATTATAAATTAATATAAGCGACTGATATTAATTTATAATAAAAGCACCCGCAACGCATAAGGTATAAAGTTACATTTGTAAATGACGACATTTTAGACCACACATTTCAGAACTCTAAAAGGTGGTTCAAGACTTTTTTCCTAATTTACCAATCTCTTTTTGTTAATTACAAATTTAATTACCAATTACGACGTTAAACGATGAGTTTTAAAATAAGAACAACAATTAGATTTATTACCAGACTAGCAGTGCCCAGTGGTTTCACCTGCGTTAATGTGAGGAAAAAACGAAAATACCTACTAAAATATATACCATTACTTGATACAAAGGATACAAAGGTCTAAAAAAATAGTTAAGAACATTTTAGAAAAATAATGTTACTGTTAAAAATAATGTTAATGCCAAATTAGACCGATTTTACATTTTCCATAGAAACAGAGATTTCCAGTTATCTTTTATTAAAAAAGACATTTTGAAAATGTTCTTTACTAACTTTTTAGACCTGTATATCCTGCTTATGCGTATGAAGTTTCATTAAAATCGGTTCATTTATTTCGAAAAACAAGGGTTTGAAAGTTTGTATGAAATGTCGTACGTCGTAAACGCTGTTAACATCATGTTTAAAAAAACACCTTCGTAAATGCATTATTTTAGAACAAATTTGATTACCATAAAAAGTTTTAGTGGCGAATTTTTTTGTAGATTTTGATGTCCTCTATAAAACTGTAGTACATCACTTTGCTCTATTGTCAATATTTTCCGCAGCGTACGCGATGTACTATATGTGGTGTGGTGTGGTGTATATGTCGCAGCCAACTGGTTAAATTAGCAGTTCAGTTAACTGCCTGGCCTTTAGAAGTAGTGTTCGCCTTGCTTCCTCCCTCGGCTCGAACGCGGTTGATCACAGTTCTAACCTAACCTAACCCACTTGGTCGGGGTGCAATGCCTTAATTACTGCAACCAATTCGGCTCGCGCGTGATTGGTTACAGACTTCCAACCTAAACTGTAATTGAATATCATTCAGGCCGTTAGTTGAACGGCCGCCGCCGTTTAGTTGAAAGGCTAGGCAGTTAACTGAACGGCTAATTTAACCAGTTGGCTGCGACATATATATGTGGTGTATTCAATTCAAACAAACAAATCTTTCCTCTTTATAATATTAGTGTAGATGTGCAATAAATCGCTTTTATTCCCTAATTAATACCTAATTGCGAATTCATAGAAATAAATTAAATCTTGCTGAATACACTCCACCAAATAATAAATTGATTCGCCTAATCGCAGAACACCCGGTGAATGAAAGTGTGGTCGAAGTTGATTAATTAATACTTAAACCGTAATAGAAGTCCATGCTTAAACCTTTATGCGATCAGACGCGAACGGCATCGATTGTCGTTCATTCATTCCCCCGGTGACAGGTCGATGACCGATTTCTTTTCTGTAAGTTATATTTATTGCGAATAGGACAGTCTCTAAGTATGCCTAGTACCTACCTACCTACATAAATGCTAATTACTAATGAAGAATTACGACTAAAGTATACAGGCTGTGTTTTGAAAATTATGAACGAAAAAGTTTACTATCAACGCTATATTTCAATGAAATCTATTGCCAAATTAGGCTAGATCCCTTTTCAAAACAATACCCCTGTAAAAAAAAACACAAGAAAGTTTGTCAAAGTCCGAAATAGTGGCTGAAGCTAGTTAATTAATTAACCGAAAACATACCGTACGTAAGTTCGTGCCTTGAAGGACATTGATTGTCGTTCATTCAATCCGCCAGCGACAGCCTGACACTTCTTAGGTACACCACATTGATTATTGCGACGCCGCCGCAATGCTATTTAACGATCGATAAAATAAAATGTATGTGAGTGAGTTTGATTGAAAGCGAAAGCGTGTAAGTAGCTCGCGCTTTTTTGGTTTGGGTAATTAAATTTATGTTGGAGATGTTCTATTTATTTGCGTATGTTTGTTTTGAATTTCGGAATGAATACTCACATCAATTTTAGTAATTTATTTATAAGTAACTTACTGTGTGCTCTGATCATGTTTTAATTAATTAAACAAGTAGGTTCATAACATTACTCTTTCAATTTATTTTTATAGGTATAGTCACCAAAAGTGATAAGTAGCCGGAGTCGTTGGATACAGTAAAAGTTTAGTAAGAAACCGATGAATGTTTTCGAATGAAATTTAATTTACTAAACTTCACATAATACCCAACGACCCAGGTTACTTATTTCTTTTGGTGCCCGTACTACTCAACCAATGCATTGACCAAAGAAGTAAGAAAGCGGTTTGCCGTAGTGGTTGTTACCTAGACATAGGCATTTCTTTATTCTTGCAATGTTTACAGGTGTTTGATATACTGTGGTCGGACCCGCAATGCACTGGCGGTTGTGTGGCAAACGCTCTACGCGGTGCCGGGACATACTTCGGTCCAGACGTGACTGCGAATTTCCTGCAGAAGAACAAATTGAGCTTCCTCATCAGAAGCCATGAGTGCAAACCAGGTGGATACGAAATACTGCACAATGGAAACGTAAGTCTGCATCATTTCCGTTCTTTGTGTTCTTTCCCTTTTCCAAGACAATGACCTCAGTCTTCTCCCAAATTCCCGGTTCAATAACTTTGAAATAAAAATGAAGCAAATGGTCAAATCTTTATAAGAAATTAATTACGGAAATTGAGTTTATAAGCTGTCAAAATTGGTTTCATATTTTTTTATATCAAAAGAATTTTTATTTTTTAATGTTATTAGATGTATGCTCGAGACCACTGGATCATTAAAAACCAATTTGATTTTCCTCAAACTTTTTATAGTAGGTATCTGTATTGACATCTTAGGCAAGAATAACGAAAAAACGTTGATACTATCATTTTAATTGTGAGGGGTTCGTTATTGTCATAAAAATGCTGATCAAATTGTGATCCTGAGCTTAGTTTGCAACGAGTTTTCTTATAAGTACGTACCGTACTAAACGAAATTGGCAGAACTCACATTTGCATATTTAAGGACTGGCTTCATTTCATTCTTTTCCGCATGATGCTTGGTTATTTCATCAGCAAGCTAGCTAGTTATTCTTGGATTATAGTAGACTATATCTTGTGTAAAGGTTTATGTAGTTTATACTGCGTGTTTCCTTATGTAACAATATAATCATGTTGCACTAGCTTGCACGTACAGAAAATTGGAAAACGTAGGTAATTGATTTGTTTTTCATATTGATCTCGCCATGTCCATATACCTAAGTTTGATTAACTTTTGTATAGAGTTAAACTGAAAAGTTGAAGGTTACATGGTATAAAACAAGTGTTTGCTTCCTTTCATGGTAATTACAGTAATTATATGTTTACATGTTAATTACTTACACTAGTAATTCAATGAGTAAAGGAATTATGTATCAGGGGACATGTTATACATTGTATTCTAATATATTTCCTCCTTTTTATTATTAACTCACTATTATTCAGGGTCATGAAAATAATATAAATTGTGTTCCCTTGCGGCAGGTGATAACCATCTTCTCTGCATCGAACTACTACGAGTTAGGGTCCAACAAAGGGGCTTACTTGAAATTATGTGGGAACTCGTTGGAGAGACAGTTCGTCCAGTACACGGCTGCAGTCTCCCGCACCCGTCGCCTCACATTCAGACAACGAGTAGGCTTGGTCGAATCCTCGGCCATGAGAGAACTACATAATCAGATTATGATGGTCCGAAGATCCTTGGAAGCCACCTTCCGCAGTCTGGATTTGGATCAAAGCGGTTTGTTACTTTTGAACGATATTCCTGTCTAAACGCTCTGCTAACTAATTTCATAACGCATGAAAGATGTAAGATGATTCCTCATACGTGAATTCTACTGCTTCTTAAAATATCAGTTTTTTTTTTCATAAATACCTACTATACACCACATTCGTAGATCCATACTCCGTAACGTTTAAAATATTATCGTTAATGAAATGATTTTATTTTTGTAAGTAGGTTTGCACAAACACTTTTACACGTCAATCATATTTTTTTTAAAACTAGAGGAGGTCTTAGAAAGGATCATAATTTTTTCCACTTAGACATAGGTAAGTAAATATGAAGGCAAACTGATCCCTGATTGTAGACCGCAACTATCGTGTTGTAATATAAAACTTTATTGATTGACACGAATGTTTGTAGGCTATATATCGATCAGTGATTGGTGCCAAGCGATGGAAGAAACCACGCATTTGGGGCTTCCCTGGAGAATGCTGAAGGATAAGCTGGTGCGGACCGACCCTGACACGAGGCGCGTCAGATACATGGATACCTTCGACCTCACCACCAGCGTAAGTGTCATTAATATATAAGTACATAAAATAGTTTTATTACAAATACTTTCCTGTGTTGGTTTTTTTAAATCTCAAGAGATTATGTTCCTTCATCCCAATATAAATAACTATGATTTCGCATAGTTATTAAACAAAATTATGTAGTTCAAAACACGTTAAAACACAATATTTTAAAGCATTCTACCATTTGGAACCAAGTAAAGAATGCGCAAAAGGTCAAATCTAAAAAAAAAGCTTTTTCCATATGTGTAAGATGATATAGGATAATATAGTCTACCAAACAAAGCCATTGGCTTTTATGAATATGAGTGTCACATTAACAATCGAATGTAACGATTCTAATGTTATGTTATCGAATTTCCCTTTCAGAAAATTGGCCGTAAAACTGACTCCTCGAATGTCGTTGAAACTCTGTATAAAAATAAAAGCAGTTTGGAAGCAATTTTCAAAATATTGGACAAAGATAATTCAGGTAAACATGATTGGAAATTAATTTATTCTGCTGCGAAAATTTGATCAGTTCTAATTGAAAATTTGATTACAGGTTTTATTACTCTTGAAGAATTCTCGGAAGCCTGTCAGCTAATTGGTAAGTACATGCCAAATCCTATGACACAGGAGCAACTGGTCGATATTTGTCGTTTAATGGACATCAACAAAGATGGACTGGTGGATCTGAATGAGTTTCTGGAGAGCTTCCGTCTCGCTGAAAGGAGTTTGCAGTACGACGACAACGAGGTAACCGAGATACAAGCCACCTGACAGGAACTAGACCGCCGCCCGAGCAGGACGGCGGTCGATAAAGATGAGACAGGTGTTAAAATAGAGATCCTTAAACTGGAAGATGATGATAAAAGTAAAACTGTTACGAGTAATAAGAATGGTCAAGCCCACCTGATGGGCGAGAGCGTGGGCACGGCGGAGCACCTGGACGACATCGAATTGATTGACTGCGAGGAAGCGCCGCGCCACAGCCGGCCCGGTCTGCTCGAGAGCGATATCTAAAACTTTCATGGCACATTACACCGCCAGCCGGAGTCTAACGGGATTATTGGAATTTACATGTCATGTTCCACAGCGACATTTCGCCACTCCTTTTCTAGCTGTGCTGTATTTTCATTAATATTTGTGTATAGATTGTTTTGTTTACGTCTAATGTTTGATGTATATTCGATTATATTTGGAATTGTATGACTAAACTCTTTATTATTAGGAATCTGATTAGGAAAATTTGTGATTTTCATCATGTTAGTTACAATTGATATTTTATTGAAAAAGCTCGTATCGACCTAAGTTATTCTAGTATTTATTTTGAAAGTGTTACCAAATCTATGATGAAAAACTTTGTACTTATTTGTTAAATGTCGAAAAACTAAATTTATAAATTGGTGCCAATATAACCAAAGTGTTTTGTACTTGAACAGAACTGATCGGGAATAACATTACACGAACAAAAATTATATTTAAGTGCATTATGAAAGTTTCATGATGCGATCAATTAACGAATGGGAACAATGATACCGATGACTCTACAACTTTTTATTGGTGTTTTCGCTGTAGCCACAATTACTGATTATTATCTTATAGTACGTAGTGTAGTAACGTGCTATTTTCTAATTATCGCCTGCATCAGTTTTAGATTGGAATACATTTGATCTTATTAAAATAAAGTTCCTTAATATGATAAATTTTCTTCTTATATAGGGCGACGATTAGATATTATTATATCTATATTTTGTTATTCAATTTGCAATTAATAAAATAATCTGTCTTAGCGTGTTTCTAGTCATTAGTAGTGCGATTTCGTATACATATCTTTATACTCAATTATTAAGCATTCCAATCTATCTTTACCAGAAACGACGCATTACAAGCATTATTGAGTATCTAATGTACTATACCTTACGTAGTCGGAGAGTATCTGTTCGCAGCATTAGTCTGATGAGTCTCGTGATCTTCACTGGTCTGCGATAGGCAGGCCTCGTATTTACTAATCGAATCTAAACTTTATATTATAATCACTATAATATATTTTATTACATATTATAACTCGTGACGGCGACTTATAGGAATATACAAAAGCTCCAAATTAAAGGTGCCTACTGACTCGTAACATTTTTGATTTATATTCCGTGTGACAGCGGGATATGTTCCCTATTTTCATATCTGTGTCAGCAGTCGGTTATTATTATAATGTTAACTTCGTGCTCCCAATTTTATCAAATAAACAAGTCAGTATGCGTTTTAATGAAAATATATGAAAGAAAAACAAGTATATCGCTATCGGAATTTACGAACTTCTAAAAACTTATTTTATATCTTATAATAAATAAAAAAAGTTATTTACGAAAATATTATAGCTAATATTCTGTACTTTTAATAATTGTCCATTAAATTGTGATATTGCAATCGGTTGTTTAATTTGTATGTTCTTCTGAATTTTTCTTAGGAATTAGTTTCCAAACTGCATTGCAGTAGGTAGCTACATAGATGCCTGCAGTGGAACTACGTATGAAATTTTCCTACATGTTCTTGTGATATCGGGCTGTTGGTAGCACAAAATTATAGCAGCAACTAACTACTTTATTGAAGTTCTAAATATTTATGATGAATTGATGATGTACCTAATAAACCAGTACTTACCTATTTAAAATATAACGTAGGTACATTTCAAAATTATAAGATTTTTCTAAACTAGCTAGACTATGATTTTGAGCAATCTTGATTCTAGACTATAGATGTCTAGATTAACAAAATCACGTAGTTGTGTTCTCAAATAATTGATCGCATGTTTTTATGAGGGTAGATGCCATAGCGTCTTCAAGGTTCCCGAAGGTTCGTATTAATATTACATCCCATACAGCCTACTAAATAATATTGGAGGAATACGTGTCTCCGTATCGGAAAAATCTAATTTCCTGCACACTTGCGGAGATATTACGTTCCGAATAACAATGAAAATAAGATTAGTAGGAGCATATGTTATGACTGAAATGTAAAATGCGAGAAAACCTACTGGAAATAGTTTGCAATGGTAGGAAAAATGGTCTGTAAAAATGCCTTAGTGCTCAAATGTTTTAGTTTTTTTCGACCGCAGATGTTCATTGTCCTTTTTAGAAATTTGTATTTTTGTAAAACAACCTAAAATGCCCTTATTAAAATAAATAACCATGAAATAAATAGGTTCTCTTCATTTTGTGAACAGAGTAAACGTCCTTTCACATTTGTATGGAGTTGTAAGAGAGAGAGAGACAGAAGTGGTGGCCCAGTGGTAACGGGCGCGACTTACGAGTTGTACCTAGGTCGTAGGTTTGAACCCAGTCAGGCGCTCTACTTTGTGTAAATTATTGCATCACTACTGTTCTGAAACTTTGAAGGAAAACATCGGGAGGAAACCGCCATGTCCAAGTGCCAAAAATTCGAAGACACGTGACATCCACTAACCCGCACTGGGCCCGCGTGGTGGATTACGGCCCAGTTCCTCTCTGTGCCCCAGCAGTGGGAACGTTATAGGCTGATTATCCATTTAGGGAGTTGTAATTCTACTTTATTGCCATCATGGTGGCGTGAAAAATTACGGCGGTATAGCTTGCTAATGTTAGATTGGATGGATATGGGACTAAAAGAACACTACATCCGCAAAATTTAAATTATGACACAAGAATCGAACATTGGAACGATACAGGTACAACATGAAACTAGTAAAAATTTAATTTACAATACCCTTCTTTTTAAAGAAACAAGAATATAATGGGAGCAGTCGTCTGAAAACTAGCACCACCAAAATGCTGCTACGGCAATACTCAGCCGATCAGTTCGTAAGCATGAACATTTTGAAATAACAAACTTTTTTCCATCTTAATTGTAGCAGTTTACGAGGTCACCAATACGCAGCACTCGAAATTTCTTTAATTAAATATCTACCTTAACTCATTAAAATACAAGAAAGGAAAAATATGCAGTACCTAACTTCTCATAATTGAACAAGATTATTCTTAAATCTCATATTTTCCTCACTTAAAAAAGGAAAAGAAGAACGAGCTTTAAAACGAGCGCTAAACCAGCACTGATAAGTCGAGAAGAGACCTATTAGGATAAAATGTTTTAATTACTTCCATCAGAATATTAACATTTTCCAGCACAATTTATTCTCGTAAGATGTTTTGAGTGAAATGATAGATCATATTATTTTAATATGTAAGGTACTCTTCATTTCATAAAGGGTATTATTTAAATATGTAAAGTACCTACTCTTAATTTTACAAAGGGTATGTGTTTCACATACCCTTTGTAAAAGTACTTTGGAAGGTCAGAAAAGCTATCAGCTAACACACCGGAATAGCCATTCATACTAATAACTTTCACAGTAAATTCGAAGACAAATTGAATGGCGCCCACGGTTAAATTTATCATTAGGCATTTATTGAACAGCCAAGCTATAAAGAGGATTACCTCTGCCTGTCAGTAAAATTTAGTGCTATATTTATTTAGATAAAAACCAATTTTGTAAGCTCAATCTCACCCAGAAGGGTACGCTACCATTACTCGTGACTAGTCTTTAAATAGATACCTAAAGCAGTTCATAAATCACAATAAACTCTAGATGAAGCAGCTCTTTAGATATATAAAGCACCTTTGGGGCGAGGATATTTGGATAGTGATGTGATCCTACCTATCTCTTTCATAAAGTTACAACAAGTCACTTTATATTCCAGAGTAGAAACTTCACTGTCACTGCGGGATCATTGAAAACTTTTGATGTTCAAGCTAGAGTTGGATCTAAAACAGAATTGTGCCTTCCTGTGTGGTGTCATCATTATTCTTCTGCCCTTATCAAAGTTTAATTAGGGTTCCGCACTTTGTCTGTAGCCGCTATGAAGTATTTACTTTCCTCCTTGCCGTATTTAGATCATCACAAAAATCTTCTATTCTTAAGTTGCCACTCGGCGGGGTAATTGCGTAACACACTAACAGTAGTAATGGCTTCCATTTTGACAGTTTAACAACATTAATTGCGTTATTTACGTTGTTGAGCAGACCAATTTTTCGAACATTATGGAGCAACTAGCTTCGCCTCGCGGTTTCACCCGCATAGGTTTCGATCCCGTGGGAATATCGAGATAAAAAGTAGCCTATATGTTAATCCAGGATGTCAGCTACCTCCATACCAAATTTTATCAAAATTGGTCTAGCCGTTTGAGCGTGAAGAAGTAACAAACTTATAAACACACACAAACCCTTACACACACTCACAAACTTTAGCCTTTATAATATTAGTGTGATGGATTAGCAATATCATCCAAAATGGCTTAGATTTAGATTGTCATTGATAGTAGGGTGCTGGTTATTGCTACTGACGTTCATATCTAAAGCGTAACGGAACAAGCTTCCTAATCCTCCATCAACCGGATATTTACCTACTTAATATCATAATTTTTTGTCATTGGTGGCCCCATTCCTGTCCATTCTCGTCACACATCCCTCTTATCATTTTATGCTCAGATATGTATAATATTCAGCCCAACATTCCGAATTTAGAAGGTAGGTTAAGCTCTAAAAACAAAAGTAGGTACCTACAATACAACATTCTCTAAGGGGTGATAGAGTTAGTGCATTGCATTTTGTCTATACTTCTTAACTAATATTATAAAGAGGTAAAAGTTTTTAGTTTGTATGTAGGGTTTAATCTCTGGAACTCCCAGTCGGATTTAAAAATATATTTTTGCATTTGATAGCTCAGTTCTTGAGGAAGGTACCTAGGTATAGGCTATCAACATCACGCTATGACCCTAAGGAGCCGAGAAAAAGGAAAAAATAAAACATCTGAAAGAAAGCTACCTAGTACACGAAGTCGCGGGCAGAAGCTAGTAAGTTATAATGTTATGGTGCTTAACGATATCTCACATTAGAGCAAACTTGAGTCATAAAGCGTGGTCACAGGTGTACTCCACCGTCTAAATGGACCATCAGATGTCGCGCTAAACTTGGTATAGATTAAAGCAGATAATGATTTATTCAACTAATCTGGTAGGTGCTAACTACTGGATGTCTGTCATCATCATCATCTGCCAAGCTTTTCCCAAATATGTAAAGCTATTATTATTGTTACGTCAATTTCGTCAAGTTTGACTAATAAAGCTTCACAGTCATAGATAACAAGATGTATCACATAATGTATATTAGATATACGATAGATATGCTCTGATTAACTTCAACCTAACGTTACGGATGTCACGTCGCCACCAAATGACGCAGTTTTTTGAAGTCTGCGAAAACGTGTGGATGTTAAACTCATTAAGGTCGATTTATGATCTCTACATTGTTGTAGAGACTTGGAGCTTTTCCAACTGGTTTTTAAGGATTTTCTTCAGCTGTTTGTAAGGCAGCGGTGGCGCCGATATCATCTTCAAGAACGTTGACTATTCCGAATATGTCAACTTATCGTTTCAGAAACTAGTTTTATTAGGTAAGTAAACTTTGGTGGGTTGGTGAACTTATGGAATTTATAATTATTTTATGGAGTCCCGCCGAGTAGCTCTGTATGCGGCCTTACTGAGGCTATCTCAGTACCTAATGCCGCATACAGAGCTAACATAATCTAGTAAGTGCAGTGACGTCAACTAAGCCTACCAGTATACCCACCTTTCTCCAATTACACGAACATTGCCGCCCACGAAAACTGTGTTTAAAATTTTAATACGGGGCGAGCTTATTGTCATGCACCGGGCAACATTCCAAGCCACGAGCTGTCATATAAATTCGCAATGAACAAACCTAATAATACTGTGTTCGACCTCTGGATACAAATTCAGTACGGAGAGGTGGCATTATTATTTATCTGCCTGAAAAGACAAGTTAGAACTACTTTATGTTCTTTATTTTAAAAGTGTGTTAAAGTACACATCCTTATCCTATTATATCTACATAAAACAAAGTCGCCAAAATGTCTGTACGCGCATAACTTCCGAATGACTGCAAATCTCTAAGTTAGTAGTCTGTGGACTGCACCAAATTGGATAATTCTTTTTGTTATGGTGTTGAAATAGCCTAGTGGCCTACATGACACAATTAATAAGACCCTAACTTACGAAGTCCCTCATTAGTTTGGTTTCCCAACCTACCCTTTCCTTACCTACAATGTCGTAAATAAAAACGGAAAGGCTTTACGTGTTTATTTATTGCTTACACCGTAACCAATTTCCTGCTTTCTTTCTAGCGGGTTTTGCTGGAGTGAGTGTCAATTTGTCTTTAAAAAGAGAAATAACCTAAACATTACAACGTCAACGGCGACCGTTTTAAATTATAATTTCCTAGCGTGTGCCAATTAAACTCGCCAAACCGAATTTTGCCCGAATTAAAAACTTTTTTACAAAAATAAACAACCGACTTCCAGAAAAAAAACTACAAAGTGATAAATAACTTTTATTGCTGAAGTCGGTGTCGTTGGTTCTGCATTTTCGTTTATTGACTTTATTTTTCACTTTTTAGTGAGAGAGTTTGTAATTTATCTAAGCCTATAAAATTTGAAGGTTGCCCTCGATATCCCTGAGATCCTATCATCAGATCCTGATCATTCTAGAAAGTTTCCTTCTAACATAAATTCACATTCCAACAAAAAACACTTTTAATCTAATTTATCGTAATCGACTATAAAAAAGTCTTATACTTGTTCGGAAGAGCCTTTGGTGATAATAAAATAATAATGGGTTATCTAAACCGATGCTAACTCGCCAGCTAACCCCATCTATCAAATAAATACAGTACGAGTGTCAAAGAGGGAGGAGACATCAGTCTGTGGAACAAAGTTATAGCCAGCTGCAGTAATCGATCGAACTGCCATCTATTGTAAGACATACAAAACGCTCAAAATCCACTTTGACTAACGTGTAACCAGCTTACATGTTTAATAATAGATGGCGCTGAATTAGTCGCGGCTGTGTAGTTAGTTCTTGATGCGGAGTTGGGGAGATGGCGCTAGTAGTGTTTACGCCATGGTTAGTGCGTCGTCAACCTTTTTCGTCGTTTATCTTGGCTAACTTATTGCTATAAGTCTAATTGAACATGATTGATGATATAAAGATACGCCGATGTAAGCATCTTCTGTGATATGTCTAAAGCTTTTGATTGGATCGGTCACAATAATATGCTTTTGATTATGAAGACAATAGAATGAGATTCATAGATGAACACTAAAACTAGTATTATTTAAGCTCTCAAAACATAGCAAGATAGGTATACCTAGGTGCAGGCAATATTACATTTTCAAGATTAAAATTATAATGGGTATGCCACAAGGCTCAATACTGGGCTCATTTTGTTTTTGAGGTACCTATATTTTTTATAATATTTTGCAACGGAAAGCACCCCACATCTTACTAGAAGTTCTAGAAATTAAAGGTTGTTGCTGAGTTACCAAAATAATAAGGTACCTGTCTCAGCTTGACTGGCAAGTCTACCAACCTGGATTGATCCTGCCAACATTTTTCAGCGGCACAACTATTTAAAAGGTTGTCATGTTTTTTTTAAATTCAAGTTTTTCATTCTACCTATTATACTAATCTACAACCCAAGTATTACTCAAACGAACAAAAGCGGAAAAAATAAGCTACTAACATAGACATAATTTATCTATTAAGTAAATTACAGTCAAAAAACGTTTCCATAAACGGTTATTCTGAGACATAATGATCTGCTAAATATTTGGACCTATCTTTAGTGGTCAACCACTTATTACGCTACCCTATATGCGCGCCAATAACCAAAAAAAATATTTTCCAAACTGGACAAAGGTTCTAAGTAGCTGCTTACTGAATGCCTCTCGTGGAATAATAGTTTGTAGCTATTAGGATAATTTATAGCCGTTTAATATCCAACGAACTCGTAGAGATTTGATTATCGATGTAGATTTTTTTTCGTCAGACGCCGCAGATCGCGTGTCGCGTGCTCCGACGTTTTTTTTTCGGTTTGTGTTTCGGGGGTGTAACGCACAAAAAATATTATAACTGGCCAGCGACTACCGGAATATAATTTTTGTCAATTTTATAAATTATACAGGCGTATCGCTTAATAATGGGTAGCTACGGGCATGTTTTTATTGTTCCTAAGACAGTCAGTAGCATTTGGGTTCGTTTTATGTTAGAACGAATATTGTACGCTTGTAATAGGTTGGTAATATAATACATAGGTTTAGGTATAGGCAGAGTAGTGTTGTAGTGGTTTTGCAACTATGAAACTACAGTTAACATCTATGTAGGTACTAAAAATACTGATGGACCATTGAGTTACTTACCTACTATCTAACATTAATAATGTTTATTCCAATGTGCAGAAACAATAAATTATATAATGTATTCAATTAACTTATCCTCATAAGGGTAATGTTTATTTCGCTTATGACTTTACTTTTATCTTCCATTCCCATACTGACTGTCATAATATCGGCGAACCGGCGCGCGGCGCGGGCGCAGTATTGCGGCGACGGAATTGCGCGGTCGCGCGCGCCTTCGCTCCACCGCGAAACTTGAGCCCAGGCTTAGCAGCCTGCACTTTGCAAACACTACATGACGTCATGATTCTGTATTGCTAACGCTACATGCGCTTCGAGTGTCAGAAAATTGTTATTTCAAACGGAATGTCGTTGTCGGTACAAATCTTTTTTCGCCCCTTCGGTTTTGTCCCTTGAAATATCTTCTTCTGATCTTAGGTTCGTTTTCCTTGACATTTTACATTACTTGTCTTTATCAGACCGTTAGACAAGAGGTCTTAGAGTTTTAGCTACTTGAATCCAAGCAAACTGAAGATCGAGCTTTCAGGTTTTATTTTCAAGTACCGTAGAAGTATCTAGAAGACTATGCCTACTTAACTATACCTACTTACTTGCATATAAGACTGAACCAATTTTCTCACAATCAAAACATTGGAATTCGTATGCCGTGATCACGTTACGAGTCGCCGGCGCGCCCAGTAGCGATGCCTGCCCGAGCCGAGCATTTTTTGTCTCATCTCTGACAGATCGAATTAAAATAAATGCTCCGATAAAGCGTCCTATAATATCATCCTGTATTTGGTTACGTGGACGAGTGACGTGCAGTGGGAACATACGAACGCCGTAGGTCGGACCAGAGACTATTTTTAAAGTTGCTCTATGTTTTTTTATGAGTAAGATTGGAAGTATATCAAAAACGTTTAATCGTTTTGATTGTTCGGATTGGGTTTTATTGTTCACGGGTAATTGCTACTGCTGTGTTTTAGTTTTATCTCTCATAGGATTTAGCGTCGATACTTTAGGTACAGACAAACTAGATTTTCCAAATAATGTCCGCCAAGTGTAAAAGTTTGGTGGTGTAATGTGTCAGCATGATTATTTTTCAAATTTTTTTTGGAATAGCTACTCAAGTCCATGCAAGAATTGATACAGAAAGTTGAATGGATCTGTCTGGAAACGGAATTATTGTTCAGTAGGTATCTACTAAGTAAGTAGGTATAGGTAGAAGAAACCGTTCACCCGACAGTTAATTGAAATAATGAATTTTATTTTCAAACAAGATATTACCATAATATGTAAGCTAACAGGGTTCAATATTTGGTAAACGATTCTCTTGATTAAGAAACCATTTGTTTCCTATTACTTTCAACTGACGATGAACGATTATTGCGTCGTGGAGCAAAACTTCCATGCAAGAAAAAAAAACGTAAAGGCACAGGAATAACTAGAATGTATTTCACACTAACATAATTATATAAAATGCTACACCGATAAAGTGTTACAACAACGTGTAAACAAAATTTCAACCAACAGGTACATTAGATAACAACAGTCAACAAACTCAGTCAGGCGTAAAAGCTACTGAATTCAACGGAAAAAGGTTTGCCTTTTTTTCTGGCAGACCGTTACAAATTGCCAGATGGTCTATTTTCTTGTTTCAACACATCCATAATAATTACACACGGTCGACACGTATGCTATATGCTTCAACGAGAATTGGGAATTCAGTAGCAAAGCACCGAGAAAAGTAAACACTTAGCTGTTGTGGAGACACCATGGTTGTATTGTTGGACGCGCTAGGTGTATATTTCTATTGTGTGATTCGATTTATGTGTTTGCAATTTTTCAGGGTGAGGACAATAGAGAAAATGCGTGTTCAGAGTTTGCTGGTGACCGATTGGAAACTTTATGTTGATCAACATTTTCTCATAGCATAGGTACAAAAAATCAAAGTCAAAGCCTTTATTTCAAATAGGCACATAAAAGGCATCAGAGAGCTTTTAATTTTGGCCCGTGTGGTAGATTATAAAACACTCTTTGTCGAAGAGAGCAGGCCTGTCCCAGCAATTGGAACATTATAGGCTGATTATGCTTACTATATTAAATCCTCAATTACTTACTATGATTAACTACATCTGTATCATTGAAATGTAAAGTATTTTGATTTTGCCGATATTATCCGAACAACTTTTAAAAAGGGTTTCTTGTCATGTCACTGCTCATCAGCAAAACCATAAATAAACAAAATTATAATTTCAAAAGTTCATCGTACAATATGAATATCTACATGCCCAAAAATTTAAAATAACTAAAACAAAAGCAATTTCATCTTAAATCGTACGAAATACTTGAGCGGAGGCAGAGCGATATCCACCTTATCGAGTTACCTAGGCTACTGGGCATCTCCGTGCAGGCGAGGCGAAATGATATAACCATAACCTTGAACAAAACAAACAAGCCTTTATTGATTCAACCCTAAAGTTTAATATCAAATGAGGGTACGGTGCGGACTTGAAACAAAGAACGAACACACAATAATAGTCGCTTCGGTGATTTTATGGAAACGTGATATCGTGTTGGCCTCTTTCAAAAAGAATAAAGCGAAACTCGAACGAAATTGTTTTAATCGTCAGAAGCCACGGTGTACTCCATATTACTTAGTAATTATATTAAAACGATTGTGCAATATATTATATTATTTAATTATGTTGTTACTATACAAAAAGAACGGAGGTTTAACAAAAAATTAAATCCACACATTTGTTTTTTTATTGAATGGTTAAACGCATCATGTGTTATTGCCATACGGAGATGGGACAAAAAACATGATTGCCCAAACAATAAATTGTCCATGGTTCGTTGTAACGAGTTTATTCATCTCGATCGTGACCGTTGACGTAAAAATAATGACGTGATGCGATGGGACACCGTAAGGATTTGTTTGAACTAACCTGCGCATGAAATATCGGTCGGAGTCAGCTACCGATGGTTCGCTGGTTTACCTACCGCCGCTGCGGCCACAGAAAAAACTCATAGCTCTGTCTTAAGGCATCCGAATTCCTTTGAAGCAAATACGTGTGTGTAATTACACGTAACAATTTATTAAATTCAGCGCATGTAAAAACGCTGAGCGAGAAACAAAAACTCGATTTTGTAGTTCGACATGGTTATTCTTACGCTGTGATTAGTTGTAGCAAGTTTCTTTGTTTATTCATCGAGCGCAAAGTTTAGCATTTGCGTCGGCGGCGCCTGCCTACCTGAGGTTTCCGTGAAGCGCGGATCGCGTGTCGAATACAACGGTGAACATTCACGAGGTGGACTTTTAATGGAGCCTGATAACCTGGCCAACATTACATATTTCGTTCATTACCTGCTGCAAAATCATAGCCTCACTAGAATCTTTTAAAAATTGGTTTTAATTAAATACCTAAACGTGCCATCAGTGTTTTGTAAAAAGCACAGCTTGCAGGGGGTCTTAAACTTTCTTTTAAATTTTAAAGCACATGATAAACGACATATCAGAAGGAACAGGTGACAATGAAACAAAGCCCTAATAGATTTGCAAAGTTAACATCAAAAGGGTGAAAAGCGTAAGGTATCTTTTTACGAAGTTTCGGAAACCACAATAAAACCGCATGCATTTTAAACGGTGTCGCGTGGCTGTTACTAAAAACTTTTACCAAATTATGCTTCGCCATTCAAAGCATTTTGGCACATGGCTTGCCTGCTTAATAGCCTGGAAAAATACCTTCATAACTTTTATGGCTAACGAATTAATTTAAGAAGTTTTGGGTGTTATTTTATTCCTGATTATTTATAGGGTGTTTATTGTATTAATAAACAGATCTTGACAAACGCAAAGGGTTTATCTTACACTGCTCAGAAGACAAAACATCTATAAATTAACTTGTTTATTTATAATAGTAGTAAAGTTGTCGTCTTTTAACCTATATCTACTTAATGAGGTCTCATTAACTGTTTTCGGAGACTTTTATAATGTAGCAGTCATAGCAGTGAACATAAGTTTTCGTTACCACATGCCGTTTTATGAGGATTAATTTAGAGTCATTGGAAGCCTCATGCTATGAGGCTATCGTAGTTTGCTATCCCTACTTATGGTTGTCAAAGTTGTTGGATGAGAGTTGCTGAGAATCTAATTGATGATGTACAATTGGAGAGGCCCATGTCCAATGGACTGTTGTAGGCTGATGCTGACGATAAAAGTTGCTTGAAAAATCAGGTTCTCTGCTTCAATCTTATTGCCCGCCTCAGCTGTCTTCTTCAGATGTGACCTTAGAAAGTGATAGAAGTAAAAACAAAAAATCACACAGTGGATTGTCATTATCGTCTTACTTTATCTTACCGCGCATCTAAAAGTCTGTAGCAACATCCTGTAAGCATATCTCTGCAACATTTATGATATTTCCCATAGTCACAATTGGGAGTTGCTCTCATTTATTATTAAAATACAGTCTGCTTTTGTTGCATATCAAATATTATACCCACATAAATATTCGGTTTCTCCGTTCACGATGAATTGAATAGTAGGAGAAAAAAACCTGATATAAGTTAAATCATGTCGCAGGCACGTATTAAGAGCTACATTATTGCTACAAACCTGAATCAGTGGGTGAGCAAGCGATGCATCAATTGAGCGCCGCAAGGGGCCGCCACCGTCCCGTCACTCTGCCTTCAGAACGAACAATGTTTACCACGCCGAATATCGATGTCCATATGTTTCTTTATACAAAATCATCGACTGTCGACATTTTTAATGTATGTAATATTTTATTATTAGCTCTTTGAATATAAAGTTTCTTACATTCGACATGTGAATTCTCATAATCATTGTGTCAACCGTATGTAGGTATAATCAACCGATCCAGCAGTAGTTTGCGGAGATGCGGAAAGTTGTAATAATTTATTTAATTAAATTTAATCGATAATGATACATTTTTCATTATATTATGGAGCACATCTCTCGAAATGTTAAGGCGATATAATAAAGGTATGGTCAGCGATGCAGTTCGGAGAAGCTGCGGCGCGGACGTCGCATTCCCGCGCACGGCGCATGCGCGAAACGCCGCCGACACAACTCGATCGTAGATAAAAACCACTTATGACATGAACCATGCCTTTATTCCAACAAATTGATTTCGAACATAGAAGTCATATCGACGATTCCGATCTCTGTAGCGTTGTGTGCGTCGGAACAAACGCAATGTTATCGTTTATGAATTGACACGTTACTTCAAAATGCACCTCACTGTGAGCAAATGATTGATCGCACGATTTTATTCGATTATTATTATACGTAAGCGGTCATCAAATTGCCGAAATTTAGTATATAGTATTGAATTTATAAGTACCTACAATCAAAGAAGAAAGTCGGAATTCGTAATAATTTCTAACAGAACACGTTCAATTATTATGGTATTCGAGCCCGTGATCAAGATAACCGATTATTAATCGTCTCTAATTACTGCTGGTGTTAGTTCGACCTTTATCTGGACACCATTTACCTATGGTTAACAAAAAAAACTCCACAAAAAGTGTAAAGAAAGGTTGATTTGTACCGCGATGTGTTCCGCCGGTGACCGTTTCACCTGTTCATTGTTTGGCTGGCGGCTGATAAACAAAAGGGTTCAAATATCACAGTTTTTGGGATATAATCGCCGTGAATGCAATAAATCTTAGCGTAATAACTGCACTTGCGAAGGCTTAGATTATCGCTGTAATGTATGGGCGAGGAATTTATTACTGAATGTGTGATTTATTGGAAGGATATCCTTGTTTTAGTTACCATGTGGACGGGTATGTATTAGTACATTGATGGGTTTAATTGGTGGCCCGTGTTTGGTTAAAAAAGGGTATGGAGTAAATTGATGAAAGAAAAGGCGTAGATATATTTTCATATTGTCTGTATCAATGGATTCAAAAACTGTAGGTACCACTATCAGTTTTAAACTCTTACATACCTAGCTATCCTATATAAATGAGCTTTTGATGGTTAAATTATTACTTTGACTATTTGGACAATGCATGTTATATCTAAGAAGATAGAAATAGCATCAACTTACCAGCTCCTGAAAAGCTACAGCAAAAATATGTCTCACAACATATACCTATATTATGTCTCCAATTCCCCAAAAATTAACGATCGACCATTAACATAATCACAAGGATTGACAATCTTCATATATTCTCTCATATTAATCTCATCTTCCTCGTTCACTAATCTGACTACGTAGTGATGGACGTACGTCGTACGTGTCGCATAGTGATGTGCCACGCGGCCTCGTCCCGCACAGCGGATGCAACCGTCGGAGCTGGGAGTCACGTGCATAAATCCCGGGATCGCCGCCGGCGCGGGATTCGGGAGCCATCAATCATTATGGAGGAGCAACGTCGCTGGGGGTTCGGTAGAGCGCTTTGTGAAACAGATCAAACTGCGGTTAAACGTCTTGTTTAAACGTCGCTTGATGCATGTTATGGAAGGTTTTTTTGGTAGAGGTTTCGATAGAGACCCAAATAAGTATCTAATCGCTATCAAAATGTTAGGAACCGCTTTTAGCTTTTTATGAGTGTATTCTATTCACGATTAGGTAGGTACTTTTGTATTTTCAGAGTTAGGGTATTATATTTTTGGGCAGTCAGCTCTTGATGCTGAATCTGCATCAAGAGCTGACTGCCAAAAAATATCTTTAACGAGTTAACGACCTGTCGTGTTATATTATTAACACGACAGGTCGTTAACTAAGCGGTCAGCAATTCATGATAATATAATCAAACACAGCAATCGATAATAATTGCAGCCACAGTCCCAGTACCTACATAACAATACTGAAATTATTACCAAATGCAATGAATTACTAATTTACGCAGATCTGTGTAAACCTGACAGTTACCGCGTTGCTTCTGTACATAAATTACTCTGTGCACTCCTCTAACGACTCGTTATTAAAAGGTAAGCGGTGGTTAAAGCCGTCAGACACAATGTTTGATACATGATAACTAGAGGCGAAGTCACATTAAATCGCGTTGCTCGCACTAACCGGGCAATTCACTTATATACGCTTATTGACGTAATACCGCCTTATTAAGGATTATAAACATCATTCAATTCTCGTGGGGGTTGTGATAAATGATCGATATGCAAATGGGAGGATAAGTAGCTGGATCGAATAACGCATTCGCGTCTCGGGTTAACAATTTGCTTGGAACCTATGGGAGTTTTATGAATTTTTAAGTTAAAGAATTGGTAGCTTGGTTTTTTGTCTGTTACTACTTTAGGTTTTTGATGCAAGAATCAAGACGAAAAGATGTGTCGCTGTTTAAAAGGTGATTCAAGTAAGTGACCAACGAGTCACCATTATCAGCATTTCAGCCGAAAGATGTCCACTGTTGGACATAGGCCTCCTCCAAGCACCGCCACTTCGACTGGTTCTGTGCTTCCCGCATCCAGCGGATTCCTGTGGCCTTTATAATGTCCTACGAGTGTTTAACGTTAATTTTAACTGAGTTTGCAATTGATAGCATAGCTTTAAAATTAGCATAAATGTCTAGAAGAAGACAAAGAATACACAAACAGTTGAAGCTTCCAATAACTGTTCTTTAAACCTTGCAATTTTTTTAAACATAGCAAAAAACTATGCAAGAATTCTCCACTAGCCAACTCGTCTTGAACTCCATGTATCGCAACAGTCGTTTTACCTTCCAAATAAAGTGCTTAACAGTCATTTGTGAAGAACAAAATTCAGCGCCAAGGTGCAAGTCATTACGGTCAAACAAATTACAGTAAAGAGTGCAATTTGTAAGCTTGAGACCAACAAAGGAACATTTCGCGCGCGAATTTGATTGATCTCGGGATAATACTCACCCACAGAACATAAACTAGGATCCTGCTACTCCAATCAAAATTGTCTTCTAAAACTTGCGAGCCAAAGTTGAATTTTGCTTGAAGGAGAGTTAGGTAATTAATTACCATTGTTTGAGAGATTCTATTCTTTATTAGCATGTGCATAAGGTTTTGTTTTAGATAATGGATTAGCAGGCGAGGCTGGATGGGTGCGAAATCATCGCTCGAATGAAACGCTAGCCGCGAGCTGGCGATTAGAGGGTTTTGTGTTTTCTTGTATAGACCTAGAAATCTACTAAAATAGAACAGAGTTTTCAGAATACTACTTTTTCTTCAGATAACAATTAGAAAACCATAAATGTAGACTGTTAACTATGTACTAAATACATTTTCGAGGCATTTAGGGTTGAAATCCTTGGGTCCTAATACTCATGTTCTCTTTAAGGAAATCTCGAAACGTCTGGTTGACATTTCCCGTGACCCAAGTGCCGGCTTTTACCTTGGAAAGAAGCTAAGCATTGCCATACGACGTGGTAATACTACTACTCTACAGAGATGTAGATGAATTTTTCGATGCTATATTTTAGTTTGTGAATCGTTTTAGTTAAGTTAGGATAATAGGTAGGACTTGCCGAGCAGTAGAAGGAAACATGACTCTTTTATAATGACAGACCAGTGCCGTCAATGCGTGCAATGTTAGCGAGTCATTTACAGATTCCTCTGATGTTCGATGTATATTTAATTTATATTGGAAGTAAGTAAGTATTCAAACATAAACTTTATGATGCTCCTTTAGTTGATAGGTTTATAAATCATTTGATTTCTTGGAACATGACTTGGAACGTCTACCACTTCTATAGTCCAATCAATTCGAAGGGCCCATAGCCGTGAAGTCCACCTGATGGTGTCTAATGTGTTTGTTATTTTGTCCTACAGGCACTTATTACAGGCTCTTTGGCGGCGACTTTATCACCCGCGGCAGCCCTAACGCACTCTCATTGTGGTTTATTATCCTCTGAACATTTTGAACCTAATGATAAGGATTATCAAGATAGTTCCGATAGCATTAACTATACTTTTTGTAAGTTGCAGGCGTTGTCACAAATACAAAAACTGCTAGGCAAACGGAATTCAAGGCACAGATTGCTCTTGGTTTCGAACACCAAAACAGGGGACTGTGTTGCAGTCGTTGTTGGTGCGTTAATCGGGCAGCATAAGCATAATCAGCCTAAAATGTTACCACTGCTGGGACACAGGCCTCCTCTCGGTGAGAGGAAGTCACTGTCACAGGGAAGGGTAATCCACAACGCGGGCTCAGTACCTACGGGTTTGTAGAAGTCTTCGAATTCTCATAAAAAAAGTTGATGAATAGACAAGACACAATATGAAATATTGAGCATAAATCTATAAAGATCATAATATATACTCCATAACCTTTGAAGTACATCGATAAGTTAAACAACCACACCTTTTACATAATATCTCAATGTCCAGTCTCCATTATTTAACCCAGATAAGAAGTTCACGTAGTGTTTGACTAGGCTACATCTAAGCTAGGTGTATAACTCGCTCAGAAATTGTAGTAATGGTTGGGTAACCCCAGTATTACGGGCGCGGTAACAGATCACCGCTTGGCTTTTGAACTCGATGAGTGAGCCTTCAACACAGCTTTTAGTGTTGGCCGTAGTCGATAATTTAGCTCGATAAGATTTAGATCCTTAAATAAAGTACTTGACTATTACAATTTCCATGTGTACAGGTAGTATTGAGATTTCAGGTGATGTGATGAAATTTCTTGTAGGTATATACACTATCTTTGCAAGTGGGAATCTATATACCTACATGACGGTATTATAGTTTAGGCTATAGTAGTACTTGAAGACTACAACAAATCTGCCAAGATCTTTCATTTCAAAACAGTTATTTCAAAGTTAATAGTCGATATGTTACAAGGGAAAGAACGGGTGGTCTTTCACGAATAAACCCACACAACCTACGAAATTTACTTAAAATTACCACAGCATAACTTCGCAAAAAAAAAACATAAAGTGGCATCCAACCCACGAGTCAAATTGAGGTTCAGTTGTCACCTCTAAAAGGTATAGTCTGCAAAAACTAGAACAGTAATCAGCAGGCCATCAGTAAGCTGTCAATTTATACTCTCGAGCGATGCATGGAAGTGACCAAAGTCATGTAATCGGCGAAAAAATTGAGGCCATGATTGTGATGGAAATAATACTAGCGAGTATTAATTAATAATTAAATTATATCTGTGTGTCGTACGGTGTTGTGTTAGTAGTCTGTAGTAAGTAAACAGCAGTTCGGTTTTCAGGTATACCTACAGTGCCCTCCAAAAGTTAGTTGTCATTTTTCCACTTCAGTTGTGATGACACATTTTGATTTAGGATTAAAAAAAAAAAACAGGTTATCTTAAGGGATTACTTGATTTTTTTTAGGACTAACTTTTGGAGGCTACTGTATATTTCACTTTCCTGCAGGTTGTCTCTAGCCCTTTCGGTAGGTACTGATTGTTACTGATTTAGGTATTACGTCACGCATGTCCACAAACATGGTGGTAAGTAGTATGTAATTAGATTGATTGATTGATAACATTTGATAGAAGACTGAGATGAGATGTTTCATTGTTTCGTATTTTTATGCAAAGAAGGTTAACCAGATGACGATAATTATAACCTGGAGGTGTTGACAACACTTAGAGCCGATTATTAAAGTTGAGTAATCGATACGATTAATAAAGTTGTGAAGCGATCGGCACTTTATGGCGGTGGTGAGGCCGGTCGCGATCACCTCTATTATCCTGTCGATACCGCAACTCGTGCGCACGAACATCGCTGAATTACACCTCTATTTACTGTCAAACTTAATTCCTCGCTCGTGTCGTTGGCTTTCATTGCCGCTTTTTATATTGTTCTTCGTTATTATCATGTTTCTCAGCTGCGGTTTAATGTTCTCTCGTGTGCCTAATAGTGAGAACTCTAAGCGAATGTGGGAATAAGCATAGCTTAGCATAGCACAAACAGTCGATACGTTTCCGTGCCAAATCGAACATCAATCAATGTTATCGAACGAGTCCTCTAAACGCTGTTCAAAAATCCGAAACCCAAAAATTTTTACAGTTTTAACCAAATAGACGACCTCTACCACGATTTGATTTGATTGAAAACCATGTAAACGAAAATGTGTCATTTTCATTTCAGAAGTCTGTCGAATGGCTGTGAACAGCAATGAAGGGATCCTCCTACTCAAGTCGTACTCTTCATTACTGAGGGTCGTGATCCTCCCTTGAAAACACCTTTTCCCTGACGATGTTACGCCATCTCTGTCTATCTGAAGGGATCAATTTCTAACTATTCTGAGTTGTTTAAGCCCAAAAATGTAATTGCTAGCCAAAGATGAAAGTTTGGGTTGATGCTGAATCTTCAAATCGAATCTAAGATCTTCTGCATTTTTGATGCCTGGCTATGATATTGTTCTTAAATGTTCTTGTTCTGCCTAGCGTTTTCCCAACTATGTTGGGGTCGGCTTCTAATCTAACCGAATGCCACTCAATACCAGTATTTTACATGAAACGACTGCCTATCTGACCTCTACAACCCAGTTACTGGGTAATACGATACCTCTTTGTAAGACTGGTTGTCAGACTTTCGGGCTTCTAACGACCTGGAACGACTGCCAATAATCCACAAATGATAGCGGGGCCTATGCTTCCGAGGTACGGAGGTGTCTTGATATACCTATAAAGATGGCCACCCATCCACGGACCAACCGCGGCAAGTGTAACTTAACCTGATTGATCGGCCCATGCGGCAGTTATGACTTAGCCCCGTCATGATGTTTTTCAAATATAACAAAAAAAAATCCTTGTCGAGAATTTACGCCTCTTACAACTTAAGATTCTCAAAATAGACTAAGAATAAAGAAAATATCACTGGCAGTTAACAAATCAATATGAATAGTTAAGTAATAGATCTTGTTAGTACCTCGCAGATAAAGTTAGAGTACAGTAAAGTGCGAGTGATTAGTTAGGTGTTATAATTTAGGATTAGCGTCAGTGAGACGGTTTGTATCGACCGCTTGTTAGCTTCACTTGTTATTGCGCGCGCGCTCATCTACGGACACATTATGATGGAGATAGTGTGGAACAAACTTTTGTAAAAATTCACTGTTTTATTGCTCAAGAAACTGGTGATGTGTAGATATCACATTTACTTTGTCTTTAGTACCGAATCCAAAGTTAAGCGTTAAGCGCTAGATCCGTTCACTAATTGCAACTTAAGGTTTTTATTGAAATTGAAGTATAGAATAATCTAGTGCAGTGCAACTAGCATTTCGATCAAAATAATTAAATTAGTTTTCGTAACAGTATGCCTTCTGATTTTCTGAAAAGCCTATCAGTTATGATTTTATTAGTCGCTTCAAAATATGTATTTTCAAAAGCCTACTCCACAGTAACCAAGCGCCGCGCAGACACTAACATATCGATGACCATTTATTTACATTAGAACCATTTCTTTATCAGTTTATCACTGATTGTCTCGAGGTCCCTATTGAAGTGCAGCATAACTTGTGTTGATTAATAGCCAATGACTAAATGTAAATATGATTGAGCTTTTCTTACACCTCTCCACAATCGTCTGCGCATGATTTTGTTTGGCCACAAGAGCCAATTGCACGATCCTATTTAGCGGCGAGATATTTTGACAGGATAAAAAACTTTATTGATGATCACGTAACTTGTAGAGCAATGAAAACATCATTTGTTGATGATAATGAATGGCTAAGTGTATTTCTTTTTTTAAATAACTCACTGATTTGTAGCAGACGCTCGTGTAGATGATGCGTGATTAAAGTTAATGAAGCATTTAGATAGTGAATCTTTTTATACACAGAGTATCAATTCTTATGACTGCCCCATTGGTCGGAAGCGCGACTGCTGAGTCCTGGAACTGCTGAGCACTGGCAAAGTGATAATGGGTTTTTCCATTAGGCATTTCTTAGTAACAACCTAGAGTTTGGAAGATGACGGTTCGTTGGTCGTGCGCCTGATCTCTTTCTGGTCGTGTCGGATTGCCGTCCCATCGGACTATATGAGTGATGGAAGAGGGAGTGCACTTGTGTCTACGCACACACTTGTGCACTATTATCTCCCGCGCCTCTTATCTCCTTTGAGGTTAACCGCCATGGCCGAAATACGGTCTAGAGGACTATTTTATTATTATCACTTTTTATAATTTAATATAATATTACCTTTCGTCATACCATCGTCGTGATATTCAGTGTTGCGCGGTGACATGATTACGAAAACCTACGAAAAGAATTTCGATAGAGCAAACCCTTTGAGCGTGGACACACCGTATAAATATGAATTAGTAGGTCGACTTCATTCAGAGGTTGTACCACCGCTGTGCTTTTGTGTATGGTCCCTATTAACTGCTTCAGAAGTTCATAGTATTTTTTATCCCGGCCCACCGGTGACATCTATTGTTAGTTTGACTTATAAGTGGGTTTCTTTGAGTTATTATGAACACTTCGACCATCCTTAGGCGTTGATCGTATTATACTGGAGTATTTTGACACATTGCTTTACATTGTTTATGTGTTTTTGAGGTCGTAAATTATTTTTTTGAGCTTCGTGGTGATATTTGACGAGGATTCAATTGTGTGATTTGGGAATAACTTGGGGTTATGATTTATGAGACACGTTTATTGTGGTGTGGCTTTGTAAGCTTGTTTGTTACGATTTTGGAATGTTATGAAATCATTTTGATTTTCAAATCTTCTTACTGAGTTTATTTTACACAAAGTGGATGAGTTGGTATTGTTTTTAAACAGAAGGCTTAAAATTATTCTGACCATTTGTTACTTACCTAAGTATCACTAAGATAATTTAGTTTATTTACGTTCCTCACAAGAATTTTATTGTCAACCATTTTTCGTTAATGTTATCTATCCTTATGATTTTGATTTTGTTATTGTGACCATTGCACCTCATTGGTCATTGGTTAACCAAAAACTATCACATAAAAGCAGAAACACTACCTACCTCTACCCGTCAGTTCTTCATCAGACGTCGTTCAGTAGTCCTTAAGCGCAACTATCTCAGGTTTACACAGTTTACTTGTGAGTTATACATCTTATGAAAAAAAAAAAACGATGATCGTACGCATTATTTATTTTTATTGCATATCCAATTAATTTCTATTTCATTTCAATTTCAATAATCAAGTTTTTTTATCGAGTCATGTGCAATTTCCTAAAAGGCAAGATTCGGAGCTTCTATGTTTGTGATTATTTGTGATGTACTTGAAGTAGGTACTTAAAATTATCAGTTCTGATATTTATGATTGTGAAGACGGTAATGATTCACGAACCGTAAAGTTTGTGGTTCAAAATGTTACTTGAGAAAGCAACTGTTTCTTTGGCGAAAACGTAGTTCCGTTAACAGCGTGATTTTTGTGGAGGATGTAGATTTCTTGAATGTTCACTTAATATTCTCTACAAACAGGGAGGCGGGGATATCGACGCGCAACCTGTTATCATGGATTCAGTACATGATGCTGAACGCCTTTGCGATGAAACTTTTCGACGGTTATTAAAAAAAAAATAGCTTTTCCATACATTTTGACCGCTTTGGTGTTGCAGTTTTCTATAAAACAGCAGATTTTTTTTATAACCGACTAAAAATGTCTACGGTTGAAGGCTAGCGTAGAAATGTTTCGTCGGTAATGTGCTGAATTCATGGTTACAGTTTACTCGTCGATGTCCTTTCCACTCTGTATATTATACCTATCTATATATTATGTACTAGCTTCTGCCCGCGACTTCGTCCGCGTGAAATTTCACCCTCCCCCCATTCACCTTCTTTGGAGTGGAATTTCGAAAAACCCTTTCTTAGTGGATACCTATATACACTTCACAAAGAACACACTCTCCAAAAATGTCTTTACATGACCAGCGGTTTAGGCTGTGCATTGATATAATCAGTCAGACAGGATCACAGGACTTAGAATTTTATATTAGATTATAAAAGTAAACCTAAGTACGTACCTAATAAAAAAAAAAACTCAATAACAGAAAATAAAATACCTACCTACCTAAATAAACCTATTTCTGATGATAACTAATCTAAACTCAATAAATAAGCAAAATCCCTAAAAACTAATATCTATACGAATGACTAATCCTACCTAACAGATTTATAAAATAACCTAAATAACTACGTACACTATCAAATATACTAACCATACTTTAAAATTAAAATCTACACATACGACTTATAAAAATAAACCTAAATAACTCTAACTTAAACTGTACTTAGTAAAAACTAAAAGGAATAAAAAGGTCTCACTGAAAAGCACGGTTTAGAATTGCAAGTAGCAGTTAAAACATACAATTTATAGAATGCTAGTAAGAACGAACGCTCGCCACTCGATACGTCCGTTCAAATCAAAGTTCAAAAAGTGTAAGCCAAATTCAACCTTCAGCACTACATTTACAGTGCGGGTGACGTAACCTACGACAAACTTATTATTTGCGGTTGGTACAGTAATCGGGTCTAGGGATCGAACCGCAAAATTAAGTTTGTTTTTTATTGTATATTTTGTTCCGGGATAAAAAGTTCCCAGTGTGGTGCCCAGGATATTAAAGAATAATTATACCAAGTTTCATCGTAATCGGACCGGTACGTTCTGCGTGATGCCTGAACAAACAGACAGACAGACAGACAAAAATTATTTTAATCACATTTTTGGGTTCGGTGTCAGTCTCGTAATAACCCCTGCCATTTATTTTTTTGATATTTTCAATGTACAGAATTTTCACTTCTACAGATTTATTATAAGTAGGTATAGATTTGTAATTTGAACGAATATTTAAACACTACCAAAACAACTAATACCTATTTTATAAAATAACAACAAAAGAAATTCAAATACTTAAACTATTTAAAGTATTTTAAAGACTAAAAGTCGCGCTGATAAGCACGGTTTGTTAATATCAATTATTATCTGTCAATAAGGTCGAACGCTCTGAACGCATCAACAGCCAAATATTGAATGAAGCTCGCGCTTTTTTTTTTGACATGACCTCTCACTCACAGTTGCAACTCGCTAAGGTTCCGCCTTTTTATTATACCCTACCGCCACGACCCGCGTCGAGCGCGGCAACCGTTACACAAAAATAATCCTTATGGCATGATTCAGTATTCACGCGCGACGGCGCGATGGCTTATTAGCGTCTTTCATGTATAAGTTTGGTGTTTCTATAACGATTACTATGATTCTTTTTTTATTGAATAAGTAATAATATTAACTTCTGTTAATTAGGCATAAGTGAGAGTATTATAAACGTAAGAGTAGACAAATATAATCAGAAAGCTCCGAACTGCTAAGCTATCGGGACTTACACGTGTTATTGTGAGTCAACCATAAAAGATAGACATAATTATGCTGTTGTGGGATATTTTTTAGATAATTTTATGTAGAACATTTCCGTCATAAATGATTTCTATGTAGCTTTAACCATTAAGGCTGCACACGCGACGGAAGCTTAAAAAATGGAGCAACTTCTCCCATTTTCCCAACATTTCCTTTCACTGCTCTGCTCCTATTCATTCTAGCGTGATGAAAAGTATACTATAGCCTCCCCAGGAGAATGAAGAATAATTGTACCAAGTTTCGTTAAAATCCGTCGAGTAGTTTTTGTTTCTATAAGGAACATAGAGACAGACAGACAGACAGACAGACAAACATTTTTTTAATCACATTTTTGGGTTTGGTGTCGGTCTAGTGCCATTTATTTTTTTGATATTTTCAATGTACAGAATTTTCTCTTCTACAGATTTATTATAAGTATAGATAGATAATGTCTTAGTAAGGCAACTGCACAATAACTGTTTCTTATTTACAGCTATTATTAGGTATGTTACAAACGGAAATAAAAACGTTTGTATTTTTTTTTTCTTTATTTTGGCACATTTTAATTTCATAGATGACTGTCAGTTGAAATAGAAACAAATGTATCTAGTAGGTATTAATTATGAAACCTTTGTTATGGCATTGTATCATCAACTAATTATAGCTTATAAAACTTGGTAGGAAGAACGTTATTACTTAAGTAGTTAATAAATTACCTATAGTAATAACATAATATGAATTTACATACAATACTATGGAATGTTATTATAAATGTTTTATTTAATTCAGCTAATTGACTAGATTTTGAGAAACTGTCGTTTTCGAAATATTTGAAATCATTTATTTTAATTTATTTATTTTAATCAAATCAAATCATTAGGACGCAACGTGTGTCGATACCCTTGCGCCATCTCAAGTTCCTAGCACGGCGGGCTGTGCTGGCGCCGCTGCTGCGGCTGCTGAGACCCACAAGCGGCGCAAATACTGTAACCTTATAGGCAACTACAGAGCCGTTTGGGGTCGAAACGCTCGGGTCATGGGGACCGAGTGCGCGTCTCCTTTTTAAGAAAATTTCTCGCCGGCTGGTCGACACTTCACGTAACCAGAGGGATGGGTCGTTCTTTGGCCAAAGAATTAGCATTGCCATTCAACGTGGCAATGCTGCCAGTCTTCTGGGCACGTTACCGGATGACAGCGATGCGGACGAGTACTTCGACGCCTAAGTGTCCTTTGTTTTTGTATTTATTTATATAACAAGTTAGTTTATAGTCATTTAATTTGGTACCTATATATAGCCTATTAAGTGACATAATTTAGAAGACCATTTTTGATTTCATGTTTTAGAAAACTATCGTGTTCTCTTGAAGGTTGTTTAATATCACTTTTATGAAAAGTTATTATTACATTACTGAACATGACTGAATATTAATGTTTTTGGTGCTATGACCATTGTGCAATACAATTTGCTTGTTGATTATTCTGTCTGTAAAAGGTATAAATCGATGATAATGTATAAAAACATGCAGGGGGCATTACGCCAGTTCCTGAGTTGGAATCTCTTGGAGTCTAGGATACTTAAGTACTTACTTAAGTATCCTAGACTAGACAGTTTTAGTGTTGAAAATAAATATTTGTTTAATAACATACCGCTTTTAATTTCTCGTCGCATGTCCCTCTTTCTTATAACTTTCGAAATGTTTTATGGGACTTTAATAAGAGTGATTTGACACAAGAAGAAGCTAAAAGAAGGTTATGTAAATAGAGAAGCTTGTGGAAACTCTTTGTCTATTAGAAAACCTTGAAGTTCAGTGTTTTACTAGTCAACATTTTTTGTTAGTCTATACCGACCAATAGATATAATATATTCTACTAAGTATTTTTCATAATGTACGTAATATAGGTACCTACTACTAAGTATATACTAAATCTATGGTCGCCCCAATAATTGGATTGCCGACCAAGAGTAACCTCCTGTTGTTGATTTACTTTTACTATTGACTACATTATCGTTTTTAATTCAAAAGCACATCTCCTATATAATTAGATAAAAGTAAAGTGAACCAACGTTAACTAGATTGCCACAAAAACTACGTCACACCTCACACTTAATGCCGGTGTAGACAGGTGACAATGGCGCGGCGTGCCTTTGAAGATGTCTCGCGTAACAAGTGTGGTAAGTGGTCACCATTTGGGGAGCGGGGTACGACGACGACGACAATGGACGCGCACAGTAGCGGGCTTCCGTGTCACTGACAGCGGTAGTGCTTGGAACACACACAGAATACAACTGGTGGAGGAATGTTTAGGTAGAATCACTGTATTGAAATGTTCGTCATTGGTGATATCACCATCCTGAAACAATATAATTTAATAATTAACAAGGTGAGGCAAACGACTGCGCAAATTAGAGCCTTTTCTATGTAGTGGTTAAAGAAATCACTACTTTACTTGTTTGACTAAAGCAATTTTTATTTTATTTTCGTTACCAGAGTGGAAGATTTAGAGTGGAGACCAACAACCCGAAAGAGTTAAGAGATCAAAAAAAAATTAGGGTTTATAAAAGTTGCTACAAGTTAAGAGACATTTTTAAACGTCACAAAATGTAAGGCTAAGAGATATACCTTAACTTTAAGAAAAGTTTATACCTAAATAAACCCTCTTAAGTCTAGAATAAAAAACTGAAAAAAAAAAACTTTTTTACAAAAAAAACAACCGACTTCCAAAAAAAAAACTACAAAGTGATAAATAACTTTTATTTCGGAAGTCAGTGTCGTTGGTTTTGCATTTTTATTTTTCACTTTTTAGTGAGAGAGTTTGTAATTTATCTAAGTTACAATAGCCTAACGTCAACTGCTCATCACCTTTTACAAAATATTGCTTTTCCTGATGCTGGGTTAATTTTTGAGGAGTTCTCCTGGTAAGAACCTGAAGAACTCCACTCCACCACCACACGCATTGTGACGAGCATAAATTGCTTAGCAACCATATTAAAGTAATCGAATCGCAACCCGTGAAATATTTATCATTGATTAGTTCCGATGGCCGTCTGTGGTCTTCATCATCAGCTCCATTTTACCAAATGATGATTTCCGAGAGCAAATTCTCAAGTTACTCTAAAAAATATCCAAATCGCTATAGGTTTGCCAATAAAATTTGAGGGTTTCCCTCGATTTCCCTGGGATCCTATTATCAGATCCTGACCTGATGATCATGGGACCACTTGGAAGTATACCCTTTCAAACAACAAAAAAATTTTCAAAGCGGTCCAGGCGTCTTCGAGAAATCGGGGAACATACATAAAAAAAAAAAGATTCCGACGAATTGAGAACCTCCTCCTTTTTTTGAAGTCGGTTAATAATGATTTATTTTAAGCAAGCCTTATAGGGACCTAATTATTTTTAATGCTTTTACTTAATTTGAAACTATCGTTTTAGATATTTTAGTCTATGGTCAGCACTCAGCGTTGTTATTGCGACATAATAGCTTGTAGCGAGGCGCTCATAGGCCACGGTAAGCAATTAGCATAATTTTAAAACCTTTGACTTTGTATGCCGCCGCCTGCCGCCCGTTTTAACTTCAGGTTTTGGTAAGACAAACCGATATTCTCAAATTTTAATAGTAGGTAGTACCTATATATTAGATAGCCATTGAGTGACTTAAATTCCTACACTTATGTAGGTACCTACTTCATTACTTATGCCCCACAGTTCTGTAGACCTAGATAACGCAAGTATCACAATCTGTATGAAAACCAAGCGTGCCATTTTTTTACTACATAAATTATGACGTCACAGGCACTATTTAGTGATGGGAAAATCAAATCGATCCGTCTCGCCCCACCCCAGGGGCCTAGTGCCACTAGTGCCAGCGCTCACGCTCACCTAGCCAGCAGTAATACTGAGGACTGAGGGATGACAGATTTTTGTACGTAACCTGGGCACGCGAAGTAGTTGCTCTCGCGTTATCTAGGTGTATCTATATCTGTGTTGTACCCACTTTCACAAATTTTTGACATGGCACTCTGACCAATACTTCACTTTGGAAGTAAAAACTTTAAATAATACCTAATAACAAACCAAAGTAAAATTAATTAGTTCACATATGATCACCAATAATAAAAGAAAACGAATAAAAAATTACAAAAAAAATTGGAAACTTAATTCTGTATCCATACACATTCCACACACAGACACACACACACACACACACAGTTTTACAGATTTCGTTTTTTTATATAGAATCAATCCAAGTAAAAGAAGCCACGTCCTCAAGCAAATTTCAGCAGTGGTGACGGCCGCCCAGTGGTGATGGCCGCGACTTACGAGTTGTAGGTCGTAGGTTCGAACCCAGACAGGCACTTTACTTTGTGTAAATTATATCATCACCATCCTCCAAACGGTGAAGGAAAACATCGGGAGGAAACCGGCATGTCCTAGAACCAAAAATTCGAAGACATGTGACATCTACCAACCCGCATTGGGCCGCGTGGTGGATTACGGCCCACTCCCTCTCACAGAGAGGAGGCCTGTGTCCCAGCAGTGGGAACCTTATAGGCTGATTATGTATGTGATAGCAACTTTGGACCGGAGTCGATGGAGGCAGATTGTCTGCTTAAAGGGGTCCAGTGACTACGATCCTGAGGGACCAATTGAAGAAGAGAGAATCAATCAAAAGAATATATTTAATTTACTTTACGGCAAACGTTGTAAATAATATTGGTCGTTTCTCAGTACCTATGCTATTATTACTTATTCACTTATTAACTTATTAAGCAACTCATACCTGGGCAGGTATTGTTTTTGTGTATACTAATAGTTAATTACATTATTACCTATCACTTCGCTATAGGTATCTATCAACTTGTCAATGATTATCTAAGTAAGTACTTATATAACGGCTATCTAAGACATCCTCACAACGAAAGCCACTAACTACACAACGATTATATATTCACGACGAACACAATAATGCTCATTCAAGACTTATATGCCGCGTTATATACTCGACCCTAATGCTCAGTCATTGGCGAGCTTCACCGAGCATTCCCCTTCCGAGCAATTAACAGTTTATTGCTGCCCCCATTGGTTGCTTGCTAAGCTTTAGACGCCATATGTTTAGATAAAAATGCTGGTAATGACTTTTTATGTATCGTATATACCTACTTAGCGTTTGGTTTAAAATGGTGATAAGAAAATTATAATTGTTTAAAAAAAGTGAGGTAAACGTTACATTTGCACGGTGCGAACATTAACAAAATACTTACATTTTTTAGAGCAATGGTGAATTATAGCCCACTCCCTCTAGCAGCAGTCCCAGCAGTGGGAACATTATAGGCTGATTAAGCTTAATTTTATTTAATTGAAAATATTACATTTTTAAACGTATACCTACCCTAGAGATTCTAACATTTGATAATTTTGACTATTCAAAATAATGAAAACTCCGAGGTTGTTTAACACAATTTGCCAATATACATACTCCCTTACTAATAAACGTTGTATAGCGTTTGTATAGTTAGGTAGGTACACAATGCTTTGTCTTCTTCTTTCGAAAGTCAAATTACTGACGACTAAAACAGAGAAATCGGTGTGTACCTAGGTATTCATCTGATTTACATAATACGTTTATTAGTAAGGGGGTTAATTTACTTCGGGAACCAAACATTTGCCTGCGTAATTGGGAAATTAATAAAAACCCAATTCTTTGTATTCACACCTCTGTCAAAGAAGCAACATGGTTGAGTTTAACATGTCATGATCCACACTACTCAAACTCAATCCATTTAGGCACTTTTGAATCTGTAAGGAGGCGGTCTGTCAGAAATATGAAGCTAGTTGCCCATTCCAAAGCGTAATAGGTAACTATGGAGAAGAACGGACAAGAAACTTCACGGATACGATACAACAAAAACAATTCGAAAATAAAATATAGGCACCTAAAAGATGACCAGTCCCAACTGATGGCGCCCGTGCACAACCATTCAGCTCAACCATTTTGAAGGGAACTAAATGAATCAACACACGCGCCACCATCAGCGAGACATTTGAACGCATGAAATACTCTCAGCCTTTAAAAATAACCTAATAAAACAATGCACTGGACTTTATAATGATATCGAATCGCATAGTTAACAATTGAGGTCACAGCTTTCAGAAAACATTCGCAATGTAAAACAAAAAATAGATAATCTTATAAGTCTTTGTAGATAATATTGGATAATACTGGATAAAACAAACTACAGTCGTCAAGACAATGTACGAAAATCTCATAACTAATTAACTTCTAATTACACAAACCGTCCATTTTAATATCTTTAACGGAATGAAACATATTTTCACATGTTAAAACAATGGCTACCGACAGTTGCTCCGTATTTGCTTATCAGCCACATCAATAAATGCCTTTCTTTGAGCCGTTCAAGAACTTTATATACAATTTAATTTTTATATCCGTCCAATATTCCAAGGCCTTTAATTTCATAATATTTTAGACTTACGTAGAGGTCTTGTTACATTTGTGAAAAGTTCCTAAATTAACGTATGAGGAATGTAAGTTAGTCTGGTATTAGATATGGGTGGTGATGGTCACGGGGTGATCACCATGTGTTTCCGTTGATGGCGTTTTAATTGCAGCGGGGCAAACACTCCGCCCTTGCGCGGTCTGCGTGGCATTAACAATTTGTATCTTTTCCTTATGATTATTCACTTATACATATACGTTTTCCTTATTCACTATATATATATCTTTAATGTGGCGATTAGTAATATAATTTTTACTGAAGATGTAGGTACTAAAATCTGCTATGAAAATTAAGTAGTAAGAAAATTTGACTTTCGGCTTTTCGCTTTTAAAAGTGTTGTTTAAGAATATGGGAGAAGTTCGACACTATTTCCAACTATCGCAACAATTTGAAAGCCAGAATTTACCTACCATGGCCAAAAGAAAATCGCCGAAAAAATAAATTCATTTAACTGTCTTGGAACACACAACGAAGTCAATTAGAAAAGAACAGTAGAGGAGTAAGAGAAATTATAGTTTGAACTTACTTGAGGACACGTACCTACTCTGTCATTTGTGGTGCGCATTCTTAAGGTGTTGCCAAGTGCATAGCCTTACTTAAAGGGTAGGTTTCTGAAAACTCAACAATAAGCATAAACAAGTGATCTGACCCACCATAATAAATACAGTAAGAATTATTTCAGTATTTATAAAAATAATACACAATATTATTGACAAAGTTTAACGTAACATCAGTCAAGAATCCCTTCACCCTTCAAATACCAACACACCTGTCTATGCATATTGTTTTGGTCAGATTCTTTTTAGTCCAGAGCCCTCCGAATTATGTGCCTTGGGTCTTAATGCTTTAAAATTCTAACAGTCGGCCATCAGGACATCGCAAGGTGCGCGTTTGAATATGATTAGCAGCTTGTCAAAAGTGAGTTAAGGGTATAATGTATTCAAATTTAATCAGCAAAGGGTTGAACTTATAAATTTTGAAATAATTAATGAAGTTGGAATTGGTTTATAATAATTTGGTATCAATTAGCTAGGAAATATAATTTCTATTAGATAAGTAGATGGATGGTGTTTTTAATTGTAGAGAATCAAGGAGTTTTTAAAGTGGCGTAACAATGATTTTCCCACAAAACACGGGCTGTATATGACTTGACTCTCCTTGGACATAACTAGGTTATCCTTAATATATACACGGCTGGACACAAAATGTTGAATTGACAGGTTAAAAAATGCTTGGAATAGCATAAGCTAAATTATCTGTATTTCAACCACTTAGATTGGAACTATCAGGGGGCCCCAATGCTGTATTATAATTACTTATTCCCCGCGTAATCTTATCACGTGCAAACCACGTACGATTGTGAAGCGAGGTATTTTGTTGGTTCAAACTAAGATTAAAAGAAAGAAGAAAGATTAGGTAAGGAATTCACGTGTTTTCGTTGGAAGGGTAGATTCCTTCCTTCGAAACCACGTCAATACCTTGTGTAAGTGTACCTATGTGAATTAGGGCCAAGATTATAAGTTGAATACTGTCAGCCACTTTCGTTTCCAGCGAGGGTTACCAATGATGAAATAGATACTACACAAGTAACAAATACCTAGATGGATGCAGTTTATTACCTAGATACTTTACATAATGGGGTTTATTGTTGCTTAAAAATAACTTTAATAATTATTAGCGACAGCTTAATCATACATTTTTGACGATTAAACGTTTTCATACATTTTTGACGATTAACTTTAAGCAACGTTTAAACGTTACGTAACGTTTTTTGCGTTTTGTATGTTATGTTATGTTATCTATAAAATAAAGAGGCCTATCTTTTAAAATACAAATGATTAAAAAACTTTTAATCATTAAAAAATATCACAAATACTTCTTGAAATATACACTCGAAGTCCGAACTAATTGTATCAATGATAACAAAGCCAAACAATTTACAATATCTATTAGCATATACTTAAGTGTTTCGAATCAATGAAAAGAATGAGTACTGATATATGATGGAGATAGTGATAAGCCACCCTTACAGTACAGTGTACAACTGTCCGATACGTGGGGGTGCTAAATCGTCCCGACAACTTATTAACATATCAGTTTTACATTGTTTTGCATAATTACTTGTCTTGTAACTAAATGAACGTTTGTTTGATTTCTGCTGTAAACCGTTTAATGATGACGATAACTTTAACACTCACATGCCTAATAAAGCTTGGTGTGAAAGCCTTATAAAGCTTTCCAGTTTCTCGATAGCGAAATATTGAATGTTTAGAGCTTTATTCACCTACAGCTTTTCTAAATATTGTAACATTTAATTTTATTTCATTGTATATAGGTAGATAAATTTGCTATTATACCCACTAATATCGTGTTGTTCAGGAAGGGTCGGTAATTGGACCACCATGTGGCGTAACTATCAATTATATTGTCATATCAGTTCAATTAAATAAACTAGGTATTACTATGAGTGATTACATGACCGTGTTTTACCATCATAGTATCACATGCCGCGCTGAAATTCCCGACATTTCAATGACATTTTACTATGAATACAGCATTGAATTGTCCCGGATTGTCACCTCACAAATTGTTAAACGTAAACATGTGCGAGTTTTGTGTGCAATGTTCGTGTTTCCTCATCAAGATATCCCAGCGCAGTCAATTGTTGGAAGTGCACTTCGTTGTTACCGAGTTAAATACACACTCCGAACGGTAATTTTCCTATGACGCGCGTGTTTTACGACGCGATCTGTTTTGTTCAACACGCAAACAGATACCGACACATTTTATCTGAACATGTTCAATTAACAGCCTGGGATGAACTCTTCATTACTTTTGAATGACAATGACCTTTTTTCTACAAATGTAGTTTGATGGGCACTCTCTCTAAAAATTTATATTTTTTACATCAAATTTTTAATGTAACGGTCTGACAGCAGATAATATTATTGTCGAACCAAAGATAAAGTCCTTTAAAAAAAATCCTAAATGAACAGGTTACATGAATAATGCCGATAAATACACATCTTGAACACACGTAACATATTGCCGATAAGCCTCTATAAAATGAAAGTTCTTGCAAGCATGCTCGGGATATTTATCATGCAAAACCGTATAACGTGTCTCACCCTTCCCCTCAAGTATTGAAAAGTCACTAAATTAATAGCTATAAAGCTCCATCATATGCAAATAGTGGCATCCCCTCGGCTTAGCGTATCTAGCACATCACGGCTCCCATCGTACGTCTTGTTTAAAATTCGTTCCACCGCGACTCTGATATGCAAATGGCGGGCGACATTCGAATACAAAAAGCTCGAGCGCGGTGGCAGCGAGTAAATCAATCGATCAACGCCGGATATACTCGTAGGAATACGTCTTCATTGTGTTCATTAGCGTCGTCGAGAGCCGCGAGCCGGGCCGGGCGGCCGCACCTGCCTCCACAATGTCCCGCATTCCGCAAAAAGTCCACGAAATTAAACACCCCTGCCGTTTAGTAAAATGATCTTGTTGTTGCAGAAATAATGTTTTTAAGTGTTCTGTTTGATCGAGTGATGTATGAGCACATGTTTTGTATTGTCGTGTGGAGTGTGGACATTTCACAAATTGCTTACGTCATGTCTTTAGTTTATTACAATTGACACTCATTTGTATGCAGATTAATCCACATAATATTCATGTGAACTACAATGTAAATGCAAAAACATCGCACAATAAGTACCAATTTATAGTGTTTGTAGATATGAAAATACCAAGACTTGTTATTTTTAGTGCACATTGAATACACATTCATGCTGTTGCTTTTTCATAAAAATAAGTCTTATAGGATAGCTGATACCCTTATTGTTAATGCAGAAAATAAATTAGCTACACAATTAAAGGTTAAATCTCTTATCAGTTGGAATATCTACGTTCAATTATCTATCCATCGAACCAACCACTGTGATTTTTACCAAAACGAAAGTAGAAAGTATCAAAATACGGTTAATTTAATGATATAACACTAGTTATATTATTAGATAATTATCAGAAAAGGACACGCATTCACCGAAGTTTTTTCCACACTTTCAATAACAAGTTGAGGTGCTTTAGAGGCGTACAAAAAACACAATGCTATTCGATTGAAAGCCGTTACGAGCTATTATGCTATTAAACACCCTAATTACAGATCAAACGCTGTAACCACAAAGGCTTCATCTCGCATCGCATTTTCGACTTTTGTGTCGTAAAATTCCTGGTGGAAGAGTGGACTGTATTTAGCAGTTTTTTAAATTACTTCTTAAGTCCCGTTTGGTGGAGCTATTTGAGTGGCAATGAGGAAGATTCGATTGTTTACTTACTGAGCGCAATGAGTTTTGGGCCATCCTCGATGAAGGTGTCTATAATAAAATGTATTGGGAACTTCTAGTATGATATTCCAAGTACATGTGTAATGGGATATTGCTTACCTAGTGTGTTCAATGTAGCGCGCTGACGCAAAGTTTATGTAGTCTCTTGCCATCTACCGCTGCTGAAAATTCTAACCTGAAAAAAATACACTCGTTTCAAACTTTAATGAACAGTAGGCGATTTTCAGCATACCCTATCTATGATGAAATAAAATGACGATGGAAATTAAGTAAGTTACACTGTCACTGAACAACAACCAACATAGTTGGGAAAAGGCTAGGCAAATGATAAGATGATGACAATGTCACTGAATAAGCTCTAGATACCAAATTTTAAAACACTTACGTTTGATCCAATATTTGCTAATTACATGAGGTGACGTAGACATTATTAGAGAAATAGGTGGTAGCAAACAAAACATTTAAATCTGTAGATGGCGGAATAAGTAGATAGGTATGTAAATATGTAAACGAAATCCGAATCTATTCTTTCGCAAAACTTATCCACATATAGGAAATATGTTAAAAATTATGTAAATATTATCTTGATTAATAAAAATCAGTACATTATAGGTACCTATAATAAATAAATAATATCTTCAATAATAGTGGATAGCTGTCCCGGAAAGGAGTACGAAACCGCAGATTGAAACCAACGTGTAGGTACGATAGGTAATACTATTGTGTTAAAATGTTTCAGTGTTCAACAAAAAGTGAGCTGAACAAAAAAACAAATATTCCTTACATCCATTGTAATGTTTTCATTTCACATTATTAGTCCGTTTCATATCATAAACCGGTAACCACAAGCCGCAGATACTTTTGAATATTTTTGTTGTGATTATTTAACCTACAGTAGCTGTTATTTTTCAGTTCCCACGTAGCTGGCAAGCTGTTCGCGAAACCTTGGCTTTTGTTCTGGATGCTAATTATTCTGCGTCAGTGCTTCAATAACACTCATGTTATATCTTTATTTTAATAAGAGCCGTGACAAAATAATAAACTATTTCCCGGTTTTGTTTTTTGAGCTTTTGATTTGATACTGTTGATAGTTTAATTAATTTGACGACACAGTACGTACCTACGTCAGATAAAAAAAAAGGTGATTTTTGTTGTTTGTGCAACATTTAAGTAAATATCTTCGTGTTTTACTAATAATAACAATTGTATGTTTCTTCTTTATTTTTGATATGTGTGACAACGTTCATTCAGTGTAGCTATTAGTATTCCCAATCGATATTTCGATACCTATCAACACTATACGATACGCTCAACCTTGAGAAGTTTATAGTTCATAATAAACAAAACCATTGCATTTCTCCACGAACATTTTAGAATCGAAAGTCTATTTTGTTTCAGTAAATTTCTTATAAACGTTGTCCAAAACGGTTAGGGGTCATAAAATCCAAGCAAACGACACCAAACTGCGGTTGTTTAGAAAATACACCTTATTAAGGCGCGTTATCGTACCATAGCTACGTGTAGCGTATTTACGACCATATATAAGCCTTAAATCGGAGCACAAGCGGGTAAGCCATAAACGTAGTCAACCGTCCATTTTCCCGCTATCGCGACTACAGGCGGCCAACACGCAGACCTCGCTGACCACGGCCGAAACAACAGCCTTAACTACCAAACTTAGATAAATGACAATTAAACTTAGCCACCTTAATATATGGTTGATTCTTAAGTGGTCTGTTAGGTGGTGTGTATGAATGTTTGTCTGTCAGGTGGTCTATTAGCATAACGACCCGCGCGCCCCTTAACGCCGCATGCTTGGTCACGCTGCCCCCTGACGTTGGTCGCAATTTCCACAGCGGGACTTTTCGTGAAAAGTGGCGCGACGTTACCTACGTTTTATTTTAATGAACATTATAAAATAACGGCATAGAAATGGGAAATTACTCGACTAGGTATAAAGGTATGAGAGAATATCGTGTATGAGGTCGTATTAGTTTTCTTTTAGAGGGTTTGGTTATATGGAGCGTATTAATTAGGTAGGTACTTATCATTCTGCCGTAGTAAATTAATTATTATGTTTGAAAATTATTACAATTAACCTCTTCAACTAAATATTATATTTCATAATGTCTTTGAACTGTATTCTTTTGTTCCAAGAGTTGTTACGTCAGTGCTTATCAAAAAAGAAAAAATTTCGACATCAACCTAACTAAGATATCATCAAATTATTACTTATACATTCATGCTTGGCATATCACCCCAAAAATACATATATCAAGCATTGTCGCGGGTAAAACTTGCTTTTCACGTAAATCCAATTTGTGCGGTTCTTCCGAAAGGGCGAGTCGTGGCTGGCTGTAATTATTCACGTGTTATGACATCTCATTTGCATATAATCGGTGAGCCAGTCCCCGATGCGTGAGGCAAGAAAGGCAGCGGAGGCAAGTGGCCACCGTAGGCCATTCACACGAATGCGAACGGCTATCTTGATCGACGCCGGCCTATGAAAAAGCGGCCACTAATTAAAAAATAAACTGTAGCTAAGATCGTTTGCAAATACACGGAAAGCGCCGGAAGAGATTTGCTTTCACGTACTTCTATTAGTTACGAAACTCAAATGAATGTTGGTAATTATATAGAAAACTCACGGAATATGTAGCGGTCGATATGCATCAAAGTGGTTCTGTTAATTCCTCGGCAATTAGTTTTATTTTAGGAATATTTAATTTGATGATTACTTAATTGGTTTTGTGCGAGTTCATTAATAGTTATTTTAATTCAATCAATTTTAAACAACACTGGTGACCATCACGCAAGTTTGTTTCGTGTCGTTGTACCTACATACCTACTTGCCATTGGTAGCACTTCTTATATTAAAGTATTTCGAGCATAAAGTGAAATTGTTTATTCTGTAAATAATCATAATTTACAGAATAAACATCGGATTCACTTTTACACACCACATTACAAAAGAAATAAGCTAGATGGTGCAGATATTTCCCATTTGAGTAACCTTGAGAAGAAATGGCGAAATAAACACAGGGATCAAAGTCCTGACATCATCTTGGTTAGATCATGTGAAAACCATGTAGATTAGTGTCTGAAATGATCTAAAAAAGAAGAAAGAGAGAAAAAAATTACGTTATATGCTCATTATGTCCCTATTAGCAATGCCGTTCATGTGTAGTGAAAAGTACGAGCAGGATCTACAGACATTGCTAGCTGCTGATGAATGAAGCAACAAATCATTTTTATCGCAGTTTTTGCTCGTACTCATTGCACGCACTTATGCATGGCAGTGATACGCGTCCGGCAGAGCAGCCTAAAATTTTCTTGTTAGAAGAAATGAAAAGATGATGTTTTTTTTGTTGAAATTAATTTTGAATTGATGTACAGACTGATAAATCAATTATTAACAGTTATTGGGCGTATAGCGTAATACATTGGTATTTGAATTTAAGACTTCATTTTATAATCGGCAGGCATCCCTGAAAACTAATTTTATTTTTTCAAACGTAACCTAAAAGAATATCGTTTTCAGTAATGAAGTTGAAAATTTCTGTTATTGTTACTAATTCTGTAGGTAGGTACGACAACAGCTTTAAAATTAAAAGAATTCAATAGTTTATCAATTTACACATAACACGAAAAACAGAGCTTCTCCAAAAATCACCATCGCATTTTGTCAGTCTGATTTCTGCGTGGAACATCAACAAAAACTCACCTCGCTCTCACTTATCAGCAAATCTGATCTAAAATCGAACAGACGGACTGCGCTAACAGTTCACAATGTAAATGATGAGACGAGAGGCAATTTCCCGAGGCAGCACAATGGCCAGCAATTGGAAAGCGTGGTGTGATGTGTGTGTGAGCGGAGTAGCTGAGTATTTGCATGACCTGCATCGTTTAGCAGTATCTATGCATATCGCCAGCCCATTGTGCCCGCCCGGACCGCGAAGCGAGCAAAATCGCCTCCTTTATTTGCGAAATGGAGTACACTTGTACAGATACACACAATGTTGCTGTTGCAGTTAAAGTGGATCTGGGTTGAGTTTGGCCGGACCTGCGACACCTGAGCTGCACATTGCTGAAATTCCTGAATATGTGGGTGGTCATTAACTGGAACTGGTGCAATTTGTCAATGGAATACACTTATGCAAATCTGGTAGTAAACTTAATAATACCTTTAGTCTTTACGACCAGTTCTGCTGAATTCAAGGAGACCTATTTTGTAATGAAAAAATATGGCCATGTGCATTCTATTTTAATAGTTTCAATCGGTTCTAATTTGCTGGCAGCGTATTTATTGGAATACTGATATTCCATGAGTCCTTAGGACATAAAAAAGAGCACCAAAGTGTAAAAACTGCAGTTTCTTCCCAACTGTACTTCGTAGTCTGAACATTACTTGAGTACTTGGTTTCAGGTTAAACTAACGTCTCATGTCAGTGGAGAGCGTATGTGAAATGACGATTAAGAACAGTTGTAAGTAGCTTTTGTTTGATCGCGCTGCAGATAACCGCGGCCATTGTGGCGGGCAACGTTGCCTTCATTCAAATGTATGTAGCTGAACCTCTGAACACATTGCTTAGGTTTGATCTGTTTATTATTATCGGAATAACATACTGTGAAATAGCTAAGTAAATAAAATGCAGGTGTCTATCGTATTGCAGGGCGATGGGATTTATATTTTGGTTTTAGTTTTTTGCGACCGACTTCCGACATTAAAGTTATTTCATAATTTTGAGTTAATTTCTGTTTGAAGTAGATTTAATTTTTTTAAATTACTTTAATTTTTAGTTTTAAGTAAAAACTGGAATGTTTGTTTATAATAATAGTAGGTAATAGTTTTGTTGTAAATATTGCACTAAAATTTGACCAAGGTTTTGAGATCTTTTCCCTTTGACACTACACCCGTAGCTTGACAAATTTGTAAAATAAAATAAAAAAATATAAATAAAACAATTAAATTGTATCACTAAGCCAGGCCGTCACACTTACACGTAGGTATTAGTCCATATCTTGAAAATTACTGAATCGATTTTGATGAAACTTGCACTGGTCCCTAAGTTGAAGTACCTAAATGTAAGCCAATAAAAAAAAAAATGGTCACGATCTGATTAATAGTTGCGGAGATATGTTTGGACAAACATACATCTATAACATTTTGTTATTTGTTTGGAAGTCCTAATAGATTGTCGTAGCTTATTACGTAGATTGACGTAGCTCCAATTATATTACATATACGTGTCGAATTGATAACCTCCTTTTTTTGAAGTCGGTAAAAACAAAATAAAAGGTCATAGAAATAGGTTCTTTATAAATATACTTACCAGGTAATTTAGCAAGTAATTCCATGAATAATTTAATTTTTTTCAGAAGAGTAGTGAAAATTACCTACCTACTTGAAAGGTGTAGATTGTTAAATTATGAACTTGCCTTTCTACTTTTAAGTAAATAAAGAGATTGCAAACAGTTGATGTGCACATTCGTATGCATACGTAAGTACACCGATAAGAGCCTACCTCTTACACACAAAGAACAATGAGTTTCTCCCCAGCAATCGACTACAGATTTCACAAAACGTTCGACGTTGCGTCTATTATAAATTTAGGAGCTTAATTTTACAGGCCACTATCTATTGTCAGTTTTTGGTTCTCACCGTCATTTAATTACCTAACGTTTCGTAATTAGCGGCTCATAATTGAATTGAAAGGATAATGAGAGGCTATCCGTCGTCTTTTCTCAATAATAGATAATATCCGATAAAGTAGCGTTTAAACTATTTACAATTGATATTTCGACAATGTAGGACGGTCGTTACGTTTTAGTATTTCGCTGGCACATTCCCATGGACAACCAACAACCTGTAATTAGACGGAGGCATACGGCAATTGATTTCCGTTATTAAACTTGGTAATTTGTATATCGGTTTGGTCGACGCGGTTCTCGGCATAATGGGTTTAGGTAGTTACCTACATAGGTTTATTATTTACATAGCAGGCTGGGCGTCAGTTGTGGACGTTTTTTTTTTCTGTTAATGTATGTAAATGGGAAGCAATTAGGCGAGTTAAAACACGGGGTAGGCAGTCTAGGCAAGTGCGCCTCGCGCCCCTTCCGACTGCCGCCATATGTTAGGGGCGGACGGAGAATACATAGCGTGTTACTTAACTTTCATTTATTTTCAAGTCACATACAATACAATAAAAAAAAATTATTGCATTTTAAAGTATGCTTGCCTTCTAGAAGGTTTCTCTTCTTTTATCTAATTGACGTTTGAAGTAAGTTATACAGTATTTTTATCAAACGTTTTAAATATAATAGGGTACCTACCTACTTAGGTACTCTGCGTCATCTTAATGGCTTAGACAAAAGAAGAATAAGTTCGGACAAAGATTTTCTCATCTTTCAGATATATTCAGCTTTGCCTTGAACGTACTCGTAGATACGAAGCAAATGATCACTATATAAGAATCTACCCACTAAACTGATTGGACGTGTTATTGAATTCGCTCCTAATTTTAATTTGTCGATTGTACAGACGCCAGCACATCAAGCTACTACAATCTGTCAAATTTCTTGAATAGATTTTCAACTTTATCGCTAAAGTATAAGGTATAAAGTTGATTGGGAAAATTTGACAGTTTCGGGTGGCTTGATGTGCTGGCGTCTGTAACAAATGCATTTCGTCCGAATTACTACGTAGATGACAAAATCACATATAACATGTAATTTTTCATCTAATTAGTAGTTACGAGGTGTTCACATACCAATTATTTGTAGGTACCTTCGCAATAAGTAACTAATTCAGTTTCTACAAGTAAGACAAAAGCATACTTAGGTACATATAGCAAGCTTATTGCAAGCAAGCTGTAACCTTATTTAAAAAATCATGGATTGCGACAATTTGATTTCCTACTACCCATATACCTACTAGTTAAATGTAAAAGCGAGTGGCTTATTTAAAGATATGAAAAAAGTCATCAAACAATTGTGCTCAAGAAGAGGGCCAAGCAGACCAATTAGTACGTATTAATAGAGACTGCACCGTTGGTTTCGTGTGGTCGTAAGCGCGCCTGCTGAGTGTGGGTCCTGGATTCGATTCCTATTAGGTTGGGTGTTATTGGGTTTTTCCATTACGAATTTTTCAGTAACAGCCCGGAGTTAGGAAGTTGGGGATGTGATACCATAGTGCCTCGGAAAGTATATAAAGCCGTTGGTCCTGCGCCTGATCTCTCTCCGGTTGCGTCGGATTGCCGTCCCATCGGATTATGAGAGAGAGAAGGAAGAGAGTATGCACTTATATCTGCGCACACACTAGTGCACTATAAAACCTCTCGCGCCGAAGGCTTGTCTCCACTGAAGTTGGCTGCCATGGCCGACTTTCGGTCTGGAGGACTAGATATATATTAAAATAAATCACATGAACACAGTTCACAAATAACGATACCATCTCCTTCCTATCCTATTTTCGAATCCTCGACAGTTTTTCCAGTATTTTCGGATAGGCTGGTAACTCTTAACCGTGTTTCATAGCATACCTACCTACCTACGTATAACCTAATAAGTCTTTATTGTTCTCATTGCTGGGAGTCAAACCTCCTCCTTGTGATTGGAAGTACTGCGTGGGCCGAGTGCGGGTTGACATCACAATTTATTCGAATCTTTGGCTTTGGAATAATTATTATGCTGGTTTCTTCACGGTGTTATTAGATCATAAGATAAACATAATTCTGTTTTTGGTCACAGTGTCAGCAGCATATTAATACAGAGTAGGGGCATGAAGAGATCCGCAGGAGAACCAAGGCTACATAGGCCGAAGAATTGCCAAACTATAGTGGATGTGGGCAGGGCACATTGCTCACAGAACAGACCGATGATCGATGGGGCTGAAAGGTTCTGGAGTAGCGACCGCGTACTGAAAGACGTAGCATTGGGCGGCCTCTCACAAAGTGGAAGACCTTGTGAAGGGAACAGGAATCTGCTAGATGCGGGAAAGATAGAACCGGTCGAATGGCGGTGCTTGGAGGCCTATGTACAGCAATGGACGTCTTCCGGCTGAAATGATGATGAAGATGAGAGAGTTTCAGCAAACCAATAAAGACATAAACGTTACGTGCATATCTGGTCCTCCAAGTGCGGATGGTACTCTTTCTCCGAGTCTTCTTAGGATTCTGCGTAGGTGCCGCTCAATCGATCGAACTGCAATAGGTTTAATAAAACTGATCCCTTTGCTGTCAAGTCCTGGATGACCATATTGAAGAACTGAGATCTCTGAGATAGCATGTGGATTCGTTCCGCCGGTTGCCCCAAAAATACCTAGAATAGTTGACACGAGTAATGTCGTTTCCTGGATTATGGAAATTTTACTCTCGTTTGAACTATACCACTAATTTTAAACCATAATATTATCTAGAGAGTAGGTAATACCTTAGTAGATAGGTCAGAGGAGTAACCGGTACTCATTAATGTCCTATTGAGACATGTGATGCGGAGAAAAGTTTTATAAGCAACCGGCATAACCGCCGAAATGTGGGTGTACTTTATTATAGGTAGGTACACCTGTGCCTAACTTTTCGGTTAATACAGGCGTGATGTTTTGTTTATGTAAAAGTTTTACCTATAGCAATAAGAAAAGAAGCAGACTAGGTAAAAACATTTTGTTACAAACATTTTGTTCAACAAAAAATTCGAAGACATGTGACATCTATCAACAGAGCACGCGTAGTAGATTATAGCCCACTCCCTCTCACAGAGAGGAGGCCTGTGTCCCAGCAGTGGGAACACTATAGGCTGAATAGATCATGCTAAAAACAAGACGATGACTACTTAAAGCAAGAAGAACTTGTGCTTACGCAGATCTCATAATGCAACGTGATTCAGATGGAAACATCAGGAAAGTCCATCGAAAGTAGGTATAATAATTTTCGAAATTATCACTTGGCTTGCCCTCCATAGGCTAGAATTTTGAATATTGCTCTTCCAAGATTTAGAGAGAGAGACCAAATGGACAACAACGAATTGCCGAATCTGACAGATGGATTCTTGAAGTTTAAAATAAGGTTCCATTCATAAATTCTGGTGCTCATTATCTTATGGTTCGTTTGTTTACCAACCTGTTGGAGGAAACAAGATTGTAAGAAAACCTGGGCATGGCCGATTTGGAAAACCTTAAAATGACTCAGCACCCAGGTCGGCCGCAGCAAAGACAATCTCCATAGGTTGGGTTTCTCGGATGGTTCCTATAATCTTCGGTGTACATGAGGCGTCTCCCCACAGACCATGGCCCAATTTTCAACTTGCGCCGAATCACCGCCGTATCACCTGTACTCGTGTGGACCTGCGTCAGCTAATGGTGTTACGATATTTGCCATAGGTACATAAGGGGAAATGCGTGAAGACAGAAAAAATGCAATAACAGTATGTAGTAGTATATTTATTAAATGAAAGAACAAAAGTCACAAAAATTTCAATTTGAACACATTTTTGAGACTTCCATTTAATGCAGTGGGCTCTTCGGTTCGGCAAATGCCGTTAAATGCTTATATTTTTTTATCAGCCTGTATGTAAACCCTCCAAATTAAAGTCACACAACAAATATTGAACTTTTTCGTTTTGGTTCCGTTTGAGACACAATATTTTTAAGCTCTACTCAATGTAGAGCTTTTTAGGGTAATAAATTATTTGAAATTTGGGTAGGTAAGTAGGTACTTTCCCGGTAGTTTGTGTGAAAATATGTTTCGGAAAATTTTTATTTTAGGTTTCGTTTCATTGTACTTTATTATGTTTCTCTTTGGCATGAAAAATGAACAGAAAAGCTCTACACTTAAAAAAAAAAAACGTTTTAATGATTTTTTGATAATAGATTCGTTAACTCGTCCAATTATTTTGATTAAAGATTTCTTGTCATTTGGTATACATCTAACTACTAAATAGGTAATAAAAAATATCAAGAATTTTCCATATTTAAACTTAAACATCCCTAAACTCAAACAAATCCCAACATTAGGTACGCAAAACGTAAACAGTAGGTATATTTTTGTTTTCATTAGCGGCTTTTGTTTTAGCAGTAGCGTATTGTCAGCTCGGCGAGCGGGGTGTGGCTTGTCGCTCCGCCCCGCATGCAAGCGCGCCCATTGGGCAGGGCGACGCGCGGCATTGCCTTGACAAGCATCATTGAGATCGAAAACGAACTCAGGTTATTTGAACCGAATTTTTATTGAGTAAAAGATTTTTTTTCTCGAGATTAGGGTTTTGCTTTTGATGTTCAAGGGAAAGTTTGTTCTTAAGATATATAAAAAAAATGCAACTTTTGAATAGATAATTAAATAAATTGATAGGGCGATATTTTGTTTTTTTTTTTACAACAAATTTCTGTTATTTCGATGACATTACGCACAGCAAAAGAGTGGAACTCTCTACCTGCGTCTGTGTTTCCGAGCGCATACAACCCGAATCTCTTCAAAGTGAGAGTGAATAGGCTTCTTCTGGGTAAGCTCACTAGATCGTCGACTCTGTCTCTGTCACCTCTGACCTAGACTAGAGTCAAGAGCAATACCATTTCAAAAAAAAAAAACTTTTGGTTGCTAGTTTTATTAAAAAGGTAGGTAGATAGGCCTTAAGTGGCATTTTAGCGGCTCTGTAAATTTCAGGAACCCTCGATTCAGTTTTTTTCAGTGTGAATGGTATTATATTTAATGCTATGAAAACGAATCTATTTCTATCTCTTTTTGTGAGTAGGTACTATCATTGAGTTTGAATTTGAGATAGGTAAGCGAGAAGAAATAAGTGTTGAACTCTTGAACTGACCTAGGTATAACTTTGACTCAATTAATTAACTAATTTTTTCCTTAAAAATCCAAATGCATATAAATATGAGCTTTTATGTGTTATTGCGATCCTTTTCTTTTTTAAATTAACTTAAAATAATAGCATTGTACCTACAAGATGAAATTAAATATTTGCACACCATATGTATATAATACCTTAATAATATGATACCTACCTACAATATAGAGGGACCATTATAGTTTTGAGATCATACGTTGTGAACCTACAGTGTGACAAATAAATGAATTTGAATTTGACTGTCTTGAATATTATGTAGGTACCTAAATGAATGAAAGTCAGGGCTGTTAGAAGTTAGGTAAAGTTTACGCAATGAATACGTAAACTTTACCTAGTCCAAGTTTAAATCCATAACTTGGTTACGAATGGTTTACTAGGTACTACCTACTTGATAAGGACCCGTAACATAATCCTAACTAATATTATAAATATCGAAAATAAGTTTGTTTGTTTGTTTATTCGCTTTCACGCCAAAACGGCTGAACTAATTGGGATGAAATTTGGTATATGGGTAGACCATGACGTGGGAGAAGGCCATATATAGACTATTTTTCATCCTGTCCTGAAGTCGCGGGCAACAGCTAGTTTCATATAATTCATTTTTTTTTTTTAAAAGGTCATTTTGTGAATATTGTCTAATATCTATGGGCAATGTGGACCAGGAAGTTAATCAATTTTATTTTTATTTTTACTCTGAATGAACCTCTTTACAAGGGATAATATGTAGCTTAGTAGGTAACCTACCTAGCTTGTCTATATCACATTAGGTAGACAAACACCTACCTACCAACTTACTAACAAAATTATAGATTTCAAAGACTTTCACTAGACTCTTTTTAAACGCAAAATCCCTCTACCTTACTTTATAATGTTGACGTATCAAAGTAATCGAGCAGAAAGGAAGCGAAATGGAGAACGTCACCCATTGTTCTAGCAGGTACCTTCATAAGGTACATCCAGATCATGTGTCAGCCAGCTGGGTGGTCCAAAATAGATAGCACAAATATTTTGTACATATTATAATGTTAATACATCTGTCTGTGGAGAAGCCGCGGCTTTGTCGTCGTGAACCACGACGAATGACGAGCCATGTTTAGTAACACTCAACCACTATACTTTGACCTCTAAGGGACAGAGTGTTGGGCAACTTTACAAGGAAAGTGTTACGCAGGTAGGGGTCAAGGTGTACTGACTGAGAGGCTGTGCACGCGATGTGTAGAATCCTGATTCTGTATGTGCTGTGGGTGATGATTCGTTAGTCCATTGTCGACGGCCCCATTGTTCGCTCGGGTGCTAATGCAAAAGGCATATAAAGATAGAGCTACCTGTATAAGGAGACAAGCTTCCTTGCTGACGTTTCAGAAGGTTGAAAGGGAAAATAAATTGTTAATGTAGGTATAACTTATGAAGGTATAAACATATACACTCGGACTTGATTCTTATCACACGTGTGTGTTTAATAAAAAATCACGAAAACTATTAAATTCCAATTGGTTATAGTGCAATCTTTTCTTATTCACCCTCTCGTCCTTCTGTAGAAACTTGAAGAAAGTTTTACCTACTTTTTCATTCGACTTAAACTTCAGTCACTAGGGAGGTCCTTATATTCCTCTCTCCAGAGTAGGTACCTATAGGTATTTTCCAATAAGAGGGGTCGAAAAGATGAGGTAAGAGCTGAAAAAAGATAAAGAACAAAAAAATTGAAGTAGCTGGTACACTGAATCTGGTAAAAATCTTATGAAAAATGCCATAATAATGTCAGAAAGCGAGCGTCCTATCTTTATGTGCCAATTTACCAAATCTAAACTACGTTCAAAATAATATATTACGTAGGTATGTCAATATTCCACAACAATGATGACACTGACAGCTCTTGACCTCGGTTTAGAGTGCTGATCGCGTTCAGTTTCATTGGTGAAATCAGCCATAAAACCTCTATTTTGGACTTCACAGATGTCTCTAACTATCCATGTTTAAAAATTTAAAATAAAAGAGTGTAGGTAATTATTCCGAAATCAACCTAATTACATAAGACTTGTATCCTTGTATCAACACCGTTACGTCGATAAAAAATCATCGAACAACACATTATCGGGCCACGTATTTTGATTACAGCCATATTTATGGGTGCTAGTCCAATTATAAAATAATCACATAACGACCGCATACAGGATAACGCTTAAGTAACAGGTTAATCGTAACTGGCGTGTAACAAGTAACAACAGTTCGGTATTCACCTTCGGCCAGATAAAAGTGGCCGGGTCCACATAAATAAATTTATTCATTATGTGACACCCACACCATATCGACGCACTAAATCCTCCTTGTCGCCCTCTGTCGGGCTGTAAGTAAGGTAAAAAGAAAAAATTGTCTTCATTATACACTTACATTTTATAGGTCTGTTTGTGAGCGCGCTCTGGAGTCGGAGAATTGATTTTGTTGGTTTCATTGCATGAAATATTATTTGTAGATAGAATTAGGAAGCTGAAATAATGGAAAGCTTGGTAGGTTCCTACTTACGTGCTACAGATTACAGTTAGATATTTCAAAAGTTTCCCTTTTTATTGCCTGTAAATAATTAGCTAAGTAGGTACCTACCTACGCTTTGCCGGAATGTAAAGGATTTTCTCTTCTTCTAGTTTTACTTACTGCTGGTAATGATTTTAGAACAAAGAGACATGATACTATATCTGGTACTTTTAATATTTTTATTTATAATTCAAATACAAGGAATAAAAAAATCACAGAAAGTTCTATCCTTTTTCGAGAATAAAGAAAGCTGGTCGATTGTAGGTTAGCCTTACCACAGATAATTTATATTACCCTTAGTAATGCTGGCCAGCATCATTTTGTAATCTCTTAATTAAAAAAAAAATTGGTTTGCTGCTATGCCACCGATGGCGCGAATTAAAATGCATTTATTTTGAATTATCCATTTTACAACATGTAATTAGGTTGACTTTAAAATAATTACAACATTGTAGTGTGTCAGTGAGATAATAAAATGTTAGAAGATTTTTTTTTATAAAGTGTAGATGCACCCTCATTCAACAACCAACACAGCACCCTCCTGTTAGAGTCTTATTAGATTGTTTTATAGTTTATCTGTACACATTATAAAATATAAGTAGCATTCCATTCATCATTGAGAGAATTTATTCCGGAAGGCTTATGCCCTACATAAATATTGAACAGCCTTACATATTATATTATAGAAATCTCTGTTTTGTCAAGTCATAAAAACCGTGCGAGGCAGGAGCGGGTCGCTAGTTATTTAGATAAAATATTGTTAGATAATGTACTATAATGCCTACGATGATGCATTTTAAAACATTTAAATCATGATTAAATTGTAACATGTTTTATCCTCGGAAACAGATTTTACCAGTGGCTAGTACATAAGTACCTAGGAGACAAGAGCGGTAAGATATTAATCGAATACCGCAATCAATATCTTATTTCTTCGCTCCAATAGAAAACTATCTAAAAGGCACATATCGCCGTGTGCGCCGGGCCTGTGTACATCCGGTAACGAATTTTCTCACTGGTTGTTCTGCTAATTAAATAAATATCATTAGAAAAGTTGTTGTATAACATGAATTGAGCATATTTTATTAGAATTTGATATGTTAATGTAGAGGAGAACGGGTGGGTTAGCTAACTTTGCACTTATTGGTCGTAGTGTAGGTAGGTGTCTATAAAAAATCATGTATAAAATGACTATATTTGATAGTGGCAACATTAGCCTAAAAATAACTTCCTACTGGTTTATGCAGAACAAGAAATCTTAGTCGACCTGCCCCAGGACCGCTGATAGATTGACCACAGATAGGGTGTAAAATCTTGATAATGGGATGTGAACTAGACAATACTTCTATTCATTAAGCCTCAAGAAACCTAACTGCTTAAATCGATTCTAAAGTTAGCACGTTCCCAGCAAAAATATTTAATGACATCATCGCAGTCCACTGCTGGCCATAGGCTTCTCCCATGCTACGCCACAACACCCTGTCCTCGCTTACCGAATCCAGTGTGCCTCAGCCTCCTTAATATTGACATTATTCTTCTTTATTCATTGTCAGTCTCATATTCTCATTTTAATCGCTTCTCTCGTCTAAATTAACTAAGTGGAAAGCGTTTTCCATAACATTTTGTGATTTATTCCGGTCTGATCCCCTGAACCCCCACTCCCCCCCTCGATCCCCTGCTAGTTCTTCTTCTGTTTTAATCTCTGTCTTATCCACTTTATCTAGTGTAGCAGTGTTAGCCTAACTTCCACGAAAAAGTTACTCAACAACTTCCACACGTAATTTTTCTCTTATAATAGGTACCTACCTACCTGGCTAGCCTAAACATTGACTTTGATTTAAAAATATCACTGTGTTAAATGGTCCATGAGTCTTAAGCAAACTTTTGTATTACAAGAAAAGTAGTTCACCATAAATCTGTAGGCTTCACAACAAAAAGTATGTACCTACATAATAATATATGACCTTCGTGTCCGATAAGTCAAAACAAACAACCTCTACTAAACGGCATGCGACTGCGATACGAAAATATTTGCTTATTTCTGCCAGATTTTGTGTAACGTTGACGAAAGTTTGTTATAAGATTTTTTTGTACACTTGCTACAATCTTAGCGATATTTGCCTCGGAAAAGTTAGTAAAATTATCCCGTACATAACTTGTTAAAGCAACAACATAATTCCCGTCACTTTCAATTAAAACAAGACATACCTAAGTCACTTCTGGCACTTGAGTTCACTCATTGTTGCGAGAAGGTAGATGGTTAGGTTAGTACACTTTAACTAACGACAATGACGAACGAAAAACAGTATGTAATTGTTGAGTATTCAGATCTGTATCAGTATCCCTATTTTATATAAAAGTATTGATTTGAAAAGTGTGCAAAATTGTGGTAGAAAGAACGAATTATCATTATGTGGTTATGCGGTTTACGATATGTATAATTGATAATTTATTATGTATGTGAACTAAAAAATCGTGGGAAACACTAGATACATTATCTTAACGGAAACCGCAATTAATAAAATATCACAAATAAGACCTATAATAAGCAAGTAGCCAAATAGCATCACCTACGTATTTGTATAATTTTTTACTGTTTTGTGCTATAATAGATTAACATATGTTGTGCAACGAAATTGCAACTTTTCTTTTCTTTTTTTATTATAATATTAAATTTCCTATCAAATAACATAATTTACAGACCTTCGGAAAATTTCGGCAGCTGTCAAAACTCTAATTGAAAGTTTCAGGTACGCAAAAATGATATGTCACGAGATAAATATTTTTAGTAAATATATTTGCACTTTTATGCATACCAGTCAAAAGTACATAGTATAAGCTTTCTGTAATGGTTATATAGTTTTCGTTGCTAGTTGGCTAGAAAAAAATCATAAAATAAATACAAAATCAGATTGTTTTGTGATAGTTTAGGAATGATCGTGTATAGATGATCTTTTTTATAAACCAGTAGCGACTACATACATAATATATGTATAATATAGTAGATTAACTTCTTAACTACAGTTTGAGGTATAAATGTATTTATGGCCCGGCTCTCTTAGGCACCTCCACATAGAGCGGCGCGGGCGTTTCGTAAAAATGCGGGGGGTTCCGAGAAGTAGGTGCTGAAATTACTTAATACCTAATAGGTACAATTTTTCAGTAGTAGGTTTCACTTGAAACAGAAAGTTAATTTTTCTCTTTTTTACATCAGATCGACTGCAAATTACCTTATATAGGAAAATATATTTTCTATACATAAATCGATACCTATTTAAAGTGAGTATATCTACTAGGTAGTTGTAGGTAGGTACCAATTACGTATAAATTTGTATTTATTGTGTCTGACAGATTGCAAATCTGTCGTTTTTATTTTTAAACTCTTTTTATTCGTACTTAAATGCCTTATATATTATTTTCTTAATAATCTCAGCAATTACTAAAGCCGAAAGCCAATAATTAAAAGAAATCATCAGTTATTTTTCAAAGAAATTTTCTATAAAGAAACCTTTTCAAAATCCCAGTACAAAACGTATTTATCTGTACACAGGAAACCACAACTTCGAAGAGATTGATACAAGTTATTGAGTAAAGAAAACTTCCAATTAAATTGTAAAGAACGGATATACAGGTACCTACATACGAGTAGTCGGGCAGACGCGTCAGTTGCTCTGCGGCCCGTACAAAAGTACCTTCCACCGATACACTTTTACCTGTAATTATAGTACAAAAACACGCCGGTGCAGCAGTGATACAATCCGTATGCTGTAATCTAGCGGTTCATCAAAATATGCTACTACCTACTGTATTTTGCATTATAATTTAACCAACATTAACTCAATATTCTTAGCGTTAAAATATTCAAAACAGATTGCTGTACCTACACGTGGTTCTACATTTATTTACGACAAAGGGTGACATTTATTTTTTAACGGATTCTACCTGCAATTTCACCATCGGCATGCTCCCCCAATATCAATAAATAAATAATTCGTATAGGTACATAAGCTTCTTGGAACGATAAAGTTTAGAATATTGAACTACTCTTCAACTTAATTAGAATGGAACTCACTCCATACGGGTAACTATTAAAACGGATGCTAAGCATAGTCAAGTAGAACTAACTTTAATTAAGAAGGTAATCGGCACTATACCGTTGTCTCTGCCAGCTCACACTAAAGTATATAAGATAGAGCGAGAGAGGTATACATTAACACCTTCTATATGAAGAAATGGTGAAAGATCACCTGTGCTCACTACCGTAATTCTACCGAGCGGTAGAGCACCTGTCCCTTTCATACGGTTCATGCTTAAGCTGAACCGAACGAGTGCGAGTAGGAGTAGTTTCATTTGTGTGTCGTGCGAAAAGGTCGTAACATTCACTTTGGGGTTACAACAATATAGTCATTGTGTGTATGCAGTTATGGAGCATATTGTTTCAGTATTAATAAGTTTAAATTTTAAAATCTAAGAACGGGACGGAAGGTTGCGTTGCAATCGAGCTGTGTTGTAATTTTGACGCGTTCGGAAATCGAATTAAGAGCGTTAGAGTGAGAGGTGCGCGGAGGTTTGCTCGGCGGAGGTAGTTTTTTGTTATTGTTTGGCGGCGGAGATTTTTTCTGAGGCGTGCAAATGGGAGTAGGCGCGCGAGTGGGCGCGCCGGCACGACAAGCGCGCTCTTCAGTGTTCTGGCTGAGCTTCAAGCGAGCGCGTGCGAGCCGGGCCGCGTCCTATAGGTGCTCAGACCTTATCACAAACTGTGTTCTTAGAGCGAATCGAACTGTTGAATAACGTGGACTATTTGAAGTGAACTATTTGGTTGGTGTCGCATGATAGCGTTGCAGAGAGCTCGTGATCTGAAGGTGGCTCGACCATGTTGATATCGGCGGGCAGTGGCCCCACGCCCGAGTTCTCCCCTGTCTCGTGCTGCGCCCCCTGGAAGATGGAGCCAGCACCCCCAGCCCCCGCTGCTATCACACAGTCGCTCAACATATCACCTAATGGTAAGCTTATGTGCGCCTGCTTTTATTAACTCTGAAATTGATACCTATATATTTTTTTCAAGCATTGTGTAAACACCACAGAACCTTTAAAAAAATGCTTGCTGAAAATAAACTTTTTAATAGCTTTAGAGCTTTTATAAACACTCGTTTGTATTGAATCTTACACAAGTGACAATGCAATGGAAAAAATAGAATAAATATGAGTAAAGAAACATACCTACCTGTCAATTAAACGAAGTAACAATTTAAAAATACCTATATGTCTATTCCAAAACAATGATATAAAAGCTTTTTCTTTTAATTTTTTCCTGTTTCACCAAAATATATTAAAATGCTGATTTACAAGGAAAGATAACGGCCATTTCTGTCAATTTCAGACTGCCTGAATAGTTTTAGGCCTTTAAGATTACCAATTTTGAACAATGGAGTGATTTGTATAACAAGACAACAAAATCTTACACACTTAATAAAAAAAAAAACCATTAAGTATTAGCTTAGTTACATTGTGGAAAAACTATTTCCACGTTTTTTTCTGATTCAGAAGATCACAGCTATTTTCTAAAACTCATAGGTAGAATGTATTTGCTTCCAAAAAACTCTTCATCTTCAACATCCACAGTAACTTCTGAAAATAAACCTGATATATCTATAGAAGTTTAAGTCCTAATAATTTGATTTGTAAACAGTTCAACTAGTCTATTTAAGATAACAATAGCAGTTTTTGTTCGACACAATTTAAGAATTAAACGTTGATACCTACCGTATCTTTTTAATAAATAGATAACTATCACATAGACCGAAGTCTATTTAAAAAAGTCAGATTTTCATAGCAGGTTTCTTCTGATCTGTTATTACACATGAATATCTTATTGACTAAACCACTTGATTTGTACTGAAAATAATCATCATCATCATTCATCAGCAACCTTGTTCCACCCAGTGCTGAGTAGGTATATAATAGGCCTCCTCCCTTTTGTGCCATGCTTTCCTGGTCTATGCGAGTCTCATCCAGGTCTTCCGATCCGGTCTGAAAAAAACCAAGGAAAACTGTTTTAATAATATACCTACCTGGCCTAGATTTGTAACAAGACTTTCTAAAAAGATAGAAAAGTACAAATGCATTCAGATACATAAAAATATATTTATGTTGTCCTGAAAAATAATATTCTGAAGAGACACATTCCACATTGTCATCTATATAATAATCGTCATCTATGAAAAACTTTACACTGTTAAATATTTCTTCCTAAGGCCGCTGGTATACGTCCGGCGGCTTATAAGTTCTTCAAACTTCTTCCTCCTCATATTAATCGCATCAATCGGCTGATTAGTGACACCAAATTAAAAACAACAACGCGACAAATTGATGAAATAACATAAATCTACTTTTTGTTATGTTAGACTATTATTATTATTATTTTATTTGAATTTACCTTTTGTATTTTTAATGGAATAATGAAATATAATGAATGTTTATAATTTTATGATAAAGTATGCAGCTCTGCTGTAGGAGTCGATAAGCCGACGGCGATGGTGTCGGGTTTTTGCAAGCACCTTTGTAGCTATGCAATACCTTTTTCTTTTATATGAACAAACTACAGTACATAAATAACACGGAAAGGTTAACCGAAATATTTATATTTTTATTAATGACAATTATAAATTAATTATTGATTTTCCACACATTTTGAAAAAATGCACTTTTGGAACATTTTCAAAATGTGCGAATATAAAAAGTGTTTCACAACTATTAGGTATCTTTATAATATTTGTGAAACACTTTTCATATTCGGGTATTTTCAATAGGTAGTTTAAGTAAAAATTTTTTGAGTAATGGGATTATACAAAAGTTTATACTTTTCTGCTGAAATTGTAAAAGAAAATTACACATACGAGTAGGTACTAGATTCCTAGGTACTACTGATAATTCAAGTAGGTAGGTACACATTGATTTCTGCCATCAAAATGCTTATACAAAGTAACAACGTCCATAAAACCTCCATACAAAACCAGCAAATACAACATTTGACATCAAACATTCGTAGCAGTCTTCTTAAAACGCGGAAAATATTAATAAATCTTGAAAAAAAAAAAAAACAATCCTGATAAAAAACCAGCCGTGCTGCGCTTTATGTGGGAAAAAATTATAGTTTCCAAAGATATAGCTGAGCTCTGATTAATCTCCTAGTCTTAGTTGCATTGCCAGTCAAAGTTGAAAATCCAACATTGCAAACATTTAAGTGAAAACGGGAAATAATGGTATAATATCTAAAAATGCCTTAGTTTCCCAACTTCTTACACAAACAAAAGTTGGAATCTGAAAATTCATCGACCTTTTCAGTTACTTTTGTTCACTAGGCCGTTTTATATAACAAATACATATTTGACCTATTTACAGCCTACTTGTATGGTTCATATATCATTGCAAAAAATAAAGAGCAGCTCATTGCAGATCAAACTCAAACATTTACCTATTGCAATGAAACCATTTACAGGCACTTTTGAATTGTCCAGAAGTCGGTCAGTCAGAAAATATGAAGCTAGTTGCCCATTCCAAAGCGTAGGTACCTATGGAGAAGAATGGGGCAAGAAACTCCATGGACACTATTTTAAATAATATTTTACAAAAATATTAGTTACATCATTAATGTTAAATTTATAATTATATCATCAGATTAGTTGGACTAACTGTTGGAGTAACTGGGTTGTGGAGGTCAGATAGGCAGTCTCTCCATGTAAAATACTGGTATTCAGCTGCATCCGGTTAGACTGGAAGCCGACCCCAACATAGTTGGGAAAAGGCTAGGCAGATGATGATGATCATCAGATTAGTTGGACCCAAGTCTAGTCTAGAAACACGTTGGAGACCTTCGCCTGTCTCGTCCCTCTACGAAGTTAAGATCATAACCTACTACTTTACAATACAAGATATGTTCATTGTCCGTCTACCAATATCACTACTGATCAAAGAAGAGCAATCAACATTTTAGTGTTAAAAAAAAACTGCATTCCCAGCAGATTATTATAGTTCATCAAAGTATTAAACATTATCAGACTTAACTTTTCAAGTTGGCTTATAGGTACGGTTAATATAACGCCTTACATAACAGTAAAAGATATGATAAGATGCCCCTGTTTGTAAATTAGTATTTTAATTGCATTTATCTGATCTCGCCAAGCCTTTTGAGTAGCGCGTACATTTATCTAATGGGCGCAAACAATCTACCTGTTTTAATGAGTTGGGTATGAAAAATATAATATCAGTTAAAGTACTATATCGGCTTTGTACCTACGTTTCCAATATTTTTATCGTATTTTCCAAAGCAGATTGTTAGGGTACTGATTTATTTTCTATCCAATCAAAGAATTTTCATACTGTTTTGCAGCAGAAATAGGGAAAAATGACCCTATTTCTTAGTAACAGGAACAATTGAGACTGATTGATTCAATTGTGACAAGTGAGAAAATGCTTGTATAATCACCCACTTTGCCAATAAAGATGGCGGCTTAAATATTGAACTTGCCCGTATGATGAGCCCAGGTACGGGATACCAACATAATTATGAATCGAGCTCATCCTGCAGTCACTTACCAATTCCACAAGCAAATAGAACTTAGTTCATAACTTATTCTGAAAGGCACATGTTCAGCAAGGAAACACACATGATTCTTGACGTAAAAGAAGCTTGTTCTTCCAACGCTTGTTCAGGAATCAGTAGCGCTAATTAATTTACAATAATTGTTTCCCACTAATAGGACAGAAGGAAGCATTAGATTTTAATTAATTTGACTTTATAATTACATTTCCTTTAGTTGACTATAAGAGCGGGATGATAAGCCCTACTATTATCACTATAAATCAGAGGTGCCCATACGGTCGATCGTGATCGACCGGTCGATCGACCACCAATGTCACGCTTCGACATCAGCATCATGATATTTTTTTATTTTTAATATTGTACCGTTAATATTTGAATTTCTTTTTGTAATATTGGATGATTAAAAATTTAATACAGATTTGACACTTTGCACCCAATGTAGTTTTACTTATGCAATTTTTTTTCGTGATAAATATTTGGTGGATTAAACGGTTAAAATGTCGATCTCTTTAGTCTTAAATTTTTGCTAGATCGATCTCCTTAAGAAAAAGTATGGGCACCGCTGCTACAAATAATCTTCTCTGAAACTAATCTGTTAACACTTATTTTTATTGTAATACTAAAACGAAATGTCGCTTGAGTTCATCGCCATAATTCCTGAAAACTAAAAAGTGATGTAGTGACCCAACGTTCTAGTGCTGATGATAAGTTAGCAAGTTGCTGATTCTAAAGTTACTATAATCAAGGACTAGTGTGTAATTTACTAGGAATTATAACGTGAAAGGTTGGATGATTTCAGTTCAATGATTGCTGGCAAACCGGGAAATATAAGCCAAGCAGGTATCTTGTCTATTGTGGCTCCTTTACTTGTACTTGTACCTATGCAAGTGTAGAGTATTTTCTTCAATGACGATTATAGACGTGACAGATAACTGGGTATTTATCGCTCAGAGAGCAATTTGAAAAATAAGTTAATAAATATACAAGCTGATCATTTATACATAATTATATAATTAACTTAAGATAAGTGGTATGTTCGTGCTATTTGTCGCGTCACTGGCCGCGTGTGGACTGAGCTCAGGCCACGTCGACTGCCTGTCATTTGTCATTGCTGGAGCCAGCTGCCGCGATGAGTGAGCGAAAAGTGCCGACCATCGCACAACATTGTCTGCATTGTACTGCCGATCGAACTAATTAATCGATAGATCGGCCGCTAGATTGCCCAGTAGCGTTTCCGGTGAAGGTTGCTCAATATTCACCCGCCGATTTGTATGCGATACAGCATTCGAAACGTTTTGATTGACGATAGCAAATAATTGGACAAACAGAATTGGTTACCAGTTTAAAGATTGGAAAAAACTTAATTATAAAAAAGTGATAGAATGTGCATGTAGTGTGGATAGATACGTACCTAATTAGATAGAATAGTCTCATAAGTACTCATCAACATCGAAGTTAGTTGACTTAAATTTATTTGATTCAGTCCTAATTACATACTTCACCTTTAGTAATGTTAACAAAATGTAAATAGGTGAAGTAAATTCAATGATGGATGATTCAATTGGCAAGACGTTAATATATGTATGTAATTGAAAATATAAAGTATTTTCACGTCAATTACCTGACTCATAAGCGTCGAATAAAATTTAATTCAGTACAATACATCGCAGGCAATGTTTTTTTCGCGTCAACGTTTATATCGAAACGCGTTTGATCAGGTGCTTTAATAAATCTAATTAACATTTAAATGGTGATCACGCATAATAATCAGGTGGCTTTGTAAACTGAGACGATGCTCCTTAATTAGTAGACAATAGCAACAATGTACTAATGAGCCATTAAGTCGGTTAAAACATTGAATACATGGGTTACTGAATAAACAGTGGAGCACTTGTTCACACCAAGCGAGGGCCGCATGACGCAAGCGGTAGGTCCGCAGTGCAGCAAGTGCCGCTTGTGCCGTGTGCAGTGCTGAAATGCACCGAGATGCCGATGCTGACACAACTGTGTGCGTGCCCAAGCGTCTGCCATTGAAATGCACCGCCATTTAAAAACAGCATAAAGGCGGAACTTCAAACTGTTAGTTGAATTACAGTTTGAATCATCCTCCATGTCTGCTGACATCTCTTTGAGGCGCGCGTGGAACACATACGCGCCGTCCGGCACGGGCCTGGTCCTGATCGGACGGCGAGCTACCCATTACTCGCCGTCCGCAGGCCCGCGCCTACGGTGGCCGGGAGTCGTCACGCGGCTCCCGACGCCCGGAGCGTCTACCGCGGCGGCTGGGACGGGCGGCCCTCTCGGCTCTCTCCCTCTCCCATCCCGCCACCTCCTTCGCTAGCATGACTGCTTCGCAGAAGGAGGTGACTGCCTCCCACTCCCTCTCGCCCCGGACCATGGCTTGGACCAGGGCCGGGCGCGAGAGGTCGCCGCCGCTGCCGATCGCCTCTACGAGGACACGGCGGTGCTCTGCCCAAGCGGGACAGACCTCCACCGTGTGCACCACCGTGTCCTCTGGGCGATCCTCGCAGTGGTGACACCCGGGCGTTTCCTCCCGCCTGATGATGTGCAGGAACCTCCCGAAACATCCGTGTCCGGTGAGGACCTGCGTCAGGCGGTAGGTGAGGGCGCCGTGACGCCTCTCTAGCCACTCCTCAAAGAGGGGCCTTACCGCCGCTATCGCGGCGTGCCCTGCGCTGGGTTGCGACAGTCGCGCTTTCCATGCCGCCATGAGATCGCGCCGGAGGTCCGTCCGCTCCGCAGCAATTTGCCGCGGAAGCGGGTTTTCCCCCCGGCGTAGTGCCTCCGCGCGCCACTCAAAGAGGCGCGCGAGGACTATCGCCTCCAGATCCCATGGCGGCAGTCCGGCAAGGAGCGCGAGATCGTGCGGTACCCCCGTATCAGCCGTATGGCGACCACCTTTTGGGGCGCGTTCAGGTAGTGGGCGGCTCGAAGCCGCAGTGAACGCGCTCACACCGGGGCGCCATATACGGCCATGGACCGCACGACCCCCGCGTAAAGCCTCCGGCAGGAGGCGTTTGGCCCCCTCAGGTTGGGCAGGAGCCGCTTGAAAGCGGCCCCAGCCCGTTCCAGTTTGGGGGCCAAACGTCGGAAATGCTCCGCGTAGCAAAATGGTCAGCGTAGCAAACTACGCTGACGCCATCAGGGAGGTCTGCCCGCAGCACCCAATCGTAACCGATGTCCCACAGGAGCGGCCCCAAGACCGATCCCTGTGGGACACCGCACGACATCTCTCGCCGGTTCCATTCCCCATCGCGACCGGGGTAGATGACGGCTCTGTCCGTCAAATACGCCCCGACTATTCGACGGAGGTAGGTCGGCACCCGGTGATACCGGAGTGCCTCCCCAATGCAGCTCCAGGGCAGGGTGTTAAACGCGTTGGCGATGTCGAGTGACACCGCCACGACCACCCCACCCCGGGACACCGCGTCCCCCGTCGTGAGGGCTCTCACGCGCATGATGGCGTCCACCGTAGAGCGCCCCTTGCGGAAGCCAAACTGGCTATCCGCAAGATCCGGCCCCGTCCTCACCAGGTGCCCGACGAGGCGGCCCGCAATCACTCTTTCAAAGAGCTTGCCCACCTCGTCGAGCAGCACGATGGGCCGGAATGCGGACGGAGAGTCCGCAGGGCACCCTGGCTTCCGAATGAGGACCAGCTTCCCCGTCTTCCAACGGAGTGGAAACTGGCCCCTCTCCATACATGCGCTTAAGAGCGCCTCCAGTCGGGGTCCGAGAGCCGTCGAGGCCAGGGCCCAGGCTTTGCCCGGCAAGCCGTCGGGCCCTGGGGCGGTATTTTTGGCCTTCAGCCTGCCTACCGCCACTCTCAGATCTACCCCGGTCACTTCAGGGATGTCGTCGTCGTCCGCGTGGTCCGCTTCGGACACCGCAATTGGCGGAGCCATGGGCGGGGGAGTATGCTCCCCCCGTGAAGGGAACAGAGCGCTCACCACCTCCTCCACCAGCTGTGGCCGGAGACTCTGCGTCAGTGGGGGGGCCCAGGTGCGGAGTTTATTCCGCACCATTTTGTAAGGGCGCCCCCATGGATCTCTGTTCAGAGTCTCCAGCATCTCCTCGCGGGCCATATCTTTGGCCCGCTGTACAGCCTCTTGGAGGGCGGTCTTCGCCGCTCTGTACCCCTCGTACAGCTCCGCCTCCGTGGCTTCCGCATCCGGAGGGCGGATGCGGAGCCTGCGGTGCCTGGTGTACAGGTGTCGCGCATCAACGCACGCCTTGCGTAACACCTCTACCTCCTGCGACCACCAGTACACCTGACGTCGGGCGCATCCTGGCCGAACTCGGGGCATTGCCACGTCACAAATCTCGGACATGGCCTCCCGGAACCACTCCGCCTCGTTGTTAATGTCGGCAGGCCTGTCTGGTGATGACACCCAGGCCTGCACGATTGAGGCTTCCAGGAGGAGCTCCCGGTCCAGCTGCTTCAGCGCCCACCGCGGACCACTCGGGGTCTGTTGGACCGGCGCGCTAGAGGTCTGGGCGGAGACGTCGATCCGGATATACCGATGATCGGAATAGGTCTCCACCTCCTCCATGACGCGCCAGTCAATTACTCGCTGTGACAGAGCGGGGCTAGCGAACGAAATGTCCACCACCGACTCGCCCCGCATCCGCACACACGTGGAAACAGAACCCCGATTTAGGACGACCAGGCCTGTTTCCAGAGCCCAGTCCTCCACCATCCTTCCCCGCATGTCCGTGCAACGGGAACCCCAGGCCAAATTTTTGGCGTTGAAGTCCCCGAGCACTAACACGGGGAAGGACTGGTTTCCGACGACGACAGTCAACTCTGTTAAAGAGTTGTGGAACTCGGCGAGAGTTCGGTTCGGAGAGAAGTACACTCCCACTACCACTATCTCTCCGAACCGTGCTGCTACGCACCCCTGTCCCTTCGTGACGCCTTCAAGGGACGGGGTACCGGCGGCAGCCGACGATAATATGGCCACTGAGCCGCTCAGGTCCTCCACCCAGTCATCCCTGGGCGGGACAAAGTACGGCTCAGCGACCACGGCGATGTTAATCGACCACTGCGCCATGCTCTGGAGCAACAAGTCCTGAGCACAGGCGCAGTGGTTGATATTCGCCTGGAGGAGGCGCAATGGAGTCGTCACTCCTCCATTTCAGCCCCCTCCCGGGCCCCTTGTGAGGGCCTCTCTACGGCGCTGACGGCAGCGGCACCGGAAGCGCCGGCGGCGGCAGAAGCGGCGGCGGCGGCAGAAGCGGCGGCGGCGGCAGAGGCGGCGGCGACGGTGACGGTGGCGGTGGCGGAGGGCCTGCCTTTCCTCCTGGTTCCGGCGGGCGGAGCGCAGGACTTGCTCCCCGCCCGGTGATCGGCCGGCTTGCCAGCAGCCGCGCATGCAACGCAGTGCGGCGCGGCAGTGCACGAGCCGGCCTTGTGTCCGGGCTGGCCGGGCCGCAGCGGAAGCACAGAGCGCTGCGGTCCTCCGAGGTGCACTGGATGCCAACGTGGTGCCCCACGAGGCATCGGAAGCACCTCAGAGGCCTGGGTTCCAGCAGTTTGACCTGCGCTGAAACCCAGCCCACCAGGAGTCTTCGGCCCTCCACGATCTTTTTGGCCGCCGTCACGGGGCAGCTTACCGTAACGGTTCGCATGCCCTCATGATCAGGACGTATGGTGCCCGCCTTCACCTGATCGGCGAGACACCCGCCCGTCCTGACGACAGCGGCCACTACCTCTTCCTCCGTTACGGAGTCGTCCAGGCCCAAAATGCGCATGTCTGCGAACTTAACGGGCCTGGAGACTCGAGCCTCTTCCGCGTTAAGGGACGCCCTTAGCTTCTCAGCTAGGGCGTCAGCGGTGGGGCCACTCGTAGCACCAGGGATCTCCAGCATGCGGGCGCCAGTAGCGGTCACCCTATGCCGGAGGCCCCCTTTGATCCCCAGCTCTTGGAGGTCCACCGTCTCCCGCGCTTTGGTGAGCACGTCGCGGTACGTCACTCCCCTCTTAACCGCGTCCGGCTGTAGCGTAATCACTACAGCCGCGGTTTTTGGGGAGCGAAGCCTAGCCGCGACGGCTCGCTCCTTGCGACGCCTCCTCTGCCGCTTCTTCCTCGCCGCCTTGGCCGCCTTTTTCTTCTCCCCGACCACCTGCCACTCGGCGGCGGTCGTGGGAGAAGTGGGAGATTTTTGAGGGGGGCGGGGCGTAGCTGCCACGGCCTCCACCTCCCTTGCCGGTTGGGCCTTCCTTTTGCCAGTAGGCGCCGGTTTTGCCGACGCCTGGGCTCCACCAGACGGCGCTGGTTTCGCCGTCATCTTGGCTCCCCCTGCCGACACCGGTTTGGTCGGCGCCTGGGCCCGGCCGGACGGTCCGGGCTTAGGGGCGGCAGCTGCCGCAGCAGCCGCGTACGAGGCCGCCTTCGTCGGCCCCGGGGCCGTCCTGCCCGCCAGTGGGGGGCGGAGGACAATACCCTCCAGGACGGAGAACCGCGCCTGGAAGGTCGCCAGCTCCTGCCGAACCAGGTTCAAGACCTGGTTCTCCACCGGGACGGGCTGGCTAGGCAGTGTTGCCTGTGTGCCACCGGTGACCTTTAGGGCGGCCAGGTCTGCCCGGAGCCTCCCATTCTCCTCTTGGAGGCCCTTCATTGCGGCCGTCAGGCGGGCGACCTCTGCCTTCAATTCGGCTACTTCGCCGGCCGAAGGACCGGCGTAGTTGGCCGCCTCTGCCGCCGCCATGATGGAGGCCGTTGCCGAGACTACGGCCCTGTTCTTAGAAGCTTTAAGCTTCTTCAGGGCCACGTCCCGGATCGCGGCCTCCACGACCGCCGCAAACTCAAGTTTGCGGTCCGCCTCGGGGCCACCAACCGTACCGGCCTCATCGCCTGAGGACCCCGAAGCGACCGCGCGACCAGTCCCCCCCTCCTTTGCGGGCTCCTCCGCTCGCTCTGCCGCCTCCCGGGCAGTGAGCCCCCTCCCCTTGCCTCGCTCTCGGACTCCTCCCCGCCTACTGGTGGGGATTTTCCGTGCCGAGGCCAGCTCTCCGTCTGAGGACAATCTCTGGCTGTCCTCAGACCTTGGCCGCTTGCTGTAGATCTTCTTAGCAGCAGCGGCCACCTCCTCAACACGGCTAGGGCTCCCAGAGCCTTCCGTGCTTGCTATTCCCGATGCGGCGTCGGACTCCGACTCCGCATCACTCCTTCCCTCTTCTCTTTGTGCGTTTTGTTTATATATTTTTTTTTCCATATTTGTTCCCACGAGTATTATTCATGTTGTATTGACTCAAAATTACGTGGTTCGCACTAGCGACTAAATCAAGCTACCCATTAGCCAAGCTTACTACCTTCCTCACGGTGCGCCGCCGCTTGAAGGTTTGGGGAATTTTTTATAGAGGTTAATCTTCCTCGCGGTCCGGGCGGTTAAGCCAAGACCCTCGACCCCCGTCAACAGCCAGAGACATGACCTTAACTGTCTCCGGGGCTACGATATTAGCGGTGGCAGGAGGGGGTTACCCCTCCTGCCTGCCCGGCGGCAGGGTAAGTGCACACCGGGCCCGCTCCGACCCCACCACACTTGCCGCTCTGCTACTCAGAGCGATCTGTGTGGTGTGATCCTCCTGGCAGAATATTAGCGTGCGGACAGCGAGATCCCACTGGGAAATAATCCCAATGGGAAGTCGCTGTCCGCACCCCAGGATGCACCGGCCCGAACACTGATCTTCCCCCCGGACGTATCCAGAAGGGAACTCCAGTCCCCGGGCACACGTGGAGGTTCTCTGCCCAAGCACCCCAGCCCAACTACCTAAGTCAAACTAACTTTGTTGTGTAGGCCGATCCGAAGCTATGCGAACTAAGCTAAGTCCCTCTCACCCGCTTCCATTATCCCTCTGGCGCCTTTCGCTAGTGTTGTTTTGTAGTGTGTTTTCGTTCTAGTGGCAGTGAAACACGAATTTGCAGCATGGAGGTATATATTGAATACGTCAAGCAATGTCCTATGTTGTATACACTGAGATAAAGTACTACGCTAGTAATAATAGTTCGATGGTTGTATAATTCGGAATTGTATAATCTTCTTTTCCTCTAAAGAATGTAATCCTCCTCTGAACTCTCGTTATAGATCTTCTCTTGTTCTTCCATCGCGTACGATTAACTCGACACTCCAGAACAAACTGATCATCAATAACGTAGTTTTAACTTATTTTTCGGTGGATGGACAACTGTATTCCCAGTTTAGCTTAGCTTAGTTCACTGAGCTTACTTCTTAATGAGTTTAACTGGCGGTGGCCGAACGACTTAATAGTCAGACATTGTTGATACAAATCAATCGTTTAAGGCGACTACATTACATATAGCGCGGTCACTATCGGACATGCATAGAAAATAAAGAGAAGCGCGATGACACAACGCTGGTAATTTATTGCAAAATATGAAACAATCATCTATTTACAAACTACTTAATAATAAATAATCCATCACTGAATGCAGTTTGGCATTAGCAATTTAATGGTATATTTTTAATTATAATTAAAATTGTTAATGAAGGGATAAACTGCTTTTAAAGAAATGTCAGAGGTGTATTTGAAGATTTTTTTGATGCATTAATGTACGTTTAATTGTGATTTGAGTTCCATCACTGTTTTAAAATAAGACTTGAAAATACACACATCAAAAGTGTCTAGGGATCAAGCATTTTTATGCGGATTTCTTGAGATTGAGATGTGGCTTTGTAATAAATTTATGATTTTATAAATTTATATGGATCCTTTTTGGTGCATTTCATAATTTGAATCAGGAACTGTGAATCAAATTCGAGTAAAAGATGAAAATCAGCTGTCAATATTTTCCCTATAAAAACATACAACGCATTGAAGACATTATTAGTGCTACTGTTTCCCTACTACTGATTAAAACCAACGTTATTATGGAGCGGCGACGTCATTTAAGCAGGGAAGAAATGCTCAGAGCCGTGGGAATGATAGAAGCTGGTTCCCGGCAACGTACTGTGGCTTTAGCTCTGAATACAAGTCAGAGTGTTATCAGTCGACTTTGGACACGTTACCGAAGCACTGGTACCGTGGCTGAGCGCCATGGAGGACGGTATCGCTGCACCACACGGAGACAAGACCGATACATTCAAATCTTAACTCGAAGAGCTCCAACAATAACCGCCATGATGTTAGCCGTGAGGCTTCATCACTCTTCAGGGAACTTAATTAGCGACCAAACAGTCAGAAACCGCTTGCATGAAGTGAACCTTCATTCCCGAAGACCGCTACGGGTACCACCTATAGCAATGCACAATCGTAGGATTCGATATCAATGGGCTCTTGAACACAGAAATTGGGCAGAAGAACAATGGCGTTTCGTGTGCTTTTCTGATGAGTCTCGTTTTGGTATGAGACCGGATACAAGACGTATACGACACTGGAGAACCCCTGGACGCCAACAGCGATTAAAATCCTGCCAGGAAGTCCATCCTTATAGTGGTGGAACCATCATGGTATGGGCGGGTATTTGGATCGGCGGAAGAACTGAGTTGATTTGGATCAGAGGCAACCTCAACGCTCAAATTTATGCTGAGACGATTGTATCAGACGTCATCGTTCCTCTACAAGTGCAAATCGGTCCCTTATTTCAGTTAATGCATGATAATGCACGACCGCACACCGCAAGAGTTGTAAGGCAGACTCTCGCCGCAGCTAACATCAATGTCCTGCCCTGGCCTGCTCAGTCGCCAGACTTGAACCCGATTGAGCATGCATGGGATATGCTACAGAGAAGAGCTCTGCCGAATATGGAGGGTATCCAGTCGCAAGAAGACCTTTTTTTGTTGTTGCAACGAACATGGGCGGCCATTCCACAGCGTGATTTGGATGAACTCATTTTGAGTATGCCAAACCGATGTTCTTGTGTTGTTAGTGTTCGCGGTAGAAACACGGATTATTAATTGTTTAAGTTACCCAATAAAATTTTAAAGAAAACTGTTATTTCAGTCTTTTTTTCGAACTTTTGTGTTAGTGGTTCAAATGTCAAAAATCCCTTTATTAGGAAAATGGCAAATTTCTTTATTAATGCAAAGGTGACTTGGTTTATCGTTACTGTGACAAACGAAAACACTTTATTTGATGAATCCTTAAAGAAAATTTTTATTAATATCAATCAGGAGAAAAGTTATTGCAAAAATATATGTTGATCCCTAGACACTTTTGATGTGTGTATGTAATTTTTTTTTTGGCCTAAATTATTTACGGTTTAAGAGATACACTGCTTTAAAAACCAACTATTTGACCAGATTCACGAAACCTCCGCCTTAATGATTAGGTTTAGCTATGTAGATTCTGTTAATGTAGAGCTGTTCCCACGTTCTCATATGTGAATATTATAATACCATATTAATCAATTTCAAAGCATCATATTTTAACAAAGTAGGTACCTACTGAAATCTGTAACTATACTTATTAGGTACATTAGTCAACAATATCCCAAAAAAATATAATAATAAACCAATTTCATCAATTGAAATCACGAAAACACTACCTACAGCGAAGAAAATTTCCCGGATTTTCTGTTTAATTAGATACGGTCTATGTAACAAAATCAATCAATGTTACACCTATTAGAGAAAAAGATTCATTTTAAAATTGTACACTATCTGGATTGTAAGATAAGCTTGAAAAAAACGTAAGAAAAACGTGTCTAAACAATTGCAATAGTTAATGAATTAAATAAACTTTAATTTGATGAAGTCAGATGGTCTGTCACGTAGCATTCTAAGTTCGAATTCTCATTTTCTCTTCACAAAAAAGCTATTATCTGGTTACAAGATCAGGTGTTAAAAAATAACGACTGGAGTTTGGAACAGGCCGAGTAAATGAGAACAAAACATTTGCGATGATGAACGGAACAATGAGAATTGTTTGGGGTGATTTGTCGATTTTTTGGTAACGGATAAATAGTAAGTAACAAAATAACCTACCTAGATATGAAAAACATTTTTTCATTTTCAATATTACATTTGAATTTTATGCTACCACGATACTAATTTTGTTAGTTAAGAATTTTTGCTGATTACATAAAAACTGTGCTAGTTAGAGATATCATCTTATTTTTCCTAAAATATTTTCATAAACCTCCAGCAAAACTAGCAAAATTTTTCGCTTTGTAAGTAAATTTCGGAGATAAATATTTTAATAGATTTTTTTAATAAAAGTCAAATAATGCATAAAATGATTTTTTATGTTTTATTGTGAAAATGAAATCCTTTTATATGATATGCTACTAGAACTAGTTACCCCACTTAAAAAAAATAGCGCCCCATTTCGACTTATATTCAATGAAAACAATTTTTTTTTTCTATTTTTTCACTTGCTACGTAAGTGGACAAACATTGTTTATAAGTTATAAAAGTAGTTACTGAAATAACCAGCTGTGACAGACAAACAGACAGACGAAGTTACGTTAAGCACACTAAGGGTTCCTTTTAAACCTAGAGCTTGTAATAGGCCTAATTGAATAAAAGTATTTGACTTTGACTTATCATTAGCTCAGCAGTATGAACTGATGACTCTCAGACAACACCTATCGGTCCATTAGATTTGGAGAAAATTGGATGTGACAGACGGACAGACAGACAGATACACGAGTGATCCTATAAGAGCTCCGTTTTTTTTCTTTTGAGGTACGGAACCCTCAAAAGTGAAAAATAAAAAACTTTATTACAAAAAAAGAACAACCGCGACTTCCAACAAAAACGAAAATGCAGAACCAACGACACCGACTTCTGAAATTAAAGTTATTTTTCACTTTGTAGTGTTTTTGTTGGAAGTCGGTTGTTTTATTTGAAAAATGATTTTACCTATCGAAAAAATTGCTACAATTTAAAAGATTTTTTGGAGAGAAAAGTCTCATGTGCATTGTTTAGAACAGAAACATCAAACTCTATAAACCAACATATTTTTATATGATTATGAATTAAGTCATGTAAATCACAGGCTTTGTGTTCATAAAACAAAAAACGAAACCATTTCATTGCTGGAGTTTTATAGTTGATCTAAGCGAACAATTTTTGAAGAGAATCTGATCCTCTAAAAACGAATTGACCTTTTAATGATGTATGTTTTAATTATTAATAAACTTTTTGAACTTCTAATCATTCCCACTTCGTACTTAACAGATAGTCCAAATGAAAACCGGCGTCAGGCACTAGTTGTCTGACATTTATTCTGAACTGGGCCTATTTGGCACAGCCGTGAGGCATACAATACTATTTAAAGTTTTTTGTTTTTGTGTGAATATTGTGAAGGTACCTTAAACCTGGGTCAAATTAGTTTCTTTCTTACTTTTTCAATAAATGAGTCACTTTTTAACTTTCTGGCCTTTTCTCACAGTTGGTAGCAATAACTTATTTAGGGTACCACGACCAAATGGGTTGGATTATCTTAGAATTATAACCGATCGCGCCGCCGCGCCGCGCGCAATCCGAGCCAGGCGTAGCGAGCGGTGCCGCATGCCGTGGTAGCGGCCAGGGGAGCGCTACATCGAAGTTGATCGCGGTTACTTGGCTAATTAGTATTTTTGGGACCCCAAAATAGGACTTATTTAAGGTTCGCAATGCAGTAGAACCTATCGTTTCTAAGGTTCATACTGACACATGTCGTTTCTGAGGTTCATCTTAAGAGCGTGCATGGGCTGATTAAGAAAAAAATGTTTTTGGTAACTAATTCTTGCCATACTGTAACACATACCTATATAGCTAGCCTAGGTTATTTATTTTACACCAGACTGTATGAAAATGTGGACTTCGTGCGTGACATTTACACTTAATTTTCATTGATACCTACATCGTATTTAGGTGTCCGTCGAAGATGATTTTTTGTTTTTTAATTAGCCTATATGTTCTTTCAACTCAAATAAAGCAAAAAAACTCCAGGAAGTGAACAAAGGCTAATATAAGTATAAGCGTTCATTTATTATCTATATTAAAGCTTACTTCCGCTGCGAATGCCGTCTGAACCGACTATTAAATCTTCGCGAATCGAGCACATTGAATATGCAACGAAGTCAAAACACAAGATAGCCACGTTACGTTTGTCAAGCATACCATCCAACGTAATTTATTTACACAAACAAAAAGTACGGGGTTTTTGTACTAGTTTTTATAGGTACTGTTTATTTTTATCGAATTATTTGGATTACAAATAGTAACTGACTGTTGTCGAGACATTCGCATATCGCCCATCATCCAGCACCCCAATTGCATAACACATTTTCAATTACAATTTTATGGATTTTGAAGGAAATTCATAATCTATTGCTTCCAATGTTTAGAAAATTCGTCTGCTCGATACCGTAAATCATCATCTGCCTAGCCTTTTCCCAACTATGTTGGGGTCGGCTTCCAGTCTAACCGGATGCAGCTGAATACCAGTATTTTACACGGAGCGACTGCCTATCTGACCTCCACAACCCAGTTACTGGGTAATACGATACCCCTTGGTAAGACTGGTTGTCAGACTTTCGGGCTTCTGACTACCCGTAACGACTGTCAAAGATCCACGAATGACAGCCGGGACCAACGGTTTAACGTGCTTTCCGAGGCTCGATGGCGTAAATAACGCAATGAATATTGTTGTATTGATAAAATAAATGGTACCTAGGTACTGCCACTGTAAGTATGCTACGCAATCACCCCGCAGTTTCGACAAAAGTTATCCGCAACTGTCAGATGTGTGGTGAATAGCCAAGCAGTCCTCTAGGCATAAGATAAACTATCAAGGACAGTATCAGGAGCAGAAAGAAGTATGTATGACATTGTGGTCTTTGCAAATCATTTCATCAAGGCTTTGTTAGGCTTTTGTTTCGTCAAACGACTTTTCCAAATAATAAGCTATAGTCAGTGATGCTTTTTTTCAGTATTGATACGTTCATTTGCTGTTTCGATCCTTCAAACCATATCTACCCCTCCCTTTCAAGTATATTTTCTTATTGATAATGAAATTATATGCCATCAGTATTTCTAGAAGATACATCAGTGTATAATTGGCTATAAACATTTGTGAAGTTGGTAATTATACCTGCCCATTAGTATCCATCCATGTACAGATCAATTCATGAGCAGGAATGTTGGTTCTCCTTAAATATATTCTTCCCCTTTTAAGGAAATATATTGTACTTAAAATTAAAATTCTTATAGTTGTATATGACATCATTTTCACTTTTATATTGTTTGTTTGTAAGATGGCATCTATTATACCAATGTTTTAATTAATAAGATCTTTAAAAAAACTGTATTAGTTGTGTTAAAACCTTAGGTTAGTACTTTATAATGCCTATTTAAATGTCATAGGTACCTACTATTATTTCATTTAAATATTTTAAGGAGCATGAAATGTAAAAAGTAAAATATCATAAAATTCGAAGATTGTGAAACTGTGGCACTTTTAAAGCAACAAAATCAGTTTGGGCTTAACTACTAGATACCTACGTCACATAGGTATAGGTACCCTTTCTACCTTCCTATACATTGATGTTCTCTAGTTAGGTGTATTGCGCAATTCTAGATGATGTGCTTTAGAACGAAATAAATTACAAAAAGAGTAATTGTAAAATATGAAGGGCGAGGTCGAGTTGATTTTGTTAGTGCTTTCATATTGGAAGTTCAATGTAGGCATGCATTGTTTCATAGAAGCCAAGAATATTGGGTTCATAGACCCGGGAAGAAGCAGTGGCTCCATGCTTTGTAGATCTACGTAGGCGCTGCGGCTACGCTTCGTAGACCCGCGTACGCGTTGCGGCTAAGCTGCGCGTACTTTTGACGAATGCCTGCGTAACGTTCCACCAAGCGAACCAATGCTCAATGCAGGGAAAAGGTAATTTTTGGTGAAAGGCTACATTGCATAGTCAGGATGAGCTAGATAATATGGAAGTAATAAGGAAAATACAATATGAGAAAATAATAATGAAGACCCATTACCGCGCAAGTTGGATAAATGAAAGCGCCCTGTGTATCAGACTGGCGAACTAACCGCGGTACACACGGTTGTCTCACTTAAATGATACAATTCTTACAATACTGTCATTGGTCCTCCATGCGCCTGGGCAAGAAAGTCGTTTTATGTTGTTTGTGTTAAAATTGCTACTTTTATTATACGTCCTGCAGTGTAACCTTTAGCAAACCTTTGTATTTTAAAGTAAATATAAACGTAAATTGCATATCTATTGAACTCCTTATGGGAAGTTTTCGAAACAGTTTTGCACATTATATTAGACAAGCTTTTGCTTGCGGCTTCTCCCGCATGAAGGTCGGAAATTAATCCTTGGGAGCATACTACCGGGATAAAAATGATCCTATATAATAACCGAGGTCATAACCTAACCGTGTTCCAAATTCGTACAGCCTTTTAGGTGTGAAAAGGTAACAGATGGATATGCAGACAGAGTTACTTATTCATTTATAATATTGAGTATGCATTCTCGATAAATGCTTTGCTCTGTAGATGTCATACTCATTAGTTACTAGTTCTGCATAATATATGTAAAGCTCGAACGTAAATAAGTTGCTATAAGGTTTAATTTAAACGCCAGGTTGATCACCATGAGGTCGATAGTCGACGAACACGATAGACGATTGACATACCTAGTCACCTCACCCACCGTGCAATAATTTAATACCAATAGTTACCTATTTATTATAAACTAAAAGGCATAGAAAAACTAAAACTCTCGTTTCTATGAGAACTGATTCAATACCTCAATTTGCACTTAAACAATAGTTGATACCTACTTTAATAAACAGTACGACTTTATTGATTCGCCATGCCCAAATGGAAAACAGTCCGATAATGCATTTATTTTGATTGCTTTCAATCCGAGTGCAATTATTATTAATACCTCACTTCAAATCCGTGATATTTACAGTATTTTGTTCTTTCGAGATCATTTCACGGACAATTTAACTCAAATCACTGAAATCGACATTTTAATACAGGAGCGAGTAACTACAGTCTTTAGCCCAACTCATATCCATAATTCATGTGTATTTTTAAACAATTTCATAAGAATTGTTCTTGCATGTAATTCTTTGCAATCATAAAGGGGCCATATCGAGTATACTTTCGATCTCGTATTGAAATTTACACGAAAGGTGGTAATTTTCCGCCGAGTGATGACATTAATAGCGGCGAGACGCGCGGGTAGAACAATATTTTTTGCATAAAACTGTTTTACATTCGGCCGAAGTCAGCGCTCGTCGCTCTCCTCGCTCCCCCTAGCCACCTCGCATCACTTTACATGTTTATACGACGCCTGCGCAGGTGTACCGACCAAACTTACTTTTGTTTGTTTATACAATTAAACTATTGCTGCACAAAATATTGCCTACATGAATGTAAATTGTAATTTTCATACCGGTTTAAATTCACAGATAGCGCCTTATTAGTTCCATGTTCGTTAATTAGCAATGCGGTATACGATCATTTTCTAATTCTAACTGTTCTAAGTGCATTCACCTAACCATAAGGACTATAATTGCATAGGTGTCTGATTCTCAATGCTCATCACCACTGACACCCGACCGTCGCATTTCCATAAGTAATTGAATACTAAGTTTAACCACGCACATCTAATAAGATAAGCAAATCACAATTTGCATTAGTGGCGGAGCTAATTAAATAAACAAACTGTCTAGTTGGGATCGTTAAACATTAACAAATAGATAAAATGAGGCCGTAAAAGCTTAAAAAACTGATGGTCAATAAATAATAGCGGGGACCATGCGCCGGAGTCAACGCCAGTCAATACATTCTAATCAGTGATTTATTGCCACTAATCCTCAGCTCAGCACAAATAAGCTATCTTGTCGATTTAATGTTGTATCAGCTCAGGCGTGAAACTCCCGCGCACCACTAAGTGGTCCTTCCAGTTTCCACTCGAAATATTTTAATAAGGCCTCACTGCTCACGCACCCTAATAAAAACACACACACGCACTCACCAACACGAACGATCTCCTTTAAAACCTCTACTCGTTTGAGTCCAATTTATTTATAATAGTAGCGACACTAAGAATCTACATTTTTGCTCTAAACGGTGTTAATTTATTGACCGTGGGCAGATAATAATATCACTTTTTTCTCCCATTATTAAAGCGATTACACGAGAAATTATACGTCGTAGTCGAGTCCCGAGCGCTCCATCGGAATGGGCCCTGCTATCTAAAGTGTTCCTTACTTGTCCACGACAAGGGTTAGTTTCCCTTGAGACCTTTACGAAAGCTTGATAATACTTTCGTTGACGAAATCGCCTTATTGACTCGATAATAAAAAGTGTTAAGTTATGGACAAGTTATGCCACTTGCATTAATTTCGATGCTTAACCTGATAAACAAATTATGGTATATTAAGTTAATAGGTTAATTTATAATTGAATGTGTTACGATGTGTTCATAAGAAAGCATTGTTACGATCAGCCTTTAGCATATCTGGTTGTTGTTAACGACAAATTGCGTGGATAAAAATATGTATGTGTAGGTACGTGTTGAGAGATCGAAACTTTAATGCTTGAGAAACATTTTAATTTTGTATTTATGCCATCGACGGATCCAGTTTGTCTGCCTATAAAATTTTATTTTTACACCATTCTGTCTGATTTTTTAAATTGTATTTCTTAATCTTATTAAAAAGTTATTTATTTTATTGCTAGATTTACCTCATATTTTATTAAATATGAGGAAGGGTTTATGGACGCAGGTCTGTTATCACGGCGAGTTGATTACCTACGCGAGGTGAAGTTTTCTACGACGATTCACACAGGCTGTATGGTTAGCGTGCTGTGGCTTGTAATAAAAGTGGTCGCTGAGCCTTTGACACGGTATTGTAATGACACGGGGACGGGACGTAATGAGCGCGCACGGAATCGCCGGTAACGTGGAAACAGGGCCGAGTATTTCGCCAGAGGCACTCCCATCACGGTCACATGTAAAAAACGAATGTTATATCAACGAGGACCATAAAGTCTGCCAAATGACTGTTGTTATTTGTTTTGATGACTTAATTTTGTTACTTTTCCTGACGTGTTTTATAGAAATCGTAAAAAATAAAAGCAACTAATGATTTTAATTGATACGTCTTCTGATTAACATTTTTTACTTATTCGAAAGCAGATACCGAGCTGATAAAAATGCGGTTTATAGGAATATGAATAAATTAATGCAAGGAATATTTTAGTAATTTCACACTTCCACGGTGAAGATTATCATCTTGTGCAGGTCGTAAAAGACGACTGCGGAGAGGTGTCGATACGGTTGTAGGTCCTACTGATAAACAGGCTATGTTCCGCTTCATTGACTTATATCTTACTACTATTCTGCTTACTTTATTTATTTAATTTATTAAGTGTGGATAGGCGAAGTAATAAGGATAGCAATATAGCTTTCTGTGAATATCTGTGGTTCACGTGTTTCTAGCTATGCACCTTGAACCCGTAGGCAAATGGATCAGCAAAAAAAAATGTGCTTAGAAGAAATAAGATTATTTTGAGGCTCAATTATATTCTTTCCTTTATCTGAAAGTCTATTAGTACCGACACGTAGTTAAGGGCTAAGAGATAAACTTGATTCTTTACAGTATTATTGGCATTGACATTTAGGCTTCATAGTACAGGCAGCATTTCGTTTGTGCGAGCTTCAATATTGTAATTTTACAGAATAAATGTAGAGTTACGCAGACTTTACGCTCTGACAATGTATTCATGTTGCATTTAAAGATATTTACTACTTTATTATTGTATGCCCTAGAGGTATGGAAGTTAACCTGAGATAATCTTGCTGTTAATAGGTTTTAAAAGTAGGTTCAGGAATGGTAAAGACCAACTAGTTTAATAAAGAGATAAAGTCACGGGCTCATTACAATATAGGTACTGGTATTAAGGCATATGGAGTATCAGAGCGGCTGTTGAGTGTCAGAGAGACGATTCTCAACAAAGTCGAAGATTTTCTGAAGAAAACTGTATGTTCCTTTCATGAACAGCCGGTTACTGTTGGCATTCTCTGATCTAAGCTAACTAGGAATACCAACATAACTTCAGGTGCAACTGTCACATCAATACTCATCTTTATACGTTTTGTTTCCAGTACCTGTATCCCCTTCATCCTCTGGTGGAGGCGCGGGCGGCGGTGCGGGCACCCCCCTGTACCCCGGCGCAGCGTCGCACCCCCTCTCCTCCCTGCTGTCACAACAGAGGCTGTTGGAGCTGTCCCGCTTCGGGCTGCGGCACTATGACATCGCGCACCATGTCCTTTCACAGCAAGGTGCTGTAACCAAGTTGCTTGGTAAGCTGTTAAGGGTTATTTTTAAGTTGATGTTGGTATCATATACGAGTATATAGATCAACACCCTAACACACTTTCAATCACAATCTGAAGGGTTTTGAAGGACTTTGCTATACCATTGCTTTGGGAAAACACTGATGAGCTATATAAAACCGGCCAAGTGCGTGTCGTAGTTGGAATGAATTTATCCCAAGAACAAACTTAATATTATAAAGAGGCATACCATCATTTACAAATCAACGTCAGCCGTAAGCACTTTCAGTAAAAAAATCGATACGCAAAGGTTAAAACAATATAATTAAATCAGTTAAGAAGAATGACATTTTTTTTTTACTTTTTTCTATCTATGACTTTGAACAGGCCAGTATATAGGTAATTAAGGTTAATGTGCAAAATAATACTGTTTTCAAGATGTTTTTTACTTCATGAAATTAACTTGTGTGGTTTTTGAGATATTTAAATTTCTTTAGGCGCTTAGCAAGTGGCTTTTTTATATTGCTCGTCAGTTTATGTTTGGATAATTCCTCTGGTCAACGACGTAAATGACGCAATGAATGTTGTTGTATTGTCAAAATGAAATGCATTGAAATTATAAGTGTGTTACGCAATTTTTAAAGCAGTTCTAGTATAGGCAAAGATGATACCAAAATAAAATTGTCTCAAGAAATCAAAGACAACCGTGACAATAAAAAAAATTTAATGACACGAATACGGTTTGTCAAGGTTGCTAAAACTACTGAATGGAATAATGTCGCAGTTGCTTATCTTCTGGAAAGAGATAAGTTTATTGAAGGGTTAGGTATATAGGTAGACCTGTGCTAGACTGTTAGTAGACCACAAAACCATATTACCAGCATTGATTGTAATTCGGGTTTTAGTGAATCTCATACAGTTATAAATCGACATGGAATAAGGGAAAACATATCTCAAAATAGTCTTTAAATAGGCAATTTGCAGCTCACTAAGATTACTTTAACATACGTCGTGGAAGGACTTTCATATTTATCAAGTAAGTCAAAGTATGTTGTTTATTAGATAAGTATCAGTGTCTTCTGATGTAAGTATATCCTTCAGGATATAATTAATCACTTAATCAACTTGATTGGTGCGAGTGATTAGCAAAAACACACCGCATATTAGGTGCTAATTAAAGAAGTGCAAATGCACCTGTAATTATTAATGTACATTCTATTGAAGCTTTTAATGTATTCATGACTAGCGGTAATCAAAGTTTGCGCCAATCTTATAGAGCTGAGTTGTCAGAAATGGAATACTTTTTCAGATAACAGTTTTACTGATTTTTTGTATCACTAATGCCCGGCTAGGTATTGCAATCCTAAGATATCAAAGGTATCAAACGCCACAATAGTACTTCAAAGATTGTCAATATCCAAAGATATTCTTTTAAATTATTTGTCAAGATCATCTTAGATGGCAATTGTGTATGTGTACATAAATATTGCCTACACATAAAATGATACCAATACATACGTAAGAGCAAAGCATTTTGAAAACGTCAACGCAAAGTTTGAATGGTGTAGGTATTTTTGTGTTAGTAATGGGTGTATAGTCCGAGCAGGCTTTTATGTCGCTTTGATGATTCGGAGGAGGCTGCTACAGCTATATTCGGCACATTTTATAGATTTAAAAATATCTTCATTTTGTGTTTATTAGTGTTTTAGACCCTGCAGATTATTTCGTCATTTTAGTATATTTTGAGTGTTATCGTTGTCTTAGCACATCTTTATAGCTTTTTGTAATCATGAATCTGATTCTCTGAAATTCTTAGTTACAGGTACTTTTCAATTGGTCAGTCAGAAAGACGAAGCTAGTTGCCCATTCCAAAGCGTAGGTAGTAGTTTCCTATGAAGAAGAACGGGCAAGAAACTCCATGGACATTATTATAAAATTACTTCTACAACAAAGCCCGCAATAGCGGTACTTAGCTTGAAATAAAGCAATATACTTCAAAGCGAACAGTGCCATTACCTTTCTCAATAGCTCTTTTATCACGACAGGTGTTATATGAATATTTGATGACTGCAGTGTGCGATACTTCCATATGCTGTCCCACAAACGGTCAATAAGTGGGTGTTTTAAGAAATAAAAAGCTAATTTATTTACATCGAATTTTGTGTTGGTTATTACCAGCCTTATAATCGAACGATACGCGTAATGGTTTAATATAAGATGTCGGGTGTTGCAGGATAAGCTAGCTAGTTTAATTAAAAGTCTTTTGTTTACTACCTTTTTTCTGTTCTGGGAATTAAAGGGAAAGCTGCTTATTATCGCGTCGTACGTGGAAGGAAACATGTCGACAATTATTTACCTATAGGCTGATATCAAAAGATAGGAAAGAGTTAAATTTCGTAAATGGACGGTTGTGTGGGTACCCACTTAATTGTTTACCAAATTCATTATTTTGGCTTAGTATGCAGGTTTAGCGACACTTTGACTTTATTGTTTATTAATAATTAAACTCTTCCTTAATTTTAATGTAGGTATTGTCACGTATTTCTATGATTATTATCTCGCACATACCACACTGAAAAGTACTATAGTCTATTTATTGTACTGAAGAATATACGGAAAATATTACCTCAATTCGTAAGAACACACAGCTATTTTATTCCATAACTAGACTTCCGAATGTCAATTACACATTCACATCGATTTAGTTGACCGAACAACCTGAATAGTCTTGGCATACAGTTGAAGGGCACACTCATATCTTATTATTGTTCTTTAAAACAACGCTACGAAACTGAACCTTATGACCTAGCTTATACAGAAAAGTTTTGTTAGAAAAGTTGAATATGCTCGAGGGAAGATAATTGATAAAGTGAACTTATGCCTACTGGGTATCTGTTCCACTGTAATTAGTGTTCGTATATGTTATTTATAGTTTGTCGTAGTGGTGTGCTCTTCACCAGTATATATTGATTTATACGTGCGCTCTTTACAGAAAGGCCCCGGGCCTTATTGCCTGCAACTAAGTTATTTGCGATAATTACTTCACACGCCCGCATAGAATGGTCAATAATATTGCCGGTTGGTAACTCTACAGGTGACCCAGAATGCTAAGTGTTAGCTTGCTATGTTAGCTTTTTCAGTTCATGAGAATTGGATTTAACATGTTCTGTTAGTAGTATAATTACATGCTTTGTGGTATTGGATTTCAGCAAGTAATCATTGTCGCCAAATGAGTAGATAAAAGTAGGTACCTATTTCCTCAACAGCTTATTTGTGAAAGTAACTTCTTTGAAATAAATCCAAATGAAATAATGGTATCGAAAAAGAACAAAATAAATTATTTTTTTTTTCGAATAGCCAGTTATTAACACTATAAATGATATCGGATCATCCTGCAATGACAAGTCAGCAATTATCGAAAGCGACGAGGCCGCGGTCCGAGTTTAACTCGCATCTAATAACACGGTTAGGGCAAAAATCTCAATCGCTATTAATCATCGATAAGGATAAGGCATCGGCAGAGTCCGCCGCGACGAAAGCTGCTATTGACGAAAGCTTAGATCCTAATCGATTCATAAAACTTGCAGCGTGTTAATTATAAGCCACCGGGGTGCGGATGAATGCGCCCGCGCTGCCGACGCGCCGCCTCGCCGCGAGCATGCGCTCCCGAGATCTCGATTGTCGATGTGAGAACTATCGTATCATCGACGATTTTTCATATCGACAACCCCTTATTTGACTGTTTCCTTTACAATTATCACAGCTGCCTTTCAATACAATCTCTATCTCAAACCACAACAGCGAATCCTGCGTAACTTTTTGTGCGCTACAATCATCTTCAATAATTTTGCAAACATAAAAACAAGACAGGAAATATGAAATTAATGTCCGGGAGTTTGTCAACTTCTCATAGTAATTATTGCATTCGTTGATTAACGTGAACAATGTAGGTAGAGCTAATTGTTGCGCTATAATAGCAAGGTGAGTTGTAACCGAAGCGTGAGTTGACTATGACATTGCAGACACTTGGTTGTACTCACTTAATTTGCTGAATTAGTTCTGTGCGCGGTGTGTAATTAGGACACGTGAGACACTTTGTGTTTGCTCAGGACTCGTGAACGGGCGATTTCAAAACCACTCGACCGTTTACAGCGCACTGTATTATTTTACGCCGTTTGCACATTATTTCTTACCAAAAGTGTAGGTTTTTGTATTTTATTTTATTTTTATTTTCCTTTGAGCGTTTTTCTGCCGGTTTGGTATAGTGGTATTATACTAATTTCTTGCAATGATTCAGCGGTTAGATATTACGCTAGATATTGTCGCGTTCTAGGAATCAATTATCTGCAAATAAATTTTAAACGTAGTTACACGAGAAGGCTGAGTGGAGTTACTTACGTTATAATTTTCCGACATAAACGCTTTACAAGGGAGGTGACGTGCGTCAAGACTTGAGTATAAACGGGTCGTTAAAACGATATTACACAAGACGATAGTCAAATGTGCAAGAATACCATAAACGTAGAGACGGTATTGAGGCGAGCGTATTTTAAGAGAACACAGGAGTGTAGTGTCAATCAATTTTCGCCGCTGGTGATTTCATAACGTCACGTGTCGGGTTCCCACGGAAGCTTGGCTACAACCCGCCCAGGGCCGTCATGTCCAACCACTTAAGTATTTAACATAGGTACATAGCCTTAGCTTAAAAGTTATTATCTAGCCTAAACAATTTCTAAGCTGACGGCATGGAAATGGGCACGCATAAATAACGTTTCATGGCCGAGTTTGAGTATTAAATTGTGGGTTGCGATGCGAGCGGAGTGACGAATAAATTGCCCATACACTGTCTAGTTTGCTTACAGATTAAGCGATGCCACAAATTGTGTGCTTGAAATATGTGCGAATCTTCTAATTGTGCATAAAATACGACATACCGTGACATCAGTAGAGCTATTTGGATTTCTAATTTGAAGTGAAATAATGTAGCAGCGGATGTATTTGTTTCAAATAATTTAGGGAGTCAAAGAACCACAAAAGTCATAGACTGAGTAATTTCATATTAAACCGGTCATTTTATTTCGTCGTACGTAAATTTGTTGGTAGCTAATGATACCTACTCAAGATGATTGTCCGCGGATCGTCGGGGCCCATAATGAAGCCGTATTTAGGCATTGGTCCTATAATCAAAATTGAATTATCCCACTTGACATTCTTGCTTCAGAAATCATGCTTTTTCTTTTTCCGCTCCAATTCTCTTGGACAATTTGAATTTTGAATGGTCTTTGTTGTCAATAGGATGTTATTTTTAGTATATTTTCATATGGATCTATGATTTACCCTCGGGTAATCACGTAGTAGGTGACATTATTGAGTCTATCCGTTTGAAACACACACTAAAAAAAAAAGAATCCATTATTTTAGTTAGTGAAGCAATCACAACTTAGGCTAGTATTAGAAATAAAACGTGAAAATTAAATAAGAGGATGATTTTACTTGTTTTAGTTTATAAGTTGTCTTTAAATAAGGTTCGGTTTTTTGATGTCGCGAACGGACAATGGTCAGGTTATCCAATCATTGTTACAGTTGACTTATTACGTAGTCTGGGTTAACTAATATCGTCTCATGATACCTACCTATTGTTTAATGTCATAGACTTTAGTGATTCCACTTCAGTAACTTCGGCTCTTGAACTGCTTTTTGTAATAAAAATATTATCTAATTGCTTCCGAGGGAGCAAGCGCGAACTGATTCAAGTTTCACATAAAAAAGTCGATCAATCACCGAATCAAGGCGTCGTTAACACGCGTTGCATTATGTTCAATAAATCAGGCCATCCAGACCCACTTCGCCGCTAAAGATTTTGATCTATTAACTGGATGACAGTGCACTACTGAGCCGCGGTTAACTTTAGCGCCAGCCAATATAAAGAGCCACTTCTGAATACCTTTAATACAAATTTAATTAACTGGATTCAGACCTTTTCTGTGTCGTTTAAAAAGATCTTTGTAGACACACCGTGTAATGACTTAAAGCGTCCATAAACGACTCCTGTGTGGAAATTTATTAACCGTCGTTTTGAGTGTGCATTGTCCCTTTGTGGCTCTCACTTCCTTAAGCGTACCGCTGATGATTAATTGCTCATCTTTGTTTTGCAACATGAGTCCTTTTAAAAGGAAAACAACAAAAACTTGAAGGGATTATTCGACACCTTGTTCGTGCATTGTGAATGTGTTTATGTAGTTTCTCTCGCGTTTATGGTGAAGTGTTAAACTTTCAATTGATTCGTGCCGATCATAGTTATGACGCTTATTATCATAACGAACACGACTTTTAGTATTTATGAAGCAATTGAAAGATGTTCAGGTTAATTTATTGTTTTATTTTTATAAAAATACCAACTTACTATTTATTCATAAACGCTTCTTCATTTTAGGCGTCATCTAGTTGACGTTATAATTTGATTGGTAGATGCAAGTAAATAAATGTTTATATTCATTAGGTATTTAGCAGTTCATAATAGATACCAATTTATTTTTCTGTATGTTGTGTGAATTCCTTCATTCGCCCCATTTTTTTACAACTTTGCGAGTCTTATTTTCAAAGGTCACAGACATAATCTTTTGTTAGTAGAAACTTTTGAAAAATTAAACTATGATTATGTAATTTTACACTGTTAGTAAAAATATAACTTTGAAATTTATAATAACTACACGATGATTATGTAATTTTACACTGTTAGTAAAAATATAATTTTTCATATGACTAGTATAAAAACAGAAATGTGTATCGAGCCTAGTTTCCTCGCAGGTCGTGCGTACGCGCCGGGAGCGCGCTTGAGTTTCATGAAAATAATACACATTTAGCAACAGTTTCAGTGGCTCACACGATCCGCCTCTGAGTAGGCAACGCCGAGTAATTGGTCCCGGTCATGCGATTACGTTTCTAGCCGATTTAATTATCGCGAAATGATCAGTGTGCCGGCCTCCCGCAATTTAGCTATCAATCAAGACAAGAACGGTTATTGGCGTTCTGAGACGGCCGAGTGGCAATATGGGTTTTCAATAGTTACAGCAAAACTGTAGTGAAAGGTACTGTTGGATTTCATGCACGTACAGCGTAATGTTTGACGTCCTGGTGTCGCCTCGCCAAGCAATTATTCTAACATTTTAAACGGTTCGCTTTTTGGTGACATTTTCCGTAAACTTTTTTTTTGTGGATTCACGTGCATCTTTTATGGAGCCGTTTTTGTCATTGCAATAAGGTGTAGTCGTTTTTTTTTGAGGAAAGTTTGCAACAAAACCATAAAATCACTTTTCAATAACACCACAAAGTTAGTCATTATAGAAAATATTAAATCAACATTGGCATTCTACATAAATATTAGAAAAATATTGAGCAAGATAACCATGAAAAATCATTTGTGAAACAAATGAAAAATATGTGACAAGAATAAATATTTTGACATTACTGTACTACTAAATAATAATAATAATAAATACTGGTATTCAGCTGCATCCGGTTAGACTGGAAGCCGACCCCAACATAGTTGGGAAAAGGCTAGGCAGATGAAGATGATGAATAAATATTTTGACATTATAAATGGTAGCAAGTTTTTGTACCTTTACGAAATTCATCACACGCTACATTTTGAAGTTTGCTTTAATTAATACAAAAGAACTTAGGTATGTGAGCGCCTTCATGTTATTACGTAGGTATTGTAACTAGGTACCACCGTAATACCTACTGTAGGTACGACTGTAAGCAACTATAACCTCACTTATTTTCTACTTCGTGTATGTAAAGGGTTCAATTTACCATTTCGGTTTTAATAAACTTATGAATATTATCGCAATGTTCTAAATCTATGTTGAAATAATTACACAAAACGTGGCGTTCGCTTTTTACAGTTTTGTATCACGCCACGCTTGCTTAATTACCTATACTTACCAACTTTCTATGGTCAATACCTACTACGTATGAAAACACACAATTTTCTACATAAATTCATATCGTGGTCGCAATATTAAAATGGGTTTCACCTATTAAGGCGATGTGTCGCGGACCTCATGTAAACGCGAAATTGAGTTTTTGTCCGGCTGCGCCATTTTGGTCGGTAAGCTTTAGTCTTATCAAGACATAAAGAGACTTATGAATTCATCTTGAATGGCGTTGACAAAAATGTGAATATAAATAATGTGTTGAATAATTCAGCGTGTTATCGGTATGGAGGAGCGGTGTGCGCGTAAAAAGCGAGCGGTCCGCTTGCAGCCCGCCGGAATGCTACTGCGCAGTTTTTACGTAATTGTCTGATGCACGCACTCATCCATTATCTAACTGACTTAGACACCCGAGAATACGTTAGTTTTTACCAGCCACTGCAATCATAAGCCACTCTATAAGTCTAAACTTGTAACAATTTTCCAGGTTCATAAATACTTGAAGTTTCAGGAATAATTGTATTTTAATTTTTTGTTTCTGGATAGATATTTCAAAATCTAATCATTTTATTGTAATAGCCCTCCATATTTCATAGCATTCCTATGTTTGTTTTCCATAATATCATCATGTGAATGCCACATGTTTAAACCCAATAAAAACATAGCTTGAGATAAATAATAATTAAAAATTCACGTCTCGTCATATGCAGGCTTCATTTAGCCGATGTCAATGATTCCGTAATTATTAATACTAATTTAAAGCTTTCATTGTTATTCTTACCGCCGTGTTCGATTATCGATTTTTTGTGGGAACGCACGTCCACTGTCCTTTTAAATGTTAAAATACAAATGTGATGTGGGTGTATTTTGAGGTTTATTACTGGTCAGATAAGGGCTAAAAAGTAAAACTACGGATTGTGTTGCAAGAATTGATTCGCGACAAGTAACCTGCGTTTACTCACGTTTAGCTCTCAATGAAATTGCATCAATCGGTATCGTGTCGCTATTACTGGTATTTTTATTTGAGTCTCTAATTTGATTTTGATTTTCCTTTTATTTCCTTTACCGAGCAGCAGGTGACAGTTTGTTCAATTTGTTTTTATCTACTAATTGTGTAGGTACTTACCAGAATTGTGATTGGAATCACAACAGAACGCACTTTTCTGTTTATTAATTACTATTATTGTACATACCAGCACATTCTTGTGAAGCTCTTCGTAATAGTTCATTGTTCCATGTGATTGTAAGCTAGGTATAATAATATTATAAATTCGAAAGTAACTCTGTCTGTCTCTCTGTCTGTCTGTCTGTCTGTATGTTACCTTTTCACGCCTAAACCACTGAACGGATTTCGATAAAATTTGGCAGTGAGATAGATTGCATCTCGGGGAAGGACATAGGATAGTTTTTATCGATATACCTTGCGGGCGAAGCCGCGGGCGGAAGCTAGTCTTCTATAAAATACTCTAGCGCGTAAAGTTATAATTATTTTGCAGATATCTTTACCTATTGTTCATTTAAGTAGTTTAGATAAAATGTCTCTACTATACCATAGTTACTGATTGTACTTTTGTTTGCTTCAGGCACTCTCCGGCCGCCAGGTCTTATTGGGGGCAGCAAGCCCAAGGTTGCGACCCCTGCAGTGGTCTCCAAGATCGAACAGTACAAAAGGGAGAACCCTACCATCTTCGCCTGGGAGATCCGGGAACGACTTATATCTGAAGGTAAACCTTTCATGTATGGAGATTGACATAGCTTAGGTTAGAAACTAAAGTTAAAAGGAGAAAAGTGTTGAAGGTGACTACTTTATCACACTAATATAATATTATAATGGTAAAAGTTTGTGAGTGTGTTTGTATGTTTGTTACTTCTTCACGCACAAACGGCTGGACCAATTTTGATAAAATTTAGTATGGAGGTAGCTGATATCCTGGATTAACACATAGGCTACTTTTATTTCGATATTCCCACGGGATCGAAAATTATTCGGGTGAAACTGCGGAGCACTGCTAACGTACATAAAGGTCTGGTGCCTACTATCAAAGAGATTTAATACCCAATATTTAATAAGTTTTGTGGCAACACATTGATACAATATTATGGAATACAGGATTATACACAGTGAAATGAATTCATACCGATGTACACCTACATCTTTTTGAGGCTGACTGTACCTGTTATGATTTAACGATGGGAAACAATATTTTACCAAATAATTGACATTGATTAAACGTACAGACAAACGTTTTCTATTGTGCACTTTGATAGAAAAACAACATCTGGAGAAATCGATAAGACTAAAATAATTAACATTTCTGCGTTTATACTTTATAAAGACACCAATTACCCACGGGATATGGCAACAGTATTGCTAATAGGTACTCTAACTACGGACTACTCGGTTGCGCATACACACAATTTTTCAATGGAATAAATGGTATCCATAGGAAGTGTCAATTACGTGAATTACATTAATCAATATAGGTACTGCAATTAATAAACCGGTAGTATCGGCTCGGGCCACGATTTTCCGGAAAATGTAGTTATACAGAAAGACTTTTTTTTTAGATGAAATAACTATCGAGATCGTAGCATATATCTATGATCAAAATAGTCTTCAAATAGAGGAATTGTCCAATTCTCTGATATTTCTATGATTTAGATAGTCTTCGAATAGAGGAATTGTCCTATTCCCTGATTTTCTTCAATCCCTGATCATGGAAACAAACAAACAATTTATTACGGCCATCAATCGTACCTACCTCTATAGCCGTTTCTTATGCGTGTGCCGTGAATGCTGTGGGCTATCACGAGTGGACCGAAGTAACTATGCTCACCCGACGTGCACCCGCTAACGTGACACACACATTGTACGGCCATTTTGTTGGTAGGTACTGCTATTATAATAGTCCAGCATTTTATATCGAGTTTTGCACGGGAAAATGTTTAAAAGGACTTGTAATTGTCGCTTTGCAAGTTCAACCGCCTTTTGAACCGCGCCGTAGAAAAAATGTGTCTTTGAACAAGTTTCCATAGTGATCCATACAACACTGACGACCGTGCCTACACACGGCGAATAAACCGTAGTTTTTCACGGCAAGAAAAACGTGTGTGTACAAAGGACCTTAGTCTAGATGATGAGAGGTACCTACATAAGTACCTGTATATTTTCAAACAAGTCACAACAATTTTACATAAACAGAGATTTTTTTTAAATTAATAATCAGATTTTTAGATTAGTCTGATTTTTTGTTGAGTCATTGATATTGTGTAAGCCTTAGAGCATGCTTAGCACCTACCTACGAATTTTCCCTGATTTTCGTAAAGTATTTTCTGCGACGCGAAGGTACTCATGAATGAAATAAGTATTGTATATGATACAGTTTTACAGCCATATAATACTTTGGTGCTGTAAAACTGAAATCAGAAGTTTCATAGTTGATCTTTTTTTAACAATGTTTTTCTTTTTATCTTTTTGTAGCTATTTTTCAACTGCTGCAAACTGATTCAATGTAGCCCTAATTGTTACATATCGATTGAGCGTCATAAAAGAAATACTTGGATAGGTAGGTATGCCTATGTATCTAACCATTGTCAATTGTCATGCTGCATCAGTGTGAAAGCAGAAAAAACTTACCTATTTATTTAAATGATAGAAACCGTTTAAGCTATATTTAAAGTAGAATGTGTTTGTATTCAATTACTTTTTTAATACCCAAAGAATTTCTAGGGTAAAAATAATATAAACTTCCTTCGTTTATTTATAAAAGTATCTAATCATTAGCGACTGTTTAACCATACATTTTTGACGGTTAAACGACTCTGAACTTTAATCAACGTTTATCAAAAGAGCCGTATTTGTTCACGTCGAGACCATAAAGTTACAAGATTTCGACTTCCTATAGGTAAAAACGCACGAAGTAATAAAAACTTTATGTACAAAAATACTAATCAGTAGCTTGGTATATTATTCACTGAAATCAAAGAAAAAAAACTAAAACACCTAACAATTCTGTCAATCAAAATTCAAGTGCGTTCGGGCGGGTTTATTCGAAGGATCTCTAGTTATAATAATAATTATAATAAAACGAACGTCGCGTAATACCGGTGAGCGGCTCAAGTTACAGGCATTGCGTGCGCGCACACACGATATGGAACCGTCTGATCATCGAATTATTACCGAGTTACCTTATTAAAATAATTTATGGCAATTTACAGATTATTATTACCTTGATGAGGAGCGTTCTTGCGACGTGTTTTGATAAATCGGGGCTGGATGACATGCGAATTGTGTATCTCGATTAATTGAGACAGATTTGTCTAGGAACTAGTTTGAAACCAGTTCATAATTATTAATATAAGTATACCAGCATGTCTATATTATCATGCCTAATGCTACCGGTATATCTTAAACTAGCTTCTTGTTTTAACATAAAATATATCCTATGATACTCTTGCCGAGTGCTATAGTACTGTAGCTTACCTTTAGTGGATGAATTTTTAGAATCGGTTTAGTAGTTCCCAAGATTAACCCTACATACAAACTCACAAATTCAGGATCCTGCTTCTATAGCCATTAGCAGCGATCATTAAATTTCCGGCAATCTTTCTGATGAGCTTAAAGATTTTGCTTCAAATTTTCTGATGAGCTTAAATATTTTTCTTCAAGTATACTGAAAGCTTTGCTGAATAATCTGAAGTTGACAAAACATAATACCTAATACCTAACATAATACCTATAGAGAATTAATTTTATTTGACACCTAAACAAAAAACGACACCGACTTGAAAAAATAAGGTCACCTAAGCCACACACTGCGAACCGCTCTGTTTACCCAGAAACCAAACACTTATCTAATTATAGGATTAAAGTCTTTGAGTAATGAACTTTAGATGAGTGTCAAACAGTTTCGGCAGGGCAATAGGCAAAGCCATCCAAGTGCAAGCCCGAATATGGTCTGTTAGTTTTGTAAATGGCCGCCGTGGCTGACAGCGGATATGTAATTTGAGAACATCTATTGGATTTTGTGTCTATGTGCGAGCAATATAATGCTTTAGATTTCATTACGTTATGTAAGTTGGTCTATAAACCAGGTTTCATATACAGTGTGGCTCGTATTTTACATCGCGTGTTTTAAATATAAGATTTCAAAACAGAAGAAGAACTAGCAGGGGATCGAGGAGGGGAGGGGGTGGAGGGGGGGACTCAGGGGATCAGACCGGAATAAATCATAATTAAAATTATTTACAACAATTAATATTCTAGTCGTGGTAGGTAGTACCTAATATGAAAAACAAAATGAATCGCCGAAATGTATGTACCTACTCGTATAACTTCCGAACAACTGCAATAAATTGGATAATTCTTTTTTTTTGTTGTGTTCGGTATTGTCAGGACAAGGTTTGTATGAAAGAAATTTTTTTGGTAAAATTGTTTATTTTATTTTTTTAACAGACTAATAACAACTTTTAATAACCGCTGTACTGTTTAAGGTGATAAACTAATCGCCACTCTGTATAAAAGTTCACTGTAAAGCCGTAGTATTGGCAAATATTGGCAAGGAATGCTGCATACTGATCTTAAATGTTTAAGGAAAAAGGCCTTTAACTAAAAAACTTCCCTATTAGTTAGAGAATATTTTTTTCCTTAGTTGTAATGTATACCTACTATAATAACATTTCAAAAGATTGCACGTAATTACGTGACATATTATTGCGTCATTATGAATGTAGTTGTGCATTAAGATATATTTATTCATTACTAGCTTCTGCCCGCGACTTCGTCCGCGTGAAATTTCACCCTCCCCCCATTCACCCTCTTAGGAGTGGAATTTCGAAAAACCCTTTCTTAGTGGATACCTTTATATACTTCACACAGAACACACTCCAAATGTCTCGATGACCAGCGGTTTAGGCTGTGCATTGATATAATCAGTCAGACAGGATCACAGGACTTTGAATTTTATATTAGATTATAAAAGTAAACCTAAGTACCTACCTAATAAAAAAAAATTCAATAACAGAAAATAAAATATCTAAATAAACCTATTTCTGATGATAACTAATCTAAACTCAATAAATAAGCAAAATCCCTAAAAACTAATATCTATACGAATGACTAATCCTACCTAACCTAAATAACTCTACCTTAAACTGTACTTAGTAAAAACTAAAAGGAATAAAAAGGTCGCACTGAAAAGCACGTTTTGGAATTGCAAGTAGCAGTTAAAACATACAATTTATAGAATGCTAATATGAACGAACGCTCGCCTATTATTATTATCTTCGTCATGTACTACGACAAACTTGCCTACTTGCGGTTGGTACAGTAATCGGGTCTAGGGATCGAACCGCAAAATTAAGTTTGTTTTTTATTGTATAGTTTTTTCCGGGATAAAAAGTACCCAGTGTGGTGCCCAGGATATTAAACAATAATTATACCAAGTGTCATCGTAATCGAACCGGTAGTTTTTGCCTGATGCCTGAACAAACAGACAGACAGACAAAAAAATTTTTAATCACATTTTTGGGTTCTGTGTCGGTCTAATAACACCCCCTGCCATTTTTTTTTTGATATTTTCAATGTACAGAATTTTCAGTTTACAGATTTATTATAAGTATAGATTTGTAATTTGAACGAATATTTAAACACTATCAAAACAACTAATACCTATTTTATAAAATAACAACAAAAGAAATTCAAATAAAGACTAAAAGTCGCGCTGATAAGCACGGTTTGTTAATATCAATTATTGTCCAGCCAAATATTGAATGAAACTCGCGCTTGGACCTCCCGCCTTTTTATACCCTACCGCCACGACCCGCGTCGAGCGCAGCAACCGTTACACAAAAATAATCCTTATGGCATGATTCAGTATTCACGCGCGACGGCGCGATGGCTTATTAGCGTATTTCATGTATAAGTTTGGTGTTTCTATACCGATTACTATGATTCTTTTTTTATTGAATAGGTATTTTAACTTCTTTTAATTAGGGATGAGTGAGAGTATTATAAACGTAAGAGTAAACAAATATAATCAGAAAGCTCCGAACTGCTAAGCTATCGGGAGTTACACGTGTTATTGTGAGTCAACCATAAAAGATAGACATGCTGTTGTGGGATATTTTTTAGATAATTTTATGTAGAACATTTGCGTCGTAAATGATTTCTATGTAGCTTTAACCATTAAGGCTGCACACGCGACGGAAGCTTATAAAATGGAGCAACTTCTCCCGTTTTCCCAACATTTCCTTTCACTGCTCTGCTCCTATTCATTCTAGCGTGATGAAAAGTATACTATAACCTCCCCAGGAGTATGAAGAATAATTGTACAAAGTTTCGTTAAAATCCGCCGAGTAGTTTTTGTTTCTATAAGGAACATAGAGACAGACAGACAAAAATTTTACTGATTGCATTTTTGGCATCAGTATCGATCACTAATTACCCCCTGATAGTTATTTTGAAAATATATATCATGTACAGAATTGACCTCTCTACAGATTTATTATAAGTATAGATTATAAAAGTAAACCTAAGTACCTACCTATTAAAAAAAAACCTCAATAACAGAAAATAAAATACCTACCTACCTAAATAAACCTATTTCTGATGAAAACTAATCTAAACTCAATAAATAAGCAAAATCCCTAAAAACTAATATCTATACGAATGACTAATCCTACCTAACAGTTTTTTAAATTAACCTACGGTCACTACGTACACTATCAAATATACTACCCATACTTTAAAATTAAAATCTTTACCTACGACTTATAAAAATAAACCTAAATAACTCTACTTTAAAGTGTACTTAGTAAAAACTAAGAGGATTAAAAAGGTCGCACAGAAAAGCACGGTTTAGAATTGCAAGTAGCTGTTAAAACATACAATTCATAGAATGCTAATAAGAACGAATGCTCACCACTCGACACGTCCGTTCAAAAAATGTATGATGCGCGCGCTCAGACTCCGGTGCAAGCCAAATTCAACCTTCAGCACTACATTTACAGTGCGGGTGACATAACCTACGACAAACTTATTATTTGCGGTTGGTCCAGTAATCGGGTCTAGGGATCGAACCGCAAAATTAAGTTTGTTTTTTATTATATATCACCCCTGCCATTTATTTTTTTGATATTTTCAATGTACAGAATTTTCACTTCTACAGATTTATTATAAGTATAGACAACAAAAGAAATTCAAATAAAATATTTAAAGACTAAAAGTCGCGCTGATAAGCATCAATTATTGTCTGTCAATAAGGTCGAACGCTCTGAACGCATCAACAGCCAAATATTGAATGAAGCTCGCGCTTTTTTTTTTTGACATGACCACTCGCAGTTGCAACTCGCTAAGGTTGCCTTTCTGCTTTACCGGACATCGGACCTCCCGCCTTTTTATACCCTACCGCCACGACCCGCGTCGAGCGCGGCAACCGTTACACAAAAATAATCCTTATGGCATGATTCAGTATTCTAGCGCGACGGCGCGATGGCTTATTAGCGTATTTCATGTATAAGTTTGGTGTTTCTATACCGATTACTATGATTCTTTTTTTATTGAATAGGTAATAATATTAACTACTTTTAATTAGGGATGAGTGAGAGTATTATAAACGTAAGAGTAAACAAATATAATCAGAAAGCTCCGAACTGCTAAGCTATCGGGAGTTACACGTGTTATTGTGAGTCAACCATAAAAGATAGACATATACTGTTGTGGGATATTTTTTAGATAATATTATGTAGAACATTTCCGTCATAAATGATTTCTATGTAGCTTTAACCATTAAGGCTGCACACGCGACGGAAGCTTAAAAAATGGAGCAACTTCTCCCGTTTTCCCAACATTTCCTTTCACTGCTCTGCTTCTATTCATTGTAGCATGATGAAAAGTATTCTATAACCTCCCCAGGAGTATGAAGAATAATTGTACCAAGTTTCGTTAAAATCCGTCGAGTAGTTTTTGTTTCTATAAGGAACATAGAGACAGACAGACAGACAGACAGACAGACAGACAAAAATTTTACTGACTGCATTTTTGGCATCAGTATCGATCACTTATTACCCCCTGATAGTTATTTTGAAAATATATGTCATGTACAGAATTGACCTCTCTACAGATTTATTATAAGTATAGATATATAGAAGATTAAGAATCATCAGATCTAAAATCTAAATAATTCCTAAGTTTAGCCACCTAATCTTGAAGTTTACTATGCGTTAACCATAGCATATATTATATAGAAAATTATGTCAATCTGTTTTTCTTTGATCTCAAGATCAAATGAAACAATTTTGACAAAATTTCTACGCAATAAAGAGTGATAAATAAGAATGCCGCGTAGTGCCGCGGGCCCGAAGCCAACTGCACAATAAATGTGTCACTATAGCCGAGGGCTTTGATTATAAAAATGTCGTTGTTACACATATGCAACTATATTTATATATAATGGTATTATAATAAAATAAAAAGCACCAATTTCCTCCGGCGAAATGTAACATTTTCACAATTTTAAGTTATTATTCGGTTTCATTATTTTTTATGTTCCCACAGTAAAATTAAAATTATTTTTATAATTTTTAAAAGTTGATACAACTTTTTACTAAAATTGCAGCCTGAAACTGTTCAGAAATTCCCACTTTGTTAGCCATAGTACAAACATAACTATTAGAGTGGGACATTTACTGAAATGTCTTCTCCTATAATGTTACCACAACACACGAACATGCGCACACATATCTTAGAGTACGATGGGCGTCTTTAGCTCAGAGGCCAACGAGCCAATTGCGATAATTGCACCAACGACACCTCTCGTGCCCATGCGTGACGTTAAACGTCTCCAACTGAAACAAAAGACGGCTTAAGCGCCAACAATCCGTTCAATCTATTTGTATCCAACAGCCGAGCAACTTAAAGTTCAAAATCGAAAGCCTAATTAAACGTTAAAGCGTTCGTCGTCAGAGGACGTTCTTCGTCTTGATGTTTCTCTAGTGTAGTTCAGTTCGGTAGGGTGCGTGCAATCGCATTGGAACTGGTTTTGCTTACAAGACCACTTCTGGTTTACGATATCAGTGGGGACCGGATTAGGAGACGATAACATTCTTGATGGGAAACACTGTGCTAAACTGAGTTGTTAAATTGGTTAGCAGCCATTAAATCCGCAGGGGGCGCCGTAACTTCAGAGCACATGATTGGGTTAACGTCTATATAAAACACGTTTTATTTACATTATTTTATAATACTTGGAAAACATTTCTTGTTGGTCAGGCTAAATAATATTTATAAAGTAAAAATAAACACAACAAAAACCTTTTTTCTGATATAGAGTCATTTATGTAGAGTAAAGAACTTCAATATATGTGTAGGAAGGAAGTGGGTACAAATTTTCTTCAGATAAGAGCCTCAACAAGTGCAAAATGAAGTAACATAATTTTGATTATGAATATGTGAACGAGTTCTTATGAACGAGGGGTCGAACAATTGCTCAGTGAACGCTTTTATTTTTTTATGTTTTTTTGTTCTTATCTCTGCGGCCGGCTGACATTATCGTCATTTGTTGAAATGTGTTTAAAATAATTGCTCGAGCGCAGTGAGTGCTCATGCCTCCGTTGTATGTGAAAATTGCACGCGATCCCACGTCAGTCGGTTGTTTTGCGTAAATGCTCACATATTTGTCGTAAATGTTGCTGTATTTAAATAAATTCTGCTGCATTGCAGACTCAAAACATTTAAAATTTACCGCTAACTTTTGCGGATACGATTTAATACCAAAATTGAATGGCTTTATTGCATCTAGAATGCTTTGTTGAATTTGGATGGTCCGGGGTTGTAGTTATGATTGATTCCATTAGATCTGTCGATGGTTTCGGTGTATCAAAGTGTGTTGACCGGCGCGGACCACCTGCTGTTCAGGGAGCTCGAATAGCTATTGCTGCTATAGAAGTATTAATGTATAGAGCAGATCTCGTAACTGGATTTTGTTCCAATTTTCCTTGTTATGGCAAAAACTGTTCTTGTCCGTGTTGATTTCGAAGTCAGGTTTGTCTTTTGGGTAATAAATAATTGTTTCCACTTCCGTTTTCTTTTGCAGATTTTTCTCAATTATTAGCCAAAACATATTGATAAATCTCAATAATATAATATACCTACTTACAGCTTTTGGCGGTCCGTACTTAGGTATTGAAATTGAGTTCGTACTATTATTTTTCTAAATCAAAAATCTTCCGATTCATACTTTATTATTTTTCAGAGAACGAACGTTTCTAACTCTGTGGCTCAGTCAGAAATATTTCTAAGTAATAGAAATTTAATCAAATTATAACAAAATGATCACGCTCAACAGCCGAGCCTTTTGTCATAAGCGCGTGCCCGAGCAACGCGCTCTGCCTACTTCACTTGGCTAAATTGATTAAAGTTGCATCTGCATTGTCGGCACGTACTCCTACACACAATTTAATTTCTTTAACGATAATATCCAGTTCAGGAAATATAATAGTCTGCTGTTGAAAACTATCAATAAAATTATTACAAGATTTTGATAGTAAAAAATCATATAAAATATATAACATAATATATTTATAAAAATATGGAACGTTTCGAACGGCCCAATTTATTTTAACTTAATATTTATACAAACGGTGACTACAAAAGGAATGTGTCAAAAACGCAACCACTCGAAAGCGGTGCGCGTCTGTCGATCGGTTGCCGACGAGCAGTTATTAAAACAGAGCAGCTCATCGAAGCCGGCTAAATTTTAATAAGGTATCCACTACCGTCTTTGTTAGCCGTGACGAGGCAGTTTTGGACAATGGCTTGCGCAACTTATCGACTAAATCGATATCGGTTTACGAGGCGTTACGGGCGGCTCTAGCTACTGACCATATTTTGATTAATTGCATTCTTAGCCCACAAACTGTATGGGTTACGTGGAGGCCCAAATTATTGGCTGGCGCCGATTAATTAGCGAAACGGATGACGAGTAAGTTTACGGTTGGGGTGTTAAAATGTTTTGGTCGGCCATAAAAAAAACTTTTATAATTTATTATTCCTTGTTAATGTTGTTTTTATGATTCGTGTTTAGCAATCATATTAAAAACTTACATTTCCGATGATCGTTCTTATTTGTTTCCAATTTCTCCGAATCATTATTTTACTACGGTACAAGTTACTACGAGACAGACGAAACGTTTTTTTGTGAGTCTTTTGACATTTACTAACAAGATCCCACCTCGTTTGCCGTTATTGTACGGTCGAAATAAATCAAATCGATCTCTACACAGCTTCCAATAAACCGATACATTTATTGATTTGTTACAGCATTAAATTGGTTCCCAGCAGTGCATCACATCGACAGTGTTGCCCGCCGTCGGGAGGGTCACGGTCATGATTTCGGATTTCGATTTTGGAGAATCTTTAATCGTCGCTTGTATAATGTACATGGCGCTATAAAAACATGTTTTGATCGGTTTTTGCTTAGCTATTGTCGTGTTATTGAATTACCTAATGGGCTTTGTGAGTTTTGAAAGCGACGAAAGTTGCACAAGAATGGTATCTGTACATAAATAAATCGTTCCGATTATCATTTATTGTAATCCTATTGGCAGCGATCGAATTGTGAGTTGTCATTTTGCTTTTAATTGTTGCTGTACAGGTTGTTATTCAAATGATATGGGAGCTAGATATTGCAGGGCGATTATTCATTGCGGGTTGGCACATCCTTTGTGACTTTGGCCATTGAGAGCTAATTGAAACGAGTGGACGCGTGTGCGTAGGGTAGGCGTTTAGCGCAACGGTTGCGCGAGGCCCCCTGGAGGTACAGACACCTTTTTACTCAGTCGACGCGGCGGGTGCCGCTTGATTGCATCCGATCTCATCGTTTTATGTTCCCCATAAAGCCAACAATAATTCATTTAGACGACGTGACGCCACTCATTCGTTAACTGGTTCTAGACGTTCGATGAGGACGTGATTTTTATTTTGAAGCGACAGCAGTGAAGGAAGCGTCTAATCGTCTTCAAATTAGAATTTGAGCTTTGATGGAAAACTTTTCTACTAAGAAACGGGGACTTCAAAAGAGCGTATAATTAACTACTTACTGAATAAACGGTAAAACAGGCGCCTACAAGTCTAATTGGACTTGCAACATACTTTTATAGAAAGAGCCAGCAAGCAATTAACAAGATTTATCATGATCAAAAAACAAAATTCCCAAAATGTTAATTGATAGAATTTGCATTCTATCTGTGGCAGATTGATTATGATTTTGTGTGTATGATAGAAAAAGCTGAATACTCCCCTTTTCTGAACTACAGTTTTATTTGCGCGTTAAATAAAATATTAGCTTCTCGGTGGATGTTGCCCATTACATTTAATTACTGTGTGGACCAGCTGCGATCTTAGCCGTGATTTCACTTAGGTCCCTAAGCTTTAAAGAAGAAAATGCTTTATTCTACTTGATAAATTGCATAGCAATCTGACTATGTAGGCAAACCATTGCAGTTGCCTAATTAAGTAAGAATACTTAACATCTGTTTAGTGCCCCACCCACACATAGACAAAGCTTCCACAGGACATGAAAACGTAAAGGTGTACATTGATTATAGATAGTGTCTTGCAGATTGAGATCAAACAACTACCCTATTTAGTACAGGCACAATTGTTTATCAAAGTCTACTTGGAATTTATTCATCAATCTTGAATAATGTTTATCCTAATAGACCACTAAATAATATCTGAATTCGTGCCTAATAATACAAGTTACACAAACGATTTCGCCAAGTAACCGTCAAGCTAATTAATTACAGTCGTTTGAAATATTGTCTAAAACTAATTAGCGTGGTTCGATAGAATCCGAAATCCGTCGCGTTACCAGTCGAACGTATCGAAGAACCGGTATAGGTAAAACAAACAAACAAATTCATTCCAAACCATTAGGCACGAGATCCGACTGTTAATGTCTCAATTTAGAAACGAGCGTAAATCTTCAAAGGCGTGACAATTACTGTTACTTCCCGGCATTACAAACAAAAAGGTTTTCCGTCAATTATCGATAAATTAACCCGATTAAACAGTCTATAGCCAGACGGCGCCGTAGTGCCTTATCTTTGGACATGCCACGCTTTTAGGCAGGTACCAACTAACAACACTCCGACGCAGAAACATTAAGATTTTTAAACCAATTTGCTTTTTATTAGGATGCCATGGGAAAGTAAATCGCTTGCTTGATATTTTATGTAACACTGAATATTGCAATTTGTGCTTTCATTCAAGAAGCACGCAACAATTAAAGCCGATAAAATAATTATTGTAACGTATCAACACCTATTATTCTGTCTGCACTAATTGCAGTAGGTAATGCAATCGCTTTCGTAAAGCGCGCAGGTATAAATGCTGTTAATTCGATAATTAATTGCTTTCCGCCGTATAATGATAGAACAAGAAAAAACTACATTGCTTTTAATTGTGCCGTTACCACCAGCCCCTGCGTACTGATGTATAAGATGCTCTTTATGTTGTAGACATCTAACCTTTTAATAGAAGCGGACCCTATTGTGACTAATCATGATTAAACGACTTTAGACAAATTGCATGACCGTGACTAAGCATGTAGGATCCGGGCCCGATCCCAAATCATTAAAAGAACAATTATAGATATCGCATTCCCACCTGCAACCTGTTGACGGATAATGATCTGGCTCTAAACAAATAGTTGAACTAAGACCACTGATCGGCGCACATGGTCAGTGAAGTCTTCAATAAAAACGCAATTGATCGATGAACGCAAACTAAACTTGTATACACTCATTACAATCGATACCTACTCGTTAAATGCAATCAACTGCTGAAAAGTGAATGATTTCGCACCATGCCGACTGTTGAACATGTTATCAGATCATTGACAGTAACGCGTTTAAAGATACGTTTTTTTATAACCAAGTTATCGACTTATCCAAATTGAAAACACGCCCGCGCAGAACGTTGTCGATCGAAACTATCGATAGGCTACGTGCTTGTTACTAGACAAAAACCAATTTAACTGTTCTGTTAAAGATCATTGAAGTTTTTTGTCATTTAAAAGAATAGAAAACGAAGTAGATTAAGTAGCGGCGACGCGTCGCTGAGCTCCCACAAAACGTTAAGAGATTTTCAACGGTTTGTTTTATTTCTGAAAAACGGCTGCTTCCATTATAATTAGAGATCTTGACTGGTAAGTGGTGACTAGTCACCATTATTCTCAGTCACATCAAGCTTTTGACGTACAGCGGCACAGAAGGCGTTTCTATCGAGCCTTCGTCTCAACGCACCGATTATGAGCCAAACAAATTGTGTAGAGGGCACCTTTTTATGCTTTTCGACGTGCTAACAATGAACCAAGCCGCGCAACTGATCATTACCATTATACTATATAAGGCTTTGTGTTTTGAGTAAATTATAACAGGTACGTTTTGTGTTTTATTTGATACGTCAAGCGGTGGTTGCGCTGAAGCGCGCCGGACGCCTCACAATAGCGCTTCATTATCAACCGTGACCGCCTTTAAATCCATCTGTATAAATCGCGATAGTCTCAACTCGTTATTATAATAATTATTATTCATGTCTGTGAAGTCTATCAAATCATTTCCTTATAACAAACAATTGACAGGGTGGCATATTTTCAAACGCGATGGTGCAACCGTGTATAGCGAGTCGTGTCTAGAAAATGTCTTTTTACCCGCTCACGTGAACAACAATCATTAAGCAATTAGGTTCAATTATTGTTCCTGGATATAATTGTCCTAAGTTAGTATGTACTAGTTTAAATGACAGGCTTGTAATAAATGGATCTATTCTACGTAAATGCAGACAAATTGACTTTGACCATTGGTAGGTACGATAAAGTGTGAGTTATACCTGAAGAGTCTAAACAACCAGTTGTTATTCTTATTAGCTATGAAAATTGTTTGGGATTACGAGTGTTATTAGGTTTAGTAAGTAGTTTCGTCGATTGCATTATATAGGTTCGTACTAGTCTTACCTATATGAACACGCTAGGACTGTAATGTAAGTTACCTATCCTGCATTTGGAATTAAGTGTCCAAAAATGCAAACATTAAAAAGTGGTTTTGGAAAAACCACTCTAATTTCCGCAACATAAAGTGGAACTGTGATGACTTTTTCAATAGTACTAGTTATTCTAAAATCAACTTAATTTCCATTAAGCTCATATTCGTTTAATTGGAAATAACAAAAATTGGAAACATGGACTTGAACAGACTTTACAAACGACCGATATGGTTGAAAGTCTTTCCCATTCTTGACATTTATGTCTTGTTCAGTTCACAAGTCATTCACTACCTGTAATTAGCACGTCCTTAGAACTGCACCGTTTAATCAATTAAATGTAGGTAGATATCGACTAATGAATGGACACAAGGGTAGTTGTCACCGTTTCTCTTATTATGCGCCCTAGATATCAGTGCAGTGTTGTGTTTATAAGAACAACTGTCATTTTTGCACCTTCAATTTAATGAACTATGCGGTAAGCTTTTTAGTCAGGGATATCGTTCTGAATTGCTGATTTCACGCGCTTAGAGACCCTTTTGTTCTCATGAATTTGAAGAGGATGTGTAGTATTCTAGATAATAATACCTACTGTCTTGTTAAAATCAATCCGCTAGAAGTACAGAACCGGTCGAACTGGCGATGCTTGAGGGAAATGGTTGTTTGGGTTTTCTCGTCGTTGAAGGATATCCCGGTAGCTGTTGTAATGTAATTAGTTAATTCACACCAAACCACTGTTAAGTTCAATAGTTTATTTATGGAAACAGTTTAAAGTTATGTTTGTTTTATAGTTATCTGAGCCGCACTTAATGTTATGTTATTATTGATCGACCCGCACTTTAGCGCATCACGAAGTTTTATTATTTATTAATTAGATACGCGGAAATGTACTTTTGCTGTATGAGCATTATTGGAGACAATTGTGGTGTTACCAGCAGGTGCTGCAGTTTTGATTCTATACTTCAACAAAATTGCAGTGTTTATAAATATATACATATAACCTTATCAAATAACTCAAAAACAGCTTGTATGTAAGCCGGAAAATGCAAGGTATGCTACGTGTATAGTGATAATAAATATAAATCAATCTTACAGTCTTACAGTACACTAGACACTGACCAACAAATTGCACGAATAACATAAAAGACCAATCAAAAGCCAGTTATTTAAAACAGTTCAGTGGCTACGCGCTCGGTAGCTCAACAACGAATCCTACGACAATTACACTCGGACAGGCTATGATTAAATTATGGCGCTTACTCGGAGTGTTTCCTGAAAATTACATGGGATGGCTCTCCAAGGCTGCGTCGGCACGCGATCTGTGCACGCAGTTAACTCGCGTGCACATTTAGTTTACGTTACGACACGTTCAGGGACTCTATAGCTTTGTGCGCTAATGGCTACCGTGCTGATCAAGCGGTCACTGTAGAATTTGTCTAGACTATTCTTAATATTTCAGTTGCGACCCATTTTATGACGTATTTTCAATCATTTACAACTCAAACTCGTGCAGAATATAATTTTGTAACATAAGCTGATTGTGCCACTGGTATTCAGCTGCATCCGGTTAGACTGGAAGCCGACCCCAACATAGTTGGGAAAAGGCTAGGCAGATGATGATGATGAAGCTGATTGTGCCACTTAATGCAATAAGTGCAGGGCATTTTAAAACGCGACCAATGACGCATCGGTTTTAACGCGCGCCCGTAATTTTATGCACATTTTTACTGCGTTCTAAGAGACATCGGGTTTCAAAACTGCACACATAATTGCTATATTCGTGCTCAAAGCGAAATGTTTCTAGCAAGGTGTATATTAACACTAAATACAGCTCACCGAGTACAATCATCGCAATATTACTTAAGTTGAAAAACAACATTCACTGGCGCACGTTGTTGTAATTTTAACGTTTTCTTTTCAATCTTAATGATCTTGGAGAGGTGCCTTTGCCAGAATGTCAACTACAGAATGCCCATATGCATTCCAAAAGATTGGGCTTTATTCTTGCGACCAGAGTAGGTACTGAGTAGAGAATCCTTTAGGTACCCAAATGTTGTTAGGGCAAAACTATCAACTATACTGCTTCGTAGCAACGTAGCCAGGAAGCGTAGCGTCGTAGCAACCGAATACTCTAACAAACTTTAAAACAATCTATCTAACAATTAATAATCCTTTGTCCACAGGCGTCTGCACAAATGCGACAGCTCCTAGCGTATCTTCAATCAACAGGATACTTCGGAACAGAGCTGCTGAACGTGCAGCGGCGGAGTTTGCAAGGGCTGCCGGCTACGGGTTGTATGCTGCTCCTCCGCCGTACGGAGCATTCCCATGGGGTGGTGGTGGCGGGGTCTGGCCTCCCGGCTCACTGCCTCTACCCCCCGGAGTACCTGGCCCTCAGTCAGGAATGCCACACCCTGACGTCAACCAAGGGTTCCTAACGTCTGGCAGAGGACTAATCGGTGAGATTTTTTGTCTGTTATCAAATTATGAAGCTCAAGCATGATTCTATTGAACAAAATTATATTGAATCTTCACATAAATACCGTGATACTTTTTACCATGAATTAGACCTACTCATTCGTGACTGTTTTTGCCGAAACAGATGTAGACGGTGACGACTCCGGCTCTCTCGACGGAGAACAACCAAAGTTCAGACGAAATCGCACGACTTTTAGCCAAGACCAGCTCGAAGAACTGGAGAAGGAATTCGAAAAATCCCACTACCCATGCGTCTCTACACGAGAACGACTGGCGTCCAAAACGTCGTTATCAGAAGCACGAGTTCAGGTAAAGATCTCTAATGTACTTGACCTTTTGCATAACTACATCAATCTAAATAATTTGAAACAGCCAAAGATGTCAAATCAAAGTTGCCACTTTTTGTCAATTTGAATTTGTTAAAACTGTGAAGATAGAATACTAATCATTTTTGTTTACCGTTACTGACAGGTTTGGTTTTCCAACAGACGAGCCAAGTGGAGACGCCACCAGCGCATGAACCTCCTGAAGCGCGGTGGCGCCTCGCCCCCGCACCGCCCCCCCCATTCCCCCCCCTCCCGCTCGCGCTCGCGCTCGCGCTCCCTGTCGCCCGCGCGCATGTCCTACCACACCCCGCAGATGGGCGGCGAGAATAGCGCCTTCAAGGCTCTCTCGCACCAGGACACCAACGCCCTGAAGGCCTTCGCGCACCAACAGTTCGACGCCAACGCACTGAAAGCCCTGTCACAGCACACCAACTTCGATGGAAGTGCTTTTAAGCCACATCCTGCTTTAGAGAACAGCGCCTTTAAATCGCTTGTACCACATTCGGCGGCTGCAGCACTACTAGCTGCCCAGTCCATCCAGTTAGCCCGAGGATACGAGTCCCACTCGGACTCGGACGAGGAGATCAACGTGCACGACGAGAGCGACAACGAGGACCGGCGCACGCGCACGTCGCGCTCGGCATCGCCATGCCGGCCGCGCGCCACGTCCAACGACCTACCACTACAACTAACTAAACACGATCGTTGATACAGTCATTATCATTAATTTATTTACATTTTACCTACATAAAGTATTACAATTATCATTCCTATCGAATGTCCATGTTCCGAATAATTATGTAAATTAAGATTCTAGAGTGCTAATACTCCAGTTAGTTTGTAAATTAATGTAAATACCTATGTAGATATTGGAGTTGTTAATTAGTGTAAAGAAGACGAGAATTATTAATTTTAATGATGCACAAACTATCCCGTTTAGTAGATACCATCGCGGCCTTTTCCGCCTGATCACTTAAACATTTTTTCGAGTAAATCCTGCTGTGGCGCCAAGATACGCTCCCTTAAAGTTTTCGCCTATTATGAAAGCGATAACGCAATTAGTTGCAACCTGCACTGCGCAGGTTAGTGACGCATCACGTGTACTCCTTTTGTGAATTTTACGGACGAACTATTTGACCTTGGCGTGCTTACTAGAGAGCGCTTCTATTTTTTTAATACAAGCAAAAATGAACTTAGTGGTGGTCAGGCGGGAGTGTCCACGATAGTACATAAGAGAATAGTTGGTCATTTGTTGAACTGTTTTGATCTGGGGTACACATGGCAAATATTAAACTCGATTTCAATGGATACTGTTATGGTAAAGATGTATAGTTGTAAAAAAAGTTAGACCTTCGCGACTGAAGTTGCTCGGTGCACCCTAGAGCAACACTTATTAGGACCAATTTCACCGTGGCGTTCAGTTTGAATGCGATCAGCACATCCAAACCGTGTTCAAGGGCTGTCAATGTCAATTTTCCATAACAATAATGACAGTGACAGCTCTGAACGCGGTTTAAATGGGCTGATCGCGTTCAGTTTTATTAGTGAAATTCCCCTTAAGTAATAGAATTGGATACTATCTGGTTGGTGTTTAGTTGTTGTGATACTTCGAGGGAGTATACCAAAGTATTATTATCAATGGTAAAAAGTATGGTTTCAGGAGAGAAAGTTCCTAACGCTTTTCATATCTACCGAATACAAAATTTAAGACGTATTTACACCAATTTTAGATTATTACAAACATTTGATAAGTATTTGTTAGACAATGAATTAGGTCATTAAATTATATGATTTCGGCACTATTTTATAGAATTCGTTTAAATGGGCACTTTGCGTGCCAACGATGGCCCAGATTGCCCTTATGTAGTTATTTTTGTAAATATTGTAACAATCGAGCGTTGTATACTATTTATTGCTTAAAATAATAATAATTATTGTAAAATATAGGAGACATTTTACATACGTACCTAAATATTACAAAACTATGAAAATAAATAATTTAAAAAATGTTTTGGTTTTCTTTTCCTCTATTGGATGAACACCACCACACAATGCTTACATTGGCATATTTATACCGCATGATTTTTCTTACGGTCTCGAAATTTTTACAGGCTGTTCTACCCATGAATATGAACAACTGTCATTATGGGACCAAATCAGAAATCACGAAAAAAAATCTGCCGTTTAATACAAAAGTTCAATACCTACTAGACCAAAATGTATGAAGCAGCAGATTTTTTTTTCGTGACTTCAGAGTTGGTCTCATAATGAAAGTTGTTCATATTCACGGGCAGAACACCCTGTAAAAATTTCGAGTCCGTAAGAAATATCATCCAGTATGTAAAGTACTTATATGACTTAAAAGGAAGGAACATGTCCACAATATCCACTCAAGAGTGGGTGGGGAAAAGACGAAAAAGCATTCGTAAGTATTACGTACCTACAACTGAAAATACATAATACCGAATTTAAAAAGGCCCTAAGCTACCAGATTGAAGAGGCTTGCGGGTTCGATTCCGGCAAAGAACAGTAGGTCTGACATTATAAGAAACCCATGATATATTATATATTATTTTAAATAAGAATAGAGTGAAGTAAAAACAATAATAAGAGAGATACACATAATAGAAAAAAAATCATAGAACAGTTAGAGAAGATAAAATGCCGTTCTGTCAAATTAGAAATAAAAATATCTACTGAAAGAGAGATATAAAACACTAAAGATCTCAACACAGCTTTAGGTATAACAATTTACTTGGTTATCAAAAATATAAGTTATCAAAATGTTGTTAGATTGAATCTCCATTAAATCAAAGTTATGATTTAACTTGGCAAAGATGACATAACAACACAAAGAAAGACAATATCTATGTACCTATATTTCACCCAGGTTAATGAAAAGCTTAAAGACAAAGAAACGTTCTTTGGCCAGTAAGCTTTAGATAACAAATTACAACAGAAAGGCAATTTATCGAAAGTAGGGTAAAGATAAACTCTCATAATAATATCATAATTATTGTATCCTTCACAAAGGGCTTGAAAACACTTAACTTTTAACAAAAAAAAGTTGTATCAAATCCGGCAATCCGTCCGTTATTAAATCCACGAACGATAGAGTTGTGATTCTTCTGTGCCTGTATTGCAACAACAATTATCCCTTTTTTCCGAATTGTTATTAAACCGATTCACTCCTTCCCGGATATCGACAATCATGTTGGTGAAAGCTGATCGGAATCAGCAGAAAAACCTGGTTGGAGTAACAATGGGTGTCTTAAGGTAGATACGTACGTAGTACCGGTTTCTTTTCTACCTATCTATAAAACCTAGTCATCAAACAATCTTTATCCTATTTTGGGCGGCTTTCAGACAAACCCAATAAAATAAAAATAATTGAATTTTTTTGTGTCTGTCGCCTTATATTATAAACAGCGTCTCTAGGTTTAGGTTCAATAATAATGTAATGATATAAAGATCTGATGCCATGCGTAGAACTAAATGCAGAAACATTCAGAGGGAAACGTTCTTAAATAAGATAGTATCAGTAAGTTGTTATATCTATAAAGATTAATAAAAAAAAGTGACATAATATTAACATTACAGTTTAACAAAAAGGGCTACTGTTAGCAAAGAATTGGGGACCTAAAAAGGCCACTTTGGCAGAATCATAAAACAGTCATATCTGCACGCAATTTCACCTGTATGACAGTTTTATATGGAGATTCGTAAAATGCTATAGGTACACCTCTGCCTAACCCTTCAGGGATATTTAGGTGTGAAACTGTCAAACAGATGAATTGCGTGAATGAATTGCATGAATTGTGTGCATGAATTGCGAATTGGTGTCTTAAATCCAAGTTAAAGAAAATATTTTGTAGTTGATGAAAGATCAGACTTCTTCAGCCGATGTATTCTGTAAAATTCTCACCGTGAATACTTAGGTGAAGTGCGCTTCTAATGAACTGTCATCCCATCCGATGCTAGGGATTGACACTATTGACAGCTCACTTCAAATAAGTTTTCACGGTGAGATGTTTTACAGAATAGTACTACTGCTAGTTCATAGGCGTTATCAGCGGAATGTCGGGATACTATAATGACGTCAAGCATACCTGCGGTATCCTAAGAGGGAAGGATATTATATAAGAAGTAAATATTGGAAAATATATGCAGCAAGCACAGCTCCAAATGTTTAGAGACCAGACGTCATTGAGCATAAAATGTCCACTTGACCTAATCATAAGCTAGACAGTAGACGCAAATGGAGAAATAATATCTTATATTTATATTGTATATGTAGTTTGCGAGTAAATGTGCATATTATGTAGATGTACTATCATTAACAAATTGGCGATGGTGCAGAAACTTTATAGCGTAGCAAGAGAACGCGAATAGCCTTATTCTGGTAGTTCTTAGAATATTAGATTCGTTTGTATTCAAGTCAGATGGCAAAAGTGCCGCTAACATAGTTCAGAAATTGAAATGAAAGCATTTCTAATTTAAAAAAAAACTTTATAGAATGACAAGACAAATAGTATATTTTTGTAGGAAGAATCCAACTGAAACTCTTTACATATTTACCTAGACAAAAGACACCAACGATTTGTTATGTTTTTTTTTGTTATCAGTGAATAAAAAATGCCGGAAGCGCCTTGAAGCTTTTTTTTAAGTAAATCAATAAATAGGTACAACAAATCACCATCAAACAGATTGTCAAACAAATCAAAATAGCATATTTATGTGCGTCGTAAAAATCACGTGTACACAGAATAAAGTCGTTTCGTTTATTCGGAATAGTGAGGTGCTTCGATGAAGTTGTAGCGCGTGATAGCCGCGGAGTGAGGATGCATGTACGCGCGCCGCTCCAATAACAATAAATTTTGTGCGTCGTTTGAAGCGCCGAGCGGACAAGGCGCGTCACTACCAACTATGCGCTGAGTCCGGTGATGTTTCTCGTAAAGAAACTTGGGAATTTATAAGCTAGTTGAGACGACAAAATCTTCAATTTGAGACGATTTAAATGATAAAATAGCTTATGCAGGGCCTTATAAATTAAAATGCCACAGCGTAGCTGCTGAAGTAATAAGTATGGGAGTATAACGACCGAAAATATTTCAGTGTTGACAAAGATTGTTATACGCAAGGAGTACCGCCTTGTCAATCAAGATGAACATTTTCAGGGTAAGATAACTTGTAAATTTGGAGACATAACTATTTTAATCCTCATTCACGTGCTTGTAAAAAATACTACTGGACTTATCCTTCTATAAATTAACAATTTGTATTAAAACAGATGGTAAAAGATACTCCATCTTAGCGAACAGTATATTTCACAAACACGCGTCCCGTGTGCCTTGCTGCTATCACACGGGGCACAGATTAAGAGCGCGGTGTGAACCGCTCCACTATCTCCACAATACTTTAACACGTAAAAAGTGCTAATACAGCGATATGAGCCGGATTATAACAACACATATTTATTGTGTTTTACTTCATTTCATTATTCCATCCATTTCGTAGTTCTGTTTTAGTACCAGAGGCCGGAGTATATGACCACTTAACATCTTTAGGAGCAGTGCTTATTTGGTTAGAACTTGCAAAATAGATTGAATTTATTAAGTACCTATGTTGCTACCTACTTGCTACTTAGTTGAAATGAATTCAGCGTGTTAGCGTTTCACGAGTATTCTAATGCCTGTAAGTATAATCAGCCTTTATTGTACCCCCTACTGGGATACAATGTGTAAAATGAGTGGGCCGTAATCTACCACGCGGGCCTAGTGCAGGTTGGTAGATATTCCTCGCGATGTTTTTCCTTCGCCGTTTTGAGAATGATTGAATACCTGTAAAAACCTACTTATTCTAAAAAACTATGAAACATTGTGTCCATTTATTTTACAAAGTCAATAAATATATTTATTGCTTTTTTTTGTGACGCCACTCTTCAATAGCATTGAATAAAAGTCTACTAGATTTAAACTGTCTGAACCCTAGCGAACTTTAGCATAACAATCAGCATCGCCGTCGATGATGGCTGTCTACAAGGTGAGAGATCAGTAAGAAATTATAAAACGTTATGACAGGCTCCTGCATGACGTCACACCAAACATATTATCGTTACACGTATTAGAGCCTGATACACCATCATCATCATTATCTCCTTATTGGAGTTATAATACCTAATTAATTTGTAGTGATATGTATGATTCTGTTTGTAAGTGATGGATTTGAATAAATTAATAACATTATTTTAATAATAAATTATCATAGTAATTTGATAGCTTTATGATGATAAGCTGTTTTATTTAACAACCAATAACCATTAGTCTATGCTTTTAGGTTACTGACACGCTTTATCTATATTGTTTAAATGAGATTGGTTTTATCCCATATAGAAAGTGTTAATCCGGTATAATTTAGCGGATAGCATTATCATTATTTTTTATCTCAAGCAATCAAATTTTTTTCAAAAAATAAACTCATTCAATATGAAATCACGTTAACTTACAAAAACAACGTTTATCCATGTAATTTTTTTTTCACACATTTCTTAACAAAACACCGGAGGATATGACATCATTCGCACATAAAATTCCCATATTATTTTTATGCAAATTGACTGAGCAATCATAACATAAATTCTTTAATATACCCACTCGGGACGGAGTTGCATCGGAGGCAATAATGTCCTCCCATAAGGAGCGTCGAGGATTTTGGGTTGACACACAAAATTAGCTTTGCACTCAACTGCAGAAGCATATCGGTGCATCTCGCAGAATAAAATCTTATATGGAATTTTATCGTAAAATCGTTACTGAATGAACGCTGATTAATTTTAATAGAAAATTAAAGTTGTTTTTGAATGAAGTGACGAAATAAAGGTTTCCGCATTTAAGTAAAACCTATCTGGAAAAAGCTTGAGAAATTAGCGATTAAAAATATCAATTTTCTTCATTATTAATTAGACCCATTTAATGGAAAAATTTACCGCAATGATTGTAACCGGTTTAGCAGTTAAATCAATAAAATAACTTGGGGAAATTGATACTAATTGAAATATCAAATTGAAAGCAAACAAAACGACGGACACATAAAATGTAGGCAATTCAAATTAAAAGATTAAAGGGAAATAGATATAAATTGCCGAGTGACAAGCCACGCATTCCGGGCAAACATAAATTAATTTTAATTACTCATACAAAATCTCCATGATAGATACAGTCAAAATATAACGATCATCGATGTAATATGAGAGTAGCATATACACGAGTGTAACTAACGATTATGTTCATCGATTGGCGTAGGACGACCGGTATGCACTATTTTCTTGTTCACATGTGTTATCACCTAAATCATGGTATTTTGTATAAAAAGTCCGGCACCAAATCATCAATTTCACAACAGGAAATAAAAAAATATACGGCTTGATAGTTTCCCATAAAATCATGAGCAGATTCGAAATGTAAGCACATTAAGTTATCGGGCAAATTATCTCGTGGTGTGCTACAATATTTATTTGTTTCTCACTAGGGACGGCCCCGCTGCCCGGCTGCCCGGCTGCCCGGCTGCCAGAGTGTTCTCTCCCAATTAGGTGGTTATTGACGTTTTACTGTTATCAGGTAATCTTGAAATGAGAAGCCGTATTTATAGTGCATTGGATTTTGTGCAAACGGAATACTTTCACTGTACACGGATTGTTTTTATACAGAAACAGATCGGCTATCGTAAAATCTTAGGCACTTATAATTGATTATAATTGATTGACATTATTTTCAGTCGCAATAATTTATTTAATCTGGGGCGCTACACTATGTAAAGGCGACGAATGTAGTTTGTAACTGAATAATTTAAATAATTTACTTTTTGAAACGACGTGATTCAATTTTATTATTAACTAGCAGCCCGTCCCGGCTTCGCACGGGGTAGACAATTATTTATTTTTGGAAATTTGGATATAAAACACTTTTTTTCACAAATTGTTTTATTTATTAAAAAAATATTATTTATTAATTATATATTTAAAAAAATCCCACAGTTATATTTGTATGTAAGTCTATTTATGTTCAATTTCTTTGATGACAACGGCCACGGCGCTATGGCGGTTTTGTTTACTGTTTGAATTTTTTAATTCGTAATATCTTTTGAATGGAAAGTCCAATTTAAATAATTTAAAAACTATTTTATAGTTAGTTTAATGTTCTTGACCATAAAATAATTTATTTGGATAAGGATTAATATAAACACATAAATAGCATGGTTTGAATTTGGTTAGCATTTTCATTAATGTTTAAAATGAAAAAAGTTGTTGTAGTGACATAACTACAATAGTTGGACATATGCTACCGCGGAGTTTTTTGTAGACATTATGATGTTCTTCAATATTGTTGTACATTATTTTGTTCTATCGCTAATAGTTTCGGCAGCGCATCCGACGAAAGACATTTTAAGACTCATTTTTCTACACCTTCGGTTACATTGTTCAAATTTTACCAAGGATCCCTAATTTTTTTCAAAATGAAATGTAGCCTATGTCAAATTGGAAGAATGTAGCATTCTACTGGTGAAAGAATTTTTTAAATCGGCCCAGTACTTTTTGAGCCTATTCATTACAAACATACAAACATACAAAAATAGGTACAAATCTTTCCTCTTTATAATATTAGTGTAGATTATTAATTACATTGATTTATTAGACAAAGTACGAGTCAAGCAATAAACTTGTAAGTTTAGAACAACACTGCTCATCCCACACTATAGATAAGGCTGCGCTACGACTCAACCCAAAGTCGACATTTATCCCAAAAAGGGAAGCTGTTAATAGAGTCATTCAACGTTACCGGCCGAATTATCTACAAAGAGAGAAGTCATGCCGGTGTCGGTCGGAAATATAAATTTATTTGGTGGTTGTCGCCGCGACACGGGCGCCCGCACCTCTATCTCGCCGCGTAATCTTGAACATTGGCGTTAAAGAATTTAAATTATACGCTGATACAAATGAACGGGCGAACCTGCCTTATTTATTGCCTTAATCCAAATTATATTGACTAGGTTTCTTCGATTCGGATACGTCGTCACGTGATCCACGTTATGTATAAAACGTCGAGTTATTAGATTATTATAAGCTCGGATTATCACCTGTGTACGTTGGGAAATTTTACACCTATTATCATTAGTGTCAATATTACAAGTGGTATGGTGTTTATGGATTATTTTATATTCGGAGTCGTTGCTCCGTCGTTTATTAAGTGAGGCGTCATATCTGCCCTATAAATTCCAATTACTAATATTTCTGTTCGGGCGCACTAATTAAGTGTAGCAAGCAATTCGCGCATGCGCATCGATCGAGGCCCGCCTGGAGACACCATTAGTCTTGCTACTATACTTCTTCATTCCCGCAGACGTAAACATGTGTAAGATATGAATAATATAACGAATTAAACTAATTGTTTTTAGTAAAATTTACTAACAATTATAAACAATTTAAATACCTACATGATTTAATTATGTATTTAAATTGTTTCTGTTTTATGTGCTTGTTTCATCTGTATAGAGCGTAAAAAGTAGCAGTACCGAAATTAAATTAGATATCGATGCGATAATGTGGGTTTCATTAACAAAACAAGTAACCGGACTTCAAGTTTTTATGGTCCTATGTGGGACGAATAGGTACCTGATACATTCAAAGACAACCTATAAGATGATAGACGTTTGCGCAGCCAAAGAGTACATAACATAGCAAAACAATAAGTACCTAATTAATTTATAATGCCTGTCTAAATGTGCTTAGGTCTGTGAATTTGTGTAAATTTATGACATGACAACTTCATCCCGAGCTTAAATGCTAATATGAACGGTGCGATCAACTAATTTAGACTATAAGTCTTTATTTAGCAATTTCTAATTGTGCAGTCGATCACACAATGGGTTCTGAAACGACTAACATTATGATACAATTTCATTTGACAGCTTAGGCAAATTGAAAGCCAGTTTTTATAAGTACCTCCCCGAACATTGAGTCTCTTAGCCCTGCATTATGTCACTGGTTCGGTGAATTTAGGAATTTAGGTTACGTATAACTTATTTTTGTACTACCTAATTTTGTTTAGTTTATTCTGTTTTGATTTTGTCTTAATTTGTTTGTTTTAATTTAGTTTAACTAATTTATTAAGTTCTAATCAGTTTAACTAACACACACATACATACATACACACACACAACATACACACGTACACATACACATTCACAGTCTTTTATCTCTATTTTTTGTTAATTACGACAACTATTTGTGTGCATGCAGAGTTTACCTATAAGTGATTGTTACACTTTGCTCCGATTTGTTGCTTTGTTAAATTGCTTATATTAGTGTATACAATTGTTGGTGAACCAATTAAATAAATAAAATAAATAAATAAATACAATGCTGGGAGTTTGCTGCGCCAATTCTTCTTCACAGCTAAAGCACTAGGAAGTGGTGAAGGGCAAACGTTTTGGGGGACTGTCTTATGTAATTTTGACGTTCAAAAAGTGCTGATTCTCAACCGAATTTGATTTTATTATTACTTTTGATTTTTGTAAAACATGGAATTGTTAAAAATGGCTTAACTAAGAACCAGGTTGAAGACTTTTGCTGGAGAAAATAAGGAAATGTATAATAATAATATATTTATTTGCGTAAAAACACGGTATAAAAAGATGGTAAAAGTACAATTTAGAACAAGACATGTTTTGCCAATATAATAATGAGCATGCAAACTTTTCAGTATGTCAATGCAATCCTTAACACTATAAAAACTATTAACAGAAAACCATTAGTATCAAAAGTAACCAGCAAAGCACAGTAGAGTGAAACATTTCAGAACTAAATCAATTCAATAATATACTATTATACTATTATTGACTTATATACTATTATTGAATTGAATCGTAGAATAGGGTAACAAAAAAAAAAACATCAAAATATTCTCTACCTACTCTCAATAATTTGTTATAGGTAAGCAAGTAATAATAGGCAAATTATCATTAATCTTCCGATACTTGGTTCTGATTTTAACCGACGATGGTACCAAAGAAAGACACAGTACTGACTACTTATGTTATCATCTGCCTAGCCTTTTCCCAACTATGCTGGGGTTAGCTTCAGCATAGTCTACTTACTGGTATATACTGGTTGTGCAAGACATTTTCTTCTTTTGGATATTCTACCACAAATATTAACTACTGAATAAATGCGCTGGTTCGGTGGTAAAAACAAAGTGTAATACTGGTAATTGGACTATACTGGCAAGTCTAACCGGATGCAGCTTAATATCAGTATTTTACATGGAACAACTGCCTATCTCACCTTCACAACCAAGATCACCTTCACATTGTCAGAATTTTGGGCTTCTCACTACCCGTATCGACTGTCAAAGATCTATGCACGTCAGCCGGGACCAGCTGCTTAAAGTGCTTTCCAAGGCATGGATTATTATTGTAGTCTGTGGCATTTTTTAATATTTTTTTTTAATGCTAAATGAGCCCGCTATTGGCATGGATGGGTCTCGGTGTCTATTGGATGATCGTCGAACGACGGAAGTTACTGACTATGTATGTATGCCGAATTCGCCCGAGTGCAATTTGGACTTAAACTGTGTATTATATACTTTTTGATTCGGATGTGACGTTTGGATTATTTGCACTGAAAAGGAAGGTGCATGCGGCCTGGTGGCTTCTTCAGCGAACACCATTCGGTCGCCCGGGCCGACCCGAGTGAGTACCACACGTCTCACTGTGTATATTTAAAGGCGAACATTGTTTAATAGGTTTTTTATTTTAATAACGACACATAATAAGAAGAAATAATAAAGATAAATAAGCATTTATGTATCTATTAATAAACATTGCTGATGCATTCAGGAACTCAGTTTGATTCGCATCTTACGCTTCTCTTCTAAAATCTTTTTCAAATCATTTATTTCTTTTGACGAAGAACTGACTAAGGTAAGGTTGGACTTTTTATTGTGTTTTCGTGACATTGCTCGCTCGCTCATGTAACTCTTGATAGACATTTTTGTTTCCTCCAGGTCCTGTTTAGCGGCATTATTTTCATCTCTGATCATCTTCTTTTTAACTTCTAGTTCTTCTTTTAAGCCAATTTTCATGGCACTTAGTCTTTCTTGTAACTCAGCCAAAGACATTTCACAAAGAAAACCCATTCCAGCTGTTTCGGTCAGATCTACTATTTTAGGCACTTTAGCTTTTTTAGCAATCATAGCTAATATTTTAATTTCTTTGATCATGTTGATCCTCCGCTCCAATTCCTCTTGTTTTATTTGAATGGCATGTGCTAAAATCACTTCAGATTCTTTCTTCACTTCGTCTGCTGTTTCTTTTTTCTTCGTCAGCATTTCGCTTTTAGCATGAAGTAGGTTCAATTCAGTTATTGAAAGTTTTTCAACTTGTTTGCGATTTTTTTCCATTTCAAGTCTTTTCCATCTTTCTATTTCTTCATTCCAGGATTCTTTTTCTTTTAAAAATTCTTCGTATTTCTTTTTATTCTCGTCTATCATTTTTTTTTTCGCAAGTACTGCTTCTTCATGAGTTATTTGGCCCAACAAATGTTTTTTTTCTATATCCAATAACCTTTCTCTTTCCTTTTCTTGTCTATCATATTCAGTAAGTTCATCAATTTTGACGGTGTTCTTACAACACTTCAGTGCGTTTTGAAACCATAGGACTTCTTCTTCTTCCGCTAATTGTATTCTTTTATTAATTCTTTTAACAGTTGCAGCGTTTTCTTTGACTGGCGCTGGATTCGTTTTCATTTGTAAAATTTGTTTTGGCTTGGTCTTCGCAAATTCAGTTTCAATTTCGTCTCTGATACTTGAGATTCTTTTAAAATATTTTTCAGATTTTGTTTGAGCATAGTGAAAATCGTTATTTTTGACATTGTTCAATAGATGTGCAGCTTTCTGTTTATTTTTTTCATGTATTTGTTTCAATTTCTGATCTATTGTCGTTTTTGTAACCATTTTTGTTCTTCTATTGAACATAGAATTTGCAGGAGTAGCGGGGAAAAAAGACGACGGAAAGGCGGGAATAGTGTGATCTTTTCCTTTTCGGTTTAATACGTTCGGTTGTACCGGCACAGTCGGCGGCTTTAACTTTCTACTCTCCATCTTCTTAACATGCTCAGCATAGGTATGTGCCATGTCGCTAATGTAAGGCTGCCATTCAAAAAGTGGTCTAATGATTTTTTCGGTGATGAATTTGGTGTCATAGCTAGCTTGTGCTACTTGTGAAATAAATGTTAATACTTCATTGTTACTCAAAAACTTTGTGAATGTCTTAAGCAAAGGCTTACTTAAATTGAAGAGGCACTTATAGAGGAAATGCATATCTTTTGGCTCACACTGGAAAGTGACAGCGTGGAAAATTATCATGAAATAATCTTGGTCGTCATCTGCAAGTTCTTCAGATAAATGAGATGATATCTCTTTCAAAAACGGTTTATGTCTATGAAATCCCAGAAAAGATTCAGCTATCCATGATAGTTTCGTGTCATCAGTAGTTTCCGGACATTTTTCTATGTATGTTTTCATATATTCGTATGGCGATATCTCACTGGCACCCCCATAATCAATTACTATATTTCTAAGCATTTTAACGTTTCCAGAGGTGTGGTAGTAAACCATTTTTCAATGGTTTACGTGTTTTAGGGAAATTTCAGAAACGGAATGAAATCGTGACACATACAACACTACAAATAATTTTGCTGACAGATAATTCAGTTAATTTTTCATTGTAATGTCAGTTATTTACGGCCAGTTGTAGTTTACCTATTTTATATGAAACTCATGGACTCTAACCTACATTGAAAATACGTTTTCAAAGTATTTGATTACCTTTGTACCTACACATTTACTTATCAACATAAGTTTAAAAAACAGAAATCTTTGAATAAATTAAAATACCAGGTAATTTGTGTGACATCTTATAGGTTTTCTTATAATTGGATCGTTACAACGATATTTTTATAATAATTTAGATTACCTGCTACTTTTCATCAATATCATATTTTCTTTTGCGGTAGGTAGTTAGTTGTCGTCGTCGTCGGATGCAAGAAGCACAGAACCGGTCGAAGTGGAGGTGCTTGGGGGAGAGGCCATGTCCAGCAGTGAACGTCTTTCGGTTGAAATGATGATGATGATGAGGTAGGTAGTACCTATTCACCTAATGTAGGTATAATTAAATTCTGGTAATAACTTTATGTGTGAAATCAATACAGCGGCTTATAGTGAGCGTAGTGGTAGTATATTATCCATCGCACTTTGTTGCAGCTGAAGACGACAAACATCGACCTCGATGACCTCATACAAAAAATACAAGTAGGTAGGTAGTCAATAAGTAAGTAGGTAAATCAATCGTCAGTCACTCGTTCAGTTCATCATACCTTCCTGTCATCCATCCTTGCCGACGGGAGTATTTAATTAGGTATACGGCCTGTTTTCGCCGGGTGCGTCATTTATCAATCAGTTTGGACGCGAAGCTATTATTCGACAGCTCGACACCTCAGGCCGCTCCGATACGCGCGAAGTGCAAGTCATATACTCCCTCTTAAAATATAATAATCGTGTTAAACACAACCATAAAAGCCATATTCGATTAGAGGTATTTTAAATAGGTTCCTGTCTTGTTATCTCGGACCATTGTCGGTGTAACAACGTATCGGTTTTTGTTCTCTCTCTTTATAATTACTCTGCGCTCATAATGCCGTAGGTTGAAGTTAGTATGTTAATAGAAGTCCGGGGTTTCTTGTGTAGGTTCTGTTAAGTAGTTATTATAATAAATGCGTGTAAAAGAGCTTTTATGCGTAATAGTGTATTGTTATTTCTTTCAAGTGTTTGAAGAGTTGTGATGAAACGAAGAAAGTAAAAATACGAGTACTTAAGCAAAACGCAATGCTTTGTTACTAGAATTTCCTACATATACTAGCCTAGGTTTTTAATAACATAAGTAGGTGTTAGATAATTGGCCACAATCTAAGTCAATCGTTGAAAAGTAGAAGGATACTGCTTCTTCGGCTGCAGGTTATTTAATTTTTATATATTTTTGCTAATTAATATAAATTATCCGAGGGTTGATCTGAAACTTTCAGATAGTTTGATGATTATTCGTAAATTGTTGTTCACACTGCCAGGTGTGGCTTTGAACATAATTAAACCTATACAGCCATAATCATTCATCACCATCATTCACAGCTTGACTTCACCCACTGCTGGGCATAGGCCTCTCTTTTCTAGTGCCAATCACCACGCTCCTGTGCCAGCCTCAACCAGGTTTTGCCCGCAATGGCAACAATGTCGTCTTCCCATCTCGCCACCGGTTTATCATTAAGAACCTTAACATAGTCTCATAGATGAGCATAATATTCTTTGTCATCTCCAAATAATATTACTTACCACATCACCAGTCTCAAAGTAACAACGGTCACTCCGATCACAAGAAAGCGGTGGCTTATTGACTCTGTCAAAATTAATTCAACTTTGAACACAAATCAATTTCAACATAATATTAGCTGTCAGGGCATGTCAAATTACTGCCTTTAATTAACGATACGGCTCGCCTTTCTCACGTCGTATAAATGTCTAATGATCCTCGATTGTACGTACTCTGTATTGTTATTTTTGAGCCTTTGTGCTTTATTTCACTTTTAAGTACGCTTAGAATTGGAGTGGTGAAGTGATATTGAAGGGTCTTTTGAGGAAGTTAATTAATTAATTGATGATTTTTTACGATTTTAGCATAATCAGTGGCCCAGTGGAAACAGTTGCGACTTATGAGTTGTTGGTCATAAGTCAGAATCATGAATTCTATACCTACTCTCAAACTCTAACAGTGAAGGAGCTTGTCTTTTGTTTAAATTATTTTCATCTTAAGTTAAACTAATGAAGCATAACTAGTGAATAAGATTAATCGGACTGACATATTAGGTATACATGACTCAAACTCAAACTCAAACCATTTATTTCAATTAAACCATTTACAGGCACTTTTGAATTGTCAAGAAGTCGGTCAGTCAGAAAATATGAAGCTAGTTGCCCATTCCAAAGCGTAGGTACCTATGGAGAAGAACGGGCAAGAAACTCCATGGACACTCTTTTAAATTATATTTTTACAAAAATATTAGTTACATCATTAATGTTGAATTTATAATTATATGTGAGAACGATGTAATCAAATAAAAAAGACGTACGTGTTAAGAGCGTCCAGAGTACAGCAAATAGTCCTTAACAAAACAACAATCCAAAAAAAAAAAAAAAAATAAGCCGTGGCAGCCAATTGATGACCAGCCCCAACTGACGGCGCCCGTTCCGTTCATGTAGTATAAAAATCCAAAAAAAAAACTCAGAATAAATAAAAAAGGTCATAGGTTTGAACCCGGACAGGCGCTTTACTTTGCGTAAATTATTTCATCACCACCGCTCTCTCATATGGTGAATGGAAACATCGTAAGGAAATCGGCAGTTCCTAGAATCAAACATTCGAAGACATGTGACTTCTACCAACCCACATGGGGCCCGCGTGGTGGCCACTCCCTCTTACGAAGAGAAGGCCTGTGTCCCAACAGTGAGAATATTATAGGTTGATTTTTACGACTTTGATGTCTGTGAATCGATTAGGTGCTAGGTGGGGTGTATCTGAATGTCAAAACTTTATATTTGCGTGAAACAAGGCGTATTTAAGGTCGATTAATAGGTGTGACGTATGCACACCTTTAAACACCAAAAAACTGAACTGCTGCTAAGCTGAAAAGTGACTTTCTAAGTGCTTGCTTCTAGCATCCTCGTATTTGGTCTTTTTCTTAAAAGGAAAGTACTAAAATACTTAGAACTGGGACTATACAGACTGAGCAACGAAGAAGGCAACACTCCATTTGTTAAAACAAAATGGTGGCTTTGGTCGTAGTTTCTCAACATCGACCAAAGCCCAATAAAGTGAAACTTTCCTTTCACAATTTTATTATGATTCGTGAAGGAAGTACGTAATAGCTCCAATTTATATTAAAAATCCATAACTACTGCAGAAACGAAAGGAAACAATTAGCAAGGTGAGATGGTCGTGTAATGGCCGCGATTTTTCCTCCCGTATTGTGAAGACACCTTGTTTTAGCAGGTGGAGGAGGACAATATCTACAGTCCTACACCCTAGCTTGTCAGTCACACTTATAACTTGTGGCAGTCATAATATAACAATACGTTATAAGTATGTCGAAAGATTGTGGCGCCACTTTAGCAAAATCAGTGGACAGATATTTTCTTTTAGAATGGACAAAACATTTCTAGCGTTGCATAACAGTCCGATTCTTACAGAAATTTATCAAAATGAATATCAGTACTTAAACTGAGTCAATGAATCCTAAAACATAGCACGCTATTTGCGCACACATATTAATCAGAATAATTTTGAAGGATATTGCTTTGAAAAATTGGTCTGCTCAACAGCGTAAATAACGAATGTTTTTGAACTATCTAAATGAAAGCCATTGCTATTGTTAGTGTGTTACGCAATTACCCCAACTTTGCTATAGCGCATTTCAGCTAGAATAGTTACCCTATTCGGGGCCTTTATTTTAATAATTTGTTTTCCACAAAACTTTTATAAGTTACTTACGTATAATATATACCAAAATAAAAACTCCAACAAAAAAGTGTAGTAGGCAAAAATAGTGTTTAAATCAAAGCTAAGATAAAAGTTAAGTGGGCAGAACGCTCGGTCGCCGGTCGTCACGAAAGGTCACGGATCAGTTAAGTTATTTATCGGCGCCTGCGTCACGATTCGTGAACAAAGTCGAAACTTAACCTATTATCTGTATTATCCCTTCAAATAAACGCTTACAAATCACATTGTTGGTATTTTGAATGTTTAATGACTATTCTAGTACACCTTGCTTGTTTTGAAGCCTGTCCCGAATGCGTTGCCAGATCTATAAGATCTTAGCTTTATATTGTATAGGTCGTAATAACTGTTTCGTATTCTTCACTCAGACTGCCCAGTACTTTTTATTGATGAACGTGGGTTAAATAATTGTATTTTCTTTTTATAAGAGATAAGAAATTGTTCTTCTATACGCCGCATTTTTTACCATTTTCATCCCGTTTCTTGCGATGCCATTCTAGAGTTTCTCTAACTTGAAAGCAGTATTTTTGTACAGTTGCTGCAACTCGAAGTTAGATTAACTAAACATTAATCATGGTAATTAAACTGCAGCAATATACATATGCATAGAACCGGTCGAAGTGGAGGTGCTTGGGGGAGGCCTATATCCAGCAGTGGACGTCTTTCGGCTCAAATGATGATGATGATGAATATACACATGACATTATATTCTTACGACATCAAGATGGGTTCTGTCCCATTTTTTAGAACCACTCATTATTCAATTATCGGAAAAGGACATGAGTCTTTTTAATGTAAATTTATGTCATTCAGTTACACTGACCTATATTAAACACTTGTATAATACAGGTCACTGTTCAGTTATGATGCCATCATCGTTTTTCATGTTATGGTGGTGGTTATAAAGTGCACGTTTAAATATAAAGATTACTTTTAAATACATTTTTATAAGGCATAATAAAATACAGGTATGATAGTTTTCAATACAGTTTTTACCTGTTATATCAACTAAGTATAAAAAAAGTATAAAAAGTATATAAGTATCTGGTGATATACCTATAGAAACATGAAAAAAAAAATTTTTTTTTGGATTTATAGTGCCATAACGCCTACAGTCACCAAAAGAGTTAAGAAACCAGGGTCGTTGGATATTTATGTAGTAAAAGGTTAGTAAGAACGCGATGGATGTTTCCGAATGGAATTTAGTTGGTATGAACTGTTTATTTTCTATTAATTAAATTATTTTATTTGAAAACATCCTTCGGTTTCTTATTTAGGTTGAAGTTTAGCTTCAACTATATCCGAAGACCCTGGTAACTGATCACTTTTGGTGACCGCACGTGTTTAATTAACTTGATTGTAATACCATATTCACCAACACCTTCATAATATTTAGGAGCACTTCACCTTCAATAACAATAACATAAACATAATAGCCAATAATTGAAACGAACAGAAGTCATGGATTATTATAATCGAGTCGAAACAAAATTATTGGAAGCTTATTACGGCGGCCACCTAAGGAGAGGCACCATCAATCTCCTCAGCCAGTTACAAAGGAACTTAACAAAGAATTATAGCTCTTTATGTATCGTCGCTACTATGTAGGAGGATTATTACTTCAATTTAATGACCCTGTGCCGTGATTAGACATCGCCTATAGGTACTTACTCTCCGTAACTTTATTACATAAATCTTGATGCGGGTAATAAGGTGAATGTCTTAAGCTCTAATGCCGGTAACGTTCATTAAAAGGGCAGTTAAAATGTTAACTAACCGTCGTCAGTGTTGCCAGCTTGATGTTTAAGATAAAGTAATGTATTTCTTCGCGGTGCTCATTAGAAGTTTGAACGCGTAGGAAATGATTTTAATGTTCCACCATTAGTTTTTCATTATATGCTAGTATTTTGATAATTTCTTTCTTATTTGGATGTTTGTTACTCAATCACGCAAAAACGGCTGAACGGATTTGGATGAAAATTATTACCCAGATTGTTTGTAACTTGGATTAACACAAAATATACTTTTTATCGATTGAAGTACTTACGTTCCAGTGGTATAATTTCCGTCATCCATGCAGGCAAAGCCGCGATCAAAAGCTAAGTAGTTCTTTCATTTATAATTTCAATGTTCAATCGTGAGTGAAAATTAGTCTGACACCAAACCTTACCTTAATTAAGTTTTGGAATATAATTTTTTACCGAAAAATTGAAAAATAACAGAGTCGGTCAGGTTGGTTTTTCTGTACTTTAATTACTTTTTAATCGAGCCACGTAATTAATGATAACTAGATTTACCTTGACGGTAAATCGAAGTTCATTCATTAAGACTTGTAAGTGTCTGACTGTCAGTCCCTTGTTCATGTCGAGTGGTCTATTCCACTAGTTTTTATTTTATTTTAAGCTTGCTTTACGAACTTCTGTAAAGCTTTCAAACTGAAATTATGAATGGTAGGTACTTTTTTTTTTTTTTTTTTTTTACTATGGCATCTCGCAGTTCATCCTTTATGAGGATGGCTACTGCTTAACCGGACTTTCCTGTGGATGCCTCGAATTAAGGCCTCCAGCCAGGGCAAACAATAACTTAAAAACTAAGCGACAGCCCTAAGGGTAACCCCCTGCGGGGTTCGGACCTCGGCTCAGGGCGTCGCTGGAAGAGGACAGCAAGGGACAGGCTGGATCGGTATTATTATTGGTGTTTAGGGGCGAATTTAAAACTACAGGCTCAGCTGCGCGGGCTGGCTCGAGCAAGGGTCGGGGGGGGCACGGTGATGGTGCGGGGCGTCGCGACGGGCCTCGGCGGCGAGGACGGAAGGACGGATGTCTGAGCTTGTGTTTGTGTTGACGTCTGAGAGTACTAGTGGCCTTACTGCTCTCCTGGAGGAGGGTAGTGGCGTCGTCGGGGATAGTGAGGGTATGCCTTGGTCGGCGAATCCTACTTATGCGGGAGGGAGTGTATCGGGAGGCCGCCGCAATCAGGGGATTGGGGTGCTTTATGGCAGAGTCAAAGAAGCGCTTGGAGAGGCGTTTCATGAACTGCTGGATGGTGGGGAGTCTGAGATCTAGATGCAGATTCACATTTCGGACATAGAAGGGGGCTCCCGTGACCTTTCGGAGGAAACGGTTCTGAAGGGTTTGCATTTTATGCAGAAATCGCGGCTTGGCGTGTGCGAAGACTACGCAAGCATAGGTCATGATGGGACGGATGACCGCGGTGTAGAGGCGCAATTTGCACTTGAGTGACAATTTGCTGCGGGCAGTTATCATGGAGTGGAGCCTACCGAGAGCGAAAGAGGCGCGCGAACGCGCCGTCTTTATGTGCTCGTTGAAGGTGAGGTTGTGGTCTAGGATGACACCTAAGTATTTGGCTCGCTTTGCCCAGGGGATCGGCTTGCCATACATAGAGATCGGGCGCGGGAGGGGGGGGGGGGTAGTTTGCGCGGTTTCGAATGGTAGGTACCTACTTACCGGTATATTTATAGTCCTTGTTTAATTGTGTGTGATTTTCGTTTCGGCACAAAGCATGTCTTAAACATTGTTTAGATAAATCAACCAACATCTTAATTAAAGGAAAGGAAACGTCAAAATAAAATCTCAACAAAAACCCAACAAGGAGAACTTAATTGAATTATAACCACATCGAATCCAGAATTGTTATAACACAAACAATGTTAAAAATGTTGATGCAATCACCGTCAGATATAAACTTTGATGACCAACGATGTTATTTATTTGTTTAGTAATTTATATGAGGTTAGTTACTGTTTTATTGAGCGTATTAAATCAAGCCCCAATAAGGCAGCCATTCATGTTTATTTTTACGAAGTTTCTGCTCGGTATGCCCAATAAATTAAAACTTGGTCACTTTTATCACGGGCCCATGGTAACGTTTATCGGACGTTAATAGTGTGTGGATAGACCCGTTCGTATTATATGTTTTTTACATGGGCGAGTTGGACTAGTGATATGTTGATTATGTTCTCTTTCAAAATGCTTTTAGAAGAAGTTACTTAAACTTTAAATGCTATCTACTAAGACCGTGATTGAGTTAACGTATAATTTTTACTGAGACACTAATTACTTACAAATAGCTACCTACATACTTTGTTATGGTACTTTGAATATAATAACGATAGAAAAAAAATCATCATCAATTTTGATTGAAATCGCCTAGTGATACTAGTTTGCCAAATCTATAGTAAAATTATGCAACAACACCAAGAAGTTTCCGAACTTAACGCCATAATTAATAATTATGGAGACCACAACTATCCCAGAAGATTAGAACATAATCTCAAAACCGAGCTGATTGGATAATCCGAACGGTACGGATAATGTCCACACTAATCTCACGTGGTCCGCAAAGTGGCTCGACTCGTTCGAGTTTATTGATTGACAAGCGCACAGTTGGATTAAATTCTCCCAACACTACACACACATTAGCTTTACACCGGCCCTTCAGATATATCTGCATCAAATTATTCTTCTCGCGATTACCAATCGGAACGCTCAAATAAATGCGTCAACGTCATTAGGAAAATTGGCGTTAATGATTCGGCTAGTCGAGTAGCGTTAATGTCAGTGCGACATTTTGTTGAACAAACTTGTAGTATTCTCGTAGTAGTATTCCCAGTTTTTTCTGGTTAGTAGGATGCTATGCCATAATTCTTAATTGTTTATGGTGCAGGCTTCAGTACTAATTTCCTTGTTTTTCCACTACGCACACATATAAAAGCACTGGAAGATCACAGATTATCTCGTGTTTACATTTTGATCAAGATTTTTAGACGAAAAAACCTAATTAGCAAGTGGCAACACTAATAAGATGAATTTGAATGAGAACGTTCACTTCCTAGTGGGGCATAAATCACAGAGTAACTTTTTATTGGATCCCAAAAATGTCTGATCATGACGAACCATTCATTTGTAATTGGGATCAGCGGCTTCACATAAAATATGAGATGCTGGCTTCAGAGGGTTTTATAGAGAACATAAACACTTTATTGTGTTTTATCCACGTCGGTTCAGACTTACACTGTTTGCTTGGTCACTACTTACGACACTGCATCAGAGGTTATTAGCGTGTATTTTGTTAGTCTTTGATCAAGCATTATTATGATATTCATTTTAAAGATGAAAGTTTTTGAGATACTTGAGATTCATAAAAAGTTCTAACTTATGTGCCTGTCAAACAACGTATTTTCACAAAATAATAGGATTATCCACAACCATATATTTAGGTACACAGGAAGTCATTGCCATTTAAAAGGACACATATTACATCATACATACTCATAAAATATGCCATTATATAAAAATATACCGAGACGGTTTCAAGTTTACGGAAATTAAATTTCACATGAGCGAAGTTGTAAGCCAAGCGGCCGAAATGTCAGTCATTTAATAAATGTAGAGCTATTCATATTAACGCAATATTCCTTTGAAGTATATGGTTGATTAAGTGAACGACATAGGTATTTCATGAAAATAGGTAGTAAAAACAGTCTGAATACTAGACTAGATGCGAAAGAAAAATAGATTCTGAAATAGTTAGACGCCGGGTAATTTACTGAACGAAAATACAACATAAGAATTTGTCACAATTAAGACAACAAAAATAAGCAACAGTTAGAACAAATTTGAAAGTTCAGAATTTGCAAGTTATTACAAAACAGTTAAAAGACAGTATTTTCATTAAAATGAGCAGACGACACTGGAAAGTGGTCACGCTCCTGTTGTCATATAAAGCATAACTGCAATTCAACTCGAAGACAAAGGTGTGCGACACAGAGGCACACCAAAATCGCCATTCAAAATTTTCCGAGCGAGTTCCACTTCAGGTGAAGTTCATTTAAGCATAAAATTACATTGTCTCCCAGACATTGTCTGGTGGCAATGAACTGCACTTTGACATAAAATCGTAGTGGATGCTATAAATCCATTTCATTGCCTTAATAAAGGATGACTAAGGAATTCGATAGGAGCCATCAGTCTCGAGGCATCTTTCATAGGTCACAGTCATTAAGTGCCTTTTGTTTCTTTAAAGTAATTAGCACAGGCTATTTCACATTGATGACAGGGATTTAATGTGACATAGGCAATCCTCGAAAACCTACGAGGTCTTGACATGTGAAAAGGTAACATATATTCTAAGGAGCAAGTTTTCTGGCGTTAACCCAAAAATGGTTATAATTAACTTTAGCTTTGGCCACGTTTTAACACTTAAAAACCATAATGTAGGTCTTTCGTTTTCCAGTTTGAATGCTCAGAACCGCAACAGTAAGGTTAAAAAACAACGATATCTGTTGCGCATCAGTAGCAATTTCACAAATTATGTTTTCACACAAATTGTGCGCATTAGCTTATTGGAAATAAATTAGTTGTTAACAATTGCTAATAAGGTGAAAATTTTATGTGTACCATCAACAAAAACTGTTTTACATAATCCTTTATTATGTTTTGCCGTTGCTTGTCAATCAGAAGCGGTTAAATCCATATTTTGTGGTTGAAATAATAACCCTCGTTAGGTTCAACGAAAAGTTGGGATATATGTAAATTCGTGAAAGGTTCGACCACAAAAAATCCTTGCTCATGCGTGTAACAGGTGTGCTCCTGATTTCTAATAGCAGCGTTCGTATAATTGTTGGATGAAATCTGGATTTAAATGTCCTTTTTTTTACTCAACTCTTACTATCGAGCGACCGCAAACTTTCGATTTTTAAAGGACAGTCCTTGATATGATTACATGAATTACTAGTCTTTTTTCTCCTTAATTGTCGTAAGTATAACTCTCGGCAGATGTTTTCGAATTGCCTTTTTTGTTTACATTCACTGTGCTTTGTTTGCCTTTTAACTTACATTTTATTTATATTGTTTTCTCATCATATTTTATATTATAAATTACATTGTTTTTGTATGAGTACAATATAACAATATTATTGTTCTACAGTGTGTGCAATATGTGTAATGATAACAGCATGTGTGGGACGTAGGTTGTAATTGTAAATTAGAAATAGAATTTTGGCGAGGCCTTTTTTCTACATGAATAATAATTGATGGGTAATATTCGGAACAGATAGCATGACGTGAACTATACCAAAACCTACACTATTGCACAGTTGCAAAACATTTTTATCTCCGAGTAAGTTCATATCACAACAATACCAGAATTATTTTGCACTTGCTCCACACTCAATCAAAACAAACTTATGCATATCCAGCTATCGGTTCAATAGAATATCGCATAAACTGGTTCCCATAGGAAATGGTTTATAATAAAGAAATGTGATATCAAATGTTTGACGGTAGCTTCTGAAATGCGCGCGAGTGGGTGTGCTATCTACACAGGCGTGGATTTACGAGCCGTCCCGCCACTTTGCGCCTGAGCAAGGCAAAATAAATATTGTTCCTTATATACTTTTATCGGTTATATTATTTTGAATAACTTTCTTCGCAATGGACGCTCAGTTGTAAAAGTTTTGCGTTGATATTGTTGCGTATTCATTACATTATTAACTTTCAGACCTTACTTATTGGTTTTTGTCAATTATCTGTAGGTGCTTCACGATCTTTGTCGCACAATGCACCTCGATATTTATAATATTCGTTAGCCGTCAGATTATTTAAGCATAGATGAAGACAACTTTTGACCGAAAACGGTCTTCGGAATAGGGTAAAAACTGTTAGCCATAGGTAAGTAATAGTATAAGGTAGTTATAGCGTTTCAGCTATAAAACTAAATAAATATCGGTGTATTAAGCTTTCAGATCAGCACATGTAAATAATGTAGGTACCTAACTACCTTTACTTTTCTGCTATCTAGAAATCCCTATCCCCCCCCCCCTACCCCTACTTCTAAAATATTACAGTTATTGAGAATATAGGTTGAACTGTAAGGTACTTACTTTATTCTTAATGACAATAAAATACGGCTACATATGTACCTAATACCAGAATAGTGATGCTGTCTCCTACTGTACCGTATTAGAGATTAGAGAGAAACTATGGCTTGGTCCTAATGGTGGGACTAGATAATGGTCATTCATTAATGTTTATTGTGTTATTAGTAATAGACACTACATTGTGAGTCAACATGAGCCTAGATTTAAGATAAGAAGAAAATTACGATGGAAAGATAGAATAGGTTCTTTATTCTGTTTTGAATGTTCAAAATATATTATTAACTTTACACCTAAATACTTAAGGTTTCATTTATGTAACCTACAGCTGGTCTAGTCTGTAATAATAATAATGCTGTGAACATTGGTGAAGTGAGCTTGAAGTAAGCTGTCAACAGAGTAAATCCCTAACATCATGTGGAATGAGAGCTCACTGTACAGACGCCAGCACATCAAGCTACTACAATCTGTCAAATTTCTTTAATAGATTTTCAACTTTATCGCTGAAGCATAAGGGTCAAAGTTGATTGGGAAAGTTTGGCAGTTTCGGGTACCTTGATGTGCTGGCGTCTGTACCTAAGTGGTCACGGTAAGATTTTTACAGAATATACCAATAGTAATGCCAATTCTTCAATGTGATCAAACGCACCCTGGGCAGTCAGCAACATTCCCAACTTGCTGCACATAAGCATGACGTCATGAGCTATTATGATATACCTATCTACTTACTGAACTCGTTTTTGATACGAGAGAAGAAAAACTCCATCAAATGTCGCGCTCCAATACTCTTAAACTATATACCTACGTATATGTATGCTGGCGCCTGGCAACGATTGAGTTATCGTGAACTGAAGTAAGGAATTCGCAGCGTCTACCTGCCGGCTTCGTGAACAAAAGACACACATGTGAATCTACGTAGATATGACTGAAAACATTACCAGTCTGCGATTCCATTATAAGCTTATTTTACACAGTCCAAGAAAATGGATGAACCATGATGCCAGAAGGAATAGCAAGATAATACATAGTCATGGTATCAATGATGAAATCATGTTAAAATTTTCCCTTATTTCACTAACCCAAACAGATTCAGTATACTATAAGCAAAATAAATCACAGATTGATTACAGTCTATTGTAGAGAGCGCGTGGACTAGTAGCAGCTCGGCTGCAGTCGGCCATTCCGTGGGCTTTCCGCGCAATGAGCGGGCCGCGCCGACAGACGTGCCCCGCCAATATTTTATATCTATTCGAGTGAAATGATTTATAGGAACCGGTGCAATTGCGATACCTGCGTATGAATTGTCGCCTTACTTCCTTTTGACTTCACAACTTGTTATGATTTCATTTCTTGGGAAATAACTTTGTTGTGTAAAGGGGCTTATAAATGTGTGTTCGTTATACGAATATTTATATTCTGGATTGTCGGTGTGTTAGTCAGTCTTTCCCTTAAAACAGAGTACTTACTACATTATTCTTCGAATATCCTATAAAATAGTGAAAATACCTACAATTTTTTTTATGGAAAGCTGCTAGACCGCTTTAGTTTATTAGCTCAGCAAGTAAAATCAATAATTTTTTCTGTACCTGCCTACCAAAAAGCATCTAAAACCACCAAACATTCCTTCTTTTTAAAATATATTGTCTAAAATCCTCAGAAAACTTCGAAAATTCTAACTTACTTACCTAAAGAAAATCAACCAAAAAACCTAAAACAGTGATCCAGATCAGAATTAGGTGCATCGCGACTGTGACCTCTCTGTTCCCGTGTGCTGTGTGCGGTCGCGGTGACGAGCTGCGATTGATCGATGATTATGTCTTCATCCCGTCCCGACTCCCAGATCTACTTATGTCCTGAACTTGAGGAGCTCTGCGTTTGATGGAACGGGATGATTTTGATACTTGATGTTGCTGCAGGATATTTGGAGCTGCCATTTTTAGGATATGTAGGTACCTACGACAGGTACCTTTTCTTGTCTCTCTTCTGAAACTTCCAAAAAGTTTTCAAATCTTAAAAAAGAAGTGAACGCAGGAATGAAATAAAACAATCAAACAAACGCTCTAGATCCAGATCAGAATTAGGCGCATCGCGGCTGTGACCTCTCCGTACCCGTGTGCGGTGTGCGGTCGCGGCGACGAGCGGTGATTGATCGATGATTATGTCTTCATCCCGCTAGACTGCCAGATCTATGTCCTGAAATTGAGGAGCTCTGTGTTTGATGGAATGGGATGGTTTTGATACTTAATGTTGCAGAAGAAAGCTACGATCTCTCGTATTATTATTATACTCTTCGGCTACCATTCTTGCGTTAGGTGTTCTTGTTGTGTTGGTAGTAAAACAATCAATTATATAGGTAGATAGATATTGGTTAGGTAAATTATGTTCATTTGTGGAATAAGTTTCCTATTCATCCTGTGGATTTTTTCAGTACTTACTTATTTCCGAACAACCTAATAGTTTTACACATACAACCAAGAATCATCATCATCTGCCTAGCCCTTTCCCAACTATGTTGGGTCGGCTTTCAGTCTAATCAGATGCAGCTGAATACCAGTATTTTACATGGAGCGACTGCCTATCATACCTCCACAACCCAGTCACTGGGTAATACGATACCCCTTGGTAAGACTGGTTGTCAGGCTTTCGGGCTTCTGACTACCCGTAACGACTGTCAAAGATCCACAAATGACAGCCGGGACCAACGGCTTAACGTGCTTTCCGAGGCACGGAGGGGTCTCGATGATGGTCACCCATCCACAGACCAACCGCGGCAAGCGTAGCTTAACCTGATCGATCGACCTGTGCGGCTGTTATTATTTAGCCGCGGGCCCCTCTATATACAACCAATAATGGTTGGGGTAAATTTAGAATAGTACAGTAACTGTTGGTTAACCACTGCAACTGGCCTAGCAAGATCGTTAAATAAATGAAAATGCGAAACACTAACTTCCTACTAAACTTGTCAACAAAGTTTTTAGTAACTTATAAATAAAAGTATCAGTTCACCTACGCCCACAGTAACATAGAAGAGCAACGATCAAAACGTTGTGATCATAACGTAATCCGCTCTACCTGTGTCATTCACCGTGTCGCTACAGGTTGCTCCGCTACACAAAAAAATGCTCCTTTCAAATGTAAATCAGCACAAACCGACAAAGCAAATTGTCACAAATAAACACTGTTACGTTTAAAGTTTTTTGTGAAAGTTTATAAAAACCCGGTCGCATCGGTAAAGGGTCAGGCAGGGCCAATCAATCTAAGATAAAAATTTCTTGTTATTGAGTTTTTGCTGAGCCGTCTCTTTAGTTATTCTTTGTGATTCTTGAGATGATTGTTATCCGTGAGACTTGATCAAATACAAATGTTCCATGTCAAATACTGAGATGTTGGGGATTTGTTTTAACTGTAGAAATAAAAAAAAATTGTAACACTGGCTATATACTCGTATGTAGGTAGGTTTAATTAATTTGTGTTGTCTCCCAGTGTAACTTTGGGACTAATAATTTGATAAGGTAGTACCTAATTAGGAAGTAGGTACTAACAGATTAAATTATATGCAGAGAACAAGATATTTGACCAACGTAAATAATTAAATATAACATATTTTTCAAAATCTAAATCAAAGTATTTTATTTCACATAAACCTACATGGGCACTTATGAAAAGTCAGAAGCTAGGTGCACATTTAATTATAATTAATAATGAATTATTTTCAAAATGGTAATGTTAAAGTTAATATGAGTAAAATTCCTTTTCCCACATCAAAACTGAGATGGAGGCCAAGCAATAATAATAAAACCTGGTTCTTTTCAGTACAACGTTTACCTAGTCTAAGGACAGTCGACTTACCTTTAGGTACCTACCCTTTAGCATTTGAAAATCTTAGTACCAAGGCTTAAAACTGCTGAGGCATCAACCAATATTATGTATTACCTATAACAAAAAAAAATAAACATTAAATCATGTCACTCCTGCTTACACCTGACTCTCACTTTAACACTGAATGAATTTTTTATCAAACACACTCCCGACCTCTAATCGAATTCATAACAAAAAGACAAAAGATTTGAATACGTTAGTCCAAATATTGATTTAACCCTATCGGCGACGGAAGCAGGTGCCCGCAGCGCACGCGCTCCGCTTCGGAATCAATAAGCGTTTCCCAACTATGAAATTAAATGATAATCACGACTTTTTTCATATTTATATAAGCAGTTAATCAGTACATTTTGACTGCGATTGCAGATGTCGTCAACATTTTTTTGAAGTAAACGAATCGAGTCATTTTAGAATGAGCAGTGTTTTAGTTGCATGTAGGTAATGAAAACATAATTATGGACATATAAAACTGATTTTTTTTTCTATAGTTAAAAGCGTATATTATAAAAGCGGTCGTATCTTAACTGTCATGTCAAACAGCCGAGCAGACGAAAGTATTAGCCAAGTCATAAAACAAGCTAAAATTGATAATGAAATAACAATATAAAGTGTTTGCCTATAGAGTATTTTAATGGTAATACATAACCTGCATTTACTTTTAACATAATTTATTATAGTAATAAAATGTTGAGGCGTATAAATAATAAAAGGGTAGGTAAGTTATAAAAACAAAAGAGGTTAAACTGTGTTAAGCAAAAGATAATGGCTTTATATTGATTGTAAATCTTTGTAATTCACTATGTTCACACAATGATCGGACAGTTGACAGAACGTCACAAATCTGATGCTTTACAAAATAAATTTTAATTATACTTTTGGAATGCTTTAGAAGAGCCTTCAAGCGTAGCTATCGTCATTAAAGTAAGTCTAGCGGATAGTGAGCTACCAGATTTGCAATCAATCTTACTGAATACCATTTTGTGTAAGACGGATAGATAAATAAGTTATTTATTTAGAGCACATAAAAAAAAAGAACTAGCACAGTGCACAAAAGCACAGTTTAATGATAACTACATGGATAGAAAGAAAATATAACGACGAATGCAAACAAGGCGGTATCTACCAACTCAACCTACAAAAGTCAACCGCTATCTCTAATCATATTCTCAAATGATGTGTCTAGTTTTCAAAATGATTCCAAGGTTGGCAGCTCCTGCCTCGCCGCCGCCATCACTCATTTTAACGGTTAGCCAGCACTCCTGCACCCCGGAACCCACTCGGACCGAGAGGGTTGCCGTGACGCGTCATGCTTCGATGTTACGGACAGATATCAAGCCTTTACGGGCAGATGCATGCACCTTATAATTGGAGCGTATCAAAACATTAGTGGACCATCGTTAGAACATCGTAGGGTGTATCTGACGAATGTCGGTAATTATAGTATAGCTTGATGGCTCTGGATTTTATTAGGCCAACTTCTTGAACAGTAAAAAAAATAAACCAGTAATACACAAACTATAACTTCTAGACCTCCAAGCGTAGATTTTTTTTGCGGGTTATAAAAAATAAATTTTTGTTGCATAAATTTTGACTGCGTGAGTATTGCATTTTTGTATGAAGCAGCAGATTTTTTTTTGATACCTGGTTACTTTGAATTATAAGGGATCTAGAATCAAATGATGAATTCAAGGTTACAGTTTGCGCACTAGTCCTTTTTCCTCTATAGCAAACTAAAATAAAATGACGTAAAAAGGTCGTCTTCTATAAATTGGTCCAGCTGTTTTTTAGTTATAAATGGTGTAACTAACCCGACTTTGTTTTATGTATATAATAGATCTGAACATAATTAAGCCTTTCCAGTAAAGTACTTATCTAATACCTAAATATTAAATAGGAATTTGTAAAACAGAAGCGACTTTGACTTTACTTTCCAAAAAAACTTCTAAAATCAAAAATCCCTATCATTTGCGGCAAATCTTAAATAATGGAGTCATTTGTCAAAGCAGAGCATTTTGCATATGAAATCGTGTAGGAGGGCGATTGATGACTTACGAACACACCTTTTATAGACACACGTGTATTCATAATCGTGTGGGGCTTACCAAAACATCAATTTTGCCTGAGAATAAGGATTTAAGGTTCAAGAAATCAAGAAGGAAGAAAGGAAATTTAAATACCTAAATGATAAATGAAAATATTTTTATGTAGGTTTGCACCACTTCTTTTACACATCAATCACATTTTAAAAACGAGATGAGGTCGGCGTTTTCGTTTTGGCTTTTCTTCTCAGACTAGTCTGAGAAGAAAGGCCAAAACAAACTCAGAGGTCACAGTCTCCATGTAGATCGATATCTAAGATGGTCTTTTGAGGAAAGAACCACACAGATTGAGAGGACCTGTCCAGGAGTTAAGCTGCACGATTTCTGTTTGTCAAAAATCGTGCAGCTCAACTCAAAACTTAAGCAGTTCAACGATTTGACGAACAATACCAAAGAAAGGACATTTGGGTAGGCCACATAAATTACTCAAACTAGCAGACCATGACAAAAACGAATAGTACAGAAAAATAAAAAAATAAACTGACCCACATAGTCTTCACATTCACAATAATTAAAAAAATATAACACTTTACAAAGTAAGCAAATCTCATAAATAAAAGTTCTTAGGGAACAAATCTAACCTAAAGATTTATATTAATGATTCTAATGACTATAATTCTCAGAATCATATTTTGATCAAAATACAACCTCATACTGACCTGCAAATTGCAAAAAACTTCCGGAACCAAACGGAAAAGACCCTGATTGGCGTTCTATTATTGTGGATTCTCACTGAACTAATGTATATTGCTCTATGCCAATAGTACCTACTTTCTAATTCCATACCTACTAACTAAACTGCAATTTGACTTATTTAGTAGAATTATTTTTTAACGAATATTGTTTGTTCGGTGTATTTTTCCACTGTATTTTAATTTAATTAAATACGTCTCTTTTTACATTTTCGTTGAAATTTCAAAGAAATGTAAAGATTTACGTTATGCTAGACTCATTCCCAGTCACTCATCACACTTGCTTGAAATTGAGAACATAGGATGCAAGAGTGAACGAAGCGAGCTCGGGACTTGGGGCACCCCGACTCGGACAGGTTAGGTTCGAAGGGGATGACGGGGCGAGCTCGAGTGCGAGCGGACGAGCCCCCGTCAGAAGAAATTAAGAAAGAAGTGAAGTTTAAGAATGGCGTGCATGCACGCCATTCCAGAAGTCACTATTAATGAGAATAACAAGATTGTTTTCCTATGATATGAATATATCGAAACATTAAATTGTAACAAAAATGTGTGATTGAATTTTTTCAAAGCAAGTATTCTGCGTATTGATGAAAAGATAATATGAGAAAATAATATGTGAAACGAAATTCTATGAAACTGTAGTGTAGAGTTTGTAATAAACATAATGGGCATTGAGTCTTATTGGACTTTTGGTCCTTTTCTTAAACTATTACCTATAGCTATCGAATTTCTTGTTCCGGCTTCTTACAAGATACCAGATAAAATGAAAATAACTGGAATCATGGGGCATAAATATATTTTCCACCTCGTATACACCCATTTCTGGATTGTGGGTATTGTGGCAAAAATATTGAAACCATTTTAATAAAACGACTTCAAAAAAGGAGGTTCTCAATTCGTGTGTTAATAATATATTTATATAATTGTATTATATATATGTTAATGTATGTTCGGGCATAACTCCGTCATATAATTATAAGTAGATGGATTTGCAAAAAAAATATTTTGTTCGAATGAGGTTAATTCCAATTCTCGTAGTTTTAAGAACGTTCACAGTCTGATCTCAGTCTCAATCTGCCAAAAATACCTCTAAAATCCCTAAATTAAGTTTTTGACATTGATTGTCACCGAGATAAGATTACGAATAGATTTCGAACGTTTTTAATTATGGGAATTGGCCTTCTGATGATGAGTTTCGGGGACAGACAACGGAACTGTTCAATAAATGCCAGCAACCTCGGTTGCAGCTATCGCGTAAGTATGCATTGTTTATGCAATCACACAACATAACACCACGCCTGTACCCTAAGAAGGGGTACGCAGATGTGTTCAATAGCTTCCTGTCACTGATTTCACATTGCAAGTAGTGTTATATGAATTAGTGTGGGGTAGGTAGGTGCAACTAAAATGTGAAAAATAAAAACAAAAAAAAAAAAAAACAGCCTACTTCCAAAAAAAAAAACAATACAAAATGAAAAATAACTTAATACGTAACAGAAGAAAACTAAAAATGTCTTCCTAGCGCCATCTATTGTCCAAGGTTTCAACTACAGCTGCAGTGAGGCCAGTGAGCTGTAACAGTACTTAAGTGCAAGTTTGCCACGGTAAAGACAGATGGCGCTTCCTGTACTGCCATCTAGTACCAGCGAGTTCCTGACGGAGACGGCTGCGATGTTTCGATGGCTTTGAAATGCTTTAGCGCGACAGGTCGGTTTGTGTTTACTGACACAGATGGCGCTTATAAGTTTCTTTTATTTTAATACTTACCATGAATTTATCGCGAGAAAATAATTTTCTCGCGTTAAATTCATGCTGACGATTAATCGTACAATGATTTTTTATGACTTTCGATGTCATTTAAGTCAACAAGAAAGTTATGATAGACTTCGATTGGCCTTTCACGATGAAGCCCCATCTCGTGCCACTGTTTACAACTGGTTTAATGAGTTTAAACGTGGTCGCACTAACCTCACCGATGATCTGCGTGAGGGACGGCCTTCTACGGAGACGACTGAAGATAACATCAGTGTTGTGCGGCGTATGATAGAGACTGACAAAAGAGTGACTTATCAGCGGATTCGGACAAGCTTAGGCAAGTCAAGTGCACAAAATACTCCATGGGCAGGAAGCTTTGTGCCCGGTGGATACCTCATAATTTGACAGAGGCCTAAAAACTCCGTCGTGTTTATTGGTGTCGTGAAATGGTTCAAAGATTTAACGGAGGTGACTCAAATGCTGCCATGTGTTCGACATACTAACGGTTGACGAAAGCTGGGTTTTTTGATATGATCATGAAACTAAGAGACAGTCTGCTGTCTGGGTGTTTCCTTCCGAGGAATTGCCAACTAAAGTGAAGAGAGGTCGAAGCGTGGGAAAAAAGGTGGTGGCCTCGTTCTTCGGAAGGACAGGTCATTACGCAACAATTGTTTTAGAGGATCGAAAAACCGTTACTGCAGAGTGGTACACTAACAATTGGTTGCCATTTGTCTTAGAAAAAGTTCGGGAGGAACGACCCCGCAGTAGGATCCTCCTTCATCACGACAACGCCTCGTCGCACACCGCCAAGCTAACAATCGACTACTTGGCGACGTCAGACGTAGAATTACTGGGTCACCCGCCCTATAGCCCCGACCTCGCACCTTGCAATTTTTATTTATTTCCGAAAATAAAAGAAAAACTTCGAGGAAAACCTTTTATGGACGCCGAGGAAGCAGTGCCTGGGTTTCAAAATGCCGTCGAAGAGACCCCTAAGGACGAGTGGGCAAAGTGCTGTTCTCAGTGGTTCCATCGGATGCAGCGATGAATTTATGTAAATGGACAATATTTTGAAAAGATATAATAAAACAAATAACTTGCTAGTTTGTTCAGTTTTTGATTTTCTAAGAACTTTCAGTGTCACCCTCGTACTTTTTCTAGATGATCAGTAATCTATTTGTTCCGTGGCGAATGTGGTGATTTAAAATGAAAAATTAAGATTGCAAAACATACTCAGATACATGCAAAATGTATCTGAGTATGTTTTGCAATCTTAATTTTCATTATCCATTTCAGCAGTGATCTTGAATTTTCAGTAGGTAGGTAGGTAAGTACCTAAGTGGTTAGGCACTATTTATGAAAATCGTGACGAAATTGTTTTCTTATTTATAAATCATTATTCTGAGGTTATAAAATCAGTTTTAAGTAGACTCCCTACCAACATAGGTAACACACACACGCACGGGATATTTTTGTCAGGTTTCCAATATAAATATTCAGATACCTATTGCTTGTCGTTTCTTGAAAGATATAGATGAATCTCAGCTCGACGTTACATAAGTACCTGAGCTCAGAAGGTATAATAGTCAATTCCGCCTCTCAACATCTAGGTACTGGCAGGACGGTCAGAGTACTGGGAAGACAAGCAATGTATCTAAGTAGCTACCTATTTACCTACTTATATTTTCACACCTAGTAGCTTCACCTGTCTCTCGGTCTTCTATGTTGTAGAAATCTGTGACCAAACTATTGTTCAATCTTAGCCCCAAAAACCATTGACTTTCTATGATTTAAACCCCAAATCACTTTAATTTATCAAGTAGGTACTTAAGTATCAATTAATATTACGTAGGAAGTGAAGTTCCACACCCACACCTACCACCCACAGTGAAGAACTATTCTCAGAAAGTGTTTGTGGCGAAAGATTGGCGTGAGACGGCGCTCTGCGCTTCAACCCCTTTAGGGATTTACGGGAATACGGATAATTTTATTTATTTTTAGGGTATTTGTTACAACGAAGTTACAATTTGTTTCAGACTTTACGTAACTCTTGGGATAAAACCTAATGTAGTAAAATAATATTATAGCCTTCCTAAAATACAATCACATTAAAACTTTAGAGGTCATTACGTTGACTACACCTCTTTAACATAAAAAAAAATCGGTACCTATCATTGGCAATGTAAATTCGCACATTATATTTGAATACTTGATCTGCAATCGCTTCCCGAGGGATTGCTTCCAATATCTTTAGAACGATTTGGGTTGCGTTCAAATTCTCTTTAAAACTTCGATCCGGCTGTGACTGGTGCAGGTCGATTAAACGATGTCTTGAATACCTAATAGGAGAGGAGAGGCGGCATGCTCGTTCTCAATTCACTCGCCGGCGCATAAATTAGCGGTGCGGCCACACAACCGCAGCTATTCCGCAAAAACTCCAATCGTAGGGGAAAGTTTGGCGATTAAGCCGTGAGGCGTGGCGTGGCCAGGTCTGTTCGTGACAGTTAGTGCCGCCACTTGTTATAATCCGTTAAACTTTCGACCCTCGTCAAGGTAGGCTGAGAATTAATGGAAATGCTTTCTTTTCCAGATTTATGATATTCTTTTTTGAATCCTCGATCCACCTTTGAGTTTGACCCTCCCGCGATAAAAGTGATAAAAGCCTACGTCGCGCTGGCGTTAAGTAATTACGTAGCGCATACAACGCTCATCTTAATAGAATTAATTTGCATCCTCTTTAATGCGAAACCCTCTTAACTAGTTTGCATAAAATCTCGTTTGTTTATGTAATTTTTAATCAGGTCAATTAACGCTCTGCACTTAGTCAATTTCGTTTATGTTACGTTTGGCATTTACGTGAACACAGTAGATAAACTGTGTCTAAGTGAAAATGTATTTTGGTCTATATTTCAGAGAAGTGCCCGTTAGGAATGCCAGGAGAAAACTGAAATTTTTGATGAACTCTAATACCTACTGATAAAACCACTTTATTTGTAACTGTGTTCTTTAGCGTTCAGGTTTGTGACTCTGTGTCCTACCTACCTACTGTAATTTGAGAAGGATTTACTACCTATAATAATGTTTTAAGATCGATTGTGTATTCTAGATGTAATGAGGTGACTCAAGTCATAAGAAAACAATAAATATCTTTTTTGTTCTTCTTCATCAGGTAAAATGAAACACTTTATTTTCCAAATAATTTCAAGTACTATTTATCACTAATATATCACCGACAAAAACCGTCTCTCCTACATTTTCCTATTGATACCTACAAGCACCTCTTCTAAGAAATTCCTGAAATTATCACCAAAATACCTGAAATAAGTATCTGTCTATTTGAAACGCTTGTAATTTTCGGAATTCAGTCGAAGGGGATGGAAATTGATACTTTTTGAATAATGTTTGCCGTAAGTTTTTTTTACGTAACAAAGTGTGATTTTTACGTCGTATAATATTAATAGCAAATAATTATTGTCGAATTTTTTGGAAATTGATGTAAAATAAACTGAAAGAAAATATTTATCAAGAATTATTTAGTCCCTTCTTGATATTTTTCTCTTGTAAACTGATCGAAGCTTGTAAATTTAATGAAGATTTGGGACCATTCGTGTTCACATGTATGTCTGATTTGATCTTCTACTTAGGCCATCTTCCTTTAAATTACATAACTGGCTTGAATATGTCAAGCCATGGACCACGCAAGCATCTAGTTAATTGGTTCGTGTTACCTCACATAGTAGCAGCTAGTTGGTTATTCGGATTGCAACGTCCACCCAATTAAAATTGGTCAAATTCCTAGAACCTCGACTCTCAAAATTAGACCAAACTAGTCCCCAACAAGAGCTGATTTAGTTACATCACGTGTACGAACATTCATATTGAAACTTGTGTCGCTGATAAAACATAAAACCTTTGATTTAGTGGCTGAAACTTTACCGAAAGCAGAAACAGAAATAATCAACGTGTTTACGTAAAATCGAATTCACAATATAGACATTATGATAATCACAGGTACGAACAAAATCACAATAGGATCGGATATATATAAGAAAAGAGAATTCCCAAAGACGATAACATGGCGGGAAAAACGCTACCGTAAACCGTGCGCAATAAAGACTGCCAACAATTTATTTATATGACGCTTCAGGGAGAAGTTATCCGCGGATCCGGGGTACGAACGAGGTGGAATCAAGTTGATGCGTGCCGAAACACGAATGAGAAAATGGATTCTCCTGTACGGTATAGTAATCACGGTTAATCTTCTTATGCGGCCGATTGAGTTGCTGGCGAAACAAATATTGACTTCGTTAGATTTCGGAACGACTTAAATAGGTATCGCAATCAATCAGTTTAGGACTAGTTGTCTTCGTGGATAGCGTTTCTTTCACAACCTACGACTAATAAACGATTAGGTACATTAGAAGAACCTTCGGTTTATTCAAGTCAAACCTTATCCTGACATTCATCTGCCCCTCAAACTGATCTACTCCAGTGTTTCATATTTATATTTTAACCGTAATTACGTTAAGTGTAACGAAACTTTGTAAGTTGCTACTAAATCCAGGTGCATAATATTCCAAAATCTTAATATTAAATAACATTAAATATTTCAAAGTGGATAATCCTAGAGCATACTAACAATGAAATCATAATTGTTTTAAAATATGATATTACCTGAAAATAAAATCTTCGTAGCTGTTGCCAAATAATAGTGTTTAAATTATTTTTCACAGACAAAAGTTGAAGAATCTTGAGGATTATTGATGTAAGCTCGATTGAAGCAAAAATGCCTTTGATGGAGACTTCGAAACTTATTCATTCTTCGTAGCGATATTATTAACTTAACTATGATCAAACTCCGCTAATAATGATGTTAGAGGATCATACGCAAATAATCGTGAACTTTTAAATTCTTTTACATGAGCAAAAATAAAGTATATTTCTACTGACTTGTTTGATAGGCTAACGAATTATTTGCTAATTCCTTTGTTGTGTTATTAATGCTTGTCTTCGTTTATATATTTATGAGCAGTTTGCCCTTTCTGACCAGGTTTAGAAACAATAAATGATAAATGATTTTTATTTTGTAAGTAGGTTTGCACAAACACTTTTACACGTCAATCAAATTTACAAAATAAAAAAATATTTTTTTAAATCGGTTCATAAATGACGTAACAAACATACTAAAAAACGTACTGAGGTAACAAACATAAAAAAAAAAAAAAAAAAAAAAAACATACAACCGAATTGAGAACCTCCTCCTTTTTTTGAAGTCGGTTAATAAAACTAGATGAGATCGGCGTTTCCTATCTGACTACTCTGAGAAGAAAGGCCGAAACAAACTCAGAGGTCACAGTCTCTTTTAAAGTCCAGACATAATCTTGGTCAGGTTATATGAAGACCATGTAGATCGATGTCTGAGATGGTCTTTTGAGGAAATAATATAAAAACCTTATGACAAAGGGCATCACTGCTTTTTCTCACATGCAATGTAATGCATGTGCTTCCAAAATATTTTATTAGTCCTTAAAGCAACAGTCTATAAAAAAGGTTCTATGCTTGATACAAAAATAATTAGGCACCCGTCCAAGAGTAATAACTTGCTAAAATACCGTTCATTATAAAAATCAAACAGCGCAATAAAGCCGGTGCACATGCACGCGATATGTATGGTCTAATAAAAGTCGCGTGCACACAAGCTGATGATGCGTGGCGTAGCTCTGGATTAAACAGTCAAACTGGAAATACCAGGGCTTTGCCTCCATGCCTCCATGGCTAGACACCAACGTACTGTCAGCGTTAACATTCGGATTTGCGCGGATCCGGGATATTAAACAAGCTGGCCGGCTCCGTTCAATGCGCGTCAAATACGTAGCAGATGCGTGAATAGACATTTCGAAGCTTGACCAAAAGTAATTTAAAGAGCGTCAATGTTTCTGTAGGTGTACTGGAATCACATTTGCACCGTGCTTATTATTTGGACTGAACATAGATTTTGAGCTTTGTAGGTACCTAATTAAAACTGACACTGTGTTTCATGAAACCTGAAGCGTACCTATTTTAAGCGAATTTACTGGGAATTGTCTACTGAAAACAATACATTTTGCATGGCTTTAAGTAAACCTATTTGATTAGGTTTTTAGTAAATTACAAGTTCATTTTCTTATATTATGTAAACGTTCTCACTTGTGGGAGAAGATAATATCTTATTGTTAAACCGCCGGAGAAATATCAAATAAAAACAAACGATGTGGATAATAATCACCAAGAAAAAACATACCTACATAAAGTCGAACAAAAAATCTCCTCCTTTTTGGAAGTCGGTTAAAAATGTAAAACGGTTCTCACAAGATATTAAATGTCTATTTAATAACTATGTTTAATAATACACAAACATTTAAGACAGAAATTATCTAGATAGACACGAATCAAATTACTATTACAAGGAAACCAATCTAGAAACATAACAGAACAACAACCCATATTTGTAAAGCAGTGGGAGTGATAGTGGTAAACGGTCTATGAGATGAAAATGTAGGTTCAATTTCTGAAAGCTTTAAAACAATGTCTGAACAACATTGGAAATGTACTTGTAAATATCTTAATTTCTTACAAGATATCAAATGTTGACCTTTCAACAAATAAATTAACTTTTCTAAAAATATAAATTAACAAGGTAGACACGAATCAGATTACTAGGATATTACAAGAGAAGCAATCTTGAAACAAAACACAACTAAATACATCCCACACTTTATAGGGGCAATACTCGTATCATGAGTCATAGTGAACAAACGGGCCATGAAATTAAAAATGTTCGATAGTTGGTTGTAACCGCATCCGGTGCGACAGACAGCCAGGCACATAGGAACTATTTGTTCCGAAACGTATCGGGTAGGGCACACGCACGACCGCGAAATTCTCGTAGGTACAGACTATATAGAGGAACGAAGATACACGGAAATCCAATTTTGGATTATAAACTCGGAGTGAGTAGTTAGGCCTCATTTGTATCTGTCATCAAAGAAATCGGGTGAGGTTCACGTTTTAATTTATGGGTTAAAGTATTCGGTGAATTAGTAAGTCTCAGTTTGACGCCTTTCGGTAAGGCTATTGTCGCCCAACTGGGACAGTTTCTGTCTGTTTCTTTCTAAGATGAAATGAATGAACTGACGCAAACAAATTTTCACGTCACGTTTTCTTCACGTTTTCGTTACTCTATAGATTTTTTTGAATGTTAATAAAATGCTGCAGCAAAAATCCTGTCTTTGTTGTTTGCTCTTAAGTTTTTACAGCTATATTTTAGGATTTTCTTTTCATTGAAGCCGTTATTTTTAATCTCTAGTTACGGTAAGAGTATAAAAATCTCGATAAGAAAATGTAAGCTCATGTTTTTCTAGATCACCTACAGATTTTTTCGTAAGATCCGCCTACGTAGGTACGTTATAAAAATAGCGTTCTTATCTTTTTATCAAAAGTAAGCAGTAAGAAACCTCATTTCTTGGTTATGATTGTGTTTTCTCAGCGGGATTATGAAACGATATCCTTTTACTGCTAACGCGGAAAACTCATTAGCTCATTGAGTTGGTGTGGTCAATTCTGCTTACGATATGGAAGCAATCAAATGTAGGTATTGGTTTTATTTCCTTGTACTCTTTTTTCTCTAGACGTAAACACAACGTTCTAAGAAAGACTTCGTTAGTGACTGTTTTTTTTGTTTTACCTATTGGGGTTAATTTACAAACGTTGCTTAAAGTTAAGAGACGGCTTAACGTCAAAAAAATTATGGGTAAGCAGACGTTAATCATTGCTTAACCTTATAAGTAAGGTTTTGAATAAACCCCTTAGTGCTTGGCCAGACTGTAAACGCGGGCGCAGGGCGGGCGCGGCCCGGCGTACTCAAACATAAGAACTTCATTTGAGCGACCGTAGTGGGGAAGCGGGCGCGGTGAGCGGTGCGGGCTGATTTGCGCGGGGAGCGCGCAAGCAAATCACGCCATAGCTCGTTCATACAAGTAGCCGCAGTAAGTGAGCGGGCGGCCCGCGCGGGGACCGCGGGGTTCTCAAACTAGTTCGAGCTTTTTCTAGTACCTAAAAATAAATCTTCTTCATCCATATTATATTTTTGACAAACACTGGACACGGAAACACTCAGCGCGCGCGACTGCGGATAGGCAGAACGTGCGCGTTCCCGCACCCGCGCCGCTCCCCGCCCCGCGCTGCCAGTCTGGCCAAGCACTTACCCCCTTACCTACTAATAAACGTATTATCACAGGTATTATATCAGATGAATAGTTACACACCGATTTCTCTCTTTCAGTAGTCAGTAATTTGACTTTCAAAAGAAGAAGACACAGCGTTGTGTAATTATACAGACGCTATACAACGTTTATTAGTAAGGGGGTTAGTGTTTTGTTAAAACTAATTGGGACAACAAGTATCCTTGATTTTAATTAGTAAAATCACTCGTATTTCAGATCTCCAATAATACATACACATACGTCTGTATTATCATTCTAGTTCCCCGAAGGCCTGGAATAACTAATAGTACGAGTACTTCCGAAGGGTTAGGCTATGTGTAACTATAGTACACCCATATTTTGCCAGTTATGTTTAAGTCCGATGTAATAGGGGGAATAATTGCCGTACTTAATATCGTGCCAGTTCAAGTCCGAGGAAAATTGCAGTATAGAAAGAAACTCACAGAAATTTTAATTGCACAATATGAATAAAATACACAACCCTACACCCGTACTGTTTACCTCCCTCACGTACAACAAAAGCAGGGAACGAAATCAAAAAGAAGGTTAAAAATTGTCCGACTCAATTGTATGTAGGTAGTAGGTGTCAGGTCGCAGGCACGCGAGCCGAGTCCCGGAGTCTCGACGGAGTTGCGAGTCCCGGGTCCCGGGTCTCGCGGTCACGTATAAATTACTCTGAGGGGAATGGCTCCTCTTTGTTGTCCCGGGAAACTTACTTTCTTCTAAGGTTTAAATCCTGACTTGAATTACGAGGGTCGCAGTTTAAAGAACTCTTTAGTGCGCATCCGTTAACGCCATTAGGGTAAATCTGTGGAGAAAGTCAATAAAACTTTAGGGAATTAACTTTAGTTTGCATAATTTATATTGAGTGTTTATTAAGAGGTTGGTTGAAGGTAAAGACTGGTGATGAAAACTTTGCCTCAATTTCGTGTAACTTTTTGATATACAGACGCCAGCACATCAAGCTACTACAATCTGTCAAATTTCTTTAATAGACTTGCAACTTTATCGCTAAAACTTAAGGTTCAAAGTTGATTGGGAAAATTTGACAGTTTCGGGCAGCTTGATGTGCTGGCATATGTACTATTTCAACTTGCTGAAAATAAATAGTACAGATTAAACAGTACGACTATTATCATCATCTGCCTAGCCTTTTCCCAATTTTTTTGGGGTCGGCTTCCAGCCTCACCGGATGCAGCTGAATACCAGTATTTTACGTGGATTAAATTACATGAAACACTACGACATTTTGCTTATTGGAAAAGCAGATAATAATGATGGTAAATATAGAGAATATCAGATGTAGGTATATTTCAAATGATTCGGAAAATCAATGGCGGCCGACAAACTCATATCCCTCACCAAACATACTGTCAGGGGAGTACGAAAAAACATTAGCGTTGTAATTTGACACTAATTAACCATGGCCGTTATGAAAGCGATACATCAACAGTGGTGCCTCGCCGCGCCTTCCCACCTATTACCCACCACCATAACTTGAGCTATAAACGCCCCTCCAACAATACTTAAATCAGTTATAATGAGGGTAGGTTGTAGGTCGGTCAGGGATCTTTTGAAAGTGGTAGTGTGTCGCAGCGCATTCATCAGAGCAGTTAATTTGCGAGCAGATGAGTCACGACATCATCGCTCATCTTGTGTGCCTATGATACACTTATACGTCGGGAACATTTGGCGCGATTTTGTGCAACCATGACTTAGTGGCGGTTCCGGCTGGTGGAGTGTGCTTGTTCTGTTCGTATGACATTGTAATGAAAATAGTTTACCAAGGCATGGCTACCGATTGTATGGACTTGAAACTATAGGCTGGGTTTACAGATTTTTTCACGTTCATAATTCCGGTTGTTCCGTGGAAGGGTGACCATCAGTATTGTGTACATACCAAGACTCCTCCATGCCTCGGGAAGCACATTAAGCGGTTGGTTCCGGCTGTCATTCGTGGATCTTTGACAGTCGGTACGGGTGGTCAGAAGCCCGTAAGTCTGACAACCAGTCTTACCAAGGGGTATAGTATTACACAGTAACTGGGTCGTGGAGGTTAGATAGGCATTCGCTCCATGTAAACTGGTACTCAGCTGCTTCCAGTTAGACTGGAAGTCGACCCCAACATGGTTGGGAAAAGGCTAGGCAGATGATAAATAATCCACCTGTTAGAAATGATTACTGACAAGTGCAACATCAAGGGAATTTCCGATGCTTTGTAGTCATTGAAAAAACCACAACAACAAAACAAGTTTCATGGCTCAATTATATTCCACAACATGTTACATTTAACCAACGCATATGCTTTCACCGAATGAAGTACAAAGGTTCAGTTTACACTGGGTGACTACTGTTAGTCAGCAGGTAACGTGAACCGCCTACTTATGCTACATTAGTTTCAAAACGAGCAATGGTGGTCACAGGTAGCCAAATTGGCAATACGACCTGCATTTCCACAATCGAAATTATTAACAGACGACTGGTTGTACATTGGCTATAGTGACCAAACCATGCTTTTTAATTGATCAACTCATTTCAATTATTTGCTAGACTAGATTCATTGACATGTACCCATATTGTGAAACACACTATCTATCTGAATCATTTTGAAGGATATTGCTAATCCGTTGCTTCATAATTATGTTCGAAAAATGTGTCCGCTCAACAACGTAAATAACGCAATGAATGTTGTTGAACTGTCAAAGTGAAATCCATTGCTACTAATAGTGTGTTACGTCACGACCCCGCACATGTTTGATTCCCGTCCCAGGTAGCAATAGGAGAGAAGAATTGTTTCAGCCAAAGATGAGGCCAAAACTGAACAGGTATGGGTACAGTCACGAACACAAGTATGTAATAACATAGCATAGTCAGCCTATAATGTTCCCACTGCCCGTACACAGGCTTCCTCTCTGAGTGAGGGCTATAATAGCGGTAGATTATAGCCCACTCCCTTTCGCTCGGGCCTAGTACAGGTTGGAAGATGTCACATGTCTTCGAATTTTTGGTGCACACAACCCAGTTTCTAGGTAATATGATACCCCTTGGAAAAACTGGTTGTCAGACTTTCGGGCTTCTGACGACCTGTAACGACTGTCAATGATCTACGAATGACAGCCGGGACCAACGCCTTAACGTGCTTTCCAAGGCACGGAAGAGTCTTGGTATGTAATAATAATAATAATAATAAAAACTTTATTGCTCAAAAGATTACAGAAAGTTTTCGTTGGCCCCAAACTATGCAAGCCTGTATCTTGGGTCATCCACGGACCAACCGATAAATTTACAGTCAATACAGTAAGATTACCTTTAAAAGTAGCTAAGTGTAAACATATTAGTTGGTCATCATCATCATCATTTCAGCCGAAAGACGTCCACTGCAGGATAAAGGCTTCCCCAAGCATCGCCACTTCCACCGGTTCTATGCTTCCCGCATCCAGTGGATTCCTGCGGCCTTCACAAGGTCATCGGTCCACCTTGTGGGAGGCCTTCCAACGCTACGTCTTCTGGTACGCGATCGCCTCTCCAGAACCTTTCGGCCCCAAAGGCCATCTGTTCTGCGAGCAATGTTGCTTACTGCGTAGTGTTTGTGACTGAACCTAATCACCGATTCGTTTGCCCACCGTGAAATTAAACATTCCCTCACCACTTTTTGTTTGCACGGTATAAAAGGTTTATAAGCCACTGCTTTACATGGGCCTTGTTTAGCTAGCAGTTCCTTATAGTAATAGAGCCATATTTAAGTCTTATAGTCGCAACAAACTTCTTTGATCGCTTATCTTCAAAAGCTGTTCTACGGAAACTAAAAAGAGTTGCAGCCGTGGGTCAGACGTATTACATAACCTAATGTTATTTGCATTGTCCATATGAAAAATTCAAAAGAATTAAGCAGCTGCGTCGGCTAGCATCGTAAACATTTCATAGTGTTTTTACGACAGTACCCAGCGGGCCTCGGACTTGTAAACGGACATGCCTTTAGTTCGTGTACGAAACAACGTTTGTCTACATTTGTTGGTTGCTTTGGAACATGTATTTTTGTATGAAACAATAGTGTCGTGACAAGAATCGTGTAAGTTTTGTAATTTGTGGGGTAATAACTGCGATTAGGGTTTGTTTCAAGTGTCAGCGGGTAGCGGAGCGTGTATGCGTTGATTGAGACTATTCAGAATCTTAAACTAAAAATAAAAATGAAATTTCGTTTTGTCACAGAACACATTTTTCACGAAACATAATTTTGATTTTATTTTTTTTTTATAACAGCAAGTCAAAACATACTTTTGATTTTTAATAGCAGTTAGTCCAAACATAATTTTGGTTTTTAATAAAAGCTAGTCAAAAATATTTTTTATTTTTTAATAACAGCCAGTCAAAACATAATTTTGGCGACTCGTTGTTTCTTACTGGGAAATTGACTGTTTATTTACTGAAGTTTCGCTGCGGAAGCCAGAGAACTGAGTGCAGAGTGTAGACCATAGAATCTAACAATTATTTACATACATAAACTCACGCTTTCTTCCCATTGGGGTAGGCAGAAACTACAGAACTCTACCTGCTACGATCCTTACATACTCCTTTCGCCTCGTTTACGTTCATACATCAGCTTGTCGATTCTGTAAAAATCTCACCGTGAAAACTTGCGTGGAGTGAGCTGTCATTCCATCTGATGCTACCTGTAGCATCAGATGGAACATGATGATAATGTGTCAGATGGACAGCTCACTCCACGCTCACTTCACCTAAGTTTTCACGGTGAGATGGTTACAGAATCGCAGTGCTGATCATACATTCACGCAAGTTGCCAGTACTACGCACCATAACAATCATTAATCTACAGCAATCCAATTATGTATCTGCACAGAATTCTTTCAAAAATCCTAAATGGATTTCAATAGAATTTTATAAATTCGTGAGACTGTTTATAAAATATGAGATATAAATGATCGTGCTGCGATGGGGATGAGATACAATGGGGATGAACAAAAAGACCCTCGTCCCGATTCTGTCCACGCGAGTGGAGACGCGAGCAAAACCTGGTAGCGGAATATAGTTGAAATAACTCAGCATTGTTTTATTTTCGTGCAAGGCTTTAAAACTTTTGTGCTTTGTTTAATTCTTCATTTGTGTGGAATTATGAATAGTAATTTCATAGATATCTACATCCGTGAGCTGGATTTTCTAAATTAAAGTTATCTTTATTTTTTGAATTTGAAAGCTTCAAGTTAGTTAATAAAATAATAATTGTTGGAAAAAGTGATGAGATCTAAAGTTCAAACCTTCTTTAATTACACAGATGAATATTTTAATAATTCTCTTTAGGGAGTGATTGCGTAAGAATGAAACCTGAACAGGGTTTGTACATAATATTTGAAATAGACGATAGTATCTATAATTTAGGCACGAAGAAAATACAGGGTGGCATCGATGCGCAAATTGAAACCATGGAATTTAGCACATCATTCTATAAAGCTAGCGTATAAATTTTTCATTGTAAATAAACTTGCTGTTTCATAGAAAAGTGAAACAGTGTGCGTGTGCGTGTACAGTGTGTGTTCTTTCCTACGCGGTCAAAAGGTATGGCTTTTTTTTAACAACCGACGAAAAGTTACTAGGTACCGTACTCGGTGGGATTCAAATCATGTATTGAATCCATGGTAACAGGTTGTGCGTTGTGCTACCCAGTTTATTTCGATGTAAGTATTTCTTAATATTTAGTTTCGGCTCGAGTTTATTATAGGAAAAACAAAACCGTATCTATTAAAATAAGTTGTACCTAGGTATCTATTAGGTATCTTTTAATTTTACCTCATGTATTTTACAAACGATACTCCTTTGACCACAACATAATGACAGACCTAATTAACTTAATTATGTATAAACCTTAATTTGATCGTTGGATCGATATGCAAAGTTAACAAATAGCGCGTAGCGGTGCCTACAGACTGTTTATTAAAGGCAAACAGTGAGCCTGTAACTTGTAAACACGAAGAGCGAGCCCTTGCGGCGATTTGCAGTAAGGGTGCGACCTCGTGTGGTTCTCAAGTAATGGCGGTGAGCTGATCTGCGATTGGCTTACCTGTTACAACTTACAGAAGATGGCCAAGTTTATTTACCTAAGTTACGGTTTTCAGAAGAGTGGTGGCCGTCATATTATAACGCATAATCATAATGATAATCAGTCTATAATGTTCCCTCTGCTGGGACACAGGCCTCCTCTGCCTCCTCTGCCTCCTCTGCCTCCTCTGCCTCCTCTGCTACGGGAGCGGGCTGTAATCTAGCACGAGGGCCCAGTGCGGGTTGGGGGATGTCACATGTATTCGAATTTTTGGCTCTGGGACATGCCAAACACGACGTTTTCCTTCTCCGTTTTGAGAGCAGTGGTGATGAAATTATTTATACAAAGTAAAGCGTCTGGCTGAGTTCGAACCCATGAACTACAACTCGTAAGTTGGGGCCGTTACTACTAGGCCACTACTGCTCTCATATATTATAACGGCCGTCATGAAAATCTGTCATTTTTACCAGTATTTGACATTAAGGTGCCAAAAACGCTCTGTATTTCAACAGCCGTTAAGTGACCGTGTGACCGTTCACCGATTTTTTACGAAACCAAAGCTTAACCGATCAATGTCATTCTTTGCAATAACTCAATTCATCTCAACTCATCATTCTCTCGTGATGAGTTGAGATGTTTTTACCATCAATCAACAAAAAAATCAAATTTTGATTTTTTGGTTGATTGATGGTAAAAACACGCTGAACTTATCGCTGTTTACAAATCGCTATCATTGAGATCGAAACGTCTAAAGTGCACCACCTCCAGTCGGTAGTTACGAAGGTCTTTCTAATTAAAACACTGTTAGTTTTGTGATAACCTACAAGACATAAATGCAAATTGTGATTGCATGTTGCAATGGGCATGTTTTGTTTATACCACTGCACTCCATTAGGTACTATCGTACATTAGGCGATCCAATGTTGATTTCGATTTCGATTCAACCATCGTCGATTCTTCCCCAAAACTAATTCATTGTTATTCCCATTCAGTGGTACTGTAAAACAAGAAGAAAGACCTCCGCTACAAAGTAGTCCAGTATCGAGATGGGAGATGAATGCACAGAATCTAACTGCTATGACAACCCAGGACAGGTCGTCCTAGCGCCGCTGTACAAGAAGACCCGACCCCAGATTGAACTGGTATTTAGCCTGAAAGAAGAAGAAAAAGAAGAATGATAGTGTCAAATAAATCCTGTTGAAATGAACAGCGCTAAGACAAGCACGTATTTGCCCTCCTCATAAAAATCAGTGTTCCTGACCATTCCCTCGACATAAAACACAGCCTAAGATCAATCGGGCCACAGCCTAACTTATATTTAATGCTGAGTTACAGTTGAGAGTGACTTAACCCCGAATATTATGCTAAGTGTACACGAAACGGAATGTATGATTGTTTAAGTGAAGTTATGGTTTGAAACACTGTGGCTTTCAGCGATATGTATAGAGGTTTGAGTTTAATTTTAGTAAGTTTTATGCTAACATGTCGTAGTTTGAAAGGTTACAACGTACGGAGTCGTTATTTATTTTTATATGATAAAATGTAAAAGGTACTTACGATCTACCTATAATATCAAAGTAACCTAAAGCACTACTATGTAGGTATATTATTATTTCTAAAACTTATAGTCTCATTGTTAGAGAAAGTGCCTACCGCTTTCCTCAGAATTAGAAGAGGGAAGAAGGAGAGGAAAGCTCTTCATGCCATGTCCTCTTAGATAGGATGGAGATGTCCATTTTTTTTTGTTTGAAAATGTTATTTCTTGCATAAATTGTGATTAGAAGTACCATATGTACATACTTTTTATCTATTTAAAGATTTATAGCAAAAAAATAAACAGTTATTTAATATCCCACTACAATGACATAATATATTTCACGGCCTATTTTTCACAGTTACTTTATAAGGCTGGGTATTGAACTCCGCTTGGAGTCCTCATTAATTTCCACTAGTATGTCCCGCGGCACGGCCTTCGTGCGGCCCTAACATAAATTCCGAGATAACTTGAACAAACAAGTAGAAGTCCAAATAAGTAGAGCCCTTTAGAATGCGCCCCAAGTGACGAACTCGTTTGTGAACTCGAATAAATAATTTAATTCTTTTTTCGTGTAGTGGTAAAAATTCAGGAATATTGTTTTTTGGGTAATAAACTGGAAATGTGGAGAAAACTTCGTAGGTATGTAGATTTTTTATAGGTTTAGAAAATATTAAATTCCTTTTCAATTTTCTCTTCATTATATTCTAGAAATTCCCTCATAATTTACATTATAAACTACTTATTCAATAATACAAAAATAAAGTTCCAATGCACAAAGTCAGTTTGGGAGCACAAGTGTTGAACCGAAACACTATTTACGTAAATAAACTCGTTCCGAAGGCGGTCTACGTTGCCGAGCTTCGTTTAAACTTTTAATCGCTTTCGAGCCGTGATAAACAAATTTTAATTAAGTTTTAATATCACCACGTAATTGCCGAGCCAAACGGATATCACAATTATTTACGTTTATGAATATTTTAGTTGAGTTGTTATTCAATGTTTTAAGATTTTGAATAACAATTTATATAAGTTGATTTACTCTAGATTACAGCGAGTAGACTCGGCTTTATTATGCCGTATATATATATTGATATATATATATATACGGTGATATTCTTCTTTGTTTTTTTGAATAAATATTTAGGTAGTAAGTTTGTAAATAAACACACCAACAATAGAATGCGGTGCAAGCGATAGAGAGTGCTGTTTGAACAACCTGCATTTATTGTTTGATTGAAAATACAAGTACCTATTTGCCATTTTTAAAAGGAAATTATTTACACCAAAATGAAATTTGGAGATTTATTATTTATTTATTTTTTACTTTAGTAAAGAAAGTACTGAGGGAGTGAACTAATTAGCGTTTGCCTCCATCTAAAGTGTGAGTGATTCGTGTAATTGATTACATGCTTCGAGTCATCTCGAGCTCGAGTCAACTTAGGACTAAAACCACATAAATAAGTACAAACTAACGTTTAATATTACTTATTTATTTTTTAAGTGTTAAAAAAGCAAAAAAAAAATTACGTATGTCGAAATTAGTGTTCGCAAGGATTTGGTAACAAAACAGGAGGAAAGCCGCAAAAATTACTGGGATTTTTGTAATTTTGGTACTTGCTCGCTCCATTTGTCCCTTGGCATATTTTTTATTTATCAACTTAGGTGCTTTCTTTGTTTCACCGAGCTTATTGTTAATTTCATTGTGTAACGGTCTCACTGAAGAAGTTTCCATGCTTAACATTGGCTTCCGCGCGAAATTGTTTATGGCTCGTAAAAATTGTGCTTTGTTATTTCATTTGCGTTGTTTCGGTGAACAATTTATTTTATAACCTTTTTTTATTTTATAAATTTTATACCTATGGAACTGTTTGTAATCAAGTTTTAGTTTGATTGTGTTATGATTTATGTATGCTGTTTCTATGCATAATATTTGTATTTCAAAAATTATGTGCGAGTTCAATTTACGATGCCGCTATTGAATTGTGTGCAAAGATAGCTGAACTAAATAAGTACTACAGTAAAACCTCTTTTTGTTCATTTGACAAGTGAAATCGAGACAATGCCACCATTTTTCATCTCGGTAGGAGTGTGGACGATGCGACGTTATTCTGAACGAATAGTACCTCGGGGTATGAATTTAATCTCAGAATTCAGCGTGTCAGATTCATAAGAAACGTCTCTTCGGCGAAATTTTGAGTTTTACACGAACATCTTATACAGCGTCTTGTTTTCGTATGAACATTTATTGAAGCAATAAAGAATATGAAGGTTTTATTGTTGTTTGTTTAGCTTGTTAGGATCTTTTTGGCTTTTTTATTACAGTAAGTACATAAGGAATGCTTGTAACAGGGTTCGTCTTTGATGGACAGGTAGGTACTCAAAAATCATCTCTTGTAGGGACAAACATTAGTCTAGAATAAAAAAAAATAAAAATTGGTTTATAAGAAGGCACTTTTTAGAAACTTAAATGAATTGAGTGTACATAGAAGACACCAAATTCTTTTTAAAGTTTTTTATAAAATACCTACCTACATTTATTGCTTCAACATTATTACCAAAGTTTTTTTTCAAACATCACATAATTATTTTCCATTCCCTAACCTAACCCAAATGCACTCGTCACTTTGCTGCCACTGGAACATCCAACTATCCCACAGGACACGCTACCCTGCCCTGCCTTGCTTACACAAGTCAAGTAAAATGACAGCAAAAATATTAAAAATGCCTGTCGCAGCGAGATTCTGATGCAATAAATCATAAGTGCATTATAAGGCAACGTCTCCGGCGCTTCGTTAAGAAAAATAAACCTGCCCGTTACTGGGCCGGATTAATTTTGTATCAACGTGCTAAAATGGAGGGTTTATTTTACATTATTGCACCTACAGCTACATACTCGTATACTTTGTATTCCGTTTCGTAGGTTATTTTGGGCTTTAAGTATACCTAGGTACTTTATAGGTTCAAGTAAGTACCTACCTAATAGTTATTGTGTGGCCAAGTGGGATGAAATTAACTTCACATCTCGTCGGTAAGTTATGGAAATGTAGGTATAAAAGAAAAAGTGTCGTTAATTGGCCCACAACCTCAGTAGACCGAGAAAAGTGGAAAGAGGGAAGGAAGGCCTTTGCCCTGCAGTGGGACGACACAGGCTTATAAGGTAAGGTTATTCATAATTATTATAAGGGCATTGTTTCCCATTGCAGAGGAAAAGCGTTTCGTCTTTCCATTTTTTGTCTTGGACTATTGCAAACTGAAGCTAATGTTTAAGTTAGGAGTTTTACTTGTCCCACCTTCTCCTTCTCGTCACCACGTTGTCAAGTCCTAGAAAATCGATTAGGCTGAAAATATTTATAAATAAGTAAACCGTGTCAGTAAAAGCCATAACGCAGTCCCAATTAGAGCCAAAATACTAACCATAACCGCGGTTGGCACAGATATGCTGGATTAAAAGTTGATGCTGTGTGCCGATAAACCGCACATACTAATGAAAGGTTGCCAAACCATTACATTAACTAGCTCATTACATCAACACAAGCGTTTACAGATGAAAATACTAAGCCTGTTGGGTTCTTTCTAGAACCCTGTTTGCCGATTTGTGACCTGCAAAAACGTACACTCAATAAATCGATTAACAAAAACTTTAATTAACAGACCCCAAAAACCGCGGGCCCATTGCGGGTGGGTAAATGTCACATGTTTTCGAGGTTTTTGTTCTAGGATATGCCGGTTTCCTCACGATGTTTTTCTCCACCGTTTTGTTGCACAGTGGTGATGAAATAATTTACACAAAGTGTTTGCTTGGGTTTGAACCCGTCACTGCTTATTCTTATAGTCATGAACCTCAAACTTTTCATCATGAACCCCCACAAAATCAAAAACTTCCAACAAACATTTACACGGGATTACTATTTCTACAATATACGCTAGCAGCGTGCGGACAGCCAGATTATAAGTTGCAGTTACACTGCCACTAATGAATGCGAGCGGGATTACCTCTACGACCCACGGACCACGGCCAATTACATAAAAGTTGGCTGACATTTTGGATCCTGCCCGATACATTCTCCCACTACTGGTCCTTTGAAAGCTTTTAATATTGATAGTCGAAATAATTGTCAATTTGCTGTTTCAGTAGTTGCATGGTGGAAAAGGTGAACGCTTAATTGGGTATTAAAAGGGTAAGGTGAAAAATATATCGGAGAGTATGTCTAAACTTGTACGGAGTAATGTCAGGACCAAAGTAAAATTTATCTTCTGTCCATTTCTTAATAAAATAGAAAAAAAAATGCACTGAACTTAAATTTAGTTTAGTTTGTGAACAACGGAATTGGCAACAATGTTTCAAAGTTTTAATTTCTTTAAAATATTATCAATTTTTCATGGGCCTGTAACAATCCTTGTATTAATGTAATACGCATTTTCACTATATGGTAATACCATCCATGGACTCCACGAGACAGGCTCGATTTGGTGTGGAGTGCACAGGCAAAATGCTTTCTTTCAGTCTTAAATTTGTGTAAATCTAGATATGGAAATGTAAAGCACTGGTTTTGGGAAATAAACATTGTCTTATCTCATCTGTGCTAGAAGAGTTTGTTTGTTTGAACGCGCTCATCTCTGAAACTCCCATTCGGATTTGAAAAATTATTTTTGCTTTTAATAGCCCAATTCTTGAGGAAGGCTATAGGAATTGGTATATAACATCGCACTAGGACCCTAAGGTGCATAAAGAAGACAAAGTCGGAAAGAACGCTAAGCGACGATGCGACGGGATGGGTGGGGGGCGGAGGGACAACAAATACGCAGACAAAGATGCGGGCAGAAGCTAGTCTTAAGATATAGATACATCAGCTCTGGCAGAAAACGGACTCTAAAAAACAAACATTCTTAACGTGCCAACCCTGGTTTACACCAGATACTTCTATGTGTATACGCTTACTGTTCCCAGCAGATATCGTTATGTCTGTTGGGCCACTAAAAGCTTTTTCCGTCGACATGTTATATTGTACACATAACCCCGCTGTCCTGTGTACTTACGTCACTCTATACTGTTGAACATACTTTTGGGTACTATAGTAGGTACATTAACCTAGGTACATCACTTTGTGGAAATATGTAGGAAGTGTAGGGAAAAGTTACTGTTAAATCTATAAAAATCTGTACTTACGTACAAATAAATAAAATTGAAGTGTCTGTTTGTAATGTCAAAATAACAGATTTTTATACGGACCTCAAAAAAAAAAAATGTTGTCTGTCTGTCTATTTGTTCCGGCTAATCTCCGAAACTGCTGGATCGATTTTCAAGGGACTTTCACTGGAAGATAGTTGATGTGACAAGGTTTTTTTTTTAATTAAGAAAAATAATTAGGTTTCGACGCAAAAAAATTAAATCCATGAAATCCAATTTGTTTCCGACATGCTCGCGAACGAAGTCGCGGGCTAGGGACATAAAAAATAAAAATTTCCGTGAACACCACTCCCTTTTTCTTACATACAGAAATAATATTTAAAAAAAATAGAAGGCTATGTATAAAACGAAATATATTGGCCCTGGTTTATTGAAACACACACACACACACAGTATAGGTAAGGAATTGCTAAACAAACATTCAGAGATAAAACTGAAAGGTACCTTAAACATGCATAAAGATCCTGTCATAGTCTGAATCAGATGATCTTTTAGTTACCTACTTTTACACTGTATTATGTTTACAAATAAAATATTTTTATTTATTTTTGCTAAAATAATCAAATGCTACTTCTACTTGAAAGTCGAAATCCCAAAGCAAATAATCAACTGGAAGGCGGCAATAACCAAACAGTTCAGAGCACTATCGAATTGTATTTATTATAATAGGTACTGACGAGAACTCCAGGTGGGTCCCGGCACTTTCATCTTAGCTAAACTTTAAGATTAACAAAAAAAATTACCTAAGCCCGCTTGCACCACAAATTAATAAATACTCTAACTGAATTTAAAATGTCGTTGTTTTTCTATCAATCGTTTAATGACAGAGACAAAACGATGTTTTAAATTCGTCTCTCTCTAAATCTATTACGTGTTTTGTGCTGCCAGTGGGCCTTAAACAAATGCCATAAGTAAAAACAAAACATTGTATCCCACGACTACCTACCTAACCTTCCCTCAACAGCAGTTTATTCCTACAAATAAACTACAAAACAAATCCTTAAAATAAAACCGCCACAATTATTCTTATCGCAGTTACTTCCCCGTGTCCCCACGCGGCCACATTTCACGGCATGCCAGCTCTGACCACGCTTCACACACACCTGAGACAATGGCCGCCATCTGCTCGTGACGTAATCCGAAGCTTCCTTGTGACTTCACCTCGCATTGCATTACCTGAGCTAGTTAGCCGTGGCTAGCTTTAATTAATTTCTTGATGAGTCATGATTTTGGGTTGATTTTGGAGGAATGTTGGGTGGTTCGTTGCTACAATAGTTCAGTGAAAAACACTACCAGTTCTAGGTATACGAGTATACCTACTTAGTCAAGTAGTTTTAGATGGTGGTCAAAACTTACGTTCATATGATATTTTGCCTGGACTTTTTCGACTGTGAAATGCGAACAGTCAGATAAAAATAAATCTTTGTCAAGTATTTATACGCATATCTTCTGATAGAATCGATAGATTCCACAAATATTAACCTTAAAAGTTTAATGACTCATCCTGTACCTACCACAATAAGTGCGATTTTCATAATTATGGAACCATCTATATCAGAATCGGCTCGAGATGGACTTAAAGGACGATACTGCTGGTTTTCTCGTGAAATAATACTTTAAGCTTTAAAACTATATATTCCAAGCACTAACCCGCTTTGTCCATGTTCTGCTATGCTTAGCAATGTCTAATCAGCACTTGATCGCCGAAGACAATTTAACAAGATTAGTTCCGATTCTGAGTAACCACTAAGGCCTGAGTTCACCAACATTCTAACCATCGGTTAGGTATTTAAACAGTTGATTTATGTCAAATTTCCTAAGGAAATCAACTGTTTAAATACCTAACCGATGGTTAGAATGTTGGTGAACTCAGGCCTAAGTGAAGCCCTAAGTAGCGAGAACTGTACTGCTAAGTACTATGTAACCTGTGGTATGTCCATCAATAGTAACTATGTTTGTTTGAAATTGATTGACACACAAGTCATTACCCCCGGGACTTTGTTCCCGTGCATATGTAACAATCTGGAAATTATACTAGCTATACTATACGTGATGATACTGTATCGATTGAACTTCAGTTGTAGAATAGAAATAAGAATAAATTTCTGTACTTACTTAAAGTGTGTTTTTCTTAACGTGTCCTAATTGGTGAAAAAATATGCGTCGTACTACGATTTTGATGTTGACTAAATCAACGTGTTTAAAGGAGCCGTTTGTAATCCATACCAAATGAGCGTCTTACAAATGTCAAGAAGTTACCAAACCTAATAGTGCGTTATTGATCCGAAAACCCGTGCCTGTTGTAGCGTGTTTGTTTACAAAAAGAGACATATATGAGAAAAAACACACTATACTCATAGGTAGCTGGATTTCAAAAATACAAGTGGGTAATAAAATCGACAGTACTGTGTAGGTAGGTAATATAAATAAATATAGCGCAGTATAAATGGTATTTTTTCCATTATAAATACCGAAGTTAGGTTCCAACTAAACCCTTTTACTGCCTGTCTGCTCGATTCAAAGAAAATCGATAACAGACAAGTTAAAATTTAAAAGTACGGAGATCCTAAGTTCCATATTATCTGCATCAAATCCCGTCTACGTGCCTTCGTATAATCATCCGGATAAAAGAGGCGTGCTCACCTTATCCCGACCAAGTTTATCTACTGCCATTTCATAACACAATCATATTTATTCGTATAATCTCAAAACTATTTCAACAACAGCTGGCCGAATGGAAAAAGGTCCGAAATGTCACCGGAACTGAAATAAGGTTGAAAGCACAATTTCGAATGATTTAATACTCTTTTACTATGACGTATTGTGCTGTGCGAATGAATATATTTGTGCGCGTGTTACCTACCTACGCCAATAAAAAAATGCGCTTGTACTCCAACTGACTTATTCTGTAAAAATCTCAGCGTGAAAACTTAGGTGGAGTGGTCACTCCACTCCACCTAAGTTTTCACGATGAACTGGGGGCCTAAAAAGGCCACTTTGGCAGAATCATAAGACAATTCATAGTACGCAATTTCATCTGTATGACAGTTTTGTATGGAGATTCGTAAAATGCTACAGGTACACCTCTGCCTAACCCTTCAGGGATTTAATGGTGTGAAACTGACTAACAGATGAATTGCGTGATATGAATTGGTTTAGGATTCTGCCAAAGTGGCCTTTTTAGACCCCCTGAGCTGTCAATAGCGTCATTCCTTAGCATGTAGAATGACAGCATATCACCTCATGTTTACATATTACACTCATATTACATAGCTAGGAACAAGGACCTCAGTGGAATAAGGTAGAACTCATGGCTAGACGTGTGACAGCAGGTCGAGCAGCCCTGATAGAATGAAGGATGACGGTATACACGGAGCTCTGAAAGACGAATAGCAAGATGTGTCAGTGCATGATCAGACCGCACAAATGAATAATTTAAATGTGAGGTGGCTTGTGAGGCAGTGGTTTACCAAAAGCTATATTGAATGAAGGTCACTTCCAATGAAAAACTATCTTTGTTGCTTTTGTGGATGAAACGTGGATAATGTTTTGGTTATTGAAAATAATTAAGTAAACTTTACTTCTATAACTATTACTTTATACGCTTCAAACAAACACAGCGGCTTATTTAATTAAAGTTATTTAGGTATTAAATTGTGAAAGCTTAGGATTCCATATTCGTTTTGTTTATATACTTACACTTTATTGTACAACAAATAAGTTTTATTAACATTGAATTAGACCATGGTAGAATACACACAAAGAGACCAGAAGGCCAATTCTTGTAATTAAAAACGTTCAAAATCTAGTGGCAATCTCATCTCAGCGACAATCATTGTCAAAAACTTGCCAAAAATGTTGGGAAATTAGAGGTATTTTTGACAGATTTAGACTGAGACCAGACTGTGAACTTGCTATGCAACATTTTGCGTAGATGAAATTGAGTAAAAATTTTTGCTTCGACCACTTTTCCATACTTCTAATATCGGTTTACGTCTTGTATAGATGTAGAGGTATTTCCAGAGATTTCCCCCCCATGTGTTCCGTTTCGTGTGTGATCGGAACGGATCGGTTACGGGCCGGGGGAAATTGCCGCGTTATGTCTCAATGGGGTCTCACGACGTCAACTGTTGCTCTCATCGATTATTATGAATCTTCGTTGTGAGATATTGCTAACGTTCAAGTACTGCTTGTAAATGTTTTTGTAAGGAAATACTTGCTTTTACTTGGGTAGTTTTGAGTTAGTTGGATATGTCCTTAATCACGAACTTTTAACCGCAGACTTAAAAGATATTTTGTCAAAATAAAAAAATAAAAATTATATTATAAACATTCCTAACAGACAAAACGAAATCTTCAGTTCTGTGATAGGTATTCATTTAACTTATTATTGTTACATTACTGTTTTTATGTGGAATTATATTATAGGTAGGGATTGATATTTAACATTCTCTTCGTTTTTACAAAATGTACCTATTTCATACAAAATTAGAAAAAACACAGTGAAGCCAGCCAGTTCATTGAGTCGAGTCATCTCAAATCACACTATAGATATTATAAAGGTGAAAGTTTGTGAGTGTGTGTGTGTGTGTTTATATGTTTGTTACTTCTTCACGCTCAAACGGCTGGACCAATTTTGATAAAATTTGGTAGGTATCTGACACTAGCTGACACTGGTATTAAGACATAGGACTTTTTATCCTGATATTTTCACACGGTCGAGACTTAAATGCTGATGAAGCCACGAGCGCAGGTACCTAGTCATAAATAAAATATTACCTAATTAATTATTTATTGTATTCAAAATATTTCATTCGAATATTTTTGTAACCATAAAACTAAAGTGGACTGAGTTATATTGTTGCTACATATTTAAATAACTTTATATTCTTAATTCAGACGCCCAAGAAATTATGTAAAGTGTATTATTCTCAAGTTTCGAGACCTGATCGGCTCTGTTTCTGACCTTTCAGATTTTTGGTATTGAGTAACTAGGTAAATATATTTTTTTAACTCGGTGCTCTCTCGGTCAATTATTTAAAGTCTTTTCTACAAAACCATTCCTTCCGCGACTATACAACTCTGACACCCCTGATCGTTTTTGTAGTTACATTCTTGTCTTACAGTGAGCATTAATTCATTAAATGTTAATGAGTTTGGGCGGGTGCCCGCTCTCACCCTTGTCAAATTATCGCACAATGGATGAATCCTCATAAAGACATTCTACACTTTTGTTTGTTTGTTTTTCATGTGCATTGCTGATTATTGTTTAGAATAAGTACCTATCATGTTTGTGATTGAATTGTTTTTGAAAACTGATTAGGTATGGCTAATGAGCTTTAAGATTGTATCAATCTTGTTACAATCATAATATTTTCTAAGCGTTGTTTTAAGGCATGCGGTAAGAAACAATTTTTTTTTTTTGGTAATTGACAATAGCAACAGATAAGGTCCAAAACAGCAATGCGTTTGATGTTAGTTAAATAGAATGACCACTAAAACAAAAGTAATTTTGCAGTTTTAATTAAATTTAAAAATAAATAATCGGCATAGTGGAATATTTTTAGGTAAATAAACGGTTTATTCACTAAAAATACAGAAACACATTTACACTTCATTACAAGTTGCAAAATCTGTACAAAATGTATATAACCCTGTCCCTTAAACTAGGATAGCCTTTATTCTAAGAGACAGAAAGACTTCTTTAATTTATTGATTTCCCTTATAAATTATGATAGTTTACGCTCATTTGTGAATTTATGCGAGGCGAAATATTTTTTGACCACTGTTGTACTATTGTCGAAATATTTTTGAATAAGTCTTTTTTAACATTTGACAATACCTACACAATTTTTTTTTCTGACTAGTAATATGTACAATATGCCTAACTGTGTGAGAAAAAAACGAGCATTTTACGGTAGGTACCACAGGATTTATCTGATCTGTGGTAGGTACCTATCCTACGTTTAGGCAGCGCAAGCAATGACAATCAGATAATTTCCAAGAGCATTACGTATCTACGATTTAACTAAAATTACTTTATTTATTCCATATAGAAATCTATGTCGGTATAGGCACTGGACGTAAGAAAGTATGATGTTTACTGAGATGTTATAATAAATTCGTATATTTTACCAATGAAGCGCCCTGAAATTAAGTTTTTTTAAATGACAGCCCAAAATAAAAGCACAGTTTACATTCGGCTAATGCACATTAATATTGAATGAACATTCATCTTCAAAAGATTGTTGAACTCATTGTTCGAGAAAACCGATCATGTGCTCAAACCCTTAGTATCGATCCAGATTCTCGAGGGTAACTCTTCGGTGAGTTACACTCTACACAGGGGAGTTGAGTCGTGAACGGGAATGACTATGTTATTCACATGTTGAAATGAATGTAATGAAAATATACATCGTATCAGCTGGTTAATTTCTCATCACGCCTCCTGCGTGAGAGTATTTTGAAGAAAAAACAGAAGAAAAAACCAATACAATTTTTTTTTCAAGTGTATTGGAATTTATTTTGCAGCCGCCGTCTTGTATTTTTATTTTGACCTAACCATGAAAACGACAGCCATGACGAAACTTTTGAAATTTTTTGCAGCCGCCATCTTGGATTATTATTTTGACCTCACTATCGGCTTACGCACCCTCGAAAACCATGAAAACTATCTCTCTCTTTGCCTCTTTCTATTATCTTTAATAAAAACTCGCATGGAGGGGGCATAACGCTTTTTTGTTAAGTGACGATTTCTCCAATTTTATTCCTACCGCAAGCTCCGCTATAGAATATCGTTCCAAAAAGAAAACCATTATTTTTCTATAAATTCATGTAAGTAATATGTTTTATTTTAACTGTGTGTGGTGCTATCAAAGGTCACTCTAAAAAAACCTTAACTACATATTCCAGCTAGAACAACAAAGTTCCAGTAATAACCCCAAAATAACCAAAACACTAACACCAGAATAAATACCACATAATTATTTACAATTCAGCGTGAAACATGCGAGCACTGTAAAGATACGTCCGACATTAACTATTGAAGGTGAAAACACACATTCTGGACTAATGCCCATTGTAAAGGCAACAAACTACCTCCAATCAAACTAACGCCCGACCGCAATTTGTTTGAAGGCGAGAAATATTGTGTTCCTTAGTGTTGGCGGACTTGTGTGGGTTACACACGCTAATGTTGCCCACCTGGAGATAAAGCGAACTGGCAATTTGTGCATTTGAAACAGGAACGAATTTTAGAATGTCGTAATTTCCCGCGTTCAAGAGCTGTCAGTGTCAATATTCCACAACAATGATGACACTGACAGCTGTTGATCGGGGTTTGGATGTGCTGATCGCGTCTGGTTTGCGTTCAGTTTCATTGGTCTTGTTCTTAGCGTGTCGATGGCAATCTAAATGGACTCGGCCCAGAATTCGGCAACGTGTTTGACGCCATCACTAGCATCCATCAGTTTCTGAAACTTGCAGCTGACAGGACACGCAGGGCATGATATTAAGTGTTCCATCGTTTGGTAAATTTTATAAATATAGCGACCTTACCTTTAAACTATTTACATAAAACGTGGGCAGTACTTATGTAGTTATTATACTGCCTGCAATTTATTAAATTTCTAGGCCAAGAAAGTTGTTGTTAACCTAGAAATGAATAGTTTATCAGTTTTATTAGGAATGCCATAAATACTGAATACTCCGTACTCACAAATGCGTAGTTTATTGCACACACGAAGGGCGCTTAGAAAACAGACTTCTTTATGAGTGACCGCATTGTTCTTCTAAACTACGCAACGGATGTTGATGTTGTCTCGCAGCATCATTTAAAAAATTAGAGCCTGTTTCACATAAATCTAATTCGGAATAAATTTTCAATCACAGCATAATCAGCCTAAAATGTTCCTACTGCTGGGACGCAGGCCTCCTCACAGTCGGTCAGTAGAAGTGTCTTCGAATTTTTGGTTCAAGGACATTTTCCTTTCCCGTTTTATCACCATCATCATTATCATTTCAGCCTCCCCCAAGCACCTCCACTTAAACTTTGCTTTCTGCATCCAGCGGATTCCTGCGGCCTTCACAAGGCCATTAGTATATCGGTTTTATATTTACACATAATAAAAAAATCTCCATGCTTTTTCAAGCCCTAAAAACCGTGCGATGCAGCTTACTAGTTAAGAGCGTTTACGCCGTACGGCATTTCATACAAACTTTCAAGCCGTTGAAACTTCATACGCATAAGCAGGATACAAAGGTCTAAAAAGTTAGCAGAGAACATTTTCGAAAAGTCTTATTTAAAAAAAGATAACTAGTAATCTCTGTTTCTATGGAAACTTTAAAATCGGTCTAATTTGGCTGTAACACAATTTTTCGAAAATGTTCTCTGCTAACTTTTTAGACCTTTGTATCCTGCTTATGCGTATGAAGTTTCATTCAAATCGGTTCATTCATTTCGAAAAACAACGGCTTGAAAGTTTGTATGAAAAGCCGTACGGCGTAAACGCTCTTAAAAAATAAAAAATTATCACAGACACTTTTTACAAACATTCTTTGCTAAGCCTGAGTTATAATTAAAGGATATACAGCAGACAGCTATAACGGATAATGAATACACAGCAGTCAAAATATAATTTTTGGCGGCGTAAACTTACCAGGGTTGCCACTCTCCAAGTCTCGGGAAGTTCAATCGTACTTTAAACGAGTTAATCCCCTTTTATTAAATGTTGATGCTCTTTGCGGCCGAGTCGAGATCTCGTTCCTTTGTAACTAGTTAAAATTCGACTTGGATTGCTAGCTTTTTGGCAATTGTGGGCGATGAGATTAATTTTAAGTGTACAAACATTTTTGTAACTTATTTTCTTGTTTATGACTTTTGACTGTAATTGGGGAAGACTTTTTATTCCAGTTATGTACATACATTTAAAACTGACCAACCCGCACTGGGATCTCGTGTTGAATTGCGGCCCACTCCCTCTCACAGAAGGAGGCCTGTGTCCCAGCAGTGGGAACACCTGATGATGATGATGACATTTTAAACTACAGTACCTAACGTAAGTTCAAAATCGTATCTGATTCCTCGCTTTACTGCCTCTGGAATTCTGGATACTCAACGACAAAGTATTTTTACTATAAAGGAAGTATCACTTAACCTCTCTGCATTTAATCATGTGACATGATTCACTCCTATCAATTCGGTCGAGGCTGCAGCTTATACTCGGCACGGCACGGCACTAACGTCATTACCAAAATTCCATACAAACATGCATAAGGTTGAGGTAGGAACGTATAAAAATAATCCAATCTTGTAAAAGCAATTTTCCTCCATGCTTCCCATCTAAAAAATGTCAGTGAAACTCCAGCATATGAATTTACACGAGTATGATAACTATAATCTAGGCTCACCTACGTAAGCCTATATAAGAAATTTTAATCTATCGGGTCCACAAGCGGTTCGTATAGCGTTTAGTAAAGCTGTCTATATATATCATAAGCGAAGCGTGTTTTTTTGCGAATGTGGCCGATCGGATTAATTTTCACGAAATCGTTTTACGGATTTCCCCACTTGCTGTTACTCTTTATTTTACCCCACGGTATCATCTCTAGGAAATTGTTTCCATGGATCCTTTTGGGCTTTGAGCAAACAAAAAGCTTGTTGGCTGCCGTGTTTATAGTTATTTGTTTTAGGAGCTGATGAAATTGTTTCAAATTGGATTAGCATACGTTTCTTTTATGAATGTCGCGTTGTGTTTTATATGGAAGGTTTTCGTGTATGTATAGGATATGAGAATCCTAGTCTTATTTTACAAGTTAGGCTTTTCAAGCGGGTGTGCTTGGTTGTTAAAGCGTTGTTGAATAAAAACCAATCCAAAATGTTGAGCGCCTACGTATAATTATGAGCTGGAATGTTACTAGGTTGAGTCGACTACTCAATTTGCCTTTACCGCTTCAAAATTTGGTTCCCATTCAAAAACTTGTAATAGAGCGGTTCATAAATAATTGATCGAACTACCAAACTTATTCGAGTACCTATTAAGAAAAGTTGAACTGCGTAGGTTTGTTTTATACACAAAAGTAAATAGCAAACCGCGTTGTTTACGGTATCATGTATAAATATCAAATATACTGAACAAATGAGAGGGTATTACCTTTTGAGAGATAGCACCGGCGCCGGCGGCGGCGGGCGAAATCATTTCCGTTGCGTCAATCACACGTCGCTCCCGTCCTGTCCGTCTACATACGTCCACTAATGAGTTCGCTAGCCAGTTCAAATCTCATCTAGATTAAGAACTTGCCGCTTAATTATTTTTTATCTGGTACTTAGGAGTGAAGTAAATCAATTTAAAATTGCGTGTTGCGGTAAACAAAGTTGGAAATAGTTCTAGCGTTATTGAAGTTCTGAAAGTTGTTTAGTGTACTTGATCTAAGTTCGTTTGTAATAGGACAAATCGGATTTAGGTTATCATGGCATAATAAAATCAAATTTAAAATCAGTCTTAAGCATTTTTTTTCAATTAAGCCATTTACAGGCACTTTGGAATTGTCAAGGAGTCGGCCAGTCAGAAATATGAAGCTAGTTTTGCCTATCTCAAGGCGTGTGTGTACCTATGGAGAAGAAAGGGCAAGAAACTCCACTGATACTCTTTTAAAATATAAAAAATATTGGTTACATTATTAATGTTGAATTTATAATTATATATGAGAACGATGTACAAAACCCGTAAAAGCGTCTAGAGTAGGTACAAAAATAGAAGAAAAAAATCCAAAAATAAAATAATTAAATTGCGCCAAATGGCAGCTAAGAGACTTCCTCTAACTTAAAACCCGTAAAGATACACAAAAACACATCGTAGCAAAACGTTACATCACATCTTGATCATCTTGTTAGATTTGTGTTTGTGGGTTATTTCGTTGAAAAACCAATGAAAAATCAATTAACTAGTACCAGCTGTCATCCAACGGACGGATTTGATATCACCACCTAACCCGGGGAGTATTTCTTTTAATTTAAGCCTATTTATGTAAAGTCTTACTAGTTCGTATTGCACCTTTTCCCATTTATTGTCTACGCTGCTCGTCCCTGCGAACGACATAGTAAACATCCATATAATTATTGTCTTTATTGTGCTGAAGCTGAACCTTATGTTCATGCAATAATATGATAATAAATCACTTATAATACGTTATAGACCCCTTAGAAATCACTGTACTTTATTATTAGATATACCGCTGTTAGGTTTAATTACTGAATTAGATCCACTTTATGAAATTAATGTGAAAAAATAGATTTTCAATAACTTGACTAAAGTAGTACCTACCCCCAAACATTTTGCAAACTTAATTTTGTTGTTTTTCTCTTTTGTTGTCGAATATTACTATCTCAATTAAGACATCTAATAATTTTCATCCCATACCTGTGGTTACACACTCATCATAACTTTTATTCCTTTGTTTAGTTTACTTCATCTTAGTACTTACTATCCACATCTCATCCCTCTTATTCCTTTCACTCACTTGGCTTTCTCTTCTCTCGTTCCAGGGTGCCTCTAGGGTTGGCCTGTCAATATGTTGACCCGTAGAGCAGCATCCTTGGATGAAAAACTGAGGGCTACATTGAAAGAATTGGAATCTATTACAAAACAGAACAAACAGCTACTACAAGAAAGGGATGACAGCGAGGTAGAAATAAAGTTTATTAATGACAAGAACACTGAGCTCAAGAACCAGTTGACTGAACTACATATACAGCATATGGACATACTTGACCAGCATCAACACCTCCGTCAACTAGTGTCGAATTTCCAGGAATGTAGTGACACCCATGAACTGGCTTTGAGACGCATATCTGAACTGGAACGGGAATTGAGCAAGGCTCATAACACAATAACCCATTTAGAATCTCTCAAAGCCAGTGAAGAGTCTGCGATCACCTGCAGTCTTTATGATGAGTTGGTTGGTAGCGGGTCCGGACCCACATGTGTTGAGCCTGTTGTAACAATAGATTTAACAGATGATACTATCATTAAAAGCGAATTGTTTACTAGTCACAATAAGATAAAAAAATATATTAAAATTAATAGATTAATTAGTAAAACTCAAAAATCTTTAAAACGCCAAAAAGTTAATAAATTAAATACAAAACTTAGGCAAAATAAATTAAATTTAATACAAGAATTAAAGAACTGTAACAGAGAATTAGAATTATGTAATACTATGTATGACACAGACACTCAGCACCTACAGGATGAATTGTTTGTTAGGGAATATGCTCTAAAGGAAATCTTTAGTAAATATGAGGCTTCTCAACAAGACCTGAGTAAGCGCATGCAGGAGGCTAATGAGTTGGCAGACCTGGTCAAGTATAATGCGGAGAGGTATGAGTCTCTGACAAATAACCTCTCTTTTAGCTGTACCTGCTCCCAGGCACCGCAGCCTCAACCTATTACACCCACACCCTCAGTGGGTCAGCCAGTAGGTAGCTGTATTAATGATGATAGCAATAGTATGAATAATTTGATTGACACTACCTATGTATTTTCTGATAAATTTGGTCAAGGTTTGGGTGGGATATTTAATCAGTGTTCGCAACAATATGTAATTAATAATTGTTTACCCGGTGCCAGTATTAGCCAATTAATTAGTAATATCAAATTGACAAAAATAAACCCTAGTTCAACTGTTATATTATTATATGGGGATAGTTTAAATGTAAGAAAAAAGGACATAATTGAATGTGTCCATTTGATGTTACATCTTAATGAGACCATTAATTGTAAATTTATTTTTTGTGCCTTGCCTTATTCCAATTATTTATCACATGAGCAAAATAAGCATATTTATAATTTAAATATGTTAATTTATAATAGGACTTGTCGCCACAGCGAAGCTATTTTATATTTTGATTGTAATCAATTCATTACTGATTATAAACTGACAGATTACACTATGTATTTGCCACCTAGTTGTAAGAGACAAATTGCTAATCTTTTAGCATACAATATACACAGTGACACTGGTACTTGTAGTGTACCATCGATTACTGTTAGTAGTGGTACTAACACTACTTTTGATACGCCTTGTAGTTTAAACTATTAGGTGCGACAACGGGTCAGCCGCATATGTTGAATGTTGTACATCAAAATATGCAGGGTCTGTCCGGCAAAGAGCTAGAATTAAGTTTATTTATGGAGAACTATGATGTTCAGGTGTTATGTTTGACTGAACACTGGTTGAAAGAACATGAAGTAGTGTTTATCAATGATGATAACTTTACCGTACAGAGTGCATTTGTGAGAAAAAGTGCTATTCGCGGTGGCTCTTTAGTTCTTGTTTCAAACAAGTTGAAATGTAAACAACGTTTAGATGTAGTTAATCTTTCAATCGAGCGCACTATAGAGTTGTCTTGTGTTGAACTTGAGCGATATGTTATAATCTGTGTTTATCGACCCCCCTCTGGGGATTTTATTAGTTTTGAATCGGTAATGGAGGATTCTCTCAATAGGTTAAAATCAAGTAATAAAAGTATTATTTTATGTGGAGATTTCAATATTAATATTTTAGATGTTACTCCATTAAGTATTAGACTTCTCAATCTGTTTAGGTCTTATAATTTAATTAATTTGTTTTTTGAACCTACTAGGATCACGGCATCTTCTTCAACTTGTCTTGATAATATATTTAGCGATTGTGATGCCAAAAATAATTTAGTGTTAACTGACTTAACGTCCGACCACTGTGGTTTATTGGCTAGCTTCGCCATGCCATTAAATAAAAAGTCGCAAAAACTTGAATGCAGGCCTTATACGGCTAGTCGTTGCAAGATGTTTAAAAATAATATAGCTCATAGAATTACACCATCTATAGTAGAACACGAGAATCCTAATGAAATTTATGGTGCCCTTTTTGATGTTGTGCAAAAAGAGTTCCAATCTATTTTCAAGACCAAAACCATTAACATCAATGGTTCCTCCGTTGGCTTTAACCAATGGGCTACTCCAGGTATTTATAAAAGTAGAGCGAGATTATACGAGTTATATGGTTTGAAAAATATAGGTTTGATACTCCTTTCCTAGAGTATGTAAAAAATTATTCAAAATTATTCAAAAAGATTAGTGCTTTTGCTAAATCAAAATTTTTAAGTGATACAATTAAAAATTCTAATAATAAAGTAAAAACCACTTGGAAAATTATTAAAAATGAAACTGGTAAATCGGTTAAACAAGATAAACAACTTGAGATTATGGTCGACAACAAATTAGTTAATAAAGCAGCTGATGTAGCTGAGACATTTAATGAGTTTTTTGCCAATATACCTATAACTACGACTTGCTCCTTAAATTCGTCCCCGTCTAAAGCTGAAAACCTTTTGCATAGTAGTGTACCTACATGTAGTCGCTTATTTAGCTTCGAACATGTAACCCCGCGTGATGTAGTTAATGTCTTTAACACACTTAAGTCTAAAAACACCGGTGATTACTGGGGCATCTCCATTAAACTTTTAAGTAATATAATAGACATCGTAGCTCCCTATCTAGCTGTTACTTTTAATAAATGTGTGGATTTAGGAACTTTTCCTGATCTCATGAAGAGTAGTAAAGTCATACCATTATTTAAATCAGGTAATAAAAATGACGTTGGCAATTTCAGGCCTATTTCTATCTTACCTGCATTTAGTAAAATATTTGAAAAATTAATACTCAAGCAGTTGCTAAGACATTTTAATTTAAATAGCCTCCTTCATAATGAACAATATGGCTTTACAAAAGGTCGTTCGACTACAGATGCGGGTGTTGCTTTGTTGAAACACATATTTAATGCATGGGAGAACTCGCAAAATGCTATTGGAGTTTTCTGTGATCTCTCCAAAGCCTTTGATTGCGTGCACCATGACACTCTTTTACGTAAACTACGTCATTACGGTGTCCAAAATGAGGCTCTCAACGTAATAAATTCTTATTTACATAATAGGTTCCAATGTGTAGATGTTAATGGTGTGAAATCTTCCGGGCTACCAGTTCTGTTAGGTGTGCCGCAAGGCTCAATACTGGGTCCATTCTTGTTCTTAGTATATATCAATGACTTACCATTCCATTTAAAGGGCATCTGTGACGTTGTACTGTTTGCAGATGATACCTCTCTTATTTTTAAAGTAGACAGGAATAGACAAGATTTTGACGACGTAAACAGTGCACTCTCAATAGTTACGGATTGGTTTACGTCAAATAACCTAGTTCTCAATGCCAAGAAAACGAAATGTGTAAAGTTCGCCTTACCAAATGTTAGAAATATAGGACCCAACATCGTCTTAGATGAAGAGGTGCTTGAAACTGTGGGCTCGGCAGTATTTCTGGGAATAACAGTTGATGCCAAACTTCAGTGGGGACCACATATATCCAGCCTAGCAGGAAGGCTCAGTTCGGCTGCCTACGCCGTCAGGAAAGTAAGACAATACACTGACGTTGATACAGCTCGTTTAGTCTATTTTAGTTATTTTCACAGCGTTATGTCCTATGGTATTCTGCTGTGGGGCAAAGCCGCTGATATACAAAATATATTTGTCCTGCAAAAACGAGCTGTTCGAGCAATTTACCAGCTAGGTGCCAGAGTTTCTCTAAGAGATTTTTTTAAAGATATTGGTATTCTCACAGTTGCATCACAGTTTATCTTTGCCAACATCTTATATATTAGGCAAAATATACACTTGTACACTAAAAACAGTGATATTCACAATGTTAACACTAGAAATAAGGACAAACTACGAACTCCCTTTCACCGGCTTCATAAGGTTCATAACTCATTTGTTGGGCTTGGTATAACTTTTTATAACAAGCTACCTTCCTCTTTGCTACATTTGCCTTATAATACGTTTAAAGCTCAAGTAAAATCCAACCTTTGTTCAAAGGCTTACTATTCAATCAACGACTACTTAAACGATAAGAATAGTTGGTCGGCCTGATTAACTCAAGACAATGTTTATGTTCTTTCTCCAGAATTAGCTTACTGACAGGTTATATGAGTTCATGTAATTGTTTTTTCTTTTTTTTTTTTTTTTTTTTTGATGACTGTATAAGTAAATTCAGTTTAATTTTATTTTAATTTATTATTGACATAATCAATTCATTTCAATGTTTTGTAATGAGTTGATTGCAATAAGTGATTAGCTAGCGACCTCTATGATTGATCATTTTATTCTTGCCTGAGTAACCGGCAGCAAGTTCGTCATGCTCCCTTAGATGTCACTGCTTGCGGTAGCGTCGGGGGTCGGGTTGCCTCCTTCCCTCAAATATGGCGAGGGGGGGAATGGCTGATCTTTGCGTTATGCTCGTGAACGGGTGCTGCTTGTGGTGACTGGTCGTCTTGCTGACCATGGTTTTATTGTTGTTATTAGTAATACCTAACTTGTTTATTAATTTTTACTTTGATGGTCCTGGTCTATCATTTGTGCCTTCAGGTGACAGCTATGTGAACAGAACCCAGCATTGCATAAATATGTAAGTTGTCACGCCCTTTATACCTGGAGGCTTTTATTTAGGTAGTTTTTATTTTTATTTTATTACTTTTGATTTAGTATTTTTATTTTAGCTTGAGTACGTATAGATTTTTATGGTATTTGTTGGTATATTGGCGTGGCTAGCTAACATATGGCAAATAATTTTATTGAATGTTCTGTGTCCTGTAATGTTAATTAGATACTTTGCAGGTCTAGTTTTGTATACAGTCGAGTATTTTATAACTGAACAGACAGCTGTGCTGCTGGGGAGTTTGTTGCGCCACTTCTTCTCCCCAGCGAAAGCACTAGGAAGTGGTGAAGGGCGGGCGTTTTTGGGGGACTGTCTTATGTAATTTTGACGTTCGAAAAGTGCTGATTCTCAGCCTAGTTTGAATAAATGACTTTTGATTTTGATTGATTTTGATTCATCACTATATCTTTATTGGGCCAAGTTTTATAGGCATCGAAGGCTGTCGCCGCTGACCGCAAGTAGCGGGGCCAAGTCGGAAACATTAAGGTCCCATCAGCGTCCATATTTTCCGGCGGGCGCTGAATTTTCACGGAGCAGGGGCCGGTCGGCATCTCGACACGCCTTTGCACTCAGACACTAGCGTCGGATGAAGTGGAATTGTGTACCCTAGTGCCTCTCTTCGCCAATATTTTTACACACTTTTACAGTTTAAGATGTGGATTTTGTCCGGCAGTTACTTTAGATCTTGTGTAGGCGGCGTCTTATGTTTCGAGAATTTTAGAATCTTCACGCTACTATCGTGTCTTTTAACCCTAACTGCGAAGACAATATACCATAGTTACGAATATTTGTTTGTTTTTTTTTTTGAAACAGAAATGACTTATTTCATCCTACATACCAATTTAATACTTCCAACCCTGTCATCAATCCAACAGACCGCGTAATTTACTTACAACATAGACTCGAAAAGAAAACTTTGCTCACAGCCATAAAAAATAAACATTTTTTCTCATAAGTTCGGGCAGCTCTCTGTGAAATGACACCTTTGGGTATCTTTGTCGCCCAACAAACGCCGCGTGAAATTGAAACAGTCCGGTCCATACTCCAGAAAATTTCACGACGTCAAATTCCTCCCTTTTGATTCTTTTTAATCCTGGTAAAACAGTGTAACGCTTTGGGGACAAAATGTTCAATTTGTGTAATATGTAGCTGTTATATTTTATGTTCTGGTTTTATCGGTATAAGTTTTATTTATTTATTTATGTACCTACACTTGATTTTACAACAGAAAGCACATAATAAAGAAAAACTAATACTTACTTATTAATAACACTACAAAAAGTATACCAAAATGTTATATTGAAACTCTACTTTCCAGTAAAACGACCTTCGACCATAGTTACCAAATTATTTGGTGAGTAATATCAACAATAGATGTACACAAAAGTAGCACAACTACAGAGTAGGTATTTAACCTCATTGTTTTGTAAACAAGCTGAAAACGTTTTATTTCATGCCAAGCCTTGAGTTTGCTTAACAACTTAATCAACACAAGTTAAATCCTAAATTTTACACGTAAATTAAACATTACTGAACACCAAAATACAAGCACGATAAGAAGCAACATTCACGTAACCTAGTGCACTCTAAAACCGTTCTATAAAGTGCATGGCAGCTTCCCACAACACTCAACAAATTACGAGGTCGCATGTAATGAATCTATCAGAACGATCTATCAGAATTAGACGACCCTTTCGCTGTCACTCGTATGATCGATGTGCGGAAATGAACACCATCTTTTTCTAAGAGTGTGTGATATAGCCCGGAATCGTACACACTTCATCACCACGAACAGACGTATGTACAAGTTGTTTAGTACATTTACAAGTAGTAATTAGGAATGGGATTTTTTGGGGTTATTCTTTGGGACATGTTGTCTGTAAAGACAGAAAGGAATATTTTTACAGTATGGAAACCACATAATATACAATAAATAATACCATATATGTGGTTTCCATACTGTATACTGCAATATCTTCAAACAATGTTATGCATAAAATAAGATGCCATAATCATCGAAACACGGTTGTATAAGACAGTAGTTAATGCTCACAAAGAGCAAACTGTCCTACATTTGTGATAAGTGGTAAAAAAATCCTACAAATGCATCCGCCACCGACGCTCAGAATAATTTATTACGGAAAGGATTTTAAAAACACACATCGCCCGAATCCTCGGATAAAGCTGTTTTAAGAATATGTGGGAATTCTTTCAGGTGATCCTGGGGAAAATATATATCATTTCTGAAAGCCGGGAATAAGAATCCACTTGAATTTATTTTAGCGATGAGAATATTTTATGTCGAGGTGAAATTAATATTTACAAATATGTTCAAATGATTGCATATTAGAAAATCAAAACTTTCTCGAGCAAATTTCAAAAGAACAATAAACGAACTAACAAAATTTAAATGACCAAATGTTTTATTTAGAAAAAAATTAAAATCCTAATGTATGTGACATCAAATGAACGACTGATCACAAGTTGCTAGATGTAATTTTAAAATATCAAATCATTACTAATCAAATTACATTTCATTGCGTTACAATTCGTGGGGAAGATCACGTGGCGGGTCGAAGTCGGTTTACAAGCAATAATAATAAGACGTAGTCGACGGAGCCCCGCTTCGCGGGGCCCCTATTTCTGTCTACGGGGTTTAAAAGAACCTAACCTAACCCAAGTCGGGGTGCGCCAGGTCTCGAGATCGCTTATAGAAACCATTATTTTTATAGTTCATTCAAATACCAATATATTAATATTGTTTGTTCGGTGTATTTTTCCATGTTATTTGCATGAATTATAAAAATAATAGTTTCTACTATAAGCGATCTCGGGAGTTAAGGCACCCCGACTTGGGTTAGGTTAGGTTCCTTTAAACCCTCGGCGAGAGCTGAGCTGCTGGAGGGTCTCGACAACGACCTCTACGGGAGGCCATATAAGGCAGCGCGCAACAAGTTGTGCCCCTTTGGCCCCCCGGTTGCCGAGACCCTGGAGCCCTCGTTTCTGGACGGGGTGGTTCGGTCCCTGTTCCCGCGCAGGGACAGCTTCACCCCGCCAGAGATGCGCGGAGCCCCGCTGGAGGACGAGGAGGCAGAGGAGGCCCCTCCGGTCACGGAGTCGGAGCTTGGCGCGGCGGTTTTCCACGTCCGCGCCAAGAAGACGGCTCCGGGACCCGATGGCGTCCCCGCCAGGGTGGTGGCAACCGCCGCCACTCTGATGGAGGAGCGGTTTCGGGACCTGTTCAGCGCATGCCTTGCGTCTGGGAGGTTCCCGAAACCGTGGAAGGAGAGGCAGCTGTGCCTCCTTCGCAAGGAGGGCGGCCCTCCTCGGCATACCAGCCCATCATTCTTCTCGATGAGGTCGGAAAAATGTTCGAGGGGATAATAGCTGCTCGCGTCAAGAGCCATCTGCGGGATGTCGGGCCGGACTTGTCGGACGCTCAGTTCGGCTTTCGGGCCGAGCGTTCGACGGTGGACGCGCTGGCTTGCCTCAAGGGGCAGGTGCAGGGGGCGATGGAGGCGGGGGACGGAGTGTTGGCGGTGTCATTCGACATTGCCAATGCCTTCAACTCTGTTCCCCACTCCACCATCCTAGAGGCGCTCCGGTTCCACGGAGTGCCTCGATACCTGCGCAGTCTGCTGGCCAGCTACCTGGAGGATCGGGCGATCCTCCTGGTGGACAGAACTGGCCAGGTCCGGCGATATCCCGCCGAGGCCGGCGTTCCACAGGGGTCAGTCTTAGGACCTCTCCTCTGTAACGTCGGCTTCGATTGGCTCTTGCGCGGCGTTTCGGCCCGCATTTTAACGGGCTGTCGGCGCGCCTGCTGAAGACAGCGGGGGCGCTGTCGTGGCTTCTCCCCAATTTGGGGGGGCCCAGCGCACGATGCCGGCAACTCTACGCTGGCATCCTGAAGAGCATGGCCCTGTACGGGGCCCCCATCTGGGAGGACTCCCTCCGAAGGAGGGAGAACGCCGCCGCGTTGCGGGCACCCCAGAGGGCCATAGCTCAGCGGGTTGCGCGGGCCTACCGCACGGTCGGCTGTGCAGCGGCGTGCGCTCTGGCCGGCACCCCGCCTTGGGAGCTCGGACGGCGGACCTCGCCACCGCAGCCTTCGGCCGCCGAACCCTCGACGTGCTCGGGCCGGTCCTGCGGGACTGGCTCGAGCGGCGGCACGGGTTCCTCTCGTTCCGTCTGGTGCAGGTGCTGTCCGGGCACGGCTGTTTCGGATCGTACCTGCACCGGATCGGGTCACGGCTGTCGCGCGGCGGAGGACACGGCGCAGCACACTCTCGAGGTGTGCCCGTCGTGGTCCGAGCCACGCCGCAGTCTCCCGGCGGATCGGAACGGACCTCTCGCTCCACGGCGTGGTCAACGCCATGCTGGGGGACGAGGGGTCCTGGGCGGTAGTCGCCTCCTTCTGCGAACATGTCATGTCCCAGAAGGAGGCGGCGGAGCGCGCGCGGGAGGAAGACCCTCTCGCGGCGCCGCTCCGAAGGCGGAGGAGGGGTCGAAGAAGACGTCAGAATGACGGTCATCTCCGACTCCTCCCAGGTGGAGGCCAGCAGGCGACGGGTGCGGGGGCACCCTCGCTTGCATCGCACGCGCCTCCACCAGTGTCGGACGGGAATGGCCAGGTGTTCCCGGCCATTCCCGACGCCCCCCAGCTCTCGCTCGGAGGGCACGCGGGGCCCGCCAGCTAGGCGGCCATGCGCCGGGAGGGTCGTGGAAGTAAAGGCTGAGCCGGTTTCCAAGAGGTTTAAAAGAACCTAACCTAACCCAAGTCGGGGTGCGCCAGGTCTCGAGATCGCTTATAGAAACCATTATTTTTATAGTTCATTCAAATACCAATATATTAATATTGTTTGTTCGGTGTATTTTTCCATGTTATTTGCATGAATTATAAAAATAATAGTTTCTACTATAAGCGATCTCGGGAGTTAAGGCACCCCGACTTGGGTTAGGTTAGGTTCCTTTAAACCCTCGGCGAGAGCTGAGCTGCTGGAGGGTCTCGACAACGACCTCTACGGGAGGCCATATAAGGCAGCGCGCAACAAGTTGTGCCCCTTTGGCCCCCCGGTTGCCGAGACCCTGGAGCCCTCGTTTCTGGACGGGGTGGTTCGGTCCCTGTTCCCGCGCAGGGACAGCTTCACCCCGCCAGAGATGCGCGGAGCCCCGCTGGAGGACGAGGAGGCAGAGGAGGCCCCTCCGGTCACGGAGTCGGAGCTTGGCGCGGCGGTTTTCCACGTCCGCGCCAAGAAGACGGCTCCGGGACCCGATGGCGTCCCCGCCAGGGTGGTGGCAACCGCCGCCACTCTGATGGAGGAGCGGTTTCGGGACCTGTTCAGCGCATGCCTTGCGTCTGGGAGGTTCCCGAAACCGTGGAAGGAGAGGCAGCTGTGCCTCCTTCGCAAGGAGGGCGGCCCTCCTCGGCATACCAGCCCATCATTCTTCTCGATGAGGTCGGAAAAATGTTCGAGGGGATAATAGCTGCTCGCGTCAAGAGCCATCTGCGGGATGTCGGGCCGGACTTGTCGGACGCTCAGTTCGGCTTTCGGGCCGAGCGTTCGACGGTGGACGCGCTGGCCTGCCTCAAGGGGCAGGTGCAGGGGGCGATGGAGGCGGGGGACGGAGTGTTGGCGGTGTCATTCGACATTGCCAATGCCTTCAACTCTGTTCCCCACTCCACCATCCTAGAGGCGCTCCGGTTCCACGGAGTGCCTCGATACCTGCGCAGTCTGCTGGCCAGCTACCTGGAGGATCGGGCGATCCTCCTGGTGGACAGAACTGGCCAGGTCCGGCGATATCCCGCCGAGGCCGGCGTTCCACAGGGGTCAGTCTTAGGACCTCTCCTCTGTAACGTCGGCTTCGATTGGCTCTTGCGCGGCGTTTCGGCCCGCATTTTAACGGGCTGTCGGCGCGCCTGCTGAAGACAGCGGGGGCGCTGTCGTGGCTTCTCCCCAATTTGGGGGGGCCCAGCGCACGATGCCGGCAACTCTACGCTGGCATCCTGAAGAGCATGGCCCTGTACGGGGCCCCCATCTGGGAGGACTCCCTCCGAAGGAGGGAGAACGCCGCCGCGTTGCGGGCACCCCAGAGGGCCATAGCTCAGCGGGTTGCGCGGGCCTACCGCACGGTCGGCTGTGCAGCGGCGTGCGCTCTGGCCGGCACCCCGCCTTGGGAGCTCGGACGGCGGACCTCGCCACCGCAGCCTTCGGCCGCCGAACCCTCGACGTGCTCGGGCCGGTCCTGCGGGACTGGCTCGAGCGGCGGCACGGGTTCCTCTCGTTCCGTCTGGTGCAGGTGCTGTCCGGGCACGGCTGTTTCGGATCGTACCTGCACCGGATCGGGTCACGGCTGTCGCGCGGCGGAGGACACGGCGCAGCACACTCTCGAGGTGTGCCCGTCGTGGTCCGAGCCACGCCGCAGTCTCCCGGCGGATCGGAACGGACCTCTCGCTCCACGGCGTGGTCAACGCCATGCTGGGGGACGAGGGGTCCTGGGCGGTAGTCGCCTCCTTCTGCGAACATGTCATGTCCCAGAAGGAGGCGGCGGAGCGCGCGCGGGAGGAAGACCCTCTCGCGGCGCCGCTCCGAAGGCGGAGGAGGGGTCGAAGAAGACGTCAGAATGACGGTCATCTCCGACTCCTCCCAGGTGGAGGCCAGCAGGCGACGGGTGCGGGGGCACCCTCGCTTGCATCGCACGCGCCTCCACCAGTGTCGGACGGGAATGGCCAGGTGTTCCCGGCCATTCCCGACGCCCCCCAGCTCTCGCTCGGAGGGCACGCGGGGCCCGCCAGCTAGGCGGCCATGCGCCGGGAGGGTCGTGGAAGTAAAGGCTGAGCCGGTTTCCCATGACCCTCCCATCACGGCGACGAGGAAACACCGCTGAGTTTTAGTGGGTATACTGCCACTCTGGCAGGGAGTCCCACATACTCCGTCTCGTCCCCCGACGAGCGGACATGCATAAAGCATTTCTCAGCGACAAAAAAAAAAAAGAGGTTCCTTTAAACCCTGTAGACAGAAATAGGGGCCTCCGTCTACTACGTCCTATTATTATTGCTTGTAAACTAACTTCGACCCGCCACGTGATCTTCCCCACGAATTGTAACGTTTATCCAGTATTTATCCAGTAATCCATTTTGACCTTTAAACGATTTAGTCAATAGTGTAATAAATAATTTAAACATTGATATTCCAGACTTTGGTCAGCTGAACTTTTGATCAAATGACCATCGTTATTTTAAACTTTGTTGATTTTTGAAAGTTGCTCAGGCAAGTTTTGATTTTCTAATATGCAACCGTTCAAATATATTTATTTCTATTCCAGATGCAAAGAGTTTGCTTTTGTCGACCAATCCAAAAGAAAGTACAAAGTAGGTAACACAGTTATACTATGTTCTATTCCTAAATAATATTAAAAGATATTTTCAAACGTAAAAAAAATAATACCTGAGTACCTACACATTTTGACCAGTCATGATATCACAAAGTGGTCCCATATTAACGAGGACAAAGAAAACGATTTCACCCCGATAAACATTCCAACGAGAGCAACAAAATATTGTTTACTCGTCTCTCATCTTTCCACCCGCAGTACAATCGGTCCCATTCAAGTCCCGTTGCAATAGCTATTGTATTTGCTGAAGGCTCTACTGCTCATGTCGATTGCCAATCGAACGGTTGGCGAACGCCATTTGCCAGGAATGAAAGGCTGCTTGATTATTTGCTAATCTTGCCCCGACAGTGCCCCGACTATACGGGTTCACAAATGCTTCGCTAAACTCATGCAAAACCATTTTCATTTAGCTAGGAGGTAGTACTACTTATATATAATTTAAAAGTGCAGACGACGTCCTGTGAGAATACACCGTGACTGCTGGCAGAGTAATTGCCGCCCCGTCGTGTAGGATATCTACGTCGGATTAATTAGCTGACTCCCAGCACGAAACTTTTAATCTTTATAATGTCTGCATACCTGTGTACGTTTGTATGCATGCATCGGAATATACAACGACATTTTTCAATCCACTATTCGAATGGAAAACCGAAACATATCGGATATTTGGTCATCGGACAGCCACCGCGAACGCCGCATGTAATCGAATCCGCTATTGAAGCGATCACAGTCTCTGTTTGTATAGAATAACTAAATTATTTGTATCGCTCGTCGGTTTGCTGCCATATCGTAGAATATTGTAGGTACCTATGGTTTAATTTATAGTACTCATAGTAACAGACTTCGTGGAATTTGTAAGTGTGATAGGTACTTGAAATAGATCGCACAGTGATACAGTAATGTTTTGTACCTAATTTGTAGTTTCCAATAAATATTTTATGTTTGAATTACAATTTATAACAGACAATTTCTACCTTGGTGCTAATATTCACATAAGTAAATATAATATTTATTGACATCATTCACTTCTCTGGCTAGATTTACTCGGAATGGTTCTGCAATACGGCAAATGATTCCCATACGGACAATGAGGAGGGGAGCTGTATGATTGCGAGTGAGGGGTTCAGGGGTATCTGTATCAGTTAGGTATAGACCGTTACTTACTTATACGTAACTTACCTACTATAGGATTATGTTACTATGCGTATTAAGTTGTTTTTTAAACTTAAATACAGAATTTCAACGCAGGTTGTTTCAGAATCATGTACAGAATAGTGGCCATGGTAATTGTTGTGCATCGGTGTCCTTGCCACCCTGTGTAGTTATAAGCAGTTTATTTGAATTATTTTGTTTTGATCATGACTTTTAATGAAGTTTGATTTGGTCACAGATAATATAATATTTGGTCAAACCGACTTTGGACCTGACTGGTGAACAGCAGTATTAAAAGCGGTAAAAATATTGATGCGGTCAAAAGTATAAACCATAGTGTAGTTTAGTAAAAATTCTCTACCTATCACTGCGAGTGCACTATGAATACTAAAACCCTCAATAAACTCTATGCTACGAACACAAATATATTCAAAGCGCTACAAGTCTAAGCAGCATATTCACCTTTGCGTGAAGTTTCTAAAAGATCTACTAGTATTTCTTTTCTAACAGTCGAGCACGAGAGATAAAGTAAGTAATTTATACAAAGGAAGAGCACTAGTTTGGAAGACGCAACAACTAGCGCCCCCTACGTCTCCCCCCGGAGGCTTCTCGCACATAAATCGCGGATACTGCCCTCTGCGGTGCTCGGCTAACTACCACCATTTATTTGCAGCATCTCTGATTACACACCTACATACGAAAAGTAAGCTTTAGGTATTTACTACTAAATAAACTCTTCTGAACATCATAATAGAACCAGAATTACATAGAAATGTTTATTGAAATTATTTGCTAAGATAATTAATTGGATTGAAATAATAAGTGTCAAAATAATGATCATCATTTTATTACCAATAAAACGAGACGATTCCAGTAAAACGAGGTATTGGAAGTAAATCTGCACCCCAGCACATTTTCAATCACAATCCGAAGGATTTTGAAGGAAATTACTCATCCATTGCTTTGCTTCATATGTTTGAAAGGTTCATCTGCTCCATAACATAAATGACGCAGTTAATATTGTTGAATTGTCAAAATGTAAGGCATTGCTACTGTGTGTTGCACAATCATTACCCCGCACGTAGGTAAGCTGTTCTAATAAGGCAACAGTAAGGCTGTTCGTCTGAGGTCAATGAAACAAAGAATATAGATAGGTACTAGGTTACTACTTGTCTAAAGGTATGTAAGCCTGGTTGGGCATTTTTGGTTCCGGGCAATGCTCTTTGTTTCTAACTATTTTGCAACTACATTTTTAAAGGCACACATTTTTTCAAAGTCTATTTTACTTTTGAATGTTTTGTAGGTGACAACTTGAAAAATTAAATGGCAGCAAAGCATAGATAATCTTTAAGGATATTTTTTAAGTTAAACCCCATTTTTAAACTAATTTCGTTTGGATAAATCACTCGGCTAATTTTACAATAACTTTATAGCTAACATTCTAAATCAGTTAGTAGGTAAGTTAACCCTTTTCAGAATAACAAAAATTATGGTTTCGTAAGAAATTAACGATTAGGTACTTACCTAACACGAATAAACAAAACACTATACAAAACAAAAAAAAAATCCACTCTAAAATTCTACCAAATAGTGATTAATTAAACAAAATGCGTCTTTGTTTGTCCTCCAACTGAAGTTAACCTTTCAGAATGGAGCGTGCAAATAGAGAGCGGTCGGGGGTTGACTCAGCTCTTGATTCCCCGTGTTGCAAATGCAGGCCGCTCTCTCAACGTTTGTCCCCCGCCCCTCATGCGGGGAAAAATTAGATCCTCATTGATGTTTGTTAATGAAATGGATGAAGCTTTCGTGATTGAGCACTGGGTTTAATTTTTGTAGGAGAAAAAGGATTTGCTTTCTTTTTCGACTTCAATATTGCCACCAAACCACCAGTATGCAGAGAGTAATTTTTTAAATTGTGGATAGTATGTTATGTAAATTACAGTTTTGACCGAGAACATTAACTTTATTAGGTATTTTATCAGTGAACATAAAAAGGATAAAATAGTTGTATACAGACAACTATTTTACTCTATAACCGTTTTATTTGCCCTTACTTTTATTTTCTTCTTTATTGATCTTTGAGATGTGTTTACATGACACTATTCAACATTTACAAAAAAGAAGCTCACAAGAAAATAATGCATAAAGATATCAAATATTCAACATACTACGTTTACTTTTAGTCTCAACATGTAGATATTATTGTAACCCCACTCATCCTCCAAGAATATCAACATAATATTGATCTCTTCACGACACATTAATATTTATTTGGTGCTGAATTTATCGTTACAAAATTCAATTTAGTCGACGACAGTCGAACGTCCTTTATCTATACACAGAAGGTTCTTTTATTTGATGGGCTCTCTGGGATACCGTGTCCCTGTGAACTACGGGAAATGGTAAAAGTATGGACATTCTTTAAGTTGTAAGGATGTCTCTATTTTCTTTTAAGTTTAAGTTTAATAGTGATTTATGCAATTTAAAAACAAAATTTTGTGAATACCTAATCAAAAACATTTAATAAATATGCTCACTTTTAAAATTTAAATTCTAGAAAGTAAGTCAGTTAACTTACCTTTGAGTCTGACTAGCCATTTAAAATAACCTAATTAAATACATAATATAAAGCAACTGTATCTAAGATCGTATCTCTCATAAACCAACGTTGAATATTCATCACATTTAGATAGCAGAGGCCGATAGACCCACATCAGAAAAACATCAAAAATGCATCAAGCGGAAATATCCGTCGGCATTGTAGGAACAATATTGCGTCTCACGCGCCACGCTGGGTTAGCCTGGGATCTAGCTGTAATTCAAAACTTAGCAATAGGCAATATTACCCTGTAATAATGGTAAAACCGCGTTAGTTATTCAGAACATTAGATATACATCTGTCATTAATTTTAATGTCATGTTCATATAGCGACCATTTTATTTTAGCCCCAGCAATTAACTTTGTTCACCACGAATATTTTACAAGCACGCTACAAACTGCATTCACATTCCCCATGTAAACATTAATGAAATTGCCCGCAATAAAATATCATCCTAACTCTCGGCTCTCATTTACATGGTAACATTCATAACACAATGAGGGAAAATAAAATTAATTTTATGAAAAACATAACTTTGGCGAATTCGTTAAGGGCGAACAAATTGCCGGGCCCGGGCCGCGACGTGACAACGAGCGTTCAGTCACAGTTAATGAGAGGTCACCGCAGACGCGACGTGAAGCCCCCCATCCCTCGCCTTGTTTGCTACCATATTGTTTGAAATGGCGAACCGTCTGCCCCTCTGAAATATTATCGGCACTTCGTCAACTTTTTAATTATGATCCCTAACGCAAGGTGTGATTTTCCATTTTTTAACAACCTCTAATGTTGAGTTTTGAAGATATTGCATCGAGCATCTAAACATTTTATATTATTTTTTTTTAAACTGTTTTAATTCAGCTTACAAGATTTGACCAATACATACTAACAGTCCTAAAATAATAATAATATGTACAAGTATATAAAAACGAGGAGAAATAATCAAAGTCGTCAACAGGAAGTGCCCAAAAGGCTGGCAGCATTGCCACTTTGTATAGCAATGCTGATTCTTTGGGCAAAGAATAGGTCACCTATATTCTTGAATGAAACAAAAAACTGTTTAGGACCCATTTTACAATGTACAACTTACAGAATATGGTATATAGGTAGGTACCTAACAAAGAAATGTTACATTTTTAATCATACAGAATCCGTTTTATTTTCTGTTTTGAATATGTATTCATGTTTCTGCTCTCAATATTGTTTCGCGGGGCAGCATACACAATATCATCCTGCTACCCGACGGCGGTGTACTATTCGAAGTATTTTCTACGAAACACGTGTGCACGCCCCAATGATTATTACTTCTTATACAGATTCGTATAAGTTGGGTGTAGGTACTTGGGGTTGGAACAAATCTCATGGCGTGAGTAAACGAACTTGTTCATAAACCGTTGCAGTTTTCCAATATGTTATACGAAAACTCCACTCAAGATTGTAGGGAGGATTAAGTGTATTGGTTTGAATATCTAAGTAAGGTTATATCTACATATATAGGTACCTTCAAACTTGTGTACAGGCCGCAGCATTTATGTAATTCCCACCTCGCACAGGTCAGATAACCAAAACACTTGAGTAATAGTCTCAAGTAGGTACCTCTTGGTAGGTAGGTAAATCTTGTACACAATGTGGCGAGAGGGTTGATAAACTAATATTAACAAGCACGTATCACAAACCGCAAGATCATGAAAATTTAGCCCGATCCCTCTCGGCATGGCATGGATAACTTCCATGTTTGGCCTCCATACATTATTTATTACATTAGGTTATACCTTGTTTACATTGGTTGCCTTTTGCAAACTACCCCACCCACCGCAGCTAATACGGACAAATTAATTTCCATTCAGTGTTTACCTATTGATGTGCTTGTGTAATTTGTGTCAATGCTCCTCTGTGCATTACTAACGAATTGTATGCTTGAATGCTTATGCTCTGCTTTTAGTGATGCCAAGATGCTTGAGCTCTTGTTTGAAGAATAAGAATTACCTATGTACCTTGTACCTACTAACATGACATTATAATACCACTTAAAAATAATCTTTAAAGAAATGACATAAAACTATAGGTACTTAGCAAAGTTTTTCTATCAATCTGCCTAGCCTTTTCCCACCTATGTTAAGGTCGGCTTCCAGTCTAACCGGATACAGCCGAATACCAGTATTTTACATGGAGTGACTGCCTGTTTGACCTCTACAACCCAGTAACTGTGCAACACGACAGTCCTTGGCAAGACTGGTTGTCAGACTTTCGGGCTTATGACGACACGTGACGACTTTCAAAGATCCAAGAATGACAACTAGGACCAACGGCTTAACGTGCTTTCCGAGGCATGGAGCGGTCTCGGTATGTAACGATGGTCACCCATCTACGGGCCGCTGATGAATCAACTCGTACGGTTGTTATTACTTAGACCCGACCTCCTCCTACATCATACACAGCACCTTATAGCAAAGTATTTAATCTTTTTCACGGATTAAAATGCAATCCAAGCTGTGAAAAACTTCGCTTCCGTCGCTTAGAGGAAAAACGTGGACGCGTTTAGCGAGGAACGCCCATTGCACTTTTATAGCTGTTTACACACGATTAAACCAACACACATTTAGAGATAAAGCTTTTCGATGTAAACTGTCTTTCCGCATATATGTAGATTTAGTTAAATACGTAAAATCTTTCAGTAATAATTAAAACACTCGTTTTTCTTTACTTTATCGCTTGAATCAAGCTACTGATGCAAAAAAATAACCAATATTCCACAATATGATAAGGTTTTTGTTGTAAGTTAGATTTTTCTCTTTTCATATGGATACCTACTGTTTTCCATGTTTTTTCATTTGCTATGGTGAATGTTTGTATTTTACTAACGAGTTGTGCATGCAAACAATGATCGGATGAAATGTCTGTAGACCATACAATAAATAATAATACTATCTATCCTTTACTATTGAAAGAATTATGCACTCGAATTGATTCGGGAGTAGGATGAAAGTCGCAGGCAGAAGCAAGTAAATTATATTTGAGGAAGATTTAATCGTAATCCGTTTAGCCGTTATTGAGTAACAAACACCTAACCATATAAACTTTCACGATTATAATATAAGTGGGATATTAGTAGGATTCTAAATCAAAACAACAGTATTTCATGTAGGTATGACAACAGCAAAGATATAAATATGAAAATTTAGCCTGTAAATTATTTCAGTAACAAACACGACTAGTTCTAAATATACCAATACGTATAATTTAGGAGGTCGTATGAAGTGATTAAACTAACATTTCCAACTGGTTGTTGGTGTTGGGGAGAATTATAATGTTGTTATCGGTCAAAACAGCGGACTCTGCAAATTACTACCAAATTGGTGACATAACTTCGCGGAACTAGTTCAAGTTCAAAAGGGCAATTATATTCGCGTGAACTTCAATACTTCAGATCATTACGAGGTGAAATTACATTTGGAAGTTAGACGGTTTAAAATCAACTTACTTAATAGCCTTACTTTTTTTCATCATAATTCAAGGATTGTGATTAGTCTTCCATTTCTCCACCTTCTTCACGTTTTCTTTTTAGTTTTAGTAGTAGGTAGTATGTGCATTTGTGAACAGTAACGAAATAATTCTGCATCGTGTAACAACAACGTACAGTCCGGCCGTCGATAGAATGCGTTCCTGACACCTGTCAGTGCCACAATTCTAGTAGCTAATAAAGATCAAATTCACAAAACACGTATTCGTTTGTATGAAAGTGACAAGTGTCAAGAATGCATTTTCTCGTCGGTCGCACTGTAACTAATAAGTTATAATTTACCATTTATAGTCATTTGAAAAATCATCCAATGCACACGTTTCAACGAAAAATAATTCTCACAAATCAAGGAAATAGGAATAGCAAAAAGTTTCTAGGACACATTTATTTTAATTTATTAGAGTGTTGTTTCCCATCGACACGCAGTCACCGTTCTTTTCACAAAAACAAAAGGTATTTTATTTATCATATTTCTTCCTGGCAACCGTGGCAACGGGAATATTTCACTTGCTAAATACAATACGCCTGTAATGTTCACTTTTATATGTACCTATTTACAAAACAAAGCTGGAACTAAGGCCACGAACAAGGTAGCATTAAATTTATGGAGGAGTGAGGAGGTAAAACTCGTAAAAGTGCCTCATATGTCAATACCTTTTGAAATACGGTAATGGAAATACGAAATAAAACAGAAAGCAAAGTATGATTAGTGAGTGCCATATGTCCCATTGGCGCACTTTACGGCGCGCGCTCCTGCAATATCCATTTCAATACGATATATATTTAAATTTTTCAACTCTATAGATATTTCGTGTTAAAGTTAGTTTTATGGACTCACTTTTTAAATACTCCGTCATTTGGGTACTGTTGTTTAAGCGCTTATTTTATTTATTTTAAAGAAGGTTTACAGACTAACAAACCAATGCATGTAATATAAAAAAAATATGCTAATAGCAAGCCTCCATACATTTAGCGCGATATATATTTTTTAATTCATACTACCTCGATTAAATAGTTTTATTCGAAGAAAGCATTTCCATCCCCGCTTTAAACGACAGGTAAGTTAAAACCAAATTATTTTTAGTAATCAAATGTTTCAAATGATATAAAACTCATCCTCACAATTCCACATTGTTATTGTTCCACGAATGAATATGGATTAGTAGATTTCTCAGCGGCGTACAGTGACTGTGTTCGTTGGAAACAAACGAGGCTCCAAGTGCGGCCCGACCACAAATGTAATCGAATAGGAAATAGGAAATGTCTAGTTACTGTTATCTGCTGCTTCAATCTGTTTGGTCACGCAGGGATGAAGACTTAACAATATTGTGCTTTGTTTACATAGAGCAAATGGGGAAAGTAACTAGGTATTGAATATTAACCAGAATGAAATCGATGGGCCTTCTTGCTAATATGATTTGTTCCTGACTATAAACCACATTCCTAGAAAATTTGATGACAGCTTCTCAAGACCACCCTGATTGCGTAACACACTGTCAATCACAATCTGAATCATTTTGAGGAATATTGCTAATCTAAATTTGTCTGCTCAACCACGTAAATAAGGCAATGAATGTTGTTGAACTGTCAAATTGAAAGCCATTACTACTGTTACTGTATTACGCAATTATCCCGCAGAAGATAAAATCTTATAGTGAACCAGAAGTCGATCTCAAGTTTCCTCTTTTATGCATTTTAAATGTTATTGTCCCAAGCTTGACAATTATTATAAAGCCACGCCTTACAATGATATTTCTAGAGTCTACCATCGACACTTTATCCAGACAGGCGAGGAAAGATGCTTGCTCAAGCGACCGCAGGATACCCATAAAATTCAAAAGCCTTGCAGAATACAGATAATCTGTCGAGCAAGCTTTGCAAACAAGAAATATAGAATCGTTTATTAAACTGCCCATTAACAGGAGATTTATACTTGCGATTACATAATTCAATTATTTGGACTTTAATGAAAAGGATGTAACATAATTGCTATTTTTTTTTCTTAATGTAAGTGCAGTGTAAACGTTACAAGGGGAAGTCGGGGAGGCGTGTGATCACGGACGTAACCGCGGTGGTGGCCGTTCGGTGCTCAGGTGAGATTAAAAGTCCGGAGCAGTTGTTTGCGGTAGCGTGGGGTCGGCTCTCAATGCACATGCACTCGCAACACTGACGCCAGTGCTCGCTATGATTAATGTGCACACCATTCACCTACAAATAAATGTAGCCTACACCAGGGATATATTGCACCGTAATTTTCAGGTTTCATATTCATTTGTCCGTTTTGCGCTAGATCAAAGCGAATGCTTTTGCGTCTGGCGCGGGATTGCTATGTGTTCTATCATATAGATCTTGGTGTTTAGTAATAGTATTAGTTGTATGTAATGCTTAATGTATGGAATGAACTTTCTTATAATTTTGATGTTGACTTACGCAGTTAAACAATTAAAAGTTTAGCAGCAATCATTTTCAATAGAATTAACTAACCCTTTTCATATGTGTTGCAAATTTACACGTCTTTATTAAACTTAACGTTGTTCAATGTTATGACAAGCTTAAACATTAAAACAATTTATAATCAGCAGTTAATGTTTCCACTGATGGGACACACGCCTCTTCTCTGTGAGAGGGAATGGACTATAAATCCACCACACGGGCTCAGTACCACGCATTGTGCATTGTTCAATTTAACTTATAAGCAACGCTTCTAAATAGGTAAGCGGGACAATGTCCAATTAAAATATGTATCACGACATGATCACGACGTACCTACGTCTTCGCTTATAAATTCAACATGTAGTTGTAGTTCCAATCAAGATACTTACAGTTAACTAAATAAGCTATACTTTGGTAGTTAGTACAAGCGATCGGCGACGGTTCTCAAGGTGGCGCAGAGATTTATCGCAGTAGGCTCCGACCACAAACGGGCGCACGCGGCAAAGCTGAGCTGCCGCGCCTAACTGACTGATGCCTTACATTTGTTTCAGCTGATTTACTTTACAGACACACGTTTGCACGACACTGATTTGTTATGTTTATTTTTAATGCCTCCTGATGACGTCATTGATAAACTTACCAGAGACACAAATGAGCATACTTTTGAAGTACAATCCTCGTTCTTGTAAACGTTCAAATTGAAGTCGCAATCTCACCTCACCGACATTCGAAGTCACGAACTTGTCAAATATGTAGAGAAATAATAGGTTATTTTGACAGATTGAGACTGAGATTAGAATTCCAATGTTCGTAAAAAATACTGAAATAGCAGATTTCAACACTGTAGAGTTGTCCAAGGATGTATCAAAACCTTTGATTACCTACAGAATACGCAGTACGTGTAACTTTTTGTCTGTCCCACGAAGTGTCGAGGTCACACACAGACACGTGCCTGCCCCACGTGTCTCCCGGTCGGTCGGTCGGTCAGTGTCGTCCAGTTTCGTTGGTGATCGAAACAAATCATTTTAGAAGAGAAATGTTAGGTTGCTTGTTGTAGAACAAGCAACCTGTAGGGGTTACGTCACAAAAAGTGTTTCACTATAAAATAATGTAGAGCCTACAAAAAAGATTGGCATGCAGGGTCATTAAACATCATAGGACTACGCAGAAAGAGGGGCTTGTGGTTAAGTAATAACAGACATACGTGTCTATGAATCAATGAATCCATGTATGGGTGACCATCTTTACATATCAAGACCCCTCCGTGCCTCAGAGAGCACGTTAATTCGTTGGTTCCGGCTGTCATTCGTGGATCTTTGGCAATGGTCCCGTAACCATCTTCAGAAGCCCGAAAGTCTGACAAACAGTCTAACCACGGGGTATCGTATTACCCAGTTATTGGGTTTTGGAAGTTAGTTGGGAAAAGGCTAGGTAGATTATGATGAGCACATACGCAGAAAATATGTAGTCAATGTATTGCGTGAGTCTCTTCAGTTGACTGTACATCTGATATGTTCTTACTCCAAAGTTTAATGCTATAATAAAGCCACCCTTAACCAAACATCTCAGCTGAAGGTTAACTCCACCATAATTAAATATATAATAACATCGGTATAAAATTCGGCAGTTCGCGTTCACCTCAGACAAAGTTTTCATTAGGAGCGAGCGTAAGTTTGCGGCGAGTGTGCGAGCGGGAACGCTTGGCACGATGCTGATAACACAACAAACAACTTGTTACAAACGTGTTTAGTTTTAGTTATTGCTTCGAGTTCGACGCTTTAACTCATTGCTCTAATAATGAAGAGGGTAGGCAGTAATTAAGCTCGGTTTTGTACGAGCAGTTTGAGCGGTGATGATGTTATTTGAGATGTGTTTAGGTCTATATTTGAGCCAACCCATAGTGTAAGCTACAGGCAGATATGAAAAGCAAAGGAAGATCCGTTAGTAATGACTAGTGTTTACTTTTAATCCGTCACAGAGCCCGTGCAGTGATGAATTTTTACACAAGGCCTCGTCAAAGTGATACAAGATTAAATTACGTGCGGGCGCGTGGACTGGTATTTGGATTCAGGCCAGTCTAACAAATTTTTGTTGTTTTTTTTCTCGTATATTCGTTTGCCGGATGTCAAACAGATCTGTAAACCGAAATCAAATTGGGAAATTTGTACGGATTGGATTTATGTATTGGCGTTTTAGGTGTGGAATGAATTCATTTTTTTGGGAATCATATTGTCAATTTGAGTGTTAAGGGTTTGGGTCTTACTTGCGTTTGCCACAGGTACAAAAAAAGTGTAAAAGCGATGTTTTTCCAGTATTTCCAAAATTCTAACCCTATTTACAATACAAAAGCTGTAAAATAAAAAAGGTGTATCCATAAATGAAACAAGTAATAGAGATACTATCAGTCATATAATAAAAATCCATGTTCGTTTAAAATCCAAACATCACGTGAAAACAACGAAAAATTCGTTTAAACATCATCCACACGATAATACGAAGGTGAAACCTAGCACATTAGACGTGTATTTTACTGGCCGTCTTTTGTAGTGTGTCCGTTACACCATGTTAGGTAAAGGGGCAGGAAGGGGAAGCGGTTTATCTGTGCTCCGGAACTCAGGAAGACGAACGCGGGCTCCGCCGGGCTCCGTTGAATTCCTTTAGGCTTTACGTTTGTACCAAATTGCGATTGTGTTATACGCGTATGGCGTGTGACTGGTAAAAGTGAGGAGGATTTTGTTTGAGTGGTTTTGTTTATGTTGGGAAAAAAAAATCTAGATTGAAAATTTTTAAAAGTATTGAATGTATGTTATATGAGGAGGGAACAAAAATGGTGAAATAAAATCTATAGGTACAAATAAATAAAATTGAAAGTTTGTAATGCCAAAATAACTCCTTTTTACTAAATGCACATGAAAGTATATACGGAAGGTACTTTTAACAAATAAACTATTTTTAAAATTTTTGTCTCTCTGTTTGTGTCGGCTGATCTCCGAAACGGCTGGATCGATTTTGAAGGGACTTTCACTGGCAGATAGGCTACTTTTACTTTAGAAAAAGAATTAGTAAAGGCACACTACTGTTTTCCGATTCATCGAACGAAGTCACGGGCACAGCTAGTTAGGTATAAAAATATTGGAGATGATAGTATAGTGTTAGTGTCATATTAATTGTATATATAGTGTCGTTTTGATCATTTGTAGATAAGTACTGAGATTGCTTTATTACCGTCATAATCAGCCTGCATGTTGCAGAGTTGCAGTAAAGTTAACACTTTAGGTACTCGGTATGATTTGCAAAAAAGAGCCACCGAATGGCGGAACAAACAGACTTGAGTATAATTGCGTATAATTGAGTATAATTTAAAATTTAGGTAATTATTATAACTCTGTCTGAACAAATCGATAAACTGAAGCTTCCGCAGCTACGAAACCACTGAAAATACCGATATGTTCATAACAATGAACATATCGGTATATTTGTTATAATAGGTACCACGTAACATTCACAACCGAATTCCTCTTTTATCTGGCTGTCAAAATTATTCCTACCAAAAACCCGACACAATTTCTTTACTGACTTTCATAAAAATAAACTATTACACAAAGGGTATGTTACGCAGCATTTTTGAATCCCCAGATTATTTCAATAACATTTTCTTCCCGAACGTTTGCCTAGTGCACCGTTTTATTTTCTTATCTTAAGGAAATGTTTCCTTGGTTTTGTCTCTTTTGCAACAAAGCGCGCGCATCAGCCGTTGGTCGACCTTTAGGGAGCGATTTTAAACGAAATACTAGATTCCACCCCTGTTTAACCACTTGTAAAGAATCTACCCTACTAAGGGAGAATATATAGTTATTTCTCTACATTGTACGTGTATATTAGCTTCAGCCTGTATCGTAAATTCTGGTCAAAAGTGTCACGACTTGTGGAAGTTAAGAAACTTCGGATACTTACTGCGGCTTTTCACTTTGTCGACAATAAACTCTTCGAAATTGAATAACATACATCAAGTAGAAATAGTAATTGAATTTCAGTTCGAAAAACTTTGCACTGGTCGGGGAAATAAATAAAAAACGTACATAACTCTATGTCGTTATTTTTAATGTCAAAACATTCGAAGAATACATTTTGTTAATATTATTTTCATGATGTTTGGATATCCGAAAACGTTCACAGGTTTTCATTGCAGGTGCTTTGGGATATAAAAGAAGGAATCTACTGCTTAAAATGTCGATATCATAAAAATGGAGTACTGCAAGAACAAAGAATAAGTAAGTACTTGCAGCAAAATACAAAGCAAGCAACAAAATACGTGATACAGATACTTTACTTTTCGTACGTAGCTTGCTAATAGCCACTTCGCTTAGCTTTCTTCTTTTCTGATTACAACTTTAGGTAACCCTTTATGTGCGGGTACTGTGCACTGAAATCACCTGAATTGCTGTACCTACTTTTTACACAGTTGATGACAGAAAATATCCAAAAAAAAAACCCTCAACATTAAAGACCACGTTGTTTACCAACCGAACCCTAGAAAAATGAACTGGCGAAACTCTCACAAGGTGAACGTAAACGTCTGCCCGCAAGAAATACGCGAAAAGCTAATGACGCTATTTCCTTTAACCCCTACCGCACTGCAGCTACATTCCAAATATAATTTTCAAAGGTGTTCGGCGTCGATAGGTAACACATAAATTTAAACGGCGATAGTAATAGGCTAGTGTTGCTACAGCTTTGATTTAAGACTGGAGCGAGCTGAAAATGCAGACGATATCCAATTGCGGATTTACGTTCCAACTATTTATTTTATGCAAAGAAATGCTGAGCTTTTTACGTGAGATTCTGTTAATTGATTACAGAAGCAAACGGGGGTTAAAAAAGTTTAGTCGCCTTCATTATGGGGAAGTGAGAATTTAACGCAGTTTACAGACTAAGCGGAGAGAAAATTAAATAGACGTTCACCATCATTAATGTGGGTACTTAAAGGTTCTATAAAACTCGCGATAGAAACCGTTGTAAGAACTCCAACGTATTCAAGATAATTTATCTAGCGAAACTTTTACAGCACATTTCCTATGAGTATACGTTTTACGTTGTATCCAGCAGAAAGGTCTAGTCCCTATAGCGACTAGCCCCTAATACAGTAAGCTCTTGGATGGCCGTAAGTGGTGTTTTGCACAGCAAACAAATACTCCGTGAAATTAACTGCGCCCGCCGCGCCCCGAACGTTTCGGACGCCTCGACTTCGCCTAGCGAGGATATAGAGCTGCTGGAAAGTGTAAATGACAAAAGGCCAATGTTAGAAGAGAAATTTCAATAAAGCTATTAATACTTACCTCTTATCTATATAAATAAAACAAATTGGTGTTAGTTACACACACAGTTATTTATAACTCAAGAACGGCTGGATAGATTTTCATGATCTTTGATTTGTTGGATTTGTCTCCGTCCCGAATAGCAGAATAACTATTAAAACATGGGAAAGATTCACGAAAAGAAAAATAAGGAAATAATTCATATTCTTAGGTGGTACGAAGTTTGCCGGGTCAGCTAGTTGACAATAGAATCTTATTTCAAGGTTGATAACTTGCACAGAGCACAATGAAGCGGAAATATAGTTCACATACCTAAAGGAGGTAGGTAAGTAATACAAGTAAGAAATGTAAGTAATGTAAGTAGTATTCTTTTTTCATTCATTCGTTGACCGCAACTCCACGTCAATGCGCGTATTTTGCGTGCATTCTTGTTAGTTAATTTGAGTAAACTTCAAGTGAAAAATTTTTCGGAATGTTGCTGCTGTCTAAAACAAAATAAAGAGATGATACTTATTTTCTAAAGTAAGCTAATCTGACTGTTCCTAAATTACCCTAGGCTGAAAAAAGTATAGTTTTTCCTAATTATGTTAATACTACCTGCGCCCCGCGGTTTCCCCCACATAAGTAAGTGTCGATCCCATGGGAATATCGGGATAAAAAGTATCGTGACGTGTTAATCCTGGTTATAAACGATCTGTGTGGCAAATTTCATTAAAACCCGTTCAGCCGTTTGTGCGTGAAGAAGTAACAAATACCTATATACAAACACAGAAACTGTCGCCTTTATAATATTAGTGTGATTAGTATTTAGGTCGGTTCCTCCTTTCGGGGGAGCCGCACTATAAGTCGACCAATCCACGTTACTAGAAACTCACGTCGCCCCTTTTGTCCTGTAAGCCGCTCACACGTACCACAATTATACCACAACAGCGATAAAATGTGGGCAAGCAGTGAACATAGCGTTGCTGCAGCTTCTGGCAGTTGCGTTGTGGTAACTACAAAACTTTGACGTGGTTACATTTTTTTCTAGTGTTTGCAGACAGACAGATCGGATCCGTCGAGTGTAGCTGCGTCGACGCAACGTTGTGTTTGTGCTGTGGCCGGCCGCTAGTGCGAGGTCTCGCTGTGACGTGGCCTTGATGTGATCGGTATCGCACACTCGGTTGATTTTGACAGCCAAATGTGGTCCGTGTGAATAAACTATTCATTTTAATCCAAATTAGCTCCCGTCCACGTGTTATCGTTGTGGCGGCCTTAAGCAGGTAAAAAATGACGAACTTCGTATATAGAGAGAAAGGCTCATTAAAAAAAGAGCCGTCCCATCCAGTACCTTCTTGAGATCCTTTCGAGGGCGTTTACTTATCTTGCTACTGTCGGCCAACACTTTTACAGAATCTCGACAAGTTTTATGTTGTTCTCTGTAGATTTTGCCTTAAAGTAAATATATTTGCAAAGACCGAGTAACTTCCAACAGTGAACCGATTGTAGATCAATGTTGGACAAAGAAAAAAGAGCAGTGGTGGCCCAGTGATAACGGCCGCGACTTACGAGTTGTAGGTCGTAGGTTCGAACCCAGACAGGTGCTTTACTTTGTGTAAATTATTTCATCGCCATTGCTCTCCAACCGGTGAAGGAAAACATCGTGAGGAAACCGGCATGTCCTAGAACCAAAAATTCTAAGACATGTGACTTCTAATAACCCGCACTGGGTCCGCGTGGTGGATTACGGCCCACTCCCTCTCACAGAGAGGAGGTCTGTGTCCCAGCAGTGGGAACATTATAAGCTGATTATGTTGGACAAATGCACATTTTCACCTCTCCGAAATGGCAGCATAATACGACAAACAATGTTTTTTCTTCCAAATACCTTTGTATAACTTTCCTTAGTATACGTAGGTACGTACATCTTGGTAGAACTCAGAAGAAAGCATAAGCACACAATCACAATCATCATCATCATTCACCTGCTCTTATCCTAATTTGTTTGTGGTCGGCGCAAGATGTGTTTTCCTTCCACACTTCTCTATTAGTCGTCATCTCGGTAGTCACCATTCTCCAACCATATCATCTTTCACACAGCTTATCCATCGTTTCTTTGGTCTTCCCCTACTCTTACAGCCAACGAAATTCATACTCAATACTTTCCTCACGACATTTTCTACATTCCTCCGCATTTCAAACAAACAGTTTCAATTTATTTAAACAAACCACATAAGACTTTGATTGTATCGAATAAAATTGTATCAAAGGTTTGATTTCATAGCGAGTGACAGATTAACCATTTCGATAACTTTTTCTGCATGGTACAGCGGTGTGGCAAAGAATACGACCAATGCAATAAATTAAACCTCTCAGGGACTGACCCGTCTACGGGTTTAATTAACTTTTCACCAGGCAATTTTAAATGAAAAAAAAAAAATGGAAGGCAATATAGTTGCAGAATCCCACTGCTTGATAAAAGTTTTGTACGTGCGATTCGAGTGTAATCTGGGTACCACTGTGGTTGATGAAAAGCTCTGGATTTCGGTTTTTCTGGTTTTTAAAGGGATGGTTCTGGTTTTGTGAAAATCAATAAAAAACTTCAAAATAAAAAAGTAGGAAATAAGGCGTGAATTTTATGAATGTATGTACAAAAAAAAACGGACCTACCTATATTTAAAAAAACAACTCATAGTTGGCCGTTTTCTGTTTGTTTGTTTGAGTCAGTGCCTTTTATGTGCCTATTTGAAATAAATATTTTGACTTTAACTTAGTATTTTGTAACAGTTGAACTTTTGTAACAAAACCTTACTTTATTTAATCAAAACAAACATAATTCTATTTAGCAAACTGACAAATACACACAATGTAATGAAAAATTCTAGAAAATATCGCGAGACATGTCCAAAAAATTGTGACATAAAAATAAAATGCTTGTAATATTGCACCTGACTGCTAAATTTGACATGGGTCTTCTTGCATGTATCACCCTGACAGGGCGAGTAAATTTCTGTCGTATGCCTGAATAAATAATCACGTCGTTTATGTCAAGAAACCATTGAACACACGGATAGGCTCATGAATATTCAAGTTATATTATCATCTTTAATATTATATACTCATGTCGGCTAGATGTTTTCTTTAATATATTTTATACAGGGAAGGATGTTTTTAAACGTTGCCTCACTAGGAGTTTTCTTATAATATATACTGGATGTTTTTTTACCGTCTCGAAATTATTACAGAGTGAATTTTTTACCCATGAATATGAACAACTTTCACTATGGGACCAACTCTGAAATCACGAAAAAAAAATCTGCTGTTTAATAAAAAAGTTCAATACCTACTAGACCAAAATCTATGAAACAACTGATCTTTTTTTAGTGAAGCATAACCATAATCAACCTATAACATTGTCACTGTTGAGACACAGGTATCCTCTCTGTGATTGGAAATGGGCCCAGCGCGGGTTGATGGATAAACTTGAAAATTAATTTGAAAGCATAAACACATTTTTTTACCTCACAAAATTCTACGAAAACTAAAGACTTACAACTAAAAAATAAAACGAAACAATAAAAATGTTCATTAATCAAGTTTAATTCATTATTTTTTAGCGATTCCAAGAAGACTCCAATTCCTAACATGAGCATTCGCCTAAGAAATTAAAAAGCTTTTGTTGTTAGTAAACAAAGCGGTATAGTGGCAAACAGAGACGTTTTGGCTAAGGCATTGTAATATATTAAGTGCTCGCACGCGACCCCGCAATAAGTCTGCCTCGCCTACTTCGCTGCTAGATAACAATTATAAATCTTACTAATACTTCTCACTGTCCACACCGAGCTATTGTTTCGAAGTTTTGATTTTATAAAAAAACAACTTTAATGCCTAATAATAGAGAACATATTGCAATGATGCAATGATTATGTTACATAGTACGAAACCTTTAAACTAGAATTTTACTGGACAATTACGATAGTTTGCAATATTGAGTGCGGCATTTTGTTTTTTCTTTGTGGTATGTTATACCTACTGTTATTCTATAAATTATTACCTATGATCCTATCTGTACAGTTAAAGAAATATGTAACAAAACAAAGATTAGGATAGCGGTACCAAAGATTTTCTTCAGCTACGTCCATAAAAAACTAGCAAAGAGAATAAAATAAAAAAAAAAAAACCTCCAAACCACCACCACAACTAACCCTCTTTCTGGAGGTTAGCCCAAATCTAAGTGCAGTACGAATTAAGAATTCTGGTCAAGCTGTCCAAATATTAGCCTTTTAGTCCATTTATTTGCCACCAAAAAGTTGGATAGCTACCTATCTAAAAGTTCAGCCTCCACAATCTTTATCTTTGCCAAAAGAGATTTGATTTATTTCAATCATTCAGTACAAATAAAAAGAAAAACCAATACATTTTCTTTATAGGTAGTTTATGTTCGAGATGTTTTACATCGCTTGACTACTCAACCCCTACAATGCGGCGCGTAGCAAAGTAATAAAAAACTATGTTATGTTCCAAAATATTCGGCTCCGTTGTCGTGGACAGGACATCATAAAAGCATCAAGAAACCATCAGAGGTAGTAACAGGTTGTCCCCGCATACAACATTCTTTACATTTTTAACCATTTGTGCAAGATAAATGGTGTGTTTCGAGAGTGTGACATTACCAAAATACTTAGGGATGTTATTTTGGCTTGTATAAATCTGGATAGATTAGAGTCTCATAGAAAAAGACATTACAAACAAGAGGGCTTAGAATAGTCGGCTTTTTGAAAAACAATTTAAACTGAACATACACTGTTGCTACTATGGTTTGCGACCCTGAAAGAGAGTATCTTTGCCCGCCCCACTACACGGTCGGTTGACTCTCAATATCGGGCGCGGAAAGTGAATACTTAAAAGAACTTAAGAAAAAAAAAAACTTAAGAAAACAACAAAAACTTTATGCATAAGAAAAACGGACATTGACTCCTCACATTACCCTTTATATATAAACGTTGCTTAAAGTTAAGAAACGTTTAAACGTCAGAAATGTATGGTTTAACAGTTGCTAATCATTACCTACTTATCTTTAAGCGTTTATAAATAAACATGTGCATTATGAGGTGACCGCCTATGTCACTTGATAGCCAGACAATGAGACAATGAATTAACCAAACCATGTTTCTACTAAGGTACTCTATAAGTTTAAGTGTTATTCAAACCCAGCCATTCATTCACGTCCTTTCTCAGCAATCAAAACAAAACTTTCGTAATAAACTCTCGCAAAACATTAATTTTATAGAGAAGTGCGAACTGTCTAGTCTAGGCGACTCGGTGCAGCGGAAGTGTCGCCGCGATGACTCGCCAGGTCGACCGACACGACGCGACCACAGAATAAATAGACCAAAGAAGGTCGGCTCCATAGAAGCAGCGAAAACGCACGAACACATTGACACGCGTGTACGTACCCACATCTAGTGCAAGTGCACTTGCGACTTTTATTCATTTGAGTTAGTTCCACGCCCGTACAAACGCGTCTATGTGTGCGTGCGCCGGTTTTCGCTGGCTGTAAGGAGCCGTCCTTCTGTACCTATCTATTCTGTAAAGCGACGCTCCTCACGATGTTTATATCAGTTTAAAAGGCGACTACACCGATCGGAGCGTTTCCTTTTGCGACAGCATAAAAGACTTTCCAAGAAATAACGGCTGTATTTGAATAGCGGTATAACATGTTCTCGAATGCTTTTCTCCGGCTTAAAACAGCAATAGAATTTGCTCTTTTAAATTTTTCTGTGAATGTTTTTTCAAGTTAAATATTCTGATTGTCGTGTTTTGTTGTTTGTTGGTTGACTTCAATGCACTTGTCGATAAGTAATGCTGTTGCTTTTGAATTGTTTAACGTAGAAAATTTATAAACTTAGGGTCCCTATTTTTCTTCGCAAAATAAATACTGAGTATGAGTAAGTACCTGGAAATAATAAGACTGATATTAGTTCACTTGTCTTTCATATGTTTTTAGGGTTCCGTACGTCCGAATGAAAAAACGAAACCCTGATAGGATCACTCGTGTTTGTGTCAGTCTGTCCGTCACACACAGCTAATTTGCTCTGAATCTACTGGACCGATTAAGTTGAAATTTGGTACACATATGAAATTCTGTAACCTAAACACGGATCTGTAACGTAAATAAACTATGGGGTTCATTTGGGTCACTTGTGAGGAAAATTTTAAGAAAATACAGAAAATAGTTCTTTAATTTTAGATTACAGGAAAACCTTGGTACATCTCTAAATATAGTTCGTACGAACTTACACTAGCAGTTGGAATGCATGGGAGAACATGTGTTTTAACTACATTGTTAAGTTTGTGTATAAATTATTATTTTCACAAAACATGGTGTATAACATAACATATTGATCGTACGGAACCCTCTCTACACGAGTTCAACTTCAGCAGAAGCAGTAGCAAATAATTATTAAAATAAAAAACACACACAATACACTTTTAATTACCATATAAACGCGAAATAATTTAAATTTCAGCTGAAAGATCTCTTCAACAATGTTTCATTACAAAACGATTCATTGGTTTTCGGAGAAAATTTCACACTTATTTGAGTGTAAGTAATTTAAAATGACAATAAACGTAATCAGTTCTTATGTACAACAGAGAAAACGACGAAGTATTTTGTCAATAAAATTGTTTTACATTGAATAAAGCTTTTCGTATCGTTGTAAATCTTTAAAGAATTGCTGTTTTTTGTTCTACGCTGTCTACGAGGATTATTGTACTTGCAATAAAATGTACACAAAGCGAAACTGGGCTACAATCTTATAAGATTTGTTTAAGCACTTTAACATGCTTCGCTATTTTTACTTCAAGGCATATTTAGAAATAACAAATGATTGTCTGGATAAATAATTTTGAAATATTAATTATCATAATAAATGTTCCTACACGATGTATTTGAGATGAGATTGGATTTTTGTTTTTACATAATTTCGAAGCTTCTGTTATATTACCTATTTTCGCCAAGTACCTTGAAAGTAAGTACTTTAACTAACGTAATTTCCTTTAACTCTACCTGTATGACTCTTCATTCCCGGAAAATAATACATATTATTTTTATAATAAACAAACACTGAAAATGTATCAAACAGCTTTACAGGTAAAAAAAATACGGGTTACTTATTAATTTTAATGATATAACCAAAATATCGCTGAGCACACCACTTGATTCGAGTATGCTTCTTATAAAGGTCGCAGGAGTGCAAGCACAAAGTTCACCTGAAGATACCTGAAGATAATCACTGTGAGAACCCTACTTCAAATGGCACGCAAGATAAACGAGAATTCCCTTATTTTTTTTTACAAGTACGGTGGGAAACAACGGACGTCTTTTGTGTTTAGATTGCCTAGATAACTATGCTCAGTTTAAATATGCGAGCATTTTAGGGTAGATGATAATAGATTTATGTATTTAGTGGGATCTTTTCTGCACGAATGAATAAATAAACAAGGGAACTAAGCACTTGCGTTCTGTTGTTTATTTTTCATTTATTTTTTTCTATTTCCTACTGATTCCTAGAAGACCGGTCACCGCCACTGGCGGCGGTAATGTCCAAATACAGAGCATTTTTTGACACCTTAATGTCAAACACTGGTGAAAATGACAGATTTTCATGACGGTCGTTACAATATGACATGATAGCTAACGCAAGAAAGAAAAACTTTATTGTTATCATTTCTATACTCGGTAATTCTCATCCGATGCTCGCGTGGAATTAGAAATTAAATGTTTAGAGGTGTAGGAACGCCATTTATCAGGAAGAAAATATAGATCTAGTTTTATTCTCCAAGGATGTGTTCGAAGTTGCGAGAAATATACCGTGCAGTATCCTTCGTAGGTTAAACCGACTATAAATAAAGGTGCAAACATTGTAACGTGTTCGGAATTTTTAAGTAATCTTTCTTAGCTTAGCTGTTAGAAGTTTTCAAATAATACAACAATATTACGTCTGTAAACGTATGTAAGATTGTTAAAAGTTACTCAATGGAATTTTAATGATGATAAGCTGCTTGTTTGATACAAAAGTGATTCTGTCTGCGAAATCTATTTCACGAGCATGATAAAGAGGAAGCAAATAAGTTACAACAAAAAATGTTTTTTAAGATATTTTTTTTAATCTCCGAATATCTGTAATTTTCAATGCGTTCTTATGACTTCACTAATTGTTACAGAATAGCCACAGTTTATAAAGCCACTGAAAAATCACCAAGTACAACTTTTTTGCAAACCGTACTCGCGTGGGGAAGTGAAAACATCAGTCAGGCCAATATTGAATTATTTATAAACAGACAGTATTGAATGGAGTTAAGGAGTATTCTGACACCAGCTATTGACTGCATGCTTACGATGAGTTATGACTTCTGAATGATGAAGCCTTTTGTGTTCCCAGCCTTTGTTACTCCTTATAAATGATTCTTTACGTTTCTCAAATGGCTTTCTTATTTAATATCTGTACTTCGGAATAAGGGTTTTGATATTGCTTTATATTTATTACATTGTCTGGTTTCAAGTTCGATTCAGCTTTTCTTTACTTTTGGAGATTAAATTATTATGAAGGGTATATTTAAGATTCGGAGAATTGATCGAAGTATCGTCTATTTATCAGTATCATTCTAAATCCCCATGGTCCAACTTATACCACAGACTGCGTAGCCGCCTCGTAGCGGATGCGCTACGCAAGCTACGCTGTCGTAGCAAATAACATGCACTACGCCGTAGACAGTTGGTGCGTATTGGAAGAATTATATCTTTTTATTTTAGTTTTCATAAATTATTAATTGATTTTGAATAATTCAAATAGTTTAATTTTCAAAAATAACTACATGTTCAAAATATTTAATAAGAGAAATAATAATATCATTAATTTTAAAGATGAATATTTTGGTTTTAATTGATTCTCTATTGCGTGTTTTTTCTGTACTTATATAAATCAATATGATTTTAAACATAGCTAACCATCATTATGGTTTATTATAAACGAAGATGTTTATCATTAGGGTAACTTTAAGCGACGTCTTAAAATATACCCCTTGACATATAAATTAAACGACTGATACTCAAAACAGCATATCTATGTAACCAGCTTATGAATTCAAACACCGCTTGAAAAGATCCCAACTCACTTGAAACAATCCATCTTTTCAGTGCAAAAAATCCGCTCCTTGTTCGAGTACGAAAGCAATCTAGCAAAAGCGTGCGAATGGGAGCAGGTGGTGATTCAGGCTCCTTTTTTTTTAGACCTTTAAGGTATGTATTCAGACTCATTCATGCATGAGAAGCACTCTTAAGTGTACCACTTTCTGTGTTGGTCTTAGTTGTTTTTCAGGAAAGCTTGGTTTAGGATTATAATGATAATGTAATTCACATTGTTTTTTCTAAGATGGCTGCAAATTCATTTTTAAAACAAACTTAGTTTGTAGGTGTGAATTCGAAGCCAGAGTGTCTTTGTTTGAGACAGAAACGCGATTGATAACACAGAGTAGGTAACCAGAGGTCCTACCATGATCGCGCGATATAAGCGTGACGTATCTAAATTCGTACGATTTATTAATCGAAAATACATCTACCCTATTAATAGCAATTTGGGTGTTTAGCAGAATTAGTAACACCCACAGATATGTACAAAAATTATTAAATATTATTTTCGAAACGACTATCTTCAATTTTAAAATCGTTCAATTTATGTTAAGTTTGTCACTGATATCAAAACCGATAGATGCACTTACGAAAGATCTACGTACCCCCTACACGCCCTCTATACACGATGTATGCGCAATCTACTCGTCCTTTAGGCACATTTCGCACAGAATGCATACAATCTCTCACACAATCGCTGATTAAAATAATAAATAATATCATCAAAACGGTACAAACCTTTAATATAATTCGCATCATTCGGTTCAATGTCCGATAAGCCTTGTCATAATGAACCTGTTACCGTTATCTCGCAAATAGCTGTACCTACAAATATCAATACATGCACGATATAAATGCGCGACAGTTTTTATTATAAACTAGCTATTGCCTGCGGTTTCACTCGCGTAGCGGTCGTATGTAGCGGAACATAAGTTCTTTTGACGAACGAATCTGAATCTTTTATGTGCCTATTTGAAATAAATGCTTTGACTTTGTACTAAAAGGGTTAAAAAGTATCCTATCTCTATGTTCTAACCTATGTAGGTCTTGGTTTACCCGTGTGCCAAACATTGAAATCCGTTCAGCCGTTGACGCGTGTATTGCCCACCCCGTCGCATCGCATCGCATCGCCTGCCCGCGCTATGACTTCGTTTTCACTTAGCGTTCTTTCTGATTTTTTATGTTTTTACTCGGCTCTTCAAGGTCCTGACGTGATGTTAAGTAGACTAGCCTTTCTCAAAAATTTGGCTATCAAATTCAAAAGTAATTTAAAATCCGACGGCTAGTTCCAGATATTAGTGCATTCAAATACACAAACAAATCTTTAACTTTATTATTCGTACCTATATGTGGTCTTTAAACAACAAGATCACATACTTATATCTAGCGTGGTTACATTGACGCAACTCCAGGGGATTTAAAGTGCACTTTATTTGAGACGTATTTACATAACTCTTTCATAAGCCACTTTATTTTTTACTAGTAAGCTCTCGAAGTCTTTTATATTGCCTTACTTTGAGTTTTCTTTCGTTTATGCGTTGTTATGTGCAATGTAATAGAATGTTAAGTAAGTGTGTTTAAATTGTAACATTAATTAGAGCGTTATAACATCTATGTTATTTATACTTTTATGATTTATGCTTTTTTTTAAGCTGACCAAGTGTGAGTCAGACTCGCACACGAAGGTTTCCGTACCACCGAACAATATTTAACATTACATTTTTTTTACACATTTCTTATATGGAAACCCCTTTCATTTTTGACTTTAAATACACACTCTGAAAATTTTAACTGTCTACCAGTAGGTAGACAGTTGAAATTTTCAGAGTGTGAGCTGGCTGTCTTATAAAATGTAGTAACATTTTATAAGACAGCTAGCTTACAGACACACGGACGGACATCGGAGGCTTAGTAACAGGGCTCCGTTGGCACCCTTCGGGTAAGGAGCCCCAAAAATGGTGCTCTGACAGCGCGGCGGTCGTAAAGAAAATATGTCAAACCATCATAATTGTTCCTCAGATAGTTATCTGACTGTTAAAAAATCAGCCTTAAAGTAGGTAACCAAGAAAAAATCACTAAAACTGGACTAATTTGACTTTTATTGTCTGAACTATATTTTATTTATTTGAAGACGTTACATTCTCAACGAAAACGTTAAAACCCGTATGCATAATCGATTCCGGTTTGACTTCGGGCTATTTGCATAGCTACTTGTAAACAAATCTATCGCGAAGCCACGCTCTATGATCGGACCCACCACAAAATTCAATTACGTGGCAGACAAAATAAAAACGTCCCAGGCAGTAGCGTATCGTTGATTTGTTTTCAGTTTGTTGCTTCTCTTTCTACCAGCACAAAACACATGGATTCGTCACCAACAAGACTAGACCCCTGCCAGCCTTAAGTCCTAACAAAAACTGCCCAAATAGGTAATGAATAAGAGGCCATGTTATCTGGTCATATGAAACGCCGAAACGCCTCGACATGAGACATGACACTTTTGTCCAGATTTCATGAAGTTTAATTAAACATTTCCCGCGAGATGGTATGATGTGATACAAGATGATTGGTAGCATTTGATTGACTAGGGGAAATTATGTAAGTTATTAATGTTTATGTAATTTAGAACGTTTATTTGGGACACCGCTAGATAGACGGCGATATGTCTGATAGACATAGTAATTAACGAATGTTTAACATATTAATATTCTCCAAAGGACTGTTAATATTATTGAAATCAGTTTTGAAAAATGGTGTATGTATATAATAGCCACTTCAGCTTTTGGCAGATGCATTATTTTAGTTACTTACTTGTTTTTTTTTTATACAGCTTGGCAGGGAAATCGACGCACAACCTTTCACTATGGATTCAGTACATGATTCTGAATACCCCTGCGTTGAAATGTATGGACGGTTTAATAAAAATTTGCTCTGCCATACATTTTGACTGCGGAGTTATTTTTGCACTTTTCTATAAAAAAGCCGATTTTTGTAACGTAATGTTTCTATGCTATGGGGTCAAGAATCATGTGCTGAATTCATGGTTTCAGTTTGCACTTCCATGTCCCTGCCACTCTGTAAATTATCTCCAAGTCAATACATGACATCTAAAAGAAACCCAACAACTAAGAAAAGTCTACAAAGTTGAAAACCAAAACACAACCTCATATTTGAACATGCTTTCTCTTAAACGCATCGTGAATTTTGTAGTGGTACACTGTTGGTACGCCGTTCTGCTATTGTTAAATATGTCATGAAAATAATGGCTGACAACTTTAGCGGGGAGATGCTGTTCCGCCCTTCGGATAATGCTGGGAGATCAGCGCGGAAATTGGTATCAGAAGTGGAAGTGTTTACTTTATAAATACGATTAACTGTGGGTACATAGACAAATGGTATGTGTAGTGTTATTTTTACCCGACTTCAAAAAAAAAAGGAAAAAAGAATCTTTTCATTTGAAATAAAATTAATCTTTTAATCTTTTTTCGCATGTTTCCTCCTACCTTTTTTAATTTTATTTTTGCGTCATGTTCGCTGCAAATAAACGTTTTTTTGTTCTTTCTTCTTTCTAAGCACATTATGTTCCCGGATTACATGAAGATGGCTGGACCGTTTTGAAAAATTTCTTTATTATTTACAAGTGTATGTTTCCCAGGTAGTCCTATTGTCATCAGGTCAGGATCTGATGATGGGATCCTGGAGAAATCAAGGGAACTCTTCAAACATTATGGACACATAAATACATATATAGCGATTTGGGTATTTTTTTGGTGTTGATAGTAAGTAGTGGTAAGTATACGAATTGATTTAGGGTAGGTAGCATAACTAAAAGGAGAAAAAACATCAAATTTTTATTAAAAAAAAACTTTAACTTCGTATTAGATCTAAAGCCATCGAAATTTTTAATATACAAAATGTGTTGTTTAAGAATAGACAGTTTCTGCATCGGGACAATTCATTGTGATTCAAAATAATTTTACAATGCTATTTGACCTGTGAGTTGTGATTTTTACTCCTACTGCGTAATATGGTCATTTACTAAGATTTATTGCTGCACGTAATAAGTATGAAGCTTTAAAACATAAAATTATACATTCAATCCGTGCGGGTATACCTATTTAGTACACAGCTCTAAAAGTACCCCATTTTCTTACACGACTTTCTACACTCCTACCTATTTTTCCAGTAGAAAATTTAACTTAATTTTTCGTCGCAAGGTATCCCAACTTAATCCCACCTACAGTGCTTCTAGAGGAAATGAATTAATTCTATTTTACACAAGAGTGCTTTAAAATAAGGAGCCTTTCTTGCAGTAGGAGAAATACCCCGTGAAATTAACTTCAGGTTTCAGTTCACACTGGACACCTCGCAGGTACGAGAGACAAATGGCCGGAGGGGCCACACTGTATAGCTTTGTTAGTTTCATGAATGGAATTTGAAAATATTGTTTATATTTATCGGGCAATTGTTAATTTTCAAGTGTGTATATTTCATAAAAATAAAGTAAAGTTGCGAATAAAATTATTGGAAAGAAATAACTGTAGCAGAGGCAATCATAACACACACCAATGCGTGTGTTACTTACGTTTTTTTTAATAGCCCACGGCCAAACAATTATAGTTTCAGTGATTAGATCCTAAATACCTATTTGGATGCAAAATCCACAGAACGCATCTAACAACTCTATTAACGGCTATACATTTTATTAGGCGTTATTATCAGACGTGATTTATGCCACACGCCCGAAGCTCGTAATTTTAACGCGATAAAACCGATGATACATTAGCAAGATTGCGCTAAACCTGACCTGGGACCGTTATTAGCGGCCAGATCTTGTTCTGTCCTAAGTGACACTGTTCATGTGAATACTTTACGTTGTCGTGAGGCGTTCATAAAAAAGACAATTTCCCTTATTGCCGCAATCTGTGGCACATGTTCCGTACAGCGTTATGCCCCCGCACAGGGTTATGTCTGCACCCGCCCTCATAAACGACAAAGTAAACCATAATTTATTGCGCATATTTAGGGTCAAACACATGACTCATAAATTGCTTTAGTATATTATTTGCGATAACTAGCCAGTAACTAATAGTAGCATATTACGGTGTGGTTGTGGTTGCTGTGTTTTAAACTCCAAAATATATTGTCGTATAAATAACAGGGTATATTCATATTTTGGGGCATAATGTTTTGACTTTTATACAAAGTAAAAATGAAGTGTATGCAGCTTCAAAGAAACAATTTTATTTGCAAGATACTAAATGTAAAGTCTCTCAGAAAGCGGTCAAGAAAATGCAGTATTTATTTTCATTCAGTATTTTCGTTTCTAAGAAATAAAATACAAAATGTTAAAATGCGACGTTCTGCGTCATGAAATGAATAAAGTACTGAAAACCAAGATACACGTTTATTGATTCAAGTTTGCACTAACGACCAAGTTGCTACATGAAAAATGTAGGTATCGCTTTGAAAATACTGACTGAACTTTTGAAAGTCTGAAACATAGCTCTTCTTTTATTCATGTTCAGACATGTGGCGCTCTCCGTTGTGTACAGGCTTTCTTCCTTAACAAAATAAACAACATTTACTTGCAGTTAGGTCCTTTGAGAGGCTGCCCTGTACTTATGTTTTATGAATGAGCTCTTATGCACTTACGTGTGTATGTTGGCATTGGGTACTATTTTGAATGAAATGAGAAAACGAAGATGTTACACTGATTTCGAGATACTATATATCATACCAAAATATATAACTAATCACATAGACACAAGTACCAAAAGACTATATTCTCATACAGATTCTTAGAACATTTTAAGATCAACCCCACCACTGCTACTTGTAGGCAGTTCCCTTTATCACGAAAAACTATCCGTCTCTGTCTCGCAAGGAAAAATTTCACGCGTTTTCTGACGTGCCGCATGGTTTTCATTCTTTTACTGCATTGCCATATTGAGCTCTGGTGCACAGTTCAAACGATCCAATGTTCCCTAACCAAAATATCGCCACTGCATACCTTTTATACTCTCGCTAAAGAGCCTTCCGTTCGCCCACGACTTGAAAGGTCATATAGATTTTTATTGCATTCCAAAATGTATTCTTTTCCGTTGCAATCAAGTTGAAATTCCTTTATTCCGAAGTTCAATTTAGAACCCTTTGCATCTGAAGTTTCAGTGCAAAACTTGTAACGTAGACAAGTGGGAATGTATAGGCTGTATCGAAACAAGCCTTCAGTCGTGGCGCGCACATGCTCGCGTGTAGTTGGACTCATAGCTAGGTCCTTGCGCGAAATGGCGGGAACTTTCCGATAACTTTCGTATCGTAACACGCTGTAACATATCTTTGTTAAATGAGATAAACTATAAAATTTAAGAGTGTTAAAGACTTAATTACCGAAGTTTTGTTATAATAAAAATAGTGTTGTAAGATTTACCGAAAATCTACTGAATCCTGTTGACACGACTTTTTTCAAGTACGTAAATATTTTGTATATGCACTTAATGTAAAAGTTTACTCTAACTACGTTTTGTTGTTTATTTACATTTGTTGTTATTTATGCTTAATAAGTAGATAGTAACTATTTCTGTAATAAAATTATTTTCTTAGATAACACTTACGGCTGTTTTATTTAGTTAAGAAATATCAAATCCATTCATGTAATACGGGTTCTAAAAACTTCGTCATTTACAAGTGAAATATTTTTAAAAGTCGCACATATTTTAATCAAACAAGTAAGAAAAAGCATTAAAAGTTTTTATCCCACTAGAAGTGAACTTTAGAAAGGTGACCGGTGATCAGATTGTCATAAAATATAAAAGTAGTAGGAGTTGAATAGAATACTGCAACAATTGTAACATCACATTTTTTCGTTTAAATATACTGCCGAGAGAAACTATAGTGCAATCAAAACAATAAGTACAACCATAATAAAATCCACTAAAACTACGTGGTAACTTGAGAACAACCACAATAATTATAATTAAATGCTGGGTAATTATGAAATTGCCTCCCCTCTAACCTAAATTCAATTAAACCGTTGTTATACAGGGAGGGCTTACTCAGAGCATTATATAGGGTAATTATATTCCTGAGTTTACATAATTATTATCAATATTTGCTTGTTACCTATGTTTGTTTCCGACAATATTAGCATTATAATATTGCGTCATAAACAATATTAAATTAATCCTACAGTTTTAAATACACAGCTGTAATTATTTAGAAAAGGAATGCTCTAAACATTATGAAAAAAGTAAATTATTATTGCAATTTTTAAAGTAATTACACGTTCATAAATGCAGCAGCATCCCTTATGCGTAAACAGGTAGGCATACCTATTGCTACCACTAAACTGTGGCAATCTTCGTTAACACGTTGGCTGCCAGGCGACAGACACAATAGAAAATCTATTGTTCGCGGTCACCGGTGACCGCGTTGGCAGTCAATGCCTTAATGTTTTTTTTTTTAAAGAATATTGTACCCCTTCCTATAATAAGCAAGGTTTCTCTATAGTTTTATGTAAGTAGTAATCGTTTTTATCTTCCCTATATTTTACGTAATGTGTCATACATGCCTATATTACCTATAAGTACGCAGGTAATGACTAACAAGAAATCAGATAAAAGTCGTTCCACTAAGTTACACGTTTTAGGTATCACTTTAAGCACTTGCCCTCTATAGGAGTGAATACCGATAAAATCCTCTAGCACTTATTAATAATTTAGTAATGCACGGCTATCATCACCTCAATTGGGTTTCTAACATTCCACCAGGAAATATTGTGAAATTTTCCGCAGTAATACCAGAGGTAATTTCAGTCTAAACTACATTTGAACTTATTACAATGGAGATTGGAAATATAACAATATCTATAAAGTGCACTGTGCGCCACCTGTATCGGAATAACATTGTATAAAATATACCTAGTACTACATTTTGGCAGACTCCCGTACCAATAAAATCAAGGCATTCAGTAAAAACAGTGGACAACAGTGGTGGCCCAGTGGAAACGGCTCCGACTTACGAGTTGTAGGTCGTAGGTTCGAACCTAGTCAGGTGCTTTACTTTCTGTAAATTATTTCATCACCACTGCTCTCAAAACGGTTAAGAAAAACATCGTGAGGAAACCGGCATGTCCTAGAATCACCTAGTTGATTACGGCCCATTCCTTCTCACAGAGAGGAGGCCTCTGTGACCCAGCAGTCGGAATATTATACGCTGATTAAGCTTATTCCGTAAAAATATCAATGAAGATGCAGGTCAGTAACAGTATGATTAAAGGTGTAGATTATTAAAGTTTATAGCTGCTACTAGGTTAAGCATTTAAGGTCTCGTACAAACCAAACAAATCTGCAGTAGGCAACTAATCCAGGCCGTTAATCAAGCGAAATCACAAAACGAGGCAGTCATAAATTTAAACAAAATAGTGCCAGCAAAATTCCCCGTGGAAATAATATTCGGACAAATGAAAATTCCGACCGATGCATTCGGGATCGCGAACGGCGCTCGGAGGTTTTAATTCCCTTGACTGTTGCGAATCGGCGCATGTTTTTTCATTAAAACGCATTCAATACGACGACGACGTGGCTTTGAAAAAGCGGACCTTTTCAAAAAATATTTTCCTGACGTTCCACTGTGCACTGCGCTCGTTTCATTCACGGCCTTTTTGTAAAGAATTAAAAAATCGACGGTTTTAATGTCTGCGTTGTGACAGGTTCGTGTTACGCGTAATCCAATAATACAGTCGTGTCGCCAATGATATTTAATTTTATTAGTTCATTTTGTTATTTAGCAGTAGGTCTTAACGTTTAAAAGGCTTTTAAAGCACCGTGTTCTGAATAATGTATAAATTGTAAGATATTAGGTACTGTTTTTTTAAACTTCATTTTGGTTTATAACCCAGCGAAACCGTCGCTTATTTATAATTTATTTATTTATTTGAATATTTATGTACACACAGTAAAATACATAGGGATCTTATCTTATTTTTTATGTTTTTCCTCACAGGAGAGAATAATTTTATTATTTTTAAGCGAAATAAATACCGAGACGACTTTTGTTTGTGTAAACACCCATTATGAAATATCATAAGCAGAAAGTCGCAAAAACGTCACAGCGTCTTTTATACTGAACACATTGGTTAGTACCTCCACTGCGAAGAAACCATAATGCTTAATTAATATAATCACCATACTTGGCAAACGCATCGGTAGTCGCAGCAAGTTTGACTTCTGCTCTCCCTTTTATACATAATAATGTCTTGTCATCCTTAACGATATTGGTCTATAATTTCCTATCGATTGTCTCACCCAATATATCCTCCGGTAATGGCTTCTGACAATACTGGTTATTGAAAATGATTTCACTATGTATCTGTAGTGAAATCATATTCATTACACAAGTAGTCTTCATCATTACCCGTGCTTCACCACCAATACTACCACTTTTTTGCTATCGAGTTTCTGAAGCTGGCAACCCACATCATTACAAGGTGTCATTCATTTTTCTCCCTGTTTTCTTGCCCACGGTTTCGTCAAGCAAAAGACGAGGAATATTCATATTTTCTAAGCAAACTGCGACAGTCTATGCTAACTTAGTGCTACGCTTCGTCACTAAAATAACAAACAAAACCATTTCAAATCCAATATCTTAATTAAAATTATATAAATGTAACACTAAAATATATACATGTTAGAAAAGTTTATCAACTGCTAATTACAGTCCTTTCTTAGCTGTCATTCGGACCGCGCTGAAGTGGCCGTGTTGTGGTCTCAATGACACCCTCACCTCTCCATTACTGCGCCTTGGAGCAGGGTTAACGACTCGTTCGCGTGATGGCACACAACTTTATGCTTATTTATACGATGAGGCGAACAAACTCGACGCTCGACATTCAACCGTTCCAACATGGCCGGCGACATATCAAATCTCCATTATCAGCGGCTGCCGGAATAAACCATGGCCTTGCCGAATTTTTTTAAATTTCCCTTTCGTTTTCATATTTTTTGGTTGAGTATCAGATGTTTTTAGAAAGTCGATTAGGAGCCGGTAGTTTTCTTTTTCAAATCGATTTTAACGTAAACTTTTACACACACAATTATCAGGACACTACACTTGTCTTATGTTAGGGCAATAGAAATTTTCCATAAGCCGCGTTGTATGAGAAAAACTTGAGAATAAACATTGCAACTAGGTTCCCTCAAATTTTCCTACTCCGTATCATGAATCTACAAGCGGATGGCTCATTGTAACAAAGCTTGTAAGCAGGGGGACATTTACGAGCGAATAATCATGCTCGTAAATGTCCCCTACTGAAGACAGACAGACGCCTGAAGTTAACACTATCAGTGCAAGACTCTTTAAATTTGTAGCTTATCACAACCGTCGCAAATATTTTAAGCAAATAAATAAATAATGATTCTTAATATATAATATTAAAACCATAAAATAAGGTGAAAGTTCGTAAATTTTGGATGTTTGTTACTCAATCACGCAAAAACGGCTGAACGAATTTGAAAAAATGAAATTAGAATTTTGAAATTTGAATGTTTTTTTTTTTTTTTTTCAATGGAATTTGGACAAACATAGATTATAATATGGATTAACACATAGGATACTTTTTACCCTGCTTATACGTTCCTATGAGAACCGACCCCACGTGGGTGAAACCGCGGGAAGGTCGCAAAAGCTAGTTTTATTTAAATATAGCATTCTTTAAAACCAAAATAACTAGTGGCAGATAGTTAACCATGTACCAACAAACGTCCAACTAACTTTCTTAGTTTGCACTTATTTAATCAATTATACTTACTGATGCTATACATTCGTGTTACATTCTTACACAACCATAGCTCATTAATAAGCCATATTTCACAATAAATAACAAGTTGGTGACAGTTTAACGATTGCATTAAAGAATGGCGTTTCGAGTTACATGTAAACAGTAGGTATACAGTGTAATTATTGCTCAGAAATAAGGACACGTCATGTGTGTAAAAAATTTAAAGGAGAAAAAAAGACGTGCAAATTGGTGCAAAATATCTATTATTTATCTTCAAATATGAAAAGTAATAACAAAAAAAAAAAACAATTGAGTAAATTAGATATTCTATAGTTTAAAAACTTTACATCACTGAATCCGTTCAGAGTTTTACACAAAATCTAGATTAAGTTTTAAACTGCAAGGCAAAGGATAAAAAATAATTATTATTTGTTACAATATGTACTTATAGCTTTGAAAATGAAACAATAGTACAAAAATCTACAGCAATTAAACTATGACAATTAAAAGAATATAACAAATTAAAAAAAAAATGTTTTACCTCCATGGTCAACTTTTTAAAAAGCAGGAAAGACCTAGTAACAGGCAACGGGTCGTTTCGCACAATTTCCAAATGTTTGCCTACTGAGGCAAATGGGTCGTTGCGGTGCGCGTGGGTACACGATAGACGAGCAATCTGAAACTGTGCTACTTATCCAGTATTGTCGAAACTGGACTTGTAATTACCACTTTTAAAGGATGGTTAATTAATCGTAGGGAACCTGCAAACCCAGTGCGAATGCGCAAAGTAAACATATCGTAAATTCTAAAGATTTTTAATCGTAAATGTACTTAATTAATATAATTTTGGTTTATGCGGCAAGCACAATGAGCATCACCCATGAATTAAGTTTTAAAACTAAATAAATATTGTGCGAAACGAGAATGTTCAATTTTAAAATCGTGCGAAACGTTATGTTACGTTGTTGCACGCGTTTGTGCTAGGCACACAGAATCGTTACACGCAAAACTGTAAGATTGAATATATTTCTATGACTCACATACAAAACTACAGCAATTGATAAAAAAAATCTTACCTTATGGCTCACGCTAAAAACCGCACACTAAGCGGTTACCCGTATAGTTTATATTATAGAAATACTCTTAATTATTATGTTTTACGCACATTTTTTGTATTTGCATTCAACTAATCGGCTTGTCTTATTTAACCCTGTCACATGTAACGGCATAGTCTGAATGTAGCCTAAATAAAACATAAAAACAACAACTTCAGACAAGTTATCATTTTCTTTTGTTTCAGGTGCAGCCATGAAAGCGAGTAAAAAAGAACGTTCAAAGTTTTCCCACTGAGATCTATTCAACGTTTTATTTCTACCATGAAAAAGTTAAAGAAGGAACAATACTCCAGCGGTGAAATGTAAACAAATTCCAATGCCGGGTCTGAAAGAGAACGTGTCATAGACAATGCACAGCCTCCTTGGAGCGGCTGTAGTGTCGGCATTACTGCAGATACTGCTCTCCTACACCGGTAAATATGAATAGTATTACATTTTGGATAAATATTCTGAATAACAAAATTTTGTTCTAGCAAAATACAAATGCTATACTTTGTTGCCTTCATCAACGTAGTCTAGATTCTGGCCACTAAGAAATAGGTATTCTATTCCGGTAGATAATAACGTTTTAAACGTTTTCGTCATTATAACAAGTACCACCAAAAAACAAATAAGCTCCAGGTCAAAAAAACAAAGTGCAGGTTCGTAATTAGTGTTTTTATCGTAGCTTCGTCTCCCCCCTTGCGGTTAAGCAGAAAGTAAAATATTTCACCATAAAATAAAAGAAAACAGACTTTATGTGACTGAAAATAAAATACCTTTCCGTACTTTCGACTTAATGGACGTTACAGGAGAGCTACTCTTAATATTATTGCATGGTAATCTAGTTTCAAATTGAAACTCTAACTTTAGAACAAACTTGGGGATTACTTACTTCTATAGTGCGAGGGTATCTATTGTAAGTTCTCAACAAATCCTGAGTAATTGACGTCATATCTTGTTGTTAGTTGATACTAGTAGTCGAGATAATGTTATTCTTTTAGCGGGGTGAGCATTAGCCATCGCGGAGACACCGGACCGGGCCGGAAGCACCTGTGTCGTTCGCGTGCTGTTTGCCAATTTATCACTAAGCTGATTATATATAGGATCGTCCTTGTGACGTGCTTTATGACCTTGTTTGCTCTCCTCCCATTGTATCGCACTCCCTTATTTACACACCTTTTAACCCAAGACAAAAATTGGCGGAGAATTTCTCGTGTCAACATCCGCTGTTGTCTTTTGTTCTAGCACATGTGTGTTTTTGTTATTACTGTTTACGTCTTCTTGGCGATGTTGTTACCTGAAATGTTTTTTGAAATTGTATCGTTACCGCCAAGCTCATATTTTAGGGCAAAAGCTCTATGAACTTACTTAAACATTCAAAGACTTAAAAACTCTGCACCCTTTTCTACCACAGGATCGGTTTAAAAGTTTCAAAAACACTTATACACTTCACAATAAAAGTTTAGAACAAATAAGAATAAACGAAGGAAGCTAATCCTAAAGTCTTGAATACAATTAATTTCGAAGTTAATGACACTTCAGCAGTTATCCTACAGTGTCAAAGTTTGGCTCACATACTCAAACAGTCGTAAAGTCCTAAACTTAACGAGAAGTGCTAGAAACTTCACATGTATCTCCTAAACATGATACGCGGACATAGATCATAGCGTCATAAAGCCTGAAAGTAGGTATTATGTATTATGTAACTATTTCATGACCGCTACAATGAACGGTCAGCCTACCTACCTTATTGATAACTAATAGGATGGCCACATCTGGGCCCTAATTCACTATGACCACTCAATGATTCCTTATTTCGAAACCACGTAAAGGAATTTGTCCATTTTCGGCTTCGCGTGGACACGATGCTCGAAAAGAAACAAATTAATCAAAAATCGTGTTTAGCTTTTAAACGCTTAATTATTCCATACTTTTGTATCAACTTGCGCCCACGAATAGTGTATTTAATAAGTACTGAAATTGTTTTATTATTCGCCATATTGACAGTACTCCATGTTCATTAATTCATAGTGATGCCAACAATGAATCGTTTATTTTAAAATAATTATTTACAAATCGATTCTAATTGTTATTTTTGAAGTTCAACTAAGTCCTCCTCATTCATACAAGAGGCAAGAGTTTACATTCAATTAGAGCTGTTATTTGTAATCACTTAAGTTATTTCGAACATGTTTTATCCTTAGTTAATATCTAGAAAAGAAAAGTATTTAAACTTATCGAAGTTACTCAATTAACTTCGATTTTAATCAATTAATTAATCTATTATTTAAAAAGAAAACGTTTATTTCAATGTCAGTTGTCTTGTCACTTGTCAGTTGTCATTTACTTTGTCTCTTGGCATCGGGAATATTGTTTTCTTGCTGTGATTATTTTTCAAGTATTGTTTTGGTTTTGAAAATGGACACTGATACCCCTTCTCACGTTGACCACGGCACGTCTTTGGACTCCGACACCGATCCCATCATTGACCTCAGCTTGAATATGGATAATTATCGAACTCGCTGACCTGAATCGTACGGATACGAACGAGGCAATTCCGCTTCAACTCCTGCCTGTGGTGGAAACTGTTACAGATCCGATGTGCGAATTGTGGCACTGATATCACGCAAAGGAGAAGGCATACTCTCAATCTTATGGAAGTGGATCTATTATTTAAGGCAGTGGGTCGCTCCACAAGTGGTACGTTTGCATCCATCGTCATAATTTCTTTAAGTAATCCCAATAACTGTGCAACCACTAAACCAAACACTATTTTTGTTTCATAATAGGTAGTGGATAATAGGTAGTGGCTGTTTAATAAAAAAATGTATGAATAAAAGTGTGTTTTATTTAAAAATAACAAGTATGCAAAACAAGTCTTACAGGCGTCTCGATTCAATGTTACTACAAAATCCCCTTTCTACTGCTATTAGCTATTAAACCTGTATTATATTTATCCTTAAAGTGCCTGTTCATACCAAGCCAAAAGCCCATACAAGATGGACAATGTCCTTTCTCAGTTAATCACGCCAATCTCGTGTCCATTTCGCGTTGACCGAATGTAGTACATTTAGTACAAAACTTCTTAGTTAAGGTGCAATACAATGGTTTCCACATGTGACGATACGCGAATGGACGACTGGGCCTCTTGTTATAAATAAGTCGCTGTTGGGCTCGACATAGAATTGTTCAAGTTAATATTAGCCGTCATTTCAGTGTATCTTTCGTTCATTGCCATGTTATCGCACACAATTCATCTTTATTTTCTTTTGTCCGCCTTATTTCTAACACAAAGATATAAAAATATAATCATTTATAAATAAAATGCATAAAGTAAACAAGAGTACAAAAGGCGCGCCACAAATTGTGTTTTCAGTGCTAGGTCTGAGCGCAGGTGGCACAGCCCGCCTTAAGCTTCGGCGGACCGCAGCCAAATCCGCATGTGACTTTAATTTAACTTTGCTTCACTGAATATTGTCCTTACATTGAAATTTGAATTATGAGTTCGAGCTGACGTGACGCTTAATGCAACTCTGGCTAAGTTTCTGCTTAATCTCAAATAAGTTACATGAATAAAATGTATGTGCATTAAAGTTATTGTGGAATCTGCGGAATTGTCATAGATGCAATGTTGTATATGTGATGATATCCTATACGTTTTCATCGGTTTTTGGCTTTTAATAGCGCAGTGTTGTACTCACATCCATAGACACATAACATAAATTAATATTTAAATGAAAACGTTTTTTTCTGGCAAAGAACGTTAAGCCCTTCGTCCTGGCTGTCATTCGTGAATCTTTTTCTGTCATTACGGGTCTTCAGAAGCCCGAAAATCTGACAACCAGTCTTAACAAGGGTATAGAATATCCCAAAAATTGGGTTGTGGAGGTCAGATAGGCAGTCGCTTCATGTAAAATACTGGTATTTAGCTGCACCTGGTTAGACTGGAAGACGATCCCAACATAGTTATGAAAAGGCTATAACTATAACTAACACAGGCATGGTATTAAATCGTAAATAATAACCTAAAGAAGCCAAAGATACTGAAAAAACGACAAAATGTCATAAACTAAAGCTGTATGAAATGTTCAGACGCAATAGTAAGGAATTATCATATAGGTAGACATTATATCGCATACGGTGCAGCCACGATACCGCTTGAATACGTAACATGGTTCGTACCGCGAATTCTGTTCCAAATGTGACGCACCATAAGTGAAATTATCTCCATGGCACTCGAAATACTGAATCTCATTCCAATTAATGTCAATCAGGATCCCAAATGTTCACGGAACAAAGGTTTTCTCTGAACTGCACTAATTAAGGGGGATGCGCTAGGTAGGCCGCGAAATTCAATATTTCTTCCATTATTTGTAATTTGCAGGTCAGTGTCAGGTTGTATGTTGAACAAAATATGATTCGCAAGCGTAACCAATATGACTTTATAGAATTATAATCATTTAAATTAATGATTAATGAATTAATTATTAAATTATTGATATTTCATGAAATAGTCATTCAATAGGATTTTATGAAGTTAGAGGATTGTACTGATGATTCGGGGGCTTCCCCCTTGAGGAAAATTATGAAAATCAGTCGGTAAATAGGTAATGAAGTAGTTTTTATTTTAACAACATGCACATTTTATTCAAAAAAATATCCAACTACAAACACAGCTACCGATTTCGGAAACCAAGGTTATTTTGGATTTTGTGGTGTTTTTTTTTGGAACTCGATAGTTTTTATCTATGTCGCAGAGGGATTGTCAAATCCGCAGTTTTACACAACCGATGATTGTTTTATAAAACAGAAGGCCAATTCTCGTAACTTAAAACGTTCAAAATCTAGTCGCAGTCTCATCTCAGCGACAAACAAATGTCAAAAACTTGTCAAAATGTAGGGAAATTATAAGCATTTTTTGACAGATTGAGACTGAGATCAGACTGTGAACGTTCTTAAAATTACGAGAATTGCCCCTCAGCTGATATGTAAAACAACTGAACGACGTTTAGCGGTTTTTTATATTTACTGAAGTTTAATACGCAGAATTGCATAAACGTTTTGCATTTATTATTACAGCGGGTCAATGAGTTGAGGGTATGAAAAACGCGTGAAATGAAACGTCAGATTGTTGATTTTAGTTCAAATTTTTTTCGCACGTTGCTCGCTGTTTCATAATATCAACAATAATGGCGTCCGAAATAGTGCCAAATAAACGAGTAATATGAGTGAAAATAAGACTAAATGAAGTGAAAACAGTGATTTTAGGGACAATTTTAATTAAAAGGTATCAGATTTTTATGAAAGTCCTAGAAATATTAAATAGAACTGCGACCGACTTGAAAATAGCGCTCACTCGGCTCGCGTGAGGTTGGTCACAGTTCTAACCCAAGCTAAACCAATTGGTCAGGGTGCCCTGGCTTAGTTAGTTCGACCAATTCGCCATCAGAAGCTACACCAAATGCTTATTGTGTCTGCAGATAAGCCAGTCTGCATTACGTCTAAACGTCGGTAGCAGTTTTATTAAACGTAACGCAATTAAAATCCAGCTGAACGTTGTTCAGGTGTTCAGGTGTTTTACATACCGGAGTTGTTTTGTAAAACAGCTGATTTGACGATCCATATGCGACATTACACAACTTCCAGGAAATACTTACTATCTTAAAATTCAACCAAGGAAGTATATTGCGGTCCACCCACGTGAACCATTGAGTATCTGACTACAGTCAGCTACTCCCACGGGAATCATGGTGTGGCTATTCCTAGATGAGAACCGAGCGGTTAAATATAGAATGAATAAACATTAGTCATACAAATGAATGAGCTAACCCTCGGTTTTTGAAAGCATATTTGAATTAATTTTATGTCAAGCCATTTGATCGGCTACTGTCATTTCGGCCAAACACATCACAACAGCTATCAGGTTATGAGACAGTAGATTTTTGGGTTAAAGATGGTCAATGGAACGATAACTAGGTTCTAAAATATCTGCAGGTACTTGTTACTGTTAATACTTATTGTTGATTCATTAATTTAAATTATTATTATTTAGTCAATTTTAAAGATACACACACTCAACATTCTCTTTGATTCCAACATTCTCCTCAGACAGAAAGATTATTTTCTGTTCTGTATTCACTAAGTTGTAACAACTGCTTTGGTAACCACAAAATAAGTAGATACATAATACACAATTCACTTCTCTAAAAATTACTTTTTGTGATTTATGTAAAATTTATTTCACTGATAAACTTAACTTTATTGTCACTGACGAGCGGTAATTTTTTTATTTAATATATACCCTTCATTGGTACATTTTAGTAATTGTGTTACTTCATAGATTTAGTATAACTAGCGTAGTTTATACTAAAGCCATGACTTACTTATTAACACTCTTTAGCCTTTCAACCTTAATGACAACAAGATAATGATTAAAATCGCTTAACAACATGATTACTGAAATCCTCGAAGGAGTATTCCAAATTCGCGAGAAGGTTCAATGTCACTGTTACTCAAAGGGGTTTAGATAATGTTGGTCAGACAGTAACTAAAGAGCAGACTTCTGTGACTTAATTATTATGCTTTCAGAAACCGGAAGGCTAGATATACATTCTATTGGCGAAAAGAATCTGAAAAAGTCAAAAATGTATTAAATATACCTAAGCTAACAAATAGCTAATCTCGATAATGTTAAAAGTCGTTTTATGAGAAACGCTTAGAAACGTTTCTCTAGGCACTTGTCTAGGTCATAGACATATGGTGTAGGTAAATAAATTTAAATTAAATAATTATAATTGACGACGGAGAAGTCGTTTTCGAATTCCGCATATTGTACTTACGTGAACCCATTTCATACAGTAAATAAAATTACAACGTATTTTAACTCTCTAGTAAAAATTTCCTTACCCGTAAATAAACGAGAGCGGCATTATTTAAAGCTCAACAGATCACATCGCAATTTCACACCCGATCCGCAGAGCGATTAATTGAGTAACGGATTGGACCGGACCCGACGTCCCGGCAATGGACTTGGCGGCCTGATGTGCAAGAACCTTAAAGGCTGACGCAGATTTAGGCGGGCCGCAGCGCATTGCTAAAACCCTCTTACTTCTTCATCATTGCTCAGTAAAAGCGGGCCGCACTGTATTAAGGCCCCCGCAGACGGTGCGAAGCGATTCTGGTAGAACAATTTCCAAGAAGTTTATAGACCGCAGCAAGCGTAGATTAACCTGATTGATCGACCCGTGCGGCTGTTATTAGATACTTAGCCACGAGCCCCTTCTGGTCATTATGGTGAAGTTAATAATTTAATTAAAAAAAATAGTTCACACACCATCCCATAATTTCTTAACGACATGAGTCATTTAGGTATGCGTAGAGCTGTAGTGATCATCAAGTACCTATCTACCTAAAACCTAACTACACTTTAATAAAGTATTGAAACTTTTGTGGTACCACAACCTAAGTAAATACGAGATTGATAACGTTCTCAAAAAAATTTTATTCTAAAGAAAAAATATGAAAGGCAGATAAATTATGAATAAACCGTGTTTAAAAAAATTGAGAATAGGCGAACCGACCTACGCATTCTCATTCTGTTGCTTGAGAACAAAACTAAGATAAATGGAAACATGATATTTATAAAAAAATAATCTGGATGTAGCTATGTAATGTATAGGAGTTATATACCTATTTATGACAATACTAGGTGTTGCCCGCGACTTCGTTTGCGATCAGGACAAAAGATACGTGGCGCCATCTATTATCATAATAATGTTATTGTTCTACACACAACAGCACTTTTTTCGGGATGAAAGTTAGCTGTTCGTTTCTGTACACCTGACAACGTATATGCAAAGTTTCAGGATGATCGGTTCAGTGGTTTATGCGTGAAAAGGTAACAAACAAAGAAACAAACTTACTTTCGCATTTATAATATTAGTTAGGATTGTGTGATACTATGTCCACTGTCGCATTTATTCCTATATTGGAACGAAACATTTGTCTAAACCTACTATGAAGATATGCGTGGAACTGTTGAATGTATAAATGTGTGTTCCAATGTTGAGTCTTGGTTTTAGCATAATTAAATATTAACGTAAGTAACACACACAACAAAAAGATTTCGAGAGCAGCGCTTGAGAAAAGGAAATCGTTTTCGAACTACCTACTCGTAACTACAGTAAAAATATCATGTTGGTACGTAAAAAGCACTCAGCGCACGATTAAAATTATTCGCGTGAACGAAGCTTTTGTTAGGCGGGCGTTGGCACTAGTTTGCGATACGACGCGATCGCAGCCTTGCACATCCACGCAAAGAACATCCAATGCACCGTGAAATTGCCTATTTTCCACGTGATTTTATTTATTTATTTCATATATCGATGACATTTCCATTCGTTCTGTTACGGCTCAATGCATCGGAAAATCGTTACGGAAGTCCCGATGCATCCGAATCATCCATGTTTGTTCCCAGTCGTACTTCAGCAGCCCAGAGCGTACTCCTTAATTTTAATTCTTGAACATTCTCGAACTTACGCTATGCATTTAAAATGTACGAATAGTAGAATGTGTCTACAAGAAGCGCATCCTGTTTAAATTTGTTAAGCCTGCAGTGCATTGAACGGTACCACGTAGACAGTAGAGTCCCGTTTGGAATGCAAACGTAGACACATATATATCATTTGCCTCACTCGAAACGGAAACTGATTCATTTCCGATGCATGGTTGAAGCTCTTTGTGGAGTTCGTCGGCTGCGAATTGCTCACGTTTTCAACATTTGATTGCGACATCAATACCTTTGTAATGTTGTTGATTGTAAATTACTGTACTTATGGTAAAAAGGAAACTATAAAGTGTCATAGAATAACGGTAAATCTTGTTCTAAGTGTAAACAAGGTTAAACATACAATAGTAAGTAGCTAAGTATTTCCCGCGGGGTTACGCTGGAAGGTGTGCCGACTTCTAGACTCCGTCGAGCCTTAAAACTAAGCAGACGCTGACTGGCATCTCTCGCGCGAGCACTTTCCTACTTCACGTAGCAATCGCGTCTGCAAAATGCAACAATGCATAAGAATTCAATCTCACATTTGTTTCGATATACTTACTCGTGTACCGTCGACGATATTTATTATTCTCTGTTCTCACACGAAGCATTTAAATGGTGCAAAATTAAATGTTCATGTAATTTATTAAAGTCTACTTTTGAATGCAATTAGTTACCTACTCTTTTTTTTGCCTTTGTCTTTGAAATTTGATAAATTGTCATTTCGAAGTTTAACCAACTTTTCATCTGGTACATTTATAAGTTAAACTTATATTACTCTCAAGATGTAATGTGGTGGTCTGATACAATTATTTCAAAGTTGGGTAATTCATAGATTGAATGAGCATAAAGCGCGCGTAGCCTCAGGTGTTGTTTTCGACACTAAAGTTGCTCTAAGCCGCACTGAGCTGTACTTAGTGTCCATGCAGGCTTGCGAGCTCACTTAATATTATCTCTGTTACCGAAGTTACAAAGCAATAATTATAGTTTGCTGAAAATAGCGAACCTTGTCGCTTGAGCAGAACTAATAACTTCTACGATTCTAAAAGCTTTGAGTTTACTACCCTTAGTAGCAATAAAATCATTAAAAAAACTATTTACTATTTCTATATTTGCAAAAGCAAAATATCGTATGCAATATATTATTTCAAATAAACGGGGGCGTACTCCGTGAGGCTGAAGTTTGTTGAGTAGCATTAAAAGATTAAAAGTCGACAGTTCGCTCAAGCTGTATCGAATCGAAACTGGAAACGATCTCTCGACTCGACTGTAACATATATTTGCGATGCAGGCGGCGCGTCCGTGGCGAACTTCGCCTGGCGAATGCAAAAATTTAAATTAAAAACATAAATCAGCCGTGTATCGAGTAACTTTCGAGATTGGTGTATATTTCGAATGCACGTTTCACTACACGTATTATGATATTTTAACTGTGTTGATTTTTAATTAAAGTGAGCGTTCAATAAATATGAAGTTGATATTTAAAACAGCTTCGTGACAAAAATAGCGGAAGAGTGCACACTTGAGTGAGGGAAATCAACGTAACAGGAAAAGATTCTCTCGCAAATAATTACGTAAGAATCTTTACTGAGTATTTTTGAATTAATTGCTTTGAAATTATTATGAGTATCATAATCTCATAATCTTAATTAAGAGAACTTTAGCCAGCTCAAATTAGAAATTTTAATCTTTTGTAAATCCTTCTCCCAGTGGTGGTCGGTGGTGTTTATGAAGTCGCATTTTTTAGGGCTTCGCTTTAAAAGTATTTTTAATAAGTATTATGTCGATTCTATGTTGCCATTCTTATTTAAAGTGGCGTCACCTACGAAGCAAGCTAATTAAACTAGCCAATTAGTGGAATGGTAGTAGAAAGTGCATTTCAGGAATACTAAGTGTAACTATTGCTTTACGAATTAATTTTCTGGACACATTCATTAGTAAACATTCATAAAAAAAAGAATAAAGGGCTTTAAAAATACTGTGACAAGTAAAATAAACAAAACCTAAGTTGTAATTTAAACCTGGAACAATAAAATACTTTATAAAGCAACAGACAAAATAATCGTATTGAAACAAGTGACAGACAAAGTTCACAATGCAAGCACCTCGCAGTCGGTACAAAGGTACTTAAAACAAACAATAGCAGCGGGTGTCAAACATCGCACCACTTCAAGAAAAAACCGTTTTGTTTCAAAAGAATAACGCTTTTCCGCTCCATTGGCTCACTCATTTTATTTTCATTGATTCGTTTGAGGAAAACAGGAAGAAAGATAAAAATGTATCTAATGTTACACTAAACAATGATTTATAAGAATTTTTTTTTTGTAAAATTGTGACGATCTTCTTCAATTTATACCTAACATATTTTATATAAACTAATCACTTATCCAAATAAACGTTTTACTGCTACATATCCAATTAATCGTATTTCGAGAGAATGATTTTCATTGAAACTGAAGTTACAATTCGTATTAATTACATTTTAAGACTTGAAGGAAGGTGGTATTTGTTATTCTGACGTTTAAGACGTACTTTTCAAGTAGGTATAATTAGATTGATATAGGTCTTGGTAATTAAACCTATTTATAATCAGAGTAGTATTTAGAGGCCTGCTCTTTGCAGAGGTGGCCCAGTGGTAACGGCCGCGTTTGAACTCAGACAGGCGCTTTACTTTGTATAAATAATTTCAACAACATTGCTCTTAAAACGGTGAAGGAAAATATAGCGAGGAAACTGGTATGTCCTAGAACCAAAAATTTATAGACATGTGACATTACCAACCCGCGTGGTAGATTATAACCCACTCTCGAAGAGTAGAAGCCTGTGCCCCAGTAGTGGGAACGTAACTTAATGTAGAATCAGAATTACAAACGAAAAGGTAAAAGGAGCGACAGAAAATCTAGAAGTCGATTACGATTAAACCGCAGCCTGGCAATATCGAGACCAACACTTTCCTACCTTGCACAGTTTCCAATCCCCCACGTATGTAAGATAAATCATTCTTGCATTTACTTCCCGAGGTCGACAAACGGGGAATAAAATCACTCAAGTTATAACAAGGAGTTGTGTTCATTTTGTGAATAGTGCAGACTTAATTAGAGTCGGTGTGATTGCAGCCGTAGACGGCGTCAGCTGGGAGGAATGGTGGACCTACGACGGGATTTCAGGTGAGAGCCATTTATTGTTCATGTCATTGTTAAATTTTATCGCGTTATTTAATATTTATGAATCGTTTGCGAGCACTATTTGTATGCGGGTCTAGAAATGAATAAAACGCTTGTGCATTTTTAGTGTTAGTTGCAGTCGTGTTTTGTTTTTGAAAAAGAAGACTTTTGTGCTTGACTTCTGTTTCGTGTTTGTCTTTTGTTTTATTAGAATGTCTCTTTAATTTTTTTTTCTTTTGTATCGAGCATAAACACCCATTGGAACTACTATCTGTCGGCTTTATACATAATTGTTTCGTGAGGCTGTCGACCCCGGACCGATAGTACAGATATCAACCACTTAGCATCTGCGCTAACCGAGCTGGCACTAGCTGGTATAGTCTACCAGACGTCTTGAGCTTTTGTCAGTTTTATGTTTTATTCCTTTAGGAACAAACCTACCTTTAATCGTCTGATGTAAACTTTGCTGAATTTTTCTTTAACAAATATATTGGTGACACAGTCGTTAGTACAAAAAGGAATGAAGAATGCATACCTACGTCTCTTGTGAAATTAAGCATTTTTATTAAAATAATCGATCAGCTGTTCGTGATTAAACATACCTACGTGCTCCCAATTGTATAATTTATCTTATTTCATTATCATTTGCATTTTAAACAAAAGGTCATGTATACTCGTATGAATGTAACCGTTGTAATTATAATAATAAATAATAAATAACGCTTAAATGAATTATTGTGAAATATTATAGTTTCACTTTATCTATATTTATCATGATTTCTAGAATAGTCTCCCACTACTCGATTCAAGTTACTGAGTTTCCGTTTGTTACTATCTATTAATATTCTATTCGTAATCTGCTCTTTAGAAAAGCTAACACTCCTTACCAATATAATTCTTGAAATGTGACTTTATTATTTATTTCACAATGTTAAACGCGGAATATTCATTATGTAAGTTACTTAATATGTACTTTAGAATAGAACAGAATATTTTTTATGCATAAGTTCACATATAAATTACACAGAACTTACATCAATACAAAGTTACATGTTAATATTAAGAAGAAAATATTAAACTATGCCTAAAATAAATCTAATGTATAACTTAACTGTGTGGTAACTATATTGGTTAAAGGCCTAATGAATGCAATAGCGACCTGCCTGTTGTAGGTTTATTCAAACCTGTGTTTCAGGCCATTACTTAACAACGTTGAGTGCTTTAGTTGACTGTTATGTTACTGTACCTCTACCTAGCATCGATACATTATAATTATATTTTTAAATACAAATTGACTTAACATTATTAAACTTATTGCATTACTTCTAGCAATTTTTCTGTGTCTGAGTAATTAAATATCGCTAAGTATTCACTCAACATTTTTTACAATTTACTCTAGATATTATATAAGAACGGACCTAAAAATACATAAAATTTATTTATAAAACTATGTCTTTTCTTCTCTTATCTATAGGTATAGGATATAAGGAAGTTTGTTAAGCTGGTGTAGTACTATATTCAATATAAATAGTTGACGCATGGTTAAAACCTAAGACCGGGAAGCGTCAGGGTAGCCCGCGAAATTAAGTTTTCTTAAGTTTTTTTACAATTTGCAGATCAGTGTCAGGTTTTGCGTAGAACAAAATATAATTCACAACCGTAACAAGTATGTATTTACAAAATTATAATCACAAAAATCATTAATACAAACCCTCTAAGTTCATATAACCCTATTGAATTACTATTTCTTGAAATATCAATTGGGTTATATATATTTAATTTCTTTTTTTCGTCGATTAAACTAATTTTAATCGACGAAAAAAGAAGCAAGTTCTCAAGTCAAAGCGCATTTTTTAGTAAAACAAGTTTTTTGCAATGTCTCTCCACCGAAGGATGTACACAGTGTCACAGTATAGAAAATCTCAATTCATTGACCTACCGCATAACATTTGTCCTGTGTGTCGTATCAATTTCTCTGTGCCGATAACATTTTTGCTGGTTTACGTGACACGCAATTTATACGGGCGATTTATCTTGTATTCATATTACGTCATTCGCAAAATGGTGAGGTGTGTTATCGTGTGTTCGGGAACTGATATTTTCATGATAACTTCCGTGCATTTTATGATCTTCTATTTTTTTTTCCGTGTGTGTTGTCTCGGTAAATATTACAGTTAAATTCAGGCTGTTGTGCTACCTTTGTTCTGGTGATAGTATTCAAAAATAAGAAGTTGTGACCTTCTTTCCATTTATGGATGCTTATGTGTTATATACTTAGATAGTAAGTAAAAACTTCCTGAAATGGTATTTCATTGCCGGTAAATGGATCCCCTCTTAGTATATAATATTATTTCCCTTAAACCTGATAATTATCCCTAGACGATACGGACATGACTATATTGACTATCAGTAGTAACTGTGTGTGACTGTGTGTGCTACTTCTTAGTGTGTCGACAGCAATCTAACTTCAGTCGGCCCAGAATTTTCATCTATCAGTACCTACCTGAACTAAAACTACCATATACGCTACTAATTCTTTTTTAACGTTTTTTACACTAACCAGAGAATTCAGTTTTCCCTTTACATTGATCTGACCCTCTTATAGACGAACTAATCAAGTCACGGTACTGTTTAAGCATTAAAAATGTATCGGGACACGTCGGGCCCAGTCCAAAGTTAGCAACTCAAGTTGCGTGCTACCACAACAGTCCCAGCCTCATATAATATTCAGTGACATTGGTAATCACCACAAACATTGATTTTCGTTAATATGAAAGACTAGCAGTGCCCCGTGGTTTCACCCGCATAAGTGTCAAAACCAAAGGAATATCGAAATATAACTATCCTATGTCCTTTCCCGGGACCCAAACTATCTCTATACTTAATTTTTTGTTTTTTTCGATCCCCAGTTCGAGAAAAATATCACTGTGTTTTTCGTAACATAATGCTCAGCAGTAGCCCGGAGTCTTAATTTGACTTTGCCTTTGAACCTTGTGTGAACCTTTGTTTACACCAATCATCAACATGAGAATTGGTAAAATGTGAACTTATTTTTCACCTTTGTAAACCCCTTGAGAGATACCTACAGGGTGTCAGGGTGTTTTTTGTTGTTATATAGCATATTTTCTTTAAAAAAGAAAAGACGCACAGGTCGATCGATCAGGTTAAGCTACGCTTGCCACGGTTGGTCCGTGGATGGGTGATCATCTTCACATACCAAGACCCCACCGTGCCTCGGAAAGCACGTTAAGCCGTTGGTTCCGGCTGTCATTCGTGGATCTTTGACAGTCGTTACGGGTCGTCAGAAGCCCGAAAGTCTGACTACCAGTCTTACCAAGGGGTATCGTATTACCCAGTGACTGAGTTGTGGATGTCAGATTGGCAGTTTCTTCATGTAAAATACTGGAAACTGACCCCAACATAGTTGGGAAAAGGCCAGACAGATGATTCTGGACCTAGCACAGAAACATTCCTTCGCCAAAAAAAAAAATTGTTTTTTCATAGAAAAGTGCAATACGCGCAATCAAAATATATGAAACAGCTAAATTATTTTTAATAACCGACGAAAACATTAGGAGGTTTCCGAATCGCTGAATCCATGGTAACAGGTTGCGCGTCGATGTCCTTGCCAACCTGTATAATCTGCATTCGCCATTTATTTGCCAAAAATGTAAACAAAAATACGAGTTTAAGGAAAAATATCTTTAATCCTTCACAATAAAGTTCAGTTTATGCTAAACGTCAAGCAATTTTATAACTTTTCAATATTGCTAGTCACTCTGAAATCATCTTAACTACCATTAAAATTAAGTTGATATTTGTTTAACTTGAAACAATATTAATTTGAAACATACTCGTTAGTTTGAATAGACTTTAGGTAACAAGGCGCGACCGAGACTGAGGATCGTACCCAGAATTCCCCCGCCACTCTAAAGAGTCTAATTCTAGCCTAAATTATAATATAATATTATAAATTCCTGGGAACTGTTTAGTAAAACAATAAATACATTAAATTCATGTTTCCAAATACTAGAAATTCTTCTATGAAATAATTTTATTAAAGGTACCAGTAAATATCGAAATACAAAACCAGATTAATAGCCATACAAGCTAATTAATTAAGTACCTATACAAAAGCCAATTACAGGATCATTTCGATGTTTAACTGTACAATTTATTATTAAAATTGTACAGTTAAACATCGAACAATGAGAATGTATATAATCTACTCTTCAATAAAATATTATGTTAAAGATAATACTGAAACGAAAGGATAGGTTTTCTCAGGGTTAAAATGGAAAGGATAAACCAAGACAGATTGTATTATTAAATACAAATATTTATTTATGTACAGTTAGTAACATTCACACGCATTTAGCGTATATACAATTATTCTACAACTAATTATTATTAATTAAATTATATACTAACCAACTAAGTACACAAAAAATAAATACAAAAATAAATGGACACTTAAATATTTAAATTAAATACCTAAATAAATAAAACCATTACTGAATAATAACTATTTTGAATTTAACATAATATGATGCCTGTAATCCCCAATGGGATAGGTAGAGGTGTACCTAAATAGTACAGCCCACAGATACCTAACGATACACATACAATGTATAACGCAAGAGCAACTACTTCGCGTGCCAAAAATCGCACCAGCTTACGTACAAAAATCGTAAGCCGGTACTTTCGCGCTGTCTTGTGTACCTACTGCTGGTTGAGTAAGTGTGAGCGCTGGCGCTAGGCCGCGGGGGTGGAGTGAGACGTGTGCCGCACGCGGCGGCGTCTTTGAATAGATTTGATTTTCCCATCACTAAATAGTGCTAGCGACGTCATAGTAGGTAGTCAAAAAATGGCACGCTTGATTTTCATATATATAGATCGTGATACTTGCGTTATCTGTCTATCTATATTATCTGCTGTACAGCCACATTTCGCCAGTTACGTTTTTTTTTTGTTTTTTTAAGTTAGGGAGCGAGCCTATTGCCATCAACCGGGTAGAAATCCAGGCTCGGGGCTTCTAATGAGAAAAAACAAAAAGAAAAACCCAATAAAATGTTTTCTGACCGGTAAATCGAAACCACTCATGCTTAACAGTACCGCTTGCGACCACTAGACCAACGACGCAGTCTGAATATGGCCCTTGCGGCCTTGTAAATACCCAAAAATGTTGTTAAAAAGATTTGTCTCGTAAATGATCGTAGGCATTCATTCTCGTATTTTTATAGATAAATATAATATGTTTTAGGTATGTATGTATTAATGTATATTATATGTAAATGGTAGGTACACCACAGACTACCTTCAGTATTGTCTCTCCTTCTCCCTTAATCCATCCAAAGGTTGTCTTTAAAAGATCGTTTTTAGTGATAAGACCACCCATTGTGTCGCCCCTTGTAGAAATTTCTACATTTACATCTGTAATTTTTATGGTGTAGGTTCAGTCTGCTTCAGAGAAAAGGAACCCCCCCAAGACTTAAAGATTATCGCCCGAACGCACCCGCGCCCGCCGTCGCTCGAGCGACGGCGGGTCACTTGACTCAGGCCCCGCGCAGCTGCCTCCTCCGCCTGCCCGAGCATCCACAGATCGCACTCAAATATTATTTGCAATTTGCAAGTTTTTACTATATTATATGGTATTTTTTCGGCTTCTGGCCGAACCTTATACCAAGAATAACTTACAAAAAGACACTTTACGTGCGATTGAGGATACGAACCTGCATCACCAGGCGCCAGCCGACCATCCAGACCGTGCCTAATACCACTAGGCTATTGGTTCAGTTAGTGCTGTCAACAAATTCGAATAACATTACTCCTTTTATCGAACAAGGTTGATAACGGTCTAATCTTCTAGACGTTAAGGTTTAAATTTCAACTTCCACCACGTTTCATAATACTAGCACCATACTATTTAGTAATTTGTGACCATACCGTCTTGTTTTTACAAAAAATGCAATGCGTAACTCCTCAATTGCCTAAAAGATAAGGTTGAAATTAGCATAGATTTCTTGTTTGGTTGAATAGTATGTGCTTGATTCCGATTGTTGCACTACCGTCATTTTACTTCAGAAACTTAACTGCTGTATGAACTGCGAGTTAAGGTTGAATTTAGAATACTTCTTTGCCTTATTTACTAAACTGTGATTGGGGGTATAATTATTTTTCAAATCATTTTGTTTTCGTGCCGATCCGCTTGTGTGTAATATCTTCGTCGTAATATTATCCAATTTATTAAGTTTTTGAACAGTTGATTCTATTAACCGATAGTATGGTTCGATTAACAACTTTTTTGAAAGCTAAAATTGTTGTTCTCTGGGAACAGGAACAAAGCAGAAAGAAAATAGCACGATATATGGGCATAACGGCAAGATTTTTTGACACGTCATATTTATTGCTGCAATCATGTTGCATTATATTTATTACTTACAAGTTGGATTTTTTATATATTTGTAATATTATTATTTTCATTACAGAGAAAAACAGTTCATAGATGGATACAAGTTATCAAGCAATGGGTGATGTGAAATGTGATCGCCAAGGCCCTCGCCCAATTGCTTACAGTGATTACCTACACTAATGAATCGGAATGACACCGTAATATTGTGGAAGTTCACTCAATGGCACCCTTCAAAACTACGTGTTCAAGTGCTGACTTCAAGAAGTGATAGACAGTGTCTGCCATTTTCTCCGTTATTTACCTACTCGGCAGATTGATTGTGTAACTTATCTGATAATATTGCACTGGAACGTATGAGCAAGTGTTAATAATCCCCAATATTTGTAGGATCATTATCTCGTAGTTAATCAATAATAAACAACCTTTATTATTATCAATCCAGTTACTCTTGTTTACACGTAGTCTTGTAATGTGTTAAAGGTGACCATCTGACCTCACATATTTTTCTAATGTGTTAAATGATGGTTATCAGAAAATGTGATAAAAGAGAAAGATGTATATTGCTGTAGGTACTGTTATAGTTTAGCATGTTGGTTCTTCCTCTGTAAGTCACAGGCACAAATGACAACTGTTAATTTTTTTACCAGATTTTTTTCCGATAAGATTAATGTTTTTAAAACTTTAATTAAATAAATATTATCTATTATAGTTATGTTTCTAGAAATATCTTATATAAACTAACCGTTATGTGTCTATTTAGGTATATAATTTGTGTTTAGTTAATATTCTAAAAGTAAATAACCCCAATTTAACACAGATAAACTGTATCCTCAACCAGTGGATTCCATGAAGTCCTAGAAATGTAATTAGAGAAATAAATGAATATTGTATTATGCAAAATGCCTAGCTTTTCTTACAAACCTCATACCTACTTTAATATTTGATTTCTTAAATAATATTTAACGAAAATCACCTAATCGCCTATTAAGAAAACAAAAAAGTCTTGTCATTCGCAGATTTGAACTCGTGACCATTGCATTGCTAAGCTAGACCAACGCGCCGTCTACGTTATATATTTAAAAAAACTTAAACAGTTTGATGTCATTACCAAAGGGGGGTTCCTTTTCTATGAAGCGGACTGTACATAATAAGGAATAATCTATTTATCTATCTATGAGAGTGATTAATTATTTTGGCCCTATAGTATCAACCCTATTCAATATAATCTATATTCAGGATAATCTGGATCTGTAAACCAAATTAGTTTTTACAGACACACGCGTACTTCCTCTATTTTTGCTTAAGAGGGATCTAAATGCAATGAATACCCTAGGACTTTTCATGAACTGGAAAACAAAATCCTTTTAGAGCAAGTTTATTTGAGACATTGCACGCCGCATACAGTGCCAAAAACAATAAAAAAATGCATGCATTAACGGAAAGTTCACTTAACGCGTGGCCATAAAGTGGGCGTGACCGCAACCGCTGCGCCGGCTTACTCATGCAATTTTCAAGGTCATAAATAATAAAACCGTGAATACGATCTAAAGCACTTTGGCTACTTTCACGCCACTCCCCGCCAATATTGAAATACCTTGGGAAAATAAATGTATGCGGTTTTACGGAACGTTAATCCGGGTAAAATAATTTTGTTCGGTTATTAATTCCGGGTATGAACATGAGCGGTTAACTGAGTGTTAATTACAATAACTTTATGTTATTATCATTATTAGTTAAGCGTATTTGTGAAAACATTGAAAACGATTCCAGTTTATTCATTCGGGGCCAAAGAGTCCATTTACTGCTATTTTTGATCATTATTATTATAGACAAATTAAGAGGTAATTAATAATTGAAATTATTTCCTATTTAAGCAAATCATTTCTATGAAAACTAAAACATTACTTCTCTAATTTCCAAATCTTCGATGCAGTCGCTAGCAATATTCTCCGATTTCGCCGAAAATGGCGAACGCAGGTGGACAAGCAGCTTAAAGGCGAAGTAGGTAAGGCTCGAGCCCCGGCTTAGAACGGCACCGGTCCGACACGGATCCGAACCTGCTGTTTATTATTTAGGAACATGCTAAAAGCTGTGCTGGCTGAATGAGGAGGGATAGGAATTCTATGCTTTCCATTATACAACATGTTTCAGAAAAGTTTGGTCATATTTACATTTCTAGTTTTAGCTCTAACCTCGCATGATATACGCTTTTCGTTCAATGAGAAGTCAGCTTATACTGGAAATTTATAGCTTGATATGTCGTAGTGCGTACGGACCATCAAGCTGAACAACTTTCTCCATGGGACCAACATCGTAATCGCGAAAAAATTATCAACTGTCCCAACATACGAAACTTCAATATCTCTCGACGCAAATGTATGATGAGACAGCTGATTATTTTTGGAGAAAGTGGTTGCGTTTGATGTTCTGCACCATACTTTTAAATATGACGACACCTATCCGATGCTGCAAATGTATGCTATCGGTTGATAATAATTTTAATAAAGCTGAAGAGTTTGTTTGTTTGTCTATTCTTTGCATTTGATAGCAAACATTCTTGAGAAAGGCTGTAGGTTTCATAACATCACGCTAGGGCCCTTAGGAGCCGAGGAAAAGGAAAAAAAGAAAGAACGCTAAGCGAAAACAAAGTAATAACGCGGGCAGGCGATGTGCTACGTCCGCGACGCCGACGGGGTGACGGGGAAATCGCGAGCAGAAGCTAGTGCCTAATAATTACCTTTCAGCAAGTAAGTAAATTGCAAAAGTCTTGAATAAAAATTAAAAAACATTAACAAAAAACAATATGGGTATAACAGTTTCATTGGTCTAATCACACCGACTCATTCAAAGCGAATTATCCAATCATTCATTTATTCGGTCAATTTGGAAAGCTTTTAATTTCAGTAATTATCGTTCAGAATTCAGCTAAAAGTGGATAGCCACTCCCAAGAATGACTTCAATAAAATAACTGCTATCAGATTGAATGAACACAATTTAACGCATGAGAAAATTGAAATTATTTTTATAATGCGTATGATATTCACATCATGCAACGAACATTTACAATAAGGCCTTTGTGATTTCGATAATTAACACAGTGCCATCTGATACCAACTGGCGGTCGACATTCATAAAATACATATTATATGTAGCTACATACCTACTTCGGTTACGGGCGTATCACAAAACTCGTTATTTAAATTATTGTAATACGAATTAACTTAATTTTAAAGTAGGTACTGATAGCTTCGTTGGACTAGTGGTCGCAAGCGCTACTGTTGAGCAAGAGGTCCTGGGTTCGATTCCCAGGTCAACTCTATTTTTTTGTAAATTTTTGCGTCCAAAAGTGCCTTTTATGTGCCTATTTGAAATAAATGTTTTGACTTTGACTTTGAGGTCGGGCAAAGTGTTATTCGGTTATTCTATCTGGAATTTCTGAGTAGCAGCCTGGAGTCTGGATTTGTGCCCGGTTGATGGCAATAGGCTCGCCCCCTATTACATGGGACACAACTTGTGAAATGTAGGTGTACTATAGCTACACTTCTGCAATACCCTTCAAGGAAACAACGCGTGATGTTATGTGTTAATTTTAAAGTACGTATCCGTTAATTTCTATTGTTCATCTGATGCGTCGTTGTTGTCAATCTCCATCACTTAACAATAACTGATATTTATTCGCCAATAATAATATGTAACAATTATGTATTATGTTTTATATTTCCATGGGCCCTTTTACATTCTAAACTTACAATAATATAGGTACCTAGTACTCACGGTGCCCATAAATGAGTCATCCACCCAAAAATTTTTTTCAAAGTAAATCTTTGCTATGCGTTTTTGAAGACTGTCTTAAGGTAATTTTGACCTCCTGGAAGCCTCAATCGTGCAGGCCTGGGTGTCATCACCAGACAGGCCTGCCGACATTGACAACGAGGCTGAGTGGTTCCGGGAGGCCATGTCCGAGATTTGTGACGTGGCAATGCCCCGAGTTCGGCCAGGATGCGCCCGACGTCAGGTATACTGGTGGTCGCAGGAGATAGAGGCGCTACGCAAGGCGTGCGTCGACACGCGACACCGGTACACCAGGCACCGCAGGCTCCGCATTCGCCCTCCGGATGCGGAAGCCACGGAGGCGGAGCTGTACGAGGGGTACAGAGCGGCGAAGACCGCCCTCCAAGAGGCTGTTCAGCGGGCCAAGAATTTGGCCCGCGAGGAGATGGTGGAGACTCTGAACAGAGATCCGTGGGGGCGCCCTTACAAAATGGTGCGGAATAAACTCCGCACCTGGGCCCCCCCGCTGACGCAGAGTCTCCGCCCCCAGCTGGTGGAGGAGGTGGTGAGCGCTCTGTTCCCTTCACGGGCGGCATACTCCCCCGCCCATGGCTCCGCCAATTGCGGTGTCCGAAGCGGACCACGCGGACGACGACGACATCCCTGAAGTGACCGGGGTAGATCTGAGAGTGGCGGTAGGCAGGCTGAAGGCCAAAAATACCGCCCCAGGGCCCGACGGCTTGCCGGGTAAAGCCTGGGCCCTGGCCTCGACGGCTCTCGGACCCCGACTGGAGGCGCTCTTAAGCGCATGTATGGAGAGGGGCCAGTTTCCACTCCGTTGGAAGACGGGGAAGCTGGTCCTCATTCGGAAGCCAGGGCGCCCTGCGGACTCTCCGTCCGCATTCCGGCCCATCGTGCTGCTCGACGAGGTCGGCAAGCTCTTTGAAAGAGTGATTACGGGCCGCCTCGTCGGGCACCTGGTGAGGACGGGGCCGTATCTTGCGGATAGCCAGTTTGGCTTCCGCAAGGGGCGCTCTACAGTGGACGCCATCATGCGCGTGAGAGCCCTCACGACGGGGGACGCGGTGTCTCGGGGTGGGGTGGTCGTGGCGGTGTCACTAGACATCGCTAACGCGTTTAACACCCTGCCCTGGAGCTGCATTAGGGAGGCACTCCGGTATCACCGAGTGCCGACCTACCTCCGTCGAGTAGTCGGGGCGTATTTGACGGACAGAGCCGTCATCTACCCCGGTCGCGATGGGCGATGGGGAATGGAACCGGCGGGAGATGTCGTGCGGTGTCCCGCAGGGATCGGTCTTGGGGCCGCTCCTGTGAGACATCGGTTACGACTGGGTGCTGCGGGCAGACCTCCCTGATGGCGTCAGCGTAGTTTACTACGCTGACGACACGCTGGTCCTGGCGCAGGGGAGGTGGCATCAGGCGGCGGCCGACACGATGACACGCGGGGTTGCGATAGTCGTGGAGAGGATCCGGCAGTTGGGTCTCGAGGTGGCTCTGCACAAATCCGAAGCCATGTCTTTTCATGGGCTTCGGAACGGGCCACCATCGGGATCCCAACTAACGGTGGAAGGGGTTCACATCGGCGTCGAGACGACGATGAAATACCTGGGTCTCATCCTCGACAGCCGGTGGAACTTCGTGGAGCATGTCCGACGTTTGGCCCCCAAACTGGAACGGGATGGGGCCACTTTCAAGCGGCTCCTGCCCAACCTGAGGGGGCCAAACGCCTCCTGCCGGAGGCTTTACGCGGGGGTCGTGCGGTCCATGGCCGTATATGGCGCCCCGCGCGTTCACTGCGGCTTCGAGCCGCCCACTACCTGAACGCGCCCCAAAAGGTGGTAGCCATACGGCTAATACGGGGGTACCGCACGATCTCACGCGAGGCGGCAAGCCTCCTTGCCGGACTGCCGCCATGGGATCTGGAGGCGATAGTCCTCGAGCGCCTCTATGAGTGGCGGGACAGGCGGGAGGAAACGCCCGGGTGTCACCATTGCGAGGATCGCCCAGAGGACACGGTGGAGCATACGGTGGAGGTCTGTCCCGCTTGGGCAGAGCACCGCCGTGTCCTCGTAGAGGCGATCGGCAGCGGCGGCGACCTCTCGCGCCCGGCCCTGGTCCAAGCCATGGTCCGGGGCGAGAGGGAGTGGGAGGCAGTCACTTCCTTCTGCGAAGCAGTCATGCTAGCGAAGGAGGTGGCGGGATGGGCGAGGGAGAGAGCGGAGAGAGCCGCCCGTCCCAGCCGCCGCGGTAGACGCCCCGGGCGTCGGGAGCCGCGTGACGACTCCCGGCCACCGTAGGCGCGGGCCTGCGGACGGCGAGTAATGGGTAGCTCGCTGTCCGATCAGGACCAGGCCCGTGCCGGACGGCGCGTAAGTGTTCCACGCGCGCCTCAAAGAGATGTCAGCAAATAAGGAGGGGCCCGTCAGGGCCGAAGCCTGCCAGGGCAGCGGGATTGTCCGAAAGGGTTACCGCTGCCCCGGAATATAAAGGGCTAAGGAAGGAACACGGATAGGTTTTAGTCAGTAAGAGTCTAACACTCCCTTCCGCTCCACCTAGAGCGGGAGGGGTCATTTGATGATTTCCCATCCTTAAAAAAAAAAAGGTCATTTTGACGTTTAAAAAAGTGGTGATCCTCAGCCTAGTTTGAATAAATGGCTTTTGATTTAAATTTTTTATTGATTTTATGTAACTCTAGTTAGTATAAAACACACATTATCTGTACTTATTACACATTAACTTTAATAAAATCTTCAATATACACAAACCGATTAACAGATCGATAGGAAGCACTCAATTTATGATAAAATTTCTTTTTTACGTTCGTCATGGAACAAATTCAATCCAATTGAGTCTGTGCTAGTTTCAAGTTGATCTGAGTCAATATTTATTGAACTGGGTCTTGATTCCATTACTTTAAAGCTGCGTTCTGACTGGGAGCACTCGTTTATAATGGACGAATCAAGAGCGAACATTTTATGCAGTGAGGACAATAAACTGACGAAATGGGAATACCTTTGATGCTCTAAAAATAGGCAATTTATAATTTTCGCTTACGAAATTGCTGTAACAATCTGTTGAGTAACTTTACTTTTAATAATAAATAAAAGTCCTCCAGACCGAATTTCGGCCATGGCGACCAATCTCAGTGGAGCCCAGCCTTCGGCGCGGGAAATATTATAGTGCACGAGTGTGTGCGAAGACACAAGTGCACTCTCTCTTCCCTCGCTCTCATAGTTCAATGGGACGGCAATATGACACGGCTGGAGAGAGATCACGACCCCACAATCAGCAGTCGTGCTTGCGACCACGAGACCAAGGCAGTCAATTTTAATAATAAACAGAGAGTTGTTCGGGGTCTGCTTGTGTATGTCAACCTACACACGCTGTAGAAAAAAAAGCCAAGTGCATCTAAGGCTAATTATCAAGGGCCCGACGGCTTGCCGGGTAAAGCCTGGGCCCTGGCCTCGACGGCTCTCGGACCCCGACTGGAGGCGCTCTTAAGCGCATGTATGGAGAGGGGCCAGTTTCCACTCCGTTGGAAGACGGGGAAGCTGGTCCTCATTCGGAAGCCAGGGCGCCCTGCGGACTCTCCGTCCACATTCCGGCCCATCGTGCTGCTCGACGAGGTCGGCAAGCTCTTTGAAAGAGTGATTGCGGGCCGCCTCGTCGGGCACCTGGTGAGGACGGGGCCGGATCTTGCGGATAGCCAGTTTGGCTTCCGCAAGGGGCGCTCTACGGTGGACGCCATCATGCGCGTGAGAGCCCTCACGACGGGGGACGCGGTGTCTCGGGGTGGGGTGGTGGTCGTGGCGGTGTCATTAGACATCGCTAACGCGTTTAACACCCTGCCCTGGAGCTGCATTAGGGAGTGCCGACCTACCTCCGTCGAGTAGTCGGGGCGTATTTGACGGACAGAGCCGTCATCTACCCCGGTCGCGATGGGGAATGGAACCGGCGAGAGATCGGTCTTGGGGCCGCTCCTGTGGGACATCGGTTACGACTGGGTGCTGCGGGCAGACCTCCCTGATGGCATCAGCGTAGTTTGCTACGCTGACGACACGCTGGTCCTGGCGCAGGGGAGGTCGCATCAGGCGGCGGCCGACGTAATGACACGCGGGGTTGCGATAGTCGTGGAGAGGATCCGGCAGTTGGGTCTCGAGGTGGCTCTGCACAAGTCCGAAGCCATGACATTTCATGGGCTTCGGAACGGGCCACCATCGGGATCCCAACTTACGGTAGGAGGGGTTCACATCGGCGTCGAGACGATGATGAAATACCTGGGTCTCGTCCTCGACAGCCGGTGGAACTTCGTGGAGCACTTCCGACGTTTGGCCCCCAAACTGGAACGGACTGGGGCCGCTTTCAAGCGGCTCCTGCCCAACCTGAGGGGGCCAAACGCCTCCTGCCGGAGGCTTTACGCGGGGGTCGTGCGGTCCATGGCCGTGTATGGCGCCCCGGTGTGGGCGCGTTCACTGCGGCTTCGAGCCGCCCACTACTTGAACGCGCCCCAAAAGGTGGTAACCATACGGCTGATACGGGGGTACCGCACGATCTCGCGCGCGGAGGCACTACGCCGGGGGGAAAACCCGCTTCCGCGGCAAATTGCTGCGGAGCGGACGGACCTCCGGCGCGATCTCATGGCGGCATGGAAAGCGCGACTGTCGCAACCCAGCGCAGGGCACGCCGCGATAGCGGCGGTAAGGCCCCTCTTTGAGGAGTGGCTAGAGAGGCGTCACGGCGCCCTCACCTACCGCCTGACGCAGGTCCTCACCGGACACGGATGTTTCGGGAGGTTCCTGCACATAATCAGGCGGGAGGAAACGCCCGGGTGTCACCACTGCGAGGATCGCCCAGAGGACACGGTGGTGCACACGGTGGAAGTCTGTCCCGCTTGGGCAGAGCACCGCCGTGTACTCGTAGAGGCGATCGGCAGCGGCGGCGACCTCTCGCGCCCGGCCCTGGTCCAAGCCATGGTCCGGGGCGAGAGGGAGTGGGAGGCAGTCACCTCCTTCTGCGAAGCAGTCATGCTAGCGAAGGAGGTGGCGGGATGGGCGAGGGAGAGAGCCGAGAGGGCCGCCCGTCCCAGCCGCCGCGGTAGACGCTCCGGGCGTCGGGAGCCGCGTGACGACTCCCGGCCACCGTAGGCGCGGGCCTGCGGACGGCGAGTAATGGGTAGCTCGCCGTCCAATCAGGACCAGGCCCGTGCCGGACGGCGCGTATGTGTTCCACGCGCGCCTCAAAGAGATGTCAGCAGACATGGAGGGGCCCGTTAGGGCCGAAGCCTGCCGGGGCAGCGGGATTGTCCGAAAGGTAACCCGCTGCCCCGGAACATAAAGGGCTAAGGAAGGAACACTGATGGGTTTTAGTCAGTAAGAGTCTGACACTCCCTTCCGCTCCACCCAGAGCGGGAGGGGTCATTGGATGATTTCCCATCCTTAAAAAAAAAAAAAGGCTAATTATCAGACGTTTCACTTTTTGTTCATCTTTGTCTTTTACTGGAAGTGAAACGTCTGTAATCAAAATTATAATAATAATAATAATAACCCCATCGCCGTATCTCTACGTTGACGTCGTGGTGGGGCTTGCGCGCTCCAAGCTCTAGGTCTGTGCCGGAATAGTTTACTTTGCCGGAACAGGTCTAAGGTGAGGAGCCAGACCAAGAGAGATACAGAAATCCGCAGGGCAGCATGTGGCGAGCTGTTGGGCAGTAGCGACCCCACGGACCCTATCTCCCGGGAGAAGTCTTGTATCTCACCTCTGGCTTGCCTTTATTGGCCGGCTGGAGTGAACAATGACGAGGAACAGGGTTCCCACCTCATTCTTGCCTTTATTGGCCGGCTTGAGTGGAGATTCGCAAGAGCAAACTTGCTCGGAGGAAGGAAGTATTCCAGTAAGATGCTGGTAGGGATTTTGACCGTACTTCCGGGATTGTCCTGATAGCCGTGGAATACCTCTCCACTCCTCTTAAGCACCTCAGGACATGTTGCCCCCTTGTCACTACGTCACTATGTGCTAGCGACCGTTTCCGGGGGCCCATTATTGAGTGTGCAAGTCACCCCCTGCCATTTTATCCGTGTATATATAAAACATTGATCAGGCAGGGGTAATAGTTCTTCCATAGTTCTTGGTAACCAGTCCACTTTAGCCACCCAAACCCATAGTCCAACTTTATATTTTCCATATCCTGCAATAGTCCTACACCAACCGGGGGTTGTCCTTGGGTGCACTTGCATAGTGCGAACAGGGATAATCGTCGGTTGGTGCCTCATTTCATTGAAAACTTCCAACGGGCCTCTGCGAGTTGGCTTCGGCCCCTCGTACGCCTTTCAAAGGACCGGGACCCCATGGTCCCGAGATATGTTAAAAGTATAATAATAATAAAACAGGGATAATCGTCGGTTGGTGCCTCATTTCATTAAAAACGTTCAACGGGCTTCTGCGAGTTGGCTTCGGCCCCTCGTACGCCTTTCAAAGGACCGGGACCCCATGGTCCCGAGATATGTTAAAGCATAAAAAATAATAATAATAATGTTTATTTAAAGAAAATTAGACATAGATTACAAAATATTATAACTGGCTAATTAAGGCGAGATTAAGTGGTGTAGTCATCTGTAGCCGAACTAGGCAGAGCCTGTATTTCGGCTATCAGTGCCAAACCTCTCGAGTATTATACAATACAATTAATCAAAAATGAATGCTATTATTGATCGAAGATACCTACTCAGAATCTTTCACTCGCCTACCGAATGATCGAATAATGAAATGAACGGAACAGATGCACGTTCATTCCGTTGTAATGTTTCTGTAACTGAACGTGAAATGAAACCAAACTGAACATTCATTCGAGTGAAGCGTCTGATTTCAATTCACCATTTTTTACGTGTTTTTTTTAGTCTTAATTTTTATCAAAATGTTAGATGCAAATTACCTGTGTCAAAAACTTATCAAAACGCGTGAATGATAAATTTTAATATTCATACCGAATTTGTACATTGAAACCTGACGAATATTATTATTTTATTTACAAATTACTATTAGGTAGATAGGTACTAAAGTTAGTTTTTTAATCTCAGACACTAATCTGACAGGTGTAATGTCAAATTTCTATACTAAAAAAACGCAAACACAAAAGACTTAAATGTCAAATCTGACATTTGTCTTTTGTGTTTGCGTTTTTTTTAATCTCAGAGACTAATCAATCAGTCTCTGAGATTAAAAAACGAACTTTAGATCTTGCTCATCATCCATTACAATAGTGTTTTTAAAGTTAAAAACTTAATAAATCTGGTTATTACAAGCTTGTAAAGTATCATGTTCAGTAACTGAACGTGAAATGAAACAAAACTGAACATCCATTCGAGTGAAGCGTCTGATGTCATTTTACCATTTTTTACGTGTTTTTTATTAAACTAAAATTAATAAACTAACTAACTAATTTACTTTCTTAATAAACTTATTTTTTTATCAAACTAAACGTTGTGTGTTCTTAAACCGCGAATCTATGTAACAGGTCCAGCATTCTGGGGGTTGATCAACCCAGAATGGTCGCTCTGCAACAAGGGCCGGCGACAGTCCCCGGTGAACTTGGAACCGGACAAACTGCTGTTCGACCCCAACCTACGATTTTTACACATAGATAAACATAGGGTAAGAGTTCCTAGTTACTTATAATTTTGTTTAGTCAGCCGCGTAGCCTTCTTTCACTTTGGTCGGCTGCCAGTTTAAAAACAAGAATATAAAACATTTTGAAAGACTGACATCGGTCTATTACAATCCTATAGAAGTACCTAATAGACTTGGCCTAACACAATGTAAAGTCCTACCTATGTAAAGTCAGGGAAAATAATTGTTCGTTAAAGTGTCCGTATAATTCAAATCATATCTTGTCATTCTTTGACAGTTGTATGAAATGGCTGAAATAGTGTTAGTGAAACCGTGCAGTAGTGTGTCAATTTGATAAACATTGAATTTCTCTAAACCTACAATATTGTCAACGATAACAACTCAATATTTTTATTCATTTATAAACAAACGTTTTTCTAAAAATAGTGCTGAAAAATGTTCTATTACGTTTATTAGTATCCTCAACCCCTGTAAGGACAGATACTGTATTTTTCTTTTCCAACAGCTAAATATAAAGTTCTTATTGTTCACCAGATAAACGGCCTAATAAGCAACACGGGTCACTCGGTGATCTTCACGGTGGAAAATGAGACGCGGCACCACATCAATATAACGGGGGGCCCTCTCTCCTACAAGTACCAGTTCCACGAGATACACATACACTACGGCCTACACGACCAGTTCGGATCCGAACATGCCATCAATGGATACACCTTCCCTGCAGAGGTAGGCAAGAGATTTTCATCTCCAGTAACCTGCACTTTTGAGAACCTAAAAACGCCACTGATTGACGCGATTAACGTTAATTCCACAAACCAAAATTCCATTGACTCGAAAAGAATAACACTGTAATAAATCAGAATTTTCCTAAAATTATTACACAGGCTACGTGCCCTAATAAAGTTTGATCTAAGCCTGAAGGAATCCATAAATAATTGTCTTGGATTAAAGTACATAGTGACACAGATTCATATCCTCATAAAGTCAGAGATTCGCAACACTCATGATACATTATGTAAGCAACCGAGGATAAAACCTAAGTGAAGCGTCGAATAAACATGTAACGCGGATAAACGTTAAAATGTTCTCAGGGATTTCTTCGAAAAGGTCTCAACAGAAAGCGTAACAGATGTTTTCACACGCATCCTCGCGCCTTCGTCGTTGAGACGTTCAAATCCCAAATGTAATCCCGACGAACGACTTGACTGCGAACCAACTCAACCATGCCTCCTGTTTATTTATGTGACAAATTCTTACGTAGCCATGTTAAATCTAAAATCATGTGCTCCATCTCGTGGAAATGGCTTTTAACTCCGTCATGGTTATTGTGACGTTTCAAGTTGAAAAGAATTTAAAAAAAATGAATTACTTTATGAAGCACACACCGTATTATTTTTATTTTTGTGAAAATTCGCGTGACCGGAACTTAGAACTTAAGTGTGAAACTTTAATTGATTTTTTTAAATTAAAATTCTGTAAGTTTGCTTGATTCTATTAAATATTTTTATGGGTAATTAAACTACTTTATTTTTCAACGGTTTTGGCGCATAAATATAATTTTGAAAGTGAAATCAATATTTTTATATTGACCTTAACCTTGCGACTTCGCGGAAGCTATACGTAACCTAATAAAATTTACGGCAAATAAACAACTACAATGAACCTTCATACTCGTAAGTGTAACTTAGGACAAAAACAAAGTAACTGTTATAATTTCATTTGTTCCAGATTCAGATATTCGGTTTTAATTCACAACTGTATTCAAACTTCTCGGAGGCTCTGCACAAAGCTCAAGGAATTGTTTCAATATCGCTATTGTTACAGGTAATTACATTTATTAAGTAATTTCAAAAGTTGAGTACACCTGAGGTATTGTATTTTTGTGAACACTCAGCTCAGGCTCAAGAAGAGTTCCGAGGTCACATAAACTCATCAGCACAGTCCGTTGTTGGACTTATATACGAGCTTATTAAAAAACAAGATTTAACTTTGGCTCCAGGCTTAAACCATCTAGCCAATTTTAAATAATGAAATTTATTACAACAACGTAATTTTTTGTATTTAGAACTTAACTTTTATCGAAGGCCAGAAGGCCAATTCTCGTAATTTAAAACGTTGAAAATCTAGTCGCAGTCTCATCTCGGCGACAAACAAATGTCAAAAACTTGTCAAAATGTAAGGAAATTAGAGGTAGTTTTGACAGATTGAGACTGAAATCAGACGGTGAACGTTCTTAAATTTACGAGAATTGCCCCTCAGTTCTCGTAATTTAAAACGTTCAAAATTTAGTCGCAGTCTCATCTCAGCGACAAACAAATGTCAAAAACTTGTCAAAATGTAGGGAAATCAGAGGTATTTTTGACAGATTGAAACTGAGATCAGACTGTGAACGTTCTTAAAATTACGAGAATTGTCTCTCTGATTAATAAGTAAGACAGTATGACATTTTTTTTTAACAAAATCTGTCAAACCACAATATTTATTCCTCTGATAAAAGTTATATAACTATTGAAAAACAAGCTTTAAGTTTACCATTTTGTATTACGAACTTTACGTCAATCGGAATATGGTTTGTAATACAAAAAACTGGCTGTAAGTTTTAATCTTGGACCAAAGTTAGAACTTGTTGTATAATGAGATGGATAAGGTAGAGATTATGTACGACAAAAAATTATACTAAAACGTATTCTTAAAATGCGTTGACAAGTAAACAGTTATTATAAAGCCTATTTTCTGCGTAGCTTTTAGTGTTCGAATGAAGGGAGTTCAAAGTGGAATGTTTTATCAGCAACAATTAACAAATTTATCGATTTTTAAATTTTATCTAAGCATATTCCTGTGACTAAACTATTGAACGTAAGTAGTTAGCTACTTAAAAGATCATTAATTTTAGTACAGTCGTAGAACGCAATTAAGTATACATTGTACCTTTTACTGGCATTTTTTCATCCCCACGAACGGAATAGAGGGAGATAGCTCACATAAGCGTGTGAAAGTGCATGCGATGCACGACTTAGGCAATAGTTTGCAGTCAAGCGATCGCACTTTAGCGCCCTTGCATGTTTGTAATGATCGTGTTTAGTTGAACGTGCGACTTCGTAATGATTTACCTGGTATGCAACAAGCTATTTCCGTTATTCTTGAAATTCTTAATACAAATTTAGGAGACATATTTGCTCTCTCGCTTCAATGCGATCGAAATGACATGACTCTATAGAGCTATACTTATATTGTTTTTTTTCTGAGACTAAATTTAAATAACTCTTTTTCTGGACATAGTAATTTCTCAAACTGCACCACAATGCCCTGTTCGCCGCCTTGCGTAGCGACTGTGTCCTGGACGTATTTTAAGGTCGTACATACTCTTATTTTGAATCAGTATTGAAACCTCAAAGAAAGTGTCGATACACTACAGTGTACATTTTGCCAATGCTTAGGCACTAAATGATTTTCTAATTACAAATAATGCAGAGAGGTGTTTATTTATGTACTTAACCGTAATTGTATCCATCGAAGTGTTACCGGCCGCACCTCTTCATGGCGTCGAACTGAGCGCAGTTAATTAAGGAAATTGGATTTTTCTGTGCGCCATTGGATTAGCCAGTAAAGCTATTAGTTCAAATTAAGTAACTGTCTGAGCTGTGGTATGGCCGTCAGCCCGTCACCACTCGGGGTCAGCGTGGACGCCCTGTGCTTTCAATTAATTGGTACCGTTTAATAATATCTACTGCATCATTATTTGGATAAAGGTTGGTTTACATTTGTGAAGAGAAAAGTTCATCCATTTTAAATTCTAAGGTCTAAAGGACTAAGCAAAAAACTGTTCTCTGACATTAAATGAATTTGTTACCTGTGCCATTTTTCAAGAAAAATATTTTAATATTTGCTAGTGCGGGCGAAAGCGTGTAATTATGCAGGTCTTTATGTTACGATATTTTATGTGTAAGTATTTAAAACTAAAGTTAGGTTAATGTTGACTAAGGCCCCATTCTGTTTTCTTACACCGTCATCTTTAAGAGAGGTTATTTTCGATCGTTTTATGGTTTTCCTTAATGAAGGCCAGCGTCTGTGTTGGCACATCCCATCCGATGTTGTCCCAAGGGGGAACATGTTTGCCGACACGTTCATATTTCGCTTGTGGCCGCAGTTAACTGAAACTTTGCTAAAGCAAGCTATTTCCCCACACGACTAACAATTAGCGCTGTGTCTCTGACTTTTCTTTTTATTAAAGAAGTTGTAGGGAAACACTCGATTTAAGCTGTTAAGGCGAGATTTCTTTGATTCTACTTTTAGACTTTCTTTTAAATCAATATAACTCTATGGTATTAAACCAGACAATTTCTAATGAAAACTGATTATGAAGTCGTTATTTAACAATTATCGTTGTTCAGTTAGGGGCCATTTTGATAAAACATGATTTAATATATTAATCAATCAATATTGTTTCAGCTTGGTGATTTATCAAATCCTGAATTAAGAGTTCTGACCGAAGAATTAGAAAATATCAAATACGGTGGTAAGTTTTATTACCTACATACTAGATGACCCGATGAACTTTGTACAAAGTGAGATTAATCCAAAATTTAGATTTTTCTGCTGATTCTTTGGGTTGCTTAATTTTCTCTTTCCTAAAAACCCCAATATTGAGGCGAACAAAACATTTAAAAAATATTCAAACCAATCGAACCACTTTCGAGTTTTTGCGAGACTAACGTATGCCAATTGATTTTTATAAAGGTTATCTAACCATTTATATCCTAACCTAACTAAAACTAAAATATGGCGTCGATATATTCCTCCGCATCGCTGTCGACTGGTAATGTAACCAAGAGCCTCTGGCCAAGGTAAAAGCCAGCCCTTGGGTCACAGAAAGTGTCAACCAGTGGTTTGGAATTTCATTGAACAAACCATGAGCACTCTAACCCCACGGTCCGAGGGTTTCAACCCCAAACGGCTCGAAAATATAATTACCGATAAGAATATTGATTGCTATATAGGTATGTAGTAAACTGTAATAAGTTCACCTTTGCCTAACCCTACAGGGATTACAAGCGTGATTTTATGTGATGTTATGTCGGTATCTGGTGTTGTAGACACGCTATTACAAAGGAATTCAGACTCAACCATTTTTCTAGACCATTTTGGAATTAAATACTAAAGAAGATTTATAATGAAATACAAGTTGCGATTCTAAAATAGAAAAGTGGAGGAAACTTGGGAACGTATTTATTGTAGAGTGCTCAGCCGATAAACTACTTTCTATATTACCTATCTTGTAAAGAACTTACTCGAGATAAAATTCGTTTGCTCCAGTATAATACTCAGCGCTACTTCTGTTAAAAATACATTATGAAGATTTTGGTCTATACTGGGTGGCGATTTAGGTACCAGCATCCATCAAAGGGGTGATTCTACACATTTTAAACAATTTTGACTTTGAAACTCCTACCCGAATTGTAAAAAAAAAACATACTTGCATCGAAATAGTCTGTCTATTGTTGTATAACTACTGTTGTATAACTCTTTTCCAATTCGTGAAAAAAAAAAACAATATCCTTGTTTTTTTTTTCACGAATTGGATAAGTTTCGTAGCGAAAAAGACGGGAAGCATCCCTTCCACACCTTGATGGATGCAGGTTACTAAATCGCCACGCTGTATAAACGTAACTAACAAAATGTGGTACACCCCTACCTAACCTTTGGGGATTGCTGGCGTGATGTTACGGTATATATTACATTTTAATGACAATAAAACTGTGCCATAGTGCAATTCCCCATTTAAATTAAGCGTAACGTTTAAGTACCATGTTTTTTTTAATCCACAAAGGTGCTGAGATGCCAGTGAACAAGTTATCCGTCCGGGGCCTCCTTCCTGATACGGACTACTATATGACGTACGATGGCTCGACCACGGCGCCTGCCTGCTACGAGACAGTCACTTGGATCATCGTCAATAAACCCATCTACATCACTAAACAGCAGGTAAATGCATCGTTAATCCTCGGTCTATCGCAGTCCACTCAATTGTTGGACATAGAACTCTCCCAAGTTGCGCCAAAATACCCGGTTTTCGACTTTCCAGTTCCAGTCTGTTTAAAACCTTTCAAAGGCCTGTCTTGCTGGCAAACATTTTCATTACCAAGTAAAACTACCTACTTTTCGTCCAAACTTTTTGTTTGCATAGTGCTGTGAGGTAAAAAAAAACATAATTTTCATACGTACGTAAAATACAGGGTGTCATGGAATATCGACGCGCCAACTGAGCGCACGTATAAATTTTTAGTCGGTTATCAAAACGTATGGTACAGCAATATTTTTTTTCAACGCAGTCTGTTTCAGATTCATGTAATGAATCAAAGGTAACAGTTTGTGCGTTAGCACCCTGTCACCATCATCTGCCTGGCCTTTTCCAACTATGTTTGGGTCGGCTTCCAGTCTAACTGGATGCAGTTCAGTACCAGTATTTTACATGGAGCGACTGCCTATCTGAGCTCCACAACCGTACTGGGTAATACGAAACCACTGCCACCCTGTATAACTACATAAACAAAAGTCTATATAGTCTAAGTACCTATAAATTATCAAAAGATAAACGCTTACTTATAAGCAGCTATACCAATCCTTGCAAATTGTTGATCTTGGATTGGTAGAAACTTGAGTAACAGCTGCATCTCAACCGGCACAAGTTGTACAAGTCAACAACAAACTTATAGAAAAGTCGTAACTGGTTGAGCTTTCATATCGTCAGCAAATCTATTTTCGATATTAAAGCTCAACCAAACAACGAAATTCATGCGTGCGTTACCACTTTACACTTTGTACTTAAAAAAGTAAAACGTCTCAAAGTAATGCTAACTATTTTTATTTATTTATTTCTGTGGTAAACTCAAGAACACTTTTCTTTGAAAATCACATTATTATCAATATTGACCATCTCTAAATATCGAAACTTGTCAAAAGCTCATTAAAAACTCTTTCAACAATAATCATCAAAAGTGCATTAGGGAACAATTCTCAACGCTCAACACTCAACAGTAGCTCAATACTGAACAGCAGTGGGTCAGTGCTAACAATCAATATGTGCGGTAACTGCATCCGTTCAAGTTCGCCGTTTGCATTATACGCCTCCCTGCCCTTCTTGTTTGAATACAGACGTAGGAGTTATGGAATAGCTTCCTAGAGAATTTAAGTTTTATGATATTAGAAACTGAAATCCGATATGAACTAATATGGATATTGTAGATGTTTCTGTAGATGATTCTAACAGGTGAATTTGTTACTCAGAACCTCGTGTTTAAATCATTGCAGAATTTACAAATGACACTGATAAAGAAAAGTTTGTAGGTACTTGAGACTAGTTAGTAGGTACTAGGAGTTTCAGATTTCCAACTCAAAACAAACTAGAATGTATCTAGAACCATCATAATTATTCATTATCTCGAAACTAAAATGTTGATATAGATAAGAAACTTTTGAAAGGCGTAGATACGTATAACTTTCTCGAGCAGAAAACTTCTTGTTTCAACATGCTTGCTGAGCCAAAAATCTATGAAGACCCGGGTACATAAGGCACATTGCTACCAGGCGTAATTAAACTAGCATAAGCAATTCCTCCCATGAATCACACAGTGAACATATTTCACGCGTCCACTTAAGGCGCAGATATACGACATCTAATGATTTTAAATTCAACATCACGTCTAATCGACCGGACTGATTTCTTTGAAAAAAATAAATGTTATACTAGACCATTTGCTTCGTAATTTGATATGTGAATATTTGCAATTATATTTTTTTAACATAGTGTAATTAATTTGTAAAGTAATATCTACCGCGGACATAAAAACGATAATCACGCAAACGGGTGTATTTTCATAAAACTTTCACCATATAAAATACAATTTAATTCCCCGAATTTTAGTATACGATTTTTATTTGTTGTTTGATAAATCAACAATAGATGATTGTTTCATATTTTGCAATAAATTACCAGCGTTGTGTCATCGCGCTTCTCTTTCTTTTCTATGCAGTCCGATACTGACCGCGTTTTAGGTCATGTAGTCGCCTTAATAGCCTAACTAGAGCTACAGTCGCCGCACGCTTTCGGCCACCGCATCCAGTCGAAGACAAGTATCAGTGTATTCAAGCGTGGTTGGAGCAGTGTAATAACATTTTCATTTGTGCCCACGCTACAATAAACAACTCACGTCCCTCGCCTTTAGACAAAGACTCCGCCGTGAATTATGTACGTGTTAAAAGTAAACTGAAAGTGCCGCGTTGTGTGGCTGTTATTATAAATCATTGTTTATGTTTTCCGTTTGTGTTGGTCGGAAAATTAAGTGCTAGTGGAAACTGCTTGCAATCTCGCGGGGAGTTGAGCGAACGCCATGTGGTCGCTGCTTGAAGCGCAATTTACAACACCACTAACGTGCTTAGTTTTATGCTGATAAAAATCCCCACACCTTTATGGTGGCAGGAGTCATAAAAAGTAAAATAAAAAGAATAATACATGTGAGCTTGTAGAAAATAAACTCTTGACGTTAGTGATGCCTATAACGAGCGTCATGCAGCTATTTGCCAAATTGCCCATTAAGGGGCAACCACGGGAGAACGTTTACTACACAACAAACATAGGCATTGTTAATGTATACCCGTTTCCTGTGGCCACGACTTTTCTCACAGCTCTGATGAAAATTAAGTTCGAGTTACCTAATAAAACGCTTAAATATAATAACACCGCTGAACAGCTACAATAAAACCCACTTAAAGCTCAACAAACCAAACATAGCCTTCGCACCAAACACCACAATACAAACCAAATTTCAGTTGGTAAAATCAAAGTTTAGGCGGTGTCTATAATCAGAATCAAATTGTTTAATACAGCGTAAACAACGATGCGAATCAGATAGCCGTGGTCGCGTGTTCCGCGCCAGTTAATCCGACCGTGGCAACAACATACCTATATTCACTCCATGGTAGTCACCCAACGTTATAAAAGGAAGAAGTTTCAATTTACTCGAAATAGCTCTCCACCTATAAACACTTACTAAACGTTATCATTTTTGATAATTTTCTTAGTTTGCTTTTCTAATAAAAATATTTTCTCAAAGTCCAAAACAGTCTTACAAAAATTTGATAGAGTGTACTTACTGATTTTTTACGTTATGCTTCTTCCTCTTTAATAAAATGGTTACCTAGAGCAATGTTCCCCCAACAAAATAACCAAAGCATTTTCCGTATAATATTTGGCAAAGGCTTCATAAATTTCAAAATAGGGTTAGTCGTTTTACTTTCAAGAACTTCAGTGTCAACATAATTGAATTTCATGACTGTAGCTGCACGGCTTGAGGCGGCTGATGCAAGGCGACGCCAGGCACCCCAAGGCTCCCCTCGGCAACAACTTTCGGCCGCCCCAGCCTCTCCACCACCGAGCCGTGAGGACCAACATTGACTTCGATCTCAGCAAGGTAAATTACACCTTAAAGGAAATTAAATTAAGCACAAACTCCTTAGGAGACACGTTTAATAATTCATATTGTATGCTAAGCTGGGTTCCTAAGCGATATACTCGTACTTAGTCGTTGCATTGTGTATGTTCCTGTAAAATGGTTCGCTGTACTATATTAGCGTAGCACTAATGAATCGTGTTTGCTTAGTCGGCGCTTGAGTTGACATCGTTTGTGTTAATTGTTTTTTAAATTTTCAGTATCCTGGGAAGACTTGTCCAAGCATGCATCGAGACATGCATTATAAAGGTAATTATAGTCTTGATTACTTTCACAAAACACCAATTATTTCATGATTTTTCCAAAGCTCTCGTACGATATTTTCTTATTAAGAAAAATGTTAGCAAGTTATCCCATTTTCCATCAAAGCCTACAACCATTACAGACATAAACTATCTCCACAATCACCGAGCAACTGGTGTTAGTAACAGTAACCTATGTAGCTATAACGATAATTTCACAGTTATCGCGATTGCAAATTACGTAATTGGCGCAGTTACATTTCGTGTTCAAATATGAGGTCGGCTTTTGTGATACTGATAGCGGGTAGCAGTGCTTTAATTAATATGTTGGCAATGACCAAAGGTTTTTTTTTAACAATATCTTAAGAAAATTGTACAGTTGTAAACCAGAAAAGGTGAGCGCTTCGGTAATCTTCGTGTTTCCGAAATAGTACGAACTTCACGCCACAGAGTAACCCCTCATAAAGGCAAAGCTTCTAAGTTTTGTACTGCCGCGCTTTGCCGTAGTGCATCGATCATTGCGTGTTTGTATGAAGCTTTCTCTATGTTGAGTTTTAAGAAGTGTTTTGGAATTGCATATATATTATGTAGTTGGTAATGACTAATTTTGCAACATTCGTAATACAAAATAGATAAGTACTTCCATTGTGACTCTTAGATCTCATCATCGTGCGTTCGTATTCCCGAAATTAGACGACGACTGCCGAAGCGCATACTTTTGCCGGAATATCTGTAGATAAAACGACTGCTTGGAATGTGATGTTTTTCTTACCGTTACTTAGTACCAAATGCTCAGTGATCGTGTTTTTTACTCCCAAAACTAATATTTATCCTGTGTAATAACTGTCAAAAATATCTTAATATCGACTAAATTCCCTAAATGTTATAGCAATTACTTTATTTCCATTTAATTTTAGCACCAACACAGTTCTTAATCATTTGTATAGATTTTAGAAACTTGCTCAAATCTTATTCAGCCCCGTGTTACAACCCGCCCACACTCAGACCCCAGCTTCCACACGTTATCAAGGTTTTCATTTCTGTTGCAGCCAAAAGCTGGACACAATATTGAAGCTAATTCCACTCCGGTAGGCATTCACATAGCAGCTACGTAGAAGTATACATTAACTAGTCCATAAGTTTGTATATACCTCTTGTACAGTCTTATTTACATCCCGCTTATGATAAATGGAGCTACAAAATATATTTTAAGTGTAATATATTCAATCTTAACTTAGCGCTGATGTTAGAACTAGAATAATGTGATGAGTGAGTTTCGTTGGGTAAAGGTTACCTATAATATTTTATTACGGCCTTTGATTAAGTAGAGTATTGATAGATATTTTCGGATAGATTGTTCGAACCATGCCATCGGTTTAGTTGTAGTAAATTGTATACTTAACGTAGGAAAATTTATCCATAGTTGTAATTAGGTATGTCGAATTTATATAAATTATTTATTGAAATTCTTACATATCATTTGAAAAGTCCGAAGTTTTTAATCGTTATGTTACAATTATTGAGTCTATATCTACTGAATTATCTATTGTAAATAGTTACATTTATAAATGTGTGTATAATTGTTTAGAGTCTTCTAGTTAATTAGAATTGAAATCAATTAACGAATGAATTTAGACATAATCATATCAAATTATATGTACTAGTTCTAAGGTCTTAATTGATGGTACTAGGTACTTTAATATAACAATATCTATCGCTGTAAGACGTCTATAGCTTTAATAAACTATATTCTAGTGTTTATATTTCATTGCGTATTGTAAGATGAAAACTATTCCATGATTATGAAATGTATATCGCCTGGCTTTCTTGTAAGATCTATTAGTAATATTATTTGATTAAACAATATTCAATTACGTTTATTTTCTTATTTATTTAACCAACTGTAAGCAATACCTTGCTGGAGAAAAACAACATTGTAGATTTTTTATCGGGCGATAAAAATTACAAAAGAACAGTTGTAATCTGCTTGAGCCTCTGTAATTTTTCGCGGTCGATTTTAAATCTGCAAATGTGGCGCATTCCCATATATTCCGATACCCATTGGCAATCCGAATAAGCTACCTGCCGTTAAAAAGCTTGCAGTTCACGATGGTGGTAAATGCAATATGAGGGGGTTTTATAGCAACGTTTTTGAGTGCTAAATTTGTGGTGTTTCATAAAATAAAGTTTAAATTAAAATAACGTATACATACAGATTCAACTGATGTCAGATGCTGTTTCCCAAAATCGACAATATCAAGTTTTAAAATAAGCTGGAGGTAAGTCCTAATGCAATGGAGTAAAACCGTCTGTTTTAGTGTTTCCTCCAGTCTTGTGTTTGAATAAAAAGCTCATTTGAATTCTATGAGAATCGAAATTGCTCTCCTTTTCGCTGTAGTAACTTAATTTAATCGAGTTCCATCACAATGTCTTTTACCTTTAGATTAGGTACTCGCTATAATGCTGATAAAAGTGGAAAATAAAATTTATAATACTTTTCCTTTTGTTATCTGCAGACGCTCTTTTTCCCAAGTTGGTAGTCACGTATATTTTATTGTACAAGAGTCAAATATAAATTATTTTTCCACGCGATAACGTGGAGATTAAGATTGTAAAATAAATTACTTGATTTTCCGCATAGAGGTCGAGTTTATTGGAAAAGTTCCGTCGGCGGGTGCTGATACACTTAAATTAACATAGATTGCGTTCATTAAAATTTTATAATTATCGAGTTTAGTGTAGGTGTTTTAATACGCCTCTACGTTATTAGGGACGCAAATACTTTTACTTTATTTTTATATATTATCATAATATAATCGTCCCTTATAATAAAAATAATTTTAAATAATAATAAGGAGGATGTTTTCCAAAGCTTGAAGCGTCTAAATATCATGATCCTTAACAATTTATAACTAAATACTCTTATTAACTTATAAACTTGACGCATTTGGGAAGCATAGTGAACAAAGTTGAGTGGTGCAATAAGCTGTTTATATATTTTGTTCCTCCCAGTCTAACTCGACGGAGTTGCGAATTGAGATCCCTCCTACGTGTATGTCGACGTTGATAAAATATACCATACAATGTGTATGGGTAGGTATAAATATGTATAGTTAGTTAGCTGCCTACTTGATGTACTTAAATATGAGTAAATTTCGTTTCATTTTATTATTAAAATAGGTACATAGTTTAGACTTGACAATCCCCTGCAAAAACATATTTTAAACAAGTTCGAAAAGATAATAATTTTTATGAATAGGGATTTATGAATCCAATTGACTAGCGGATTTGTGGTCTTGACTTGACTTTAGAGGGCGAAGCACCTCCAAGAACATAATTACCCCGACATAAGTAAGTAGGTATATTTCGTTTGACTTTCCGTTTTCCCCATTCAGTATCTCTCTACTCTGGTATATTCCAGCCTATTTTCGTGTACGGCCACCATCTGCCGCTTGCTTGTTTCACAGTTTCCGCCGGCGAATTTCTTGATGTCGTCTGTTTTGTTGTACTCTGTACATAGCTAGGCCTACGTTTCTTTTATTTTTATGTAATAGACACACGAAGGTCCTGAAAATACTTTATTAATTAAGTAAATTCAATAGGTTAGGATCATTTTGAACACGGTCAAAAAACTTTTCTGAATTAACATTATGTTTTGTTACGAAGACTGGAATCAACGAAAAAGTCGGACAAGAGTGACACTGGCTGGTGACAGTCACTCTAGAAGAGCGTCGCATCGATTTTTGCGTGTCGGCTGTCTTCCAATGACAGAGATGGTGTGAAGCCGCTGTCGTACTGATGATATTAAAGCTGCTGAACCACTAACACGATTACCACTTCTGGTAAAGGCCTTTACTTTTATCTGGAAAACACTTTTCCTTCTACGAAAGAAACAATAAAAAAAATACATTTAACGTTTACCCAATCCGTCTAACATAAATCACAAGAAGATATTGTTTACACAGTTTGCTAAACACTCGTTGAGTGCCGCGCCTCGAGAGCTCGCTTCAACACGAGTGTGAGCTCAAATGTACTCGAAACTCGAGTTTATTTGCTCTTTATTGAGAGAGTGACAAGATTTGACGCCGCGTCTCGCGTGTGCATTGAGTTTTAAGTTACAAATTGAGTAACATATATATGTACCGGGGTATATCGGAAGAATAGTGTCGTATTTGAACGAAAATTGGTTTTATTGTTAAAGTATTAGGGTGATTGATCTAAAACTGGAAATGATGTAAGTTTATGTTCAAGTCACAGCCGTCATGTTCTTCCAGTCGAAAATATTTTCCACCCACCACACCGCGACACTGTCTTGGTACGAATATTAGTAGTACCCAGGGTACGCTCAGCGTACCTTAGTATCGTCACTTGAAGAGACTTTTTTTAACAAACCCCAACTCTCCACAAAATCCAGTGCTGAATTAAGGCCAGTTTCGTGACCAGACGTTGACTATGTGTAGCGAGCAGCTGGCCTAAACACTGCAGGTACATACTCTAACAAATCTCCAACATCGACTCCTATCTAGACAAACCGCTCAAAAAGTTATCTTCGGAAACGCAGAGGAAGTTCCAACGTATACTGCGGAGCAGATCTAGTTTAAAAGTTGCATTACAACAGCATACACATCGTTGATGCGAATTCGAGTTTTATGCTAATGTATGTTTTGTGCCGCACGCGCCGCCGCGCCACCGCGCCACTGCGCCACCGCGCCTTCCCCAAGTCGCGGCTGCGTTCCTTGTGAAGCTTGTTAGCAAAAACACAGATTTTCGTATTGTACTTCATACTGGGTATTGGTGTTTTGACAGTTATTATATTATAGGTGTCATTATTTGACGACACGGTTGGCGCAGTGGTTGAGCGATTGACTGCTGCGCAGCATGTCGCGGGTTCGATTCCCGCACGGAACAAATATTTGTACGACCTACAAGTATTTATACGGGTCTGGGTGTTTTATCTATAATATGTAAGTATTTACAAAAAAAAAATGTATTTATGTAGTTTATCAGCCATCTCGTTACCATAACACAAGCATTAGGTTGCTTAGCTTGGGACTAAAATGGCGTTGTGTGAAATGTCCAAGGATATTATTATTATTATTATTTTGAGAGTGTTTCTTTTTTTCTCAGCTCTTAGGCTGGTTTTAGCTACATTTACGGGCCAAAACCTAGTAAATGTAGCGTGTGGTGTTTATTAGGGATTGTTTTCTTCCTCTAACCGCATGAATTTCCTAACTATTCTGCAGGTGTTTCAGATGACAGCTTTCTGTAGGTTGATATAGACGGATTCTCCTATGTCTATTAATTTTAGGCTATGGAGAAGATGGTTGGGTATAACGCCAGTCGTGGACAGAACTATAGGGATAACGTACACTCTTTCTTGTCTCCAGATTCTTGTGACTTCTTCTTTAAGTTCAGCATATTTACTTATTTTTTCAGATATGGTTTTTTGTAGGTTATGTGTATTGGGAACTGCAATGTCTATGAGGTATGTGGCTTTTCTTATTTTATCTTGCAGGGTTATGTCAGAAGGCCAATTCTCGTAATTTAAATCGTTCAAAATCTAGTCGCAGTCTCATCTCAGCGACAAACAAATGTCAAAAACTTGTCAAAATGTACTGAAATTTGAGGTATTTTTGACAGATTGAGACTGAGATCATACTGTGAACGTTCTTAAAATTACCAGAATTGCCCCTCTGGTCTATTGTAGTGTACAGTCCTATCTGTAAGTATGGCGCGATCATAGTACATTTTGTGCGTATCATTTTCTAATATAGTTTGTGGTGTGTACTCGTAGTAAGGAGTGTAAGAGTTTTGTATGAGATTGTGTTTAAGAGCGAGTTTTTGGTGAATGATGTTTGCAACCTGGTTGTGTCTGTGAGTGTAGTCTGTCTGTGTGAGGGTTGTGCATGCTCCTGTTATGTGTTGTATGGTTTCTGATTGAATGAATGAATGAATCTGCGGCATTTATCAATTGTGATGGTAGGGTCTTTAACGATAAATTTCCTGTAGTTTTTAGTGTTGGTGATTTGGTCTTGTATAGCTATGATAAAGCCTTCTGTTTCAGGGAACAGGTACTTATTTGATGCTAATTGGTTTATGTGGGACTGCTCTAGGTCATGAGGGTGCCGGCCGTGGAGTACTTTCTTCTTCCATTCTTAAATTTTTTGTTTCTGCGGATCATCATCGGTAGTGTTTTGTGTTTCTATCTGGTCGTTTAAGTTTAGCGGAGTGTAGTTGAGATCGTTTATTACTATGGCTTTATGTATATTACTGGTGCGCGATTATATAGAACTCTGGCCTATTTAAAGGCAACAGTTCTGAGATTTCTGACTAGTGTTGAACGTGGGCGGAATGGGGTAAGTATCGATAAACATAACATCACGCCTTGCCGAAGGGTTGGGCAGAGGTGTAGGTACCTATAGAACACCCACAAATCCAGACACTGGGCTACTAGGTACTACGAAATTCCAGATGGAATAACACTTTTCCCGACTCGGGGACAAACGACCCAGTAATCGAACCAAGGACCTCATGCATAGCAGATAGTCACCACTAGACGAAAGAGGCAGTATCAGTAAAGTATAGCTTTATCATTGCTTTATCATCACTCGATGATTATAAAACACACCCAATAATATAAAAAATGCAAAATATACAGGCATGACCTACTCTTAGCAGAGTGTATTCATATCAGTATTGCATCGAGTGGGAATCGAACTTACATCGCTAGCTTGTCAGCCATCGCGCACTAACCGCAAGGTTACAGGAAACTTCTGCAGACAGATATCCTAATTACTTTGACAAGTTCATAATTGCTTTCCGACTATCATCATGTAGTGCGAACGTACTTACAAGTCATTGAATATTTAGATTTATCTGTCCCATAAATCATACATAACCCAAAATAATATATCAAACTAGTATCCACCCGGGACTTAGTACCCCAAGATTTTATGTACTTCATGACAGTCAACTTTCTAAGGGCTTTTGGATAGTGTGGAACTCAGGATTGGAAATGGTATTTTATATGCTTGTGGTTCGATATTGTGAGAAATCTTTCTCACAGTTATCACAGTATACTAGTGTTGCCTATAGTTAGATTTTAAATCGACGAGTCTCCATACAGACATCTTCTTAGCCTTCGCCGAAATATGTTGAGGTCGGTTTCTATTTTAACCAAATTCAGTTGGATACCAGTTTTTTTACATGGAGCGAAACTGGTATCCATACATACATTCTAAGTAATTTTCATAAAAAAATGGGTAATGGAATTTTTTGAAGGAATTTTTAATATCAATATTAAGGCTGCGATCAATATAACGCTAAAGTATACATCAGTAGGCCATCAGCTTGGCCGCCTGCCCATATAAAACCTACATATAAAAACGGAAAATTTACTTAAAATGGCAAACAGCCAGGAATGTTTTCTAAAAGTTATTTCAGAAAAAGAAATCCGCTTTCATATCGGAACTAACTCTTTATTTGTATGGGTGATCCCTCGCGGGTACAAGTTAAAAACAGCTTTCACCGGCCGCCGCGTTTGAATAAGTTTCGCTCAAGTTTTATTGAAGTTGTAACCTTCGGCCTGGTTTGATATATGTACTTCCCGCATCTGTACCAAACGGGTCCCGCCGTGCCAAAGTTAGTGCACTCGTAAATTATTCAACCCCTTTGTATACATGTGCTTGTCGTAACCGAATGGTGTTCGAATCACAATGTCACATTGTGTTTTTTTATTTACAGATAAAAAAGTTTTTTACTTGTTGTATCGGAAACTTTATTGAAATAAAATCTATTGATTAATCTCCTTTTACAAAGATACTAACAAACCAACCAATAACCAATGTCAATTGCCAATTGGTAACCAATTCAAGCTCGAATCTAATCCCAATGGTTTGCACCTGACAGGCTGATAGGCAACCACGGTAATATAGATACATAGTAGGATGCTGCTGCTTATCAGACTAAAAATATTCCCCAAGCTAAATTTTGGTTCTATAAAAGCCGAAAACAGCCAATTCACAATTTGTTAACAAGCACTTATTTGAACGAACAGCATCAAAGTGTGTGCTAAAGCTTATAACGGCAATTGCCAAACGACTTACACATAGCAGCAAATTGCACTAAGTCTAACGACATTGCTTGCTTAGTGTAACTGGCTACGGAGCTACGAACTGGCTGCGGTGCGACGGAGCTACGAAAGTCTACGAAACTCTACGCTCCGGTGTACGGCGCGGCAGACGGCATCGGCAGGCTACGACCGACGTATTAAAATAAAAGCAAAGCGGAGTCACTTTAATTCTTTGAAGCGACCCGCCCTGGTAATTCCGACGCTGCAGATTTACTTATGCCCCTCAGTTAACTTTTATTACGATTACTGGAACCTAAACTGTGTACCTGATGTTTTTATTTTTAGAAAAAATAAAGGCAAAATAAATCTGTCGTTAAGATTAGATAACCTCGTCGCCCTTGCATGAGACAACAGAACGTATGTTTTACAAGAAAATAGGAAGAGATTTAGCTCATAGTAGATACGGCCGTGGGAACAGAACACATGCAGTGTTCGCCTTGGCAATATTAGTACGACGCCACATAATTTTATCCAGTCTCGGTCATAAATATAGCACCTAACCCCATTATTGTTGCAAGAAAGCGAACGGTAGAGGCACGGCACGGCTTTCGTGCAACCGCTACTTATTTGTCTATGGATGCCATACGAAATGTTACAGTTCTGTTACAAGCTGCGAGCAGCTGGCGGAGCGAAATATTGAAGAACAAAGAGCTACATACACTGTAAACGAAATAAAAATTACACAGTAAAAGGTTATACACCTTTTTAGCACCTTATGCTGATAGCTATTCAATAAAATCGTGTTTTAAGAAGATGAGCAAGCCACTATGTGCATTAGCACGACCACGAAAAACTGGTACAGCGGCATCCGGTTAGACTGGAAGCCTTTTTTTTGTTTCCAGGGTGGAAAGTCCTCATGGATGTCCTCCGCCTTGGGGCGGGTGGAGGGGTCTGTCAGACTCTTACTGACTAAAAACCACCCTGGTGTTCCATCTCACACCTACGCCGGGGGTCGCGGGAACGTACGATCCTTTCGCAAACCCCGACTGGTGCCGGCTCGCCGATGCGGGCCTCCTCGTTAGACTGGAAGCCTACCCCAACATCGTTGGCAAAAGGCTAGGCAGATGATGATGCATAACTTATAGTATAGGTCTCCTAGGATATCGGTGGGCGCCACATAACGACCGCAGTGACGGCTGTTGAAAACCCTCATGAGCAACTCACCAGATTCTCAACTCACCAGATTCTCAACTAACCAGATTCGCAACTAACCAGATTCTCAACTAACCAGATTCGCAACTCACCAGATTCTCAACTAACCAGATTCACATCTCACCAGATTCTCAACTAACTAGATTCGCAACTCACCAGATTCTCAACTAACCAGATTCGCAACTAACCAGATTCGCAACTAACCAGATTCGCAACTCACCAGATTCTCAACTAACCAGATTCACATCTCAGCAGATTCTCAACTAACTAGATTCGCAACTCACCAGATTCTCAACTCACCAGATTCTCAACTAACCAGATTCGCAACTCACCAGATTCTCAACTAACTAGATTCGCAACTCAGCAGATTCTCAACTAACCAGATTCGCAACTAACCAGATTCTCAATCACACAAAATCACAAAAATAACATAATGTGTACTTTATTCACCAAAAAAAAAGTTAATAATGGCAGACAGGTATGACGCACTCTAGGAAAACACACCAACTTACTTTCATTAACAGCATGACTTCGATCCTTTTACAACAGGTGTTTCCGTGGCCAGAAAGTACTTGAGCCTTATTTTTTTCACCTGCTGCTTGATATTGCTCTAATTATAATTTTACCACCTATTTAGAAAGAAAGAAAGAAATTACGTATATTTGAGGTGAACATGATGCAAAAAAGAACATAAACACAAAATATAAAATGAAAAAGGTAGGGGGAAACATATCGTGTCGTATCGTCGTGTCGTTTCGTGTCTGTTGAGGGTATTTAATATTAATGTGTAGTTTTGCCTTTGGCGGTTTTTTATTTTTATTGGCAGTACTGTGTTGTATACAGATATATTTATTATTATTCTGATAATTATATGTGAAGACTTGTAATTTGCTGTCAGTCAAATTTAAAATAACGTATCAGTGACGCCATTCACCGGAAAATTGCGGACGTTATGTGGCGGCCAGCGCTCTTCTAGGAAACCGTATCTTATCTTCTAAAAAGGAAAACTTAATAGTACATAATTATTACCCTCCATTCTATAAACTTCAGTACAAAATTCAACGAATAAAATTTACAATTTTATAAAAATCACGTACCCATTAAGTTATAATAAAATTGTTTAATTATTCATAGCGATTGAAAAAATCAAGAGTAATTAAAACGTAATTAAGGACGGCAATGGTTTCAGGTGTCCATTCTAATCTCATGTTCCGAGGGACGGCAGGCCGATCCCCGGCCGGTATATTCTGACAGCGACACGACTTATTTTACAACGAAATTATGATAATATTGTTATTTAACATTTTGATAACCGTCGTTTTGTTTTAAAGTCAACGTTGAGTTTACAATATAACAATAAGAAATCAATATTGTATAAGCAATTTTAAACACACACTTGGACAAGCTAGTAGGCTGAGTAGACTTCAGTACTCGCTACCTGTAACAGTGGAAAATTGTATTTTCATTTAAGTACCTACTTCCACCGTGATCCACCGTCCATCTTCACAGTGACTAGTATCCCGTACGTATTTCCACCCTCCAATCCAGCGCACTGTGCGACCTATCGCACAAGTTGGGATTTTAGCTTTTCAGAGAAAAGTTGCTTTGATGGACAGAAGATAAAAGTTAAGCTTCTCAGTAGCATACAATCTCAAATCGTTTATTGCTCTCCATAATGTACAATTAAAATGGTAAATAAAAGAAAATAATAGAAACAATTCAATGAATAAAGAAACTATCTCATTCCATGATAGTATACTAATATCAATTCAACACAACAATCCCAGAGGCCTATTAAACGAATAAGACCACCGATTTCCCAAATTACATTAGGTACTTACACAGAGGGTCATTTAATAGCCTAACACCAGATAATGATCCTGTTAACACAGACGCTGATGTCCTACAAGTTACATCTCCGTAACAGATCGGACACCGCTGCTACAAGTTACGCCCGGACATGATCGGACACCGTTGTCCGGAATAAGGATGCCCGCGTGTGCTCTTTCCCACGCTCCTCCACAAGCATGCGACGTTTATTAAGCACTTCACGTTTTTGTTACCTACAGAGAGATTTATTACTTTTAATTATTTTTCATTGTCCGCCGCCGTTATTCGTCTTAGAGGCATCGCATTAAATTATTATGCTCGGATATGATTTACCGCTGAACGTCGTGTAATTTATGTATTACAGGCATAGCGTGTGGTTAGTCTTGTCTTATGAAGAACCGATTGGATGTTGTTGTTATTGTTTACGTGTAACTTTTTACATCCGATCCGAATCCGAGAAATGTCGGTGCGAAGTGACCATAGTCCTATTTGTATGAGGGGTTGCGCACTAGATCCGAACTCTATCCGTGCGAATTTAGAACATTCCCAATTCGGATTGAAGTCAGATCTTTAATACGGATTCAGATCGGATGTAGTGCAGAACCACTCTTAGACTGACGCCCACGTAGATATCATGCCATCAGATGAAGTGGATACGACTGTGAATTTAAAAATAACTCACCGGAGATTTTCAAACCACCACTAAATATAAACCGCCCCTTCATCATAACATCACGCCCGTCCTCCCTAAATTATAAAATTAATATCATAAACAAGTTGTAGGTACACAAAATAGAAAAATTAAACGTAGGCCCTTCATCGGTATTCACCTCGGTCATAGTAGGGTTCATTAAAATGCGCCGAACAATAAACGGTGGCCCGCGGGACCTTTTGTGAGTGCGCGAGTTGTAACCGCATTTCAATCTGTTCGTTATTATTTCCTCATTGTTTATGGTTACTGTACTGTGAGGTGCTCTTTTAGCTGGAATACAATTTAGCTGTTGTCTGGCTTGTATATGTACCTATACTTGCGTAGCTTCAATTTCAGTCAGTACAATCAAATTTGTAAGTAGGGTTTATTAGTACCTATAGATATTTTTGCAGAAGACTGGTTAAAAGGAAATGGAACATAGAAGAAAGAGAAAAGAAAGAAAGAAAATACATTTATTTAGCACAGACTAGAAGGCACACAATACATACATTAGTTAAATACAAAGAATAAACATCAAAATAACAAAGGTGTAAAGTCCGACGTAAGAAATAAGCAGGAAAGTGTGCCTCACGGCTGCGCCAAATAGGCCTAGTTCAGCAAAGATGCCAGACAACTAGTGCCTGACGCTGGTTTTCAACTGGACCTGGTGTCAAATCAGTTTTATGCTGCAACGTGACGTGTGTATACATACTTAAATAGATAAATAAAATAAACTAGTGTCAGATAAAACAATAACGAATATGTATAAATAAGTGTGATTATTGAGTAAACATTGCAAAAAATAAACAAAAAATACTAAAGCCGTGAGTGAGATTGTTGCATTATAGACCTTCGCAAATAGAGAAATTCTTCGAAACGAGTCAGAACAAAAACCTGTTTTATACGATGCCTGAATTCCATGCTTCATACTAGGTCAACTGATGCACTTGAAACATTGTAACTAACAAAATAATATAGTAATTATATAGATAGATAGAAACAACTTATAATGTATATAATATATATGTCGCAGCCAACTGGTTAAATTAGCCGTTCAGTTAACTGCCTGGCCTTTAGAAGTAGTGTTCGCCTCGCTTCCTCCCTCGTCTCGAACGCGGTTGATCACAGTTCTAACCTAACCTAACCCACTTGGTCGGGGTGCAATGCCTTAATTACTGCAACCAATACGGCTCGCGCGTGATTGGTTACAGACTTCCAACCTAAACTGTAATTGAATATCATTCAGGCCGTTAGTTGAACGGCCGCCGTTTAGTTGAAAGGCTAGGCAGTTAACTGAACGGCTAATTTAACCAGTTGGCTGCGACATATATATCAAGTGATCCTTAAAATCAAACCACAACTTAACTAAGTTTAATTACCTCACATGACATTTCTAAGCCAAAATCTTCATGGAAACTGTATACCCACTAATTTAAGGTTTAATATGACCTTGTTCTTGCAATGTACGGGTTAATTTATGTGGGGTTATTTCGGTCACGTGGTCGCGACAACCGCCCAGGCTCTGTTCGCCATATCTACGGTCGCCCGCCCTCTGCCGTCCGCCCGCCCAGCGGATTTCCATATGCGCCTCACCGTAAACGCTCATAAATTAACTACAACTATTATATAATAACGTTACTCGGTTAAATAGTATGGTGCTTTTGATTAACGTTTCAATTAGTTTAATAAACGGTTATGAAATGAGCGGAAAAGTTAAAAAAAAGGTTTGTTGTTGGAATGTTTTATTGGATAGTTATGGGTAAAGTGAAATAGGTTTTGTTTATAGTTTATCGTCGTTCAAAATTAACTGCTTTCAAGGAATCTTTTGTCATGCTTTTTATTTTACACAGAAACAAAAGCTAAAGTGATGTATTTGTAACATAAAAAAGGAATTAGGTAATGTTATTCTTTGTCAATTTATCAAATTCACTTGTACCAATAGAAAAGGTACATTCTAAAAGCCAGAATGTAAATATAGGTAAACTAGTCGATTTTCCAACCCTCGCGCTAGCTGGCAACATATGGGTTAAGATATTCGAGTGAGCTCAGACACGGCCCATTCAAAAGGCGCTCTAAACGGAAGGATACGAGCCGTAAAATAGGATTTCATGCATGCGTAGCTTTGTGTGAACAAATATGTACGGTTGACAACGCACGACCTTTGCCGATAACCCCCGGTGAATAAAAAAAATGATTTCATATTCCGTTTTTGAAAAGTTGAATGTTTTTACATTAGGTAACCCTTTATGGATTACGGGGCGAAGTTGTGAATGAGTTTTAAAATGTTTTTTCCAGCATTCGACCGCGACTTTGTTTGCGCCTATTACACGTAATGCATACAGGGTGGCTGGGACATCGACGTGCAATCTGAATCCATAAATTCAGCACATGATACTAGACCTCCTAACGTAGAAGTTTTTCGTCGGTTCTCAAAAATATCAGCTGTTTCATAGAAAATTGCAACACCTACGCGGTCAAAATGTATGGAACAGTATTTTTTTTTGGTTCAAATTAATATACTAAATCTATGACAACAGGTTGCGCGTCGATGTCGATGACACCCTGTAGGTACTTATACATATACAGTTATATAACACAGTGTACAGTTAATACGACAGTAAATGAAAACACATGCAGACAATACTAATGGAGGGGCCCGTGGCTAAATACTAACAGCCGCACAGGTCGATCTATCAGGTTAAGCTACGCTTGCTGAGGTTGGTCTGTGGATGGGTGACCATCTTTACTTATCGAGACCCTTCCGTGTGCCTTGAAAACCACGTTAAACCGTTGGTCCCGGCTGTCATTTGTGGATTTTTGACAGTCGTTACGGGTAGTCAGAAACCCGAAAGTCTAGCAACCAGTCTTACCAAGGGGTAACGTACTACCCAGTAACTGGATTGTGGAGGTCAGATAGGCTGTCGCTCCATGTAAAATACTGGTATTGAGTTGCATCCGTTTAGACTTGAAGCCGACCCCAACATAGTTGGGAAAAAGGGTAGGCAGATGATGACAGGCAATACTAATGCTTTATGCATTAGTATTGCCTGTCATCATCTGCTACCAAAAAAATCATAAAATCAAAATTAAAAAAGGTTTTTTTTTAACAAACTAAAAAGTAGCGGTGGACCCGACTATGGGTTTTGTCAATCTTTGACTAGCTATAGTGAAACTATTGGATACAGGTATTGGACTTCGACGTCGTAGACAAACACAACTGAATATGAGTGTTTCAAAAAACGTTTATCACATCTCGTAAATACCTATTCCAAAATTATGGAAGTTTGCATAAATAATAAAATAACTTCAATATTCTTACTAGTAAAGTCAACTATGATAATGATAAAATAAAGCGACCATAACATTCATTCAAACAAGCATTTCCAATGAGCACATTTGAAATCTAAACCACGTCCAGAACAGCAAACCATAACTTTAACCTAACAAAAACAGCAAATTACATGCGGATAAATAACACTTTTATGTTAGCTTCAGTGACCCTCACAGATTCATACAGAGAGCACTATTCTCAGAGCAATCAGCCACTCATACGTGTGTCTGCTCGTCCCAAGTGCCCCATTGCACACTCGTTTTGAATATTGCATTTAGCACTACTATCTCTACGACTTTTAGAATCGCTCCCTGCTTATGCTTTTAGCTGACCTTTTTGTGACATACAGTTTTATTCTTTTTTGAATGCGTAGGCTGTCGTGGCAATTGAAATGAGTTTATCTTTTTTTATTAAGTTAATGCTACGCTATGGTGTCCAGCTTGCATAATTTTTTATTTAGATTGTATGATTTTTGTGACTTCTTGACCTGTTTAGTCTTCGTTAGCCAGTTCTGCTAGGCTCTCATTTTTAAAACTGTGTAGACTGTCGATTAAATGACGTTCGACTTCCCACCCGTTGATCTTTGACGTCAACCAGCTTCTACCACAAACTTCACCCACGAATTGAACTAAATGTCAAAAACGTGCTAAACGGTTCGTTATTCTAGTAAGAAGCGTGAAAGTTCCTAGTAATTCTTTTGTTTATGGACTTTCTTAATTATAACAAAGCCGATTTTTTAAAGTTAGTTTTTAGATAACAGAGTATAAACACTTTGTGAAAAAGCATAACATATTTTACATTTTTGCTATGGACTAAGCTTATACACCGTATAAACATATTATTATTTTGTCCTCAAAAACCACCAATGAAAAAGTTGCAGCAATAATATACCCTCATTTTATTATAAACAATGTTGTTGTTGGAAGTACCCGCATGCAGATTTTTTTAAGCATTTGGGATCCAACGGAAATACATAATAATGTTTTGTGGGATCCAATGACAAAAATATGAAACTGGGATTCAAAAGTGGGATCCAACGAAAATAAATCGAATATTTCCCTCTTTATAATATTTATTTTATTTTATTTGGGAAACAAACAGATGCAATAACAAACATATTTATACAATTAGTTCAGCATATCACCGGTAATGTGACTGAAAAGAGCAGGTTGTGTAAATAAACATCTGAAAACTAAATAACAAAAGACAGGCCAGTAATCTGTATTCATTGTAGGTACTTCCAGGAATACGGAATACCAATTAATATAAACGGAACGGAACATCAGACAATAGGATCAAAAGATATTTTCAAGAGCATTGGCATTTCATCTCGCTATAGACATTGTTTGCATTTCGACTCAACAGTAGTAATCTAAGTTACTGGTTGGATTGTGGAGAAACTTGGACGGAACTATAGAGCTAAGCGTATCCATTTAACTAATGCACTGTCGGACTATTGGTCTTGGTGCAAACGAGGCACTTTGTTCCCTGAGTAACATATTAGCTACGTTACTTACTCGCGTACTTAGTCTTTCCAGTGTTTACAATGTCTGCTACTTCGTAACTTGGGCCGAAGACTTGGACGAAAATTGTTAATGTGTAAATAATAACCGACTTTGTTGTTAAGAGCCTACGGCTAAAATTCAAATGGTAAGTATTAGAATTTTGACAATCTCCATTTATAAATACGACAACATATACAACGGTAACATCACAGATGATCTTGTTAATCCAATAAGTATGAGCACCATGATGCAAAATCATAACTAAACAATTGAATTACTAACGCAACATCTAAAATTCACAACATAAATATTCCCAGTTTTATAAAACGCCCTTGTAGGATGTCAACGAAAACAATGATTAAATTTCATGCTAAAGCAATTTAGGCTGGGTAGTTTGAATGCGGCACTGGCAACGTTATTAGTTCCAATTAACGTGGTAACCTCAGCACATATATGGGCAATTAAATGGAGTGATACCTTACTTCCATTAGTACCTCGTGTGTGTTGTTTACATCAATTAACAGACATGTTAATTTTAATGCTCGCATCTGTTGCCCGCTTGGTACGGCGGCGTGCCTTCACTGACTCGACGACTTACGATATCACAGTTAATTGCGTCGCACAATTCATCTCTTTGTTTGTCATTTACAATTCAAATGCGTAAATCATAATACATTTTTGTTACTTGTTTAAGTGAGCAGATGGCCGATGTTCGTTAATTCGCGGTTCGGTTGTATTGATACACTCGGCTCGGCTATTTTGGTTGGATGCGCATTTAATTTAATATTGGAAGGTTCTAACTATAGAAATAATTGTCACCTCTCGTTCATACAAGTAATTTTATTCACTTCTACATTATGTATGTTTATGTAGAAACTTGAAATTCAGTTGATCTTCTTCAATTTTGCTGCAATGACTTTTAAAATAACCCTGGCTACATCAGACATTAACATAATAATAAAGTAGTAATGTGCTAAAACAAATCATCCAGTTAGTCAGCAGATTTTTTAAATGTGACATTGCTAAAAGTTAATTATAATAAGTTGAAAGCTCAATTACTGCCCGAGTTTTACGTAGGTACAGACTATGAAGTACTATGAACAAAACACGGATGTTCTTGACCTACTGGTGATATGAGAAATCGATAATATTATAAAGGAATTACAGTATTCTCACACATAACTTCTCAAATAAAGGGTGAAAACTAAACAATAAAAATACATAGGTCCACAAAATGTCCATCTACACAATACCTTAAAAAGCATATAAATAGAACCGTTCACTAATATATCTTAAGGTTGTATAAATGTGCGGAATGGACGTTAAGCTGGAATGCAATGCCACAGGTCGTCGTTTTTACGCTCCCCTTTAATGTTATTTCCTCGTTTATGACACTATAAAGACGATACCGGCCACTACGCGTAATGAAATCTTGTGTTCAATACCTTCAGACACAGCTAACAAAGGAATCTTTCAGTAAACATTAGATTAATAAATTATATTGCTTTAAAGCGGGATGAGCTGGACTCCTTCAACAAGAACTGATCCTTAGCAGCTTTAATCAGAGAGAAGTGGAAAGAGAATAGGGAGGCCTTTGCTCTAGGTACAGTGGGAAATTAAAAGTATATTTGTTTTTGTAAGTTTTTTATTATAATTTGAAATGGATTTGCTCTTGACTCTAGTCTAGGTCAGAGGTGACAGAGACAAAGTCGACGATAGAGTGAGCTTACCCAGAAGAAGCCTATTCACTCTAACTTTGAAGAGATACGGGTTGTGAGCGCTCGGAAACACAGACGCATTAAAAGGATCTTTCAAACTACATAGTACCTATACTGTGATTGTAATGTTTTGCTGGGTGATTCGTTGAGATTGGTCAATATGGGTAAATCAGAAACTATTTAATACAGTTTGTTCAATGGAACCATGTCATTAATTCTAAATTTAAGAAAGACTGCATACAGCCGTAGATGACTGTTGGCCGCCCATTGTGTTTGTATATGTAATTTTTGTGGTGTACCTACATAGTAAAAAGTAATATATTCTTGGAGCCCAGTGGTAACAGCCACGACTTACGAGTTGTAACGTCGTAGGTTCAAACCCCGACGCGCTTTACTTTTACATGTGACATGTACCAACCCATACTGGGCCTGCGTGGTGGATTACGGCCCACTTCCTCTCATCGAGAGGAGGCCAGTGTCCCAGCTTTGGGAACATTATATGTAGGCTGATTATGCTATTCTATAGGATACTTATGTATACGCAAAACAGTTCGTCATTTTCAACAACTATAATATCAAATCTGCCAGAAACAGTCAATATAAGCCAATAAACATCGCCAAGTACTTGCCTATGTTCGATGCACTGCGTAGAGACACGTAGGTACATTATCACACACGTCATCTTTGCACTGCGCCCGCATACCTGCTAATCTAACATTCAGGATACGATAGTTCTACCTGAGTAACAACAAAAGTTAGTACAGAAGGATCATGGCAAGTAAATATTTGAAACGATTTCGAGGGGCTGGTGGCTAAATAATAATAGGTCCGTAGATCAGTGACCATTCCAATCCGTAACATACTGAAACCCCTCCGTGTCTCGGAAAGCACGTTAAGCAGTTGCTCCCGGCTGTCATTCGTAGATCTTTGACAGTCGTTACCTACAGGTAGTCAGAAGACCGAAAGTCTGACAACCAGTCTTGCGAAGGGGAATCGAGTTACCCCTGAGTGACTGGGTTGTGGAAGTCCGATAGACAGTTGCTCAAAAGTATGGTATTATAGCGAGTGATCCCAGCGACAGGGAGTGGTGCTGTTATTATGAGTGAGATGACCTTTAGTCGACGCGACTATCGTCCTTGAGGGTAATTCAAGAATCACGAGTCTAATTCGCACACGCGCCCTTCGAATTTTTCGTTTTGATAAGTTTTTTTATTTTGATTGTAATTGGACTATAAAATAGGATAACAATAGTTATGGCTTAGCTTAGTGAAGTGTAGTGACGCTCCAAGGGGTTTGTTATTATGGTAGGCACACTACGTGTGACAACATAGTAATCAAATTAATATTTTATTTTCATACATTTCTACTGAAATACATTCAATCTATTGTGCATTGCGCGTTTCTCAAAGAATTTTTCTAGTAGTACTTCTGTACATTCCTATTGCATGTAAGTAGCGCCTCTCGCCTATTATTTACCCATTACTTACTTAGGGGTATTACCTACCTAACACTCGAACCGCTGTATTACGTATTGATATTCAATTAATGGTACAGCTTGAATATCAAACGTTGGTGAGCTTAGATTCCGCGAGGGTTATTTCAATATACCTACCTATTTAGTTATTCATTTCTAAGGAACAGCCATTTGGGGATGCAAGCTTTGCAACTTTAGCGACAGTTTGTTTCGTGTTTGTTATTCACCGACAAATTGTACCTAGTGGTAGGTCCTACTCTCACCTTTTCGGATATTTCTTTGCCTTCTCGTCCTTTGCAGACTTGTCAGACTTACTTACCTATATGTAGATCAAATTTAGCGATTCAATTATGACTTACAAGCAGGGCTTGAAACCGGTACCAAAAGTACAGGTTCTGTATCAGTATCTACTTAGCGGTTCGTGCCATTTTGGTTTCAGACGGGTACCGGTTCCAGGCGTGGCACGATTTCAGACGTTTACCAGTACATAAAAACCCCACTATATAAAAAGCGCCGGTACAAATTCAGGTACCCGGCGCGAACCACAAATCTCATATTTGTACGAGGTACCTCGTACAGTCCGCATAAAAAAGGAACCCCCCTATAGTAATGACATCAAAATGTTTAAGTTTTTTGAAATGTACTGTAGTCGGCGCGTTGGTCTAGTGGTTAAGACAGCAGCTTAGCAATGCAATGGTCATGAGTTCAAATCTGCGAATGACAAGACTTTTTTCTTTTTTTTTGTTTTCTTAATGGGCGATTAGGTGATTTTCGTTAAATATTATTTAAGAAATCAAATATTAAAGTAGGTATGAGGTTTGTAAGAACATCTAGGCATTTTGCACATACAACATTCATTTATTTCTCTTTTTACGTTTCTAGGACTTCATGGAATCCACTTCCTGGTTGAGTATACCTACAGTCTGTCTGTGTTAAATTGGGGTTATTTACTTTTAGAATATTAAATAAATACAAATTATATACCTAAATAGATAGATAACGGTTAGTTTATATATATTTCTAGAAACATAACTGTAATAATATTTATTTAATTAAAGTTGTGAAATAAGGCAAAGAAGTATTCTAAATTCAACCTTAACTTGCAGTTCATACAGCAGTTAAGTTTCTGAAGTAAAATGACGTTAGTGCAACAATCGGAATCAAGCACATTCTATTCAAGCAAACAAGAAATCTATGCTAATTTCAACCTTATCTTTTAGGCAATTGAGGAGTTACGCATTGCATTTTCTGTATAAACAAGACGGTATGGTGCTAGTATTATGACACGTGGTGGAAGTTGAAATTTAAACCTTAATGTCTAGAAGATTAGAGCGTTATCAACCTTGTTCGATAAAAGGAGCAATGTTATTCGAATTTTTGTTAAGATCGCTAACTGAACCAATAGCCTAGTGGTATTAGGCATGGTCTGGATGGTCGGCTGGCGCCTGGTGATGCAGGTTCGTATCTTCAATCGCACGTAAAGTGTCTTTTTGTAAGTTATTCTTGGTATACGGTTCGGCCAGAAGCCGAAAAAATACCATTAATTATTTAAAACTTGCAATTTGCAAATAATATTTGAGTGGGATCGGTGGATGCACGGGCAGCAGAGATGCGGCGGTGGAGCGGCGGAGGAGGGAGCCGCGCGGGGCCTGAGTCACGTGTCGGGCGATAATCTTTAAGTCTTGGGGGGGTTCCTTTTCTCTGAAGCAGACTGTCAGTTGGCAACCTTGAAGTTATTTTTCTAATGACTATTATCCACTCAACTGTCCCTTAACGCCCAAATGCCAAAAATCGACACGGAAGGAACATGTGGCCGACTGTCCCAGTGCCAGAAATCGACACAAACTTTATTGCACGCCCGTTCACACTGTATTTTTATTTTTAGTAATTTTGTCTATGGGCGTATCGCTGTCATTCTATTTTTCTTAGATCGAGGATTGGATGTGGTATTTTATGCTGGTATCGCACCAAGGTTAATGGTACCGGTTCCCAAAAATACACGTATTTTAAGCCATGCTTACAAGCCAACAAACCTAATCCACAAACCTTACTGTTTTGTTTGTGCAGAAGAAATATTTTTTTTCTTTCTTTAGGTACATTCCAAATTCCAAGAAAGCTTAAAAATAACAGCTAGTCTAACCTTCAAAATGCTAAAACAAAGTAATCTAACTAACGTAAAAGGTTAAACCATAAAGTACTAAGAATATTAATACGTTTAATAACTTGACAATTTGGTACTTAGTAAAACTGTGTATAACATCATATTATTTTGATGTAAATTAATACAATCATAATGGTTGTCAAAGTATCGCACGACGCCCTGGAGGCTGTGGTAATGTAACGAGGTTACGAATTTGTTATCCCCCTGGGACATAACCCACTGCCGGCTCACTCCCGGTTCATCCATAGAGGTTCTTTATAATATTTTCTTCATGCTATCCCCCACTTGAGGATAGCAAGCTGCTGTTAGATTTGTTAAGTTATTTCGCGCTTGTCTACACGTTGGTACTTTCGTGTTTCCCTTTTTCTGTTTCGTAATTACACGGGGGAAATTGTGTTGTTATGTTCACGCTTGCTGTCCCTTAGGGATCAGGCAGACAGCTTAAGTTTTTAATGCTACACGGTCTGAAACCTGTTGTCATTTGTTAGGCATTATTTTTTGGGGACTAACAACGAATCCATAGTATTATTCACAGTGGTTTTCTATTTCAACTAGGTTAAACTAATTGGGACGAGAAACTACACCTAATAGTTACTGCAACCATTTTCTCATAGATAGCACACAACACAGTTTTGGCATACTTAATGAGAGCTAAGGCTTAAGGGTTCTAACTTTGTTGCTTTATGAGGAATACCTAGATGGCCTGCAAAGAACTTACTTATAGGATACTCGCATAATAAATGTTTTAGGTTATAATAGAGGTATATTTATTTAGATAATTACACTGTACAGGGCGGCAGGACCGGAACACCGACGCGCAAACTGAAACCATAAATTCAAGACATGATTCTAGACTCTCTCTATCTATTCCAAGCGTAGAAAAAATAGCTGTTCCATACATTTTGCCCGCATAGGAATTGCGCTTTTCTATGAAACACCAGTTTTTTCTTTTTAAACCTACGAAAAATTTCAACTCTGGGTGGTTCAGAATCATATGCTGACTCCTTGGTATCAGCAGGATGATTGCGTAACACACTATCAGTAGCATCGGGTTTCATTTTGACAGTTCAACAACATTCATTGCGTTATTTGCGTTGTTGAGCATACACATTTTTCGAACATATGGAGCAATGGATTAGAAATATGCTTCAAAATTATACAAATTGAGATTGATAGTGTGTTAAGCAATGGGGTTTGGCTAAGTAATAACAGCCGCACGGGCCGATCGATCAGGTTAAGCTACGCTTGCCGCGGTTGGTCCATGGATGGGTGACCATCTTAACATACCAGGGTCTTGGTCCGTGCCTCGGAAAGCATGTTAAGCCGTTTTTTTAGACAGTCGTTACGGGTCGTCAGAAGCTCTGGCTTCTGACGACCCGTAACGACTGTCTAAATACGTCTGTCTGTCTGTCTGACTATGGGTTTTGTCAATCTTTGGTTTTGACCAAAGATTGACAAAACCCATAGTCGGGTCCACCGCTACTTTTTAGTGTAGTAGTTTGTTAAAAAAAACCTTTTTTAATTTTGATTTTATGATTTTTTTGTAACCCTTTTTCCCAACTATGTTGGGGTCGGCTTCCAGTCTAACCCGATGCAGCTGAATACCAGTATTTTATATGGAGTGACTGCCTATCGGACCTCCACAACCCAGTTACTGGGTAATACAATACCCCTTGGTAAGACTGGTTATACTATACCCCTTGGTTAGACTGGACCTACGGCTTTCTTGGCATGTTGGTGGTATGTTGTAGTTTAATCTGATCGATCGACAGTCAAAAATATTGATGTCATAAAAGTATCACAGTATTGGTATACAAAATAAAAGCCACACAGTCCAGCAATAAATAAATAAACATAAACTTTGACATAACTGCAAGCAAGCAAGTCTCGAACGCGTTCCTAACATATAGAGCAGCACTTTTAGAATCGGAAAGTCATTTGAAAATTCAGTGTTACGGTATAAAGTCGGAGGTGACATCGCTGAACACGTATCTCCGCTAATCCTTTATCCGCTCCAGGGAAGTGTTACTTTATACAGTTTATTTTAGTGCCAATAAATTATGGAAGAATATTCGGAAGTAGTATAACAATGCATATTAATGCTTCGTTCGCTTGATTTTTAATAAAGTTGAGCCATTTATTTCAAGTAGGCGATAAAAAGGCACTTTTGAACGACAACATCAACAAGAAAATGGAAGTGATTCTAGTTGCCCCTTTCAAAAGGTTTTTTTGTATGAAGAAGAATGGGTAGGTACCTAATATTATTTTCATGTAGAGTATCAAAATAACAAATAAACTCTTTAACAGTTTTCTGGAAATGTGTTTTATGAATTAAAAGGTGTATTTGCAAAAAAATGGACATAATTAATTATTGGAAAGACATACAATTAATTTTACTTCAAAATTAAAAATTTAATCGATTTATTAGACAATAGTAGGTGTGTAATCTTTTTCTTTCGTGCAAAACTTAATCTTAATTTATTTTTAAAGTTATATGCATATTATTCAAAATAAGCCACGAACACATCTCGCCGTCAACGTCTATGTAAACTCGCAGCATCCACATTCAGAGCAAAAACATACCATCTTGCAACCCTTTGGGGGTACCAGGCAAGTTTGCCGCGCCAGCGTTTCGCAGCGTCTCGTCGCAACTATTGTACGATTTCTAACTGTGCTCCCTCCAGTGTATGTGTACGTTTTTCACTTGTTATGTACGAATGATAAAAACGTGCCACGAATCCGAATGCAAGATCGAGCTAAGAAACGAATGTATGTGAAGATCAAAATAAATGTTTTTTAGATTATTATTCTGTGTGTATTACAGAAATTCCATTGAATTTCGGCAACCATATTATAAGTAATAGTCGTTTATGCTGAGGGCGGAAAACAGCTTATTCTTCTCAGTTTAGTCTCCGTACCTCAAAAGGTAAAGACGGAACCCTTTAACTTCGTTGTCCGTCCGTCTGTCTGTCAGAAAAGGTGAAATTAATATCGAATAGCTAGGTCTACGGTCCCTAGGAGCTATAAACAAATCAAGCTTCTAAGTCAACGCTATAAAAAATACGGCCATTAGGCGACATATATTTTGATACTCGAAAATAAATCAAAACCCCCGTGGACCTAGAATCATGAAATTTGGCAAGAAGTTAGGTCTCACAGCACAAAGTAAAGGAAAAGGTCCAAAAATCGTTAATTTGCAGTTGTTTTTTAATTTTCTTTTTTTTTAGATTACCAACCTAGGTACATTTGCCTTGACGTAATATCGATATATTGGAGAACATTTTTTCAACTATTTGGGATAAATTCATCCGAACTACGGAATACTTCATTGTGCGTGGTCAAACACGCACTTGCCTGGTTTTTTATTTTATTATTAAACGGGACAAAATATTCTAATAATAATTCCTTCTGCAAAAAATCAATAGTCAAACAAGACGGTGGCATTCAATGAAATATTTATCTTTCGTTCAACGTAAAAACTTTATTATAACATACCTTTTTGTACCGTTCGGTCACACCACAAACTATTTAAAAACTTCGCTGAGGGTAACGCAATGCTCATATTTATTTTATAAAAGTTATTTCAGTGCAATTAAAGAAACGATTTTAACACTTTGGACACTAAACGCCCCTCGACGTAGTAACAACAAAACTGATTTTGTGTCTCGTTCAGTGTTCTTGAATGTGTTAAATATTGGACATAAAATTGTACAACACATTTTTATTAATGCCTTATATAACAAAATCATATCCCTCAGACTTACAAGATACAGTAAAAATTAAGTATAAATACGTCGGGTACCCGTGAAAAGTTTTGGGCGGTTAACTTTTCTGCTCTCTTACCCATGCCGGGATTAAATTTTAAACTTCTACTGACTATCCTCATGAAGTTGAAATGAGTTGAATTTATAGACTGTACTTACGAATTTAACTCGGGGCTTAGTGTGACATTTATTTAAAAATACTGCAACGGCCGGCCGGCTAGGCGTATAATCGGACTTCTAAGCGGGGTTAGGTAATCTACCCCTAACGTAAACATAGGAGGTGTTTGTCTATCTGTTTGTATGCAATAAAAAGATTTTATCTACACCCATGCTATAAAAATCATTTATAAAAGTTTCTGAAACAGTTAGCTTATTGCCAACATTGAAACAACCAGTGTCATAGTAACCATAATATCATCCTAACGAGTGTTATAATTTTATACAAAATTTTACTATACAACTCCTAATTTAAAAAAAAATTGCATTTCACTACCACAGCGCCGTAATTTATAAAAAGAACATACCGGTTATTCGATCTCACGTCGTATCCCGCCGACCGCCATTTTTGCTCGATATTAGTATTGCAAAAAAGTGTTTCACAACCTTTTATAGAGGATTCATATCATGGGTGTAGATAAATTATTGTATGCAACTGTACATAATTAGGTATTATACAACAGTTTCATAAATAACTATTATAGCACTGTGTGATCTAACCCTCACTTAAGTCACGCTTTATTGGGACTTAAGTAGTCCATTTTTACACAGAAAATCGTGACTTAAGTGCGGGTTTAGGTCACACGAGCTATATAATTGTAGGTATACGATACGTGTGACTTACACTGTCACACGTATCGTAATGTACGGGTACAAGTTTAGAAAAAACTAAATTCGAAATAACCTTTGTTCGGCTTAAAGTAAACCCACGTTCTGATCTTTTTCAACAAGTTACTTTAAATTCAATGATACGAATTCTAGAAAAATAACAAACTCGTATAGCAGCAAGGAGTAGTTGTCTAGCTTATGTAGCAATTTTATTCCCAAATATTTGCTAAATTGAAAAAGTCAATATAGATACCTCGTATAGGATGAGTGCTCTTTATATTATGCGTTTTTCTGAATTGTAAGGGTAAGCGCGCACTGCGATGCGATTTTATTAATGGCATGTTAATGCAAAATAGGATTGTGAAATGTGAACACTAATATATTTTTTTAAAGCGATTTTAATCGCACTGCGCGGTCTCTAGTCTAGTACGAGTATATTGATATTGTTTACAGATTAAAATTTCGTGGTGCAAAGGTTATGCATAGGTAGGTATAGTATGAAAAAAACATGTCTTACACTAAAAACAAACGTCAATCAAACTTCATCATCATACTTAATCATCTTCCTGTCTTTGTACCATGTCACTGCTTGGGGTCGTGCAACACGTTTTCTTCTTCAATTCTCCCCTCTCAACCATCACGATATCATTCAGTTAATTTTCTTTCATATCATTCGTCACACAATCCAACCAAACTTGTGCTATATAAAAAATAGGTACAACGCTGCTGCAACTGTTGCAACTGCATGAATACAACGGCTACAAAAATCTATCTTATTTAAATAAATACTGAAAACAGAGAATTTTTACTTACATAACTTAACATAATCATGAGGGGGTGATGGCTAAGTATTAACAGCCGCACGGGTCGATCGATCAGGTTAAGCTACGCTTGCCACGGTCGGTCCGTAGATGGGTGACCATCTTTCCACACCGATACACCTCCGTGTCTCGGAAAGCACGTTAAGCTGTTGTTCCCGGCTGTCATTCGTGGATCATTGATAATCGTCACGGGTCGCCAAAAGCCCGAAAGTCTGACAACTAGTCTTACCAAGAGGTATCGCGTTATCCCGTAACTGGGTTGTGAAGGCCAGATAGGCAGTCGCTCCACGTAAAATACTGGTACCCGCATCCGGTTAGACTGGAAGCCGAAAATTTGTTGAAGCAGCAAAAGGCTAAGCAGATGATGATAACATAACATAATCAACCTATAATGTTCCCACTGCTAGGACACAGGTCTCCTCTCAGTGAAAGGGAGTGGGCTATAATCCACCACACGGCCCCAGTGCGGATTTATAGATGTCACATGTCTACGAAGCTTTGGTTCTTTACCATTTTGAGAGCAGTGGTGATGAAATAATTTACACAACCTGAAACGCTTGACTGGATTCAAACCTACGACTCATAAGTCGCGTCCGTTACCACTGGGCCACCACTGCTGCCCTCAGAAAAAAATAATACGTAAAATTAATAAATAATGGAAAACGAAAACCAGTAGGTACTCGTATGCAAGAGTAGCAGGCGGCCTTTTGAAAAAAAAAACACATTGAGAGTCGCTAAAGTAAGTAGTACACAACGTACACTCAGTGGTACCAATTTGACAGTGACAGCGCCTACGCCTCTTTATGTCATTGCTGTAAGGGTTGTTTTTGAGGTACTAGTAGTGGTGCCACTAATATGTAGTTAACTATATACAAATTAAGCAATAACATATAAATAATATCAATAACAAAAATATAATACATACAAATAAACCAGCAGAAACAAGTGTGGCAAGCAACTGGCAATCTTCCCTCTATTATGTAATCGATTGGGGATGTTATTGCACAAGTTCGCGACTTTATTGATAGAGTTGCCAAAGTAATTCCGATAGACACTGCTGTATTCAATATTACTCCCAAGGAAAATAAAATATTATATATATATATTATATTTGTAGCCTCTTTTTTCGTTACGGTTTAAATACACTTCAAACGTATCGGTTCATGGTGCTGTTATAAATTAACTACACTCGTTTATCTAAATAGTTATTAGCAAGTTCAACAAAATAAATAATATTAACGATATAGAAGGCAGACTAAATGCAATGATTGACCTAAACATTTTCCATGTCTACAATGGAAATAATATTAAATGCCGTCCTCAAATAGTACATTACCGCAGCGGCCTGCAAAAGAGGCATTGATGTACGAACGTGAAAATGTGGGTTGAAGCGACACACACAATTCATGAGTCCATCAATGCCTGGTTGTGGCCAAGGCTAAAACAAAATCAATGACGAACAACAATAGTTTTTCACGCGTCAATTTGTCTGTTTGTTTCTTTTTTACTTTAAACAACTCTATTTGCAAGCCAGTTCGAAATTTAAATAAAATATTTGATAAGTTGCCTCCTTGGTTGCCATGTTGTGTAGTGCCTAAGGCATTAATAATAATAATAATATCCCCATCGCCGGAAAAGTTTACTTTGCCGGAACGGGTCTAAGGTGAGGAGCCAGACCAAGAGAGATACAGAAATCCGCAGGACAGCATGTGGCGAGCTGTTGGGCAGTAGCGACCCCACGGACCCTATCTCCCGGGAGAAGTCTTGTACCTCACCTCTGGCTTGCCTTTATTGGCCGGGTGGAGTGAACAATGACGAGGAACAGAGCTCCCACCTCATTCATGCCTTTATTTTCTGGCTTGAGTGGAGATTCGCAAGAGCAAACGTGCTCGGAGGAAGGAAGAATTCCAGTGAGATGCTGGTAGGGATCTTGACCGTACTTCCGGGATTGTCCTGATAGCCGTGGAATACCTCTCCACTTCTCATAAGCACCTCAGGACATGTTGCCCCCTTGTCGCTACGTCACTATCTGCTAGCGACCGTTTCCGGGGGCCCATTATTGAGTGTGCAAGTCACCTCCTGCTATTTTATCCGTGTATAATAATAATAATAATAATAATAACCCCATCGCCGTATCTCTACGTTGACGTCGTGGTGGGGCTTGCGCGCTCCAAACTCAGGCCTGTGCCGGAAGAGTTTACTTTGCCGGAACAGGTCTAAGGTGAGGAGCCAGACCAAGAGAGATACAGAAACCCGCAGGGCAGCATGTGGCGAGCTGTTGGGCAGTAGCGACCCCACGGACCCTATCTCCCGGGAGAAGTTTGTTCCTCACCTCTGGCTTGCCTTTATTGGCCGGCTGGAGTGAACAATGATGAGGAACAGAGCTCCCACCTCATTCTTGCCTTTATTGGCCGGCTTGAGTGGAGATTCGCAAGAGCAAATGTGCTCGGAGGAAGGAAGTATTCCAGTAAGATGCTGGTAGGGATCTTGACCGTACTTCCGGGATTGTCCTGATAGCCGTGGAATACCTCTCCACTCCTCATAAGCACCTCAGGAGATGTTGCCCCCTTGGCACTACGTCACTATGTGCTAGCGACCGTTTCCGGGGGCCCACTATTGAGTGTGCAAGTCACCCCCTGCCATTTTATTCGTGTATATATAAAACATTGATCAGGCAGGGGTCATAGTTCTTCCATAGTTCTTGGTAACCAGTCCACTTTAGCCACCCAAACCCATAGTCCAACGTTATATTTTCCATATCCTGCAATAGTCCTACACCAACCGGGGGTTGTCCTTGGGTGCACTTGCACAGTGCCAACAGGGATAATCGTCGGTTGGTGCCTCATTTCATTAAAAACGTTCAACGGGCCTCTGCGAGTTGGCTTCGGCCCCTCGTACGCCTTTCAAAGGACCGGGACCCCATGGTCCCGAGATATGTTAAAGCATAAAAAAAAATAATAATAATAATAATATGTATTAAACATTGATCAGGCAGGGGTTATAGTTCTTCCATAGTTCTTGGCAACCAGTCCACTTTAGGCACCCAAACCCATAGTCCAACTTTTTATTTTTCCATATGCTGCAATAGTCCTACAATAGTCCTACACCAACCGGGGGTTGTCCTTGGGTGCACTTGCATAGTGCATACAGGATAATCGTCGGTTGGTGTCACATTTCATTAAAATTACCTAAGGGGCCACTGCGAGTTGCTTCGGCCCCTCGTACGCCTTCCAAAGGACCGGGATTCAACGGTCCCGAGATATATAAAAGAAAATAAATAAATAATAATAATAATTCATTTATTTCAGACAAATACAGTCCATATTCTTACATTTATAACCACACATATTAAAATTATAAAACTATTAAATAAAATTATAAAATTCTTGTAAAAACTAAATTTAAATTTAAAAATTCATTATAAAAATTAATTAAAATTGTGAACAAAAGAGAAAAATAACATTAAAAATTAATTATAAATAATAATTAAAATTGTCAATAAAGAGAAAAATAACATTAACAATTCATTGTAAATAATAATGAAAATTGACAAAAATAAAAATATAAAAAGTCAGGATCGAATCGAAATTTACATTACTAATTTATTGATTTAACAAAAAATAAAAATTATTAAAATTTATCTGCCCCAGTCCCTATAAACGGGTGTATGTAAGGCCAGCCAGTGCTGCATGAAAGGCCCGTCCAACCTGTTGGCAACAACGGCAAGAAGACTGTTACCGCTGCTCCGCACTCTACTCACAATCGAGGTCGCCCTCTTGCGCATGCTGGCATAAAAACAGTCAACGCGGACGCTCGCGAACATTCCCGATGCGCTGCAGAAGCGAGGCAGCCGCAGTAGCGCCCTCAAGGCGTTATTATATTGAACGCGGAGAGCACTGTAGGACTCCTGCAAATATGACACCCACAGATTACTCGTATAAAAATATGTGCAGTAGGCTCGAAACAAGGTGATCTTTACATCCTTGGAGCTACGAGCAAACCTGCGGGCAATCATATTTGCCCTCACCGACAGCGCCCTCCTTTCTCGCTCAATATCAGCGTCGTCCTTTAGGTCGGACGTTACAATATGGCCTAAATACTTATAAGAATGTACCCGCTCCAAGGACACCCCACACAGCCTTACGTCCACGTTATTAAGTCCACCTTTGTACCTTTTTGTGCAAAAAGTTTAAATAAATAAAAATTTAATTATATTTTAAATTACACGATAGTTAAGAGTTTTCATAGTTTAATCGGCCGCTAAACACTGCAGATGTGAATTTTCAAACTAACATTGCCGGCCGCTGCTCGCATGTGTTTGACCAGGATTGGAATCTTTAAATTAGGAATCACTAATATCATTCTGTAGGATCAATTAAAAGAAGATCAGAAGATCGATAAAATAAGTTTGTTAAATTAGTGATTCTGAATTTTATACTTTAACCTTTACTTTAGTTTTTTTTTTTTTTCAATTAAAATTTGTTTCCAACTGTACAAAATCTGTTATTTTGCGTTTCTGGTGTTTTGCATATCTGGTATATGGCGAATCCGGTGTTTTGCGAGTCTGGTAAATTGCGAATCTGGTATTTAGCGATTCTGGTATTAAGCTTCGGAGCCTTTTCGATGTAAATAAAAGAAGGTTGAAAAAAAAATAATGCTCTTTCCAAGTATATTTCAGAAAACATAATTATCATGTTAAAAAATTATGTCTATAACTAAAGACATTACAACTCAGCTTTTGTGGATTCAATATATTATTTTTTATAACATTGAACTTATGTAGTTGGATTTTTTACGAAAAACGGTGCGTTGCTAGAGTGTCGAAGATAAAGTAGTTACAATAAATGACGTGTGTACAGCGTGTAAATATCGGAAAACGGAACTTTATCTCGAATAACTCGATCTCACTGAGTCTTAAGGCTACCTCACACTTCGAAGAAATTCTTGTCTTGAAAAATGTTAAACCTTTAATAAAGTTTTTACTGGAACATATTATGTGTACACAGAATATTATTACGCGATATAATATTGGCAGTCCTCTCCCAACTTTAGGTAGTGAGGAGCATTAGCAAACAGCTTAGACTCTCGACACATAGCACGGCAAACATAATTAATAGAGAGCCGCCTTGTTATTACAACGAAGATAAACTTTGTGCAACGGAGCTCAAAGTAAAATTAGCACAAAGTATTGGAAAATATCGCAAAGGGACAAAGGGATTTGTCCCCAACCGTACTAGGTACTATCGACGACAAATCACTACTGCCTAATCGTCTTGAACAAAATGGCTTCGGTGCATTTCAACGGTCGCTCTAAAGAATTTCTCTTTTTAATATGAGCATCGATTCCAATTACAAAAGATCAAAGAATCGCCGCGCGCGGCCCACTTCGTCTTTGTTCAAACGAAAGATGAATTATTCAGAGACCTGGAAACGTTTCAATTGGCCAGCTATAAAAAAGGAAACGGTTCGTTGCCTCTTCCACTAAATTAAAATTTTTCTTTATTTACGTTTTTAATAAATGTTTTCTGACGATTTTAATTTGGAATAGCGACGTTTAATTAGATATAGTAATCGTATTTATTGTGGTTTGTATTTCACTGTGCAGTGATATGAATAATTCAGTCAGCTGAAAAATGTGTCTAATGTGAAATGATGAATTATTGAAAACGTTTAAAAACCCAGTTATTTACAATTTAAACTCGGTAAGTACCTACCTAATTAGGTATAGTTTTATGAAAACCCTGTTTTTGGTTCTGAAACCAGGCTTGCTGAAATGTGTCTCTCTGTGCCATAGCAACCTGACCAGCAATAACTAAAGCTGTTACTGTATTAGTAATAAAACTTAAATTGGCATTTGTTATAGCTTAGTTTATATCACTACCGTTAAATTCTTGTAATTTTTAACCAGCCTGGATTTATGAGGGTGACACCTGGCGGGGCTTATGATTGAGAGGGCGGACAGGCTGTACGGGAAATTATTAAAACGTAATAATTTATGCTCGCAATTTGTACGTAACTTGAATTCGTTCCTTGTGTCATTCATCACTGCGGGCCCCGGGATTAATTTTAACAATCATCTGTGAAAACGTTTTTGCCGATTACACACGTCGTTTGGAGCCGTTTTAATAAAATTGAAAGTCCTGTAAACGTCAAGAATGGAGATAAAAAATACGAAACCAATGTGTGGGTAAAATAGGTTTATAATTATATAATTATAAATTTTAATTTCACAAGACATGTTCCGCCACAAGAATAATTTAAGAATATGCTGTTAAACTTTGTTTGTCTAGGGATTTAAAGGTCACATTGCTTGCAAACTTGCAAATCCGGGAAAGACAGGGCCTTGAAAAATCAGCTAGGAAAAGACTAGGATGAGAAAGAACAAATAAGGATACTCTTATTTGCAAAAGAAAAACGATTTCTTCTTTGGAATTTGTCTTTTTTGGAAGACGGATGATTTTTTTTTGTGAAAAAGTTTTTGTTTTTCACTTTTAAGTTGTACTTACCCCACACAAATTCGTGTACTCGTAACACTACTTGCTATGTAAATAAGGATCATCAATATAAACTAAGTGGCAAAAATACTTTTTATTGAAGCTAACTCAAAAACTGCCCAAGCAAAGTTAAAAAAAACAAGTCTAATTGAGAACTTCCTCCTTTTTGAAGTGGGTTAAAAAGAATCAATCATTACTTTTTTTTCTTTCGTTTGCTTTATATGACCGAATTTTTCACGCAAAATACGCGCATTGACGTGGAGTTGCGGACAACAGCCCGTATTACCTATTACCTATGACCTAATTTGGCATTCATAAATACAGTCTCAGTACATACCAGTAAATATGCTACTGCCTTCTAAGCGTACCAAATTTAACGTGAAAACTTTATTAAGATTCGGCTGTAGATATAGATAACTTTTCCGTCAGTGACGGGCGTCCGCTTCCCGTCGCCTTCCGCCGGGGAAGCCCCCTCGTTAATTTTATTTTTGTTACGCTTCACTTAATCCATTACCGGTTTAGAAATGGCCAGAAATTCACAAATCTAACTATGTCTGTAGTTACATTTGCTTTGAAGAGAAAACCAATTTCTTATTAAATTTTCTTGACTTCGTATTTTTCGCCGATGGCCAGCTGCTACTTGCGAGTGCTTGAGCACTTAGCAGTCATAGCCTAGCACCGGCTAGTGTACAATAAAACCTAATTATTATTCAAATCAAGCCCCCTTTTGTTCGTTCATGGGCTGCAATAAAAATTAAATTATACCAAATTTTATTATCTTCCTCTTCGGGCCCATAACTCAGCGAAAATATTCATGAGGAAACTTTTTAACTAGAGATTTGTAATTGTTCTGCAGTTTTTTGTGGGCGTAATTTCATATTGTTGAATAAAATTAGAAGTACAGACGTGTACGGAGCTGCAATAGGTCCATAAAAGGGAATTCTAATGTTGAATAATGTTGTAATAGCAGGTACCTACTAGTGTGGTCAGACGGAAAGCGGGGCAGCAATTTATTCCTTCCTGTATTTCAATTACGGAACAAGACAAGTCACGTGACATCGCTGCAGAAAAATAAACAAATGATTTGAAAAAACAAGAAGGAGACTGGTGCTAGAATAAAAGAAGTAACTGTGAAAACTATTACTACTTTAATACGAATATTTTATTAGTAGATATTTAAGTACCTTTACCCATTATGTACTTGTTGAGTTTGTGTTGGACATTACTAACACAGGTGAAGGAAAATATCGTGAAACCTGGACTTATAGTTAATATCAGTACAACCTGTTTTGAGCAAGCGTAGTGATCAATGTTCGATGTCTTTTCTGGTTGAGATGAGGCCTTTGCCCAGCTGTGGGCACAGTAATGGGCTGGTATTATTATTGTAATTTATCTGGACAATTAAATGAGTACATGACGGATGACGAATAATACGTCAATTATATTCACAATAATAATGAAGTGTCTTGGTGCCCCATTTCATTGAAAACGGCCAACGGGCCTCTGCGAGTTGGCTTCGGCCCGTCGTACGCCTCCAAAGGACCGGGCCCCATGGTCCCGAGACATGGTAAAGCATGAAGTGTGTGTAGAACAACCACTGACACACGTTGAAATAAACAAATGACAATCAAACCTAATGCCTTAATCCGCACCTAATTAATCTAAATAACTGTAATACTCGTACCTAGTAAACGGGATGACAACGTAATACGATACCACTTTCAAACCACACCGCGTTGTATACCGTAACCCACGGTAATTTGGTTAATTATTTCGTAGACAAATTAATGACTACATTAATAATAGATAGCCTTTGGTTTGCACATCATTTGCGGCTATTATTGTGGTGTAATAAAATAGAGATGGGAGCAGTGGCCCAGTGGTATCGACCCAGACTTATGAGTTGTGGGTCGTGGTTTCGAACATAGGCCAGGCGCTGTATTTTGCGCAAATAATTTCATTACCACTGGCACTGCTCTCAAAACGGTGAAGGAAAATATCGTGAAAAACCGGCATGTCCTAGAACCAAAAATTCGAAGACATGTGGCATCTACCAACCCGCACTGGGTCTGCTTGGTAGATTACGCTCCACTCCCTGTCGAAGAGAGGCGGCCCAGCACTGCACTGGGCGCACTGGGTCCTGTCCCAGCAGTGGGAACATTATAGGCTGATTATGCTATTTCATATAAGAAACAAAATAGAAGAAACTGCTATTAAACACACATTTATGGTATAGGTGGTCTCGCGGACGCAAGCACGACTGGTGACTGTGGAATTGATTCCCAGGTCAGGCAAAACTGTTATTAGGTTTTTCCATTAGGAATTTCTTAGTAACAGCCCAAAGTTTGGAAGTTTGGGGTGTGACACCCCCGTGACTCGAGAAGCACGTTAAGCCGAAGGTCCTGCGCCTGATGTCTCTCCGGTCGTGACGGATTGCCGTCCCATCGGAATATGGGAGTTAGGGAATAGAGACCTGTATATGATCACTCACTTGTGCACTATAATATCTCTTGCGTCGAAGGCTAGTCGCCGCTGAGATTGGTCACCATAAGGGGGAATCAGTCTGGACTATGGTCATAGGTAACATATGGACATAGGTAGCTATAATTGTACACTTTGAATAAAAATTATAAGGCAAACAAGGAGATCATTAGGGACATAAATTGTCTAATAAGATATCGGTAACTTTGCTCCACCCGGTACCTATTTGAATGTCCTGGGACAGCTATAGAATATTGCTCCTCAAAAAACAAATAAAACGACGAACTCTTTTAGTTTTTCGTCCATTTTATTAAGGTGTTTTTAAAAGCGTTTTAATACTAAAGACCTTCTTAAATAATTTCTATTGAAAGTCAAATACCTAACGTTCTCCTTGTTCTTTATTAGATGGTTCGTATAGTACATAGGTACTTACAAGCTCTTCTAGGTCTAGTAAACTCACGTCATACCATAGCTAATTAGCCCATTCAAACCTCATGATTGGGATTGACAACTACCTACATAATTGTTTTGACACTTCGCTTTGATTCAATTGGTAGATTCTCAATAGATACAATTACGGTTTAATTGAATCATCATAATGTGAAGGCTCTATTAACGCTGAATGTTAAGTTCGGTGTTACGAAACCAAGTAAAATTTTCTCGACGAAGTATATAGGGAACTACGTATGAGCCAGTAAATATCTAAGTACCTATTTAAAACTCTTATCAATGCCTCACTTCAATATTTTTAGGCTGCTTATGACGCAGAGCATTTTTGAGCCCATAAATTAACGTATGATACGACAAGGCATGAATAATAACTGCATAATGCCGTAAGCTCTCTGCACGCAAGTCTACGCACGTAGCGTGCGCACCTACGAGCTACGCGCGTAGCCGGACGACTACGGAATTTTTACAATATTCTATATGATAAGTATAAGGTTCGAGTTGCACTTTATAGTAACGGTGTCACTGACGCTCTAAGCGTCGGTGCCAAGAAGTTTCAAGAAAATTAATAGAGTAGTCCAATTAGGCCATTTTAACACAGAATTTGCATATTCTTTGTTAAAATGTGTGCACTTTGTGAAACGTGCTATTATTACCTCTAACTTAAAACTTGTAAGCAGTTTATTTCTCCTTTCATGACCATGCACAGTCCTAATTACAATAAATACTGAACATTCTAATGATTTCCAAAACAACCCACATAAAAATAATCTCAAAAACAAAAATAATCAAACAGCTAGATTACGACTAACACTTTTAATTCGCTTCAAATGGCTAAGTAAAGTCAAGGGTCGGTTAACACCCCAAAATGGCGAAAATTTTCCAATCAGCCCCTGTAAATTGGAAAACTTTTATATGCGTTCAAAAGTCCAGGTGTATTTCTATCGTTGGCAAGTTGAAGTTTAGTTTTTGTTCCAATGGTGGTGTCGAAAAAAACGCTTTAATTAGTCGCGATTGAAAATTGTTGCCGTTAAAGTAAAACTCATTTATTGAGTGCAAATTAGCTTTGGTTTTTGTTGACGTTTTGGTGAAAAGATGATAAGTTGGATTGGAAAAAAAAAATCCTGGTGATTACTTTTGGTATACCACAATATTAGATGCTGTCCACAATATTTCCTACAGAAGTAGAACTATACAAATAACGTAGAGAAAACTCGGGACTTGTAAGAGTGTGATTGCCGATTGACTCTGTATCTAACACATATTTATATTTGAATAAAAAATAAAAAAACCTTTACGCATTAGCATTACTTAAGGCATGATGAATGACGAGGGGTGTCGCCCGACTACAGGAGACTTTATTTTGTAGTTATTCTTAAATGTCATTGAAAGAATAATAATGATTCTCAAAAACAACATAGTACAATACCAGATTTGGCAGACACTTCTTAACTGTAATAAATTCTGGATCCACTCTTTTCCATCCATCTCAAGCTTTATTAACTTCAGACTAAACGAGTTTCCCACTAACCCTCTTAGCTCAAACTAAATTCATCGCCAAAATTCTCCAACTAAGACCCAAACTCGGAACCCCTCGATTGCCACTCCGCCACCTCAACTTTTGAGCTATACTCACTTTAACTGATCGGCACAACAACGATGTTATTATTGTCGCAAATTGGTTTTTGGCTCGGCTCGGCCGCGACCGCACCCAGCGCGCGGTCATTAGCCATTTTGGCAGCTACATGAGCGTCTGACTTATGACTTTATGAGATTCCAACGCTTTCTAAATTGCTTTTCACTTACGGTATTATTTGATGTTATATTAAAAGGCGCTTGAGAATATGTTAAATACATCTTTTCCCAAAATTATTTACGACTAGCTTCTGCCCGCGACTTCATCCGAGTGAAATAGCTTGTTTTATCATAAAATATTCTATGACACTCGGCAATACTCCCATTAGTGAAAGAATTATCGTGACCGAATCAGTAGTTCTAAAGATTACCCTCTTCATAAAAACTCACATATAAGTATAGAAAAAGAAAATTATATCTCCTAACTGTGGATCATCATCTGCCTATAATTTTCCCAACTATGTTGGGGTCGGATTCCAGTCTAACCGTATGCAGCTGACTACCCCCATTTTATCTATCTGACCTCCATAGTCCAGTTATCTCCTGACTATCGATGCTGGTTGCATATAGCATAGGATATATAGGTATTAGTTCTACATCTTCTTTCCTTCTGTCCCTGAAATTACCGACGAAACATAGGTATTCCTTTCTTAATTGGCACGGTGCATTAGTAATGGCGGGTCGAAGTCGATCGAATGCGTTTACCTAAGTCGGATCACTTCGGAATCTAATGTGTATGTCTATCATTACAGTATTAGTAATGTTAGATGTTCATTCACAGATAGAATACGATATTACATATAGTGTATTTGGTTTTCAATATACAGAAAGGTGTGGTCATATTTAAATGTCTGTACAGACCAGCAAACTAAACAATTTTCTCCATTGGACCAACATCGTGATCGCGAAAAAATATAATCAGCCATCCCATCATTTTAGTTGAGTAGGTATTGAAGTATTGATGGAACAGTTGATAATTTTTTCGCGATTACAATGTTGGTTCCGTGGACATTGTTGTTCAGAATGATGGTCTGTACCACCACACTCTTAAATATGACCACATCTTTCTTATACATGCTGTACATAAGCTACATAATGATTTATTATTTACGCATGATATAATGTTAGTAGACGATTCGCAACTTTTAAATAAGTAGAGTTTTTCCGTTCCTGAAACAATATGTGTTACATAGAAGTAGAAAGAACCAAAAATCTGTTATTACGAATATATTTAGTACTTTCAGTACTGGTTTTCCCAAAAACAAAAACACAAAACCGAACGTTATTCCGTAGTCACAGTAAAAATAAGACTACCCTACTATTTCATAAAATACAAGTAGGTACCCAACTAAAAGTGCAAACTACCGCCGAAATGACTAGATAAACAGTTACACAATAAATACTAATGAAGCAACTCAACCTCTGCGGTTTGCTGCGACGAGTATTTTTAGAGCTAATCAACATTCCTGGCACATACAGCGCCATGTCTCATTAGCGCACCTTTGTCTTTAATTAACAATGTAGCACTAATTATTACTCCTACAATGATTATAAGGGCCGGTGGATATTTATGTACATTGATGCGTAGAACAGCACGTGTTAGTTCTATTCATACCCGCATTTGGCATTGCATAGTAAATGTCTATTTTCATCGAGATTAAATTATCTTGACAGATTCTCGAGTTACATAGATCGTGTGGTTACTAGACTACTGAGATAGACTAAATTCAATAGGCTGGACTTTCAAACCAAGTTTTAGGAGTCTCTAACGTTCACACTACGTTTATATTCAAACTTTCTAGAAACCTTTTTTTCTTTTGTCGTTAAAACTTTTTAAACTTTGGTAAAAGGTTCTTTAGGCTAGACAAATACAGCAAGACGAGAGCTAGATTTATTATCTTCAACTAAATTCACATCAAGCAATGCGTAGATGAATTGACATGACTATTTTCAACCTACCTCCCTCGACCTAAGGGTCATACTTTACACACTTCATGAAAAGTGTGTAAACAAAATATTTGCTCGACTTTACACCTACTACTGATTACTGTTTATACTGACATTTTCGTTTTATAAGCAGGTGAGTAACTCAACGTCACATAAAGCACCGTTCAAGTCTCTGAGTAGTCCTTAAAGCTTGCGGCTTTCACAACTTTTTCATTTATTTTTCTTTAAAAAATGTCGTCAAGAGGTTTCTTGGCAATGCTCATTAGTAGAAAATAATGAGTTGCCTATATACAAGTAAGTAGCGATTTTGTGAGTGTTTTGAATGAAAAGTTAATTTTGTAAATCAAAAGTCCGTGTACCTTTATTATTCTATCCTAATTAATGCCTTATTCATGAAGAGTACCTCCTCCAAATTCAATATCTGATTCCTTGTTTAGGCCTGCATTTTCAAGTGGCCATACATAGGATTTGTTGTTGTCTTCCTGTTCACTATTATTTTACCTGTCTTCCTGATATGATATATGAGCTCTGTGATATGAGAGAGCCATACTGCGAAACTTTGGGATTTATTCCTCATTTACACTCACCAATATTTTTTCACTCATCTTATTATTCACTCAACAATATTTTTATTCACTCCATAACATTTCACAATATGAAGCCACTGCAACGACACAGGAAAATCACCAAAACCACAAATAATGTGCCTAACTATTGGTTAATTTATTTCCATTACCAAGGTCATCATCTGCCTAGCCTTTTCCCAACTATGTTGGGGTCGGCTTCCAGTCTAACCGGATGCAGCTGAATACCAGTATTTTACGTTCAAAAATTTAATTTAAATGTCTGTGTCTCTGCGTAAATTGAATAGCTCAACCGTATCGAGGTGTTTACACTACAAATTATTTAATTTATTGGATACGTACATATTTATTGAATTAAAAAAAAACAGCAACGGTAATCAGCAGTATTACCATTTTTTTTGTTCAATAAATATGCAAGTATCCAATAAATTAAATAATTTGTAGTGTAAACACCTCGATACGGTTGAGCTATACTATACGGTTGATGCTGATAGCTCAGTAGTAACGGCCGCGATTTACGAGTTGTAGGTCGATCTAGGTTCGAACCAAACCCAGTCAGGCGATTTACTTTGTGTAAATTATTTCATCACCACAGCTCTCAAAACGGTGAAGGAAAACATCGTGAGGAAACCGGCATGTCCTAGAACCAAACATTCGAAGTCATGTGACTTCTACCAACCCGCACTGGGCTCACTCGCCTCTCACTGAGAGGAGGCCTGTAACCCAGCAGTAGTATCATTAAAGGCTGATTTTGTAATCAATAACCATAGGTCCAAAGCTATATACCAAACATGAAAATAAGTCACTGCTCGACGAGTCCTTATTTTTCCTGTTCAAAAATCGAGAAACCTTTTGATTTACCCAGAGATATAATTAAAAATGTCAGTGCTATGATAAAGAATTAATCATGAGATAAGGTAGTTATGAATTTAACAGTAATAAGTAAGTAAATTAGAGTACGGCAATGGTCCAGAAAAAAACACAGACATACCTCCCTAAACTGCAACCGAAATCCGTCGCAAGAAGACATTTAAATAAGAATGGTCAATTAAAATCCCCTCAGCACAGAATTCATTGCTACTCCAAGTCCACATCACTCGAAGTGTAGAATATTTAGAGCCGTAATATTATAAATTCTGAATATAAGTGCTCTCACTGAATTCTGAGTATGTCCTTCAGAAAATTACGGGAAGGCGGTCTTATCCTCTTCAGCTGCCACTCCCAAAGGTTTGAACTCAAATTATTATCTGCATAGCCCTTGTACGAAATCGTGCTACAACCTACAAGCCACTGATTTCCTCTTTTGATATTTTAACTTAATAGGAAATGATAAAAGATGTTTTTACTTAACATTTACGTGTTCAGATTTTACCTGAGGGAAATATGTTTTCTGTAGAAATACGAAAGTCTTGAATCAACGCAGCTGTATTTAAATTATTTACTTCTTAGTTTTAAAGAGAATTGAATGATATCCCATTTCTTTCTCTAGTTAAATAATTGTAGAAATTAATGTATGTTACATTCAATATAAAACACAGATCAAAAACTTTAAATGTTAGTATTTTTCTAAAAATAATATAGGTAAAACCCAAAACTTCGAAGACATGTAACATCCACCAACCCGCACTGGGCCCGCGTGATGGATTACGGTCCACTCTCTCTCACTGAGAGGAGGCCTGTGTCCCAGCAGTGGGAACATTATAGGCTGATTATGCTTATTATGCTTAATATACTTAGGTGCTGATTTTATTACGGAATCAAACGAGAATTGAAGCAATTTTCGTACGGACTTCTTAAAAATCTCTGACTAGCTGAAACTCTTCTATTAACTAAACATAAAAAGTAAGATTTCAGTGTAAAAAATCATTAAGATCATTAAACTTTAATAAACATTAAAAGAAGTGAAAACTTAGCGAAATCGGGAGCACCGCGACATGGCGATAATTATTCAAATCGCCTCTCTTTATATTTTTATTCGGATGTTATAATAAAAATTTAATTTCACGTAATTTAATTCTTATCTTCAGCGGCAAGACCATATCTCTGAAGAAAATTCGTAAATTATTCATGAAGAAAGTTTTAACGGGGACATGATTTTAAAACCGACATTTGTAAGCTCCGCGGCAATAACTCTGTAGGATTTAGAACGATTGCTGGAACTAACTCGCAGTATTAGTGATGTTACGTACTTTTATGACTTTAATGTATGGAACGAGAATAAGTTTGAATTGTTACAGCTCTTGATATTTTTTCTTGATGGCTCTGTATTTTTCGTAACGGAGTTTTTGTATCTTTTTAGCATTAGAGAAAATGTTAAAAAAATCCAAGTTTGAAAAGATATATTAAGGTTTAAGTAATTAGACTAATTAGTGGTTTTCAATCACCTTCTTAGGTATATCCAATTCAATAGGTACACCCAAAATATTGTAACCAACACAAACACCTTCCACAACAAAGCCCAAATGATGTAATCGCTCGTGCTGACGTAATACTTATTCACTAAAACTCAAACAAAATTAAGTACCGAGCTGCTGAATATCACACGTTAACGTTTACTCGAGACGCTAACTTACGAACAAGAAATCAAGTCGGCTATGAGTTGCTAAAGTTTAGCTTGTGCTTTGTTATAACAAATTTACAAAGCGAAATAAGAAAGCAAACAACTAAATGGAGAGTTGGAGTCATCGTTTACTTATACAGGAACGTTTTAGTGTAAACAGTTAGCTCGGAATACGCTTACAACGGGCGTCGAGTTGAAAAGTTAGTTTCTAGTACAAATAGCTGGCAGCGAGCCGGCCCCTACCTATGTTGTTGCGATCTTTACAATGACGCCTCATTATTAGTTTAAATCCATATTCTCACATATTTAACCAACCAGCCAACTTGTTTTGAGTTTCAGTTGAACAGAATTCAGAGCTGTTTTAGAATTGGGGGCAGTGAATATAAGCGCATTATAAACTATTGAGAGAATGCCTCCGTATTGTCGCGTCTACTATGCTGCAAGGCAGTGGTTTGACGAGTCAGAATCTATAATTTTTCATCGTATATGCACTATATAATTTTATTGGAAATTATACTTAAAATACGAATGGATATTAACTGAGCCCATTACAAATTCAAGAATAACAAACTAAACACGAAATAATTAATAAACCTTCCTTTACAAGACTCAACACATACATAAAAACAAGGTACAAGAAAAACTAATTCATAATTCATGCGAGATGAATACACGATACGAGGCCTAATTGCTGAAGCCAGAAATCACGCACAATTCATAGGTACGGTGATTTATATGCAAATGTACTTATGGTACAAGCGATCCCTATTGGAGCAGCCTGCCGGCGTCAATTGAAGACTAATTTGCGCGCCAATCAAATTTCTGTTAATTATGACGCTGTCATTACGTATGTCTCACCGTTTGTGCATTTATTATTATTATAAACAGAAGATGAATATTTACAGTGGTACATTGTCAATACTACCTACGTGTCAGAAGTCAAATACTGCTAGTAGTTATTTGATATGGCATATTTTGGGAAATCATATTCAGAATTAATATTCTACTCTTCTCGATTAAGACTTTTTGTTAACAAAAAAAAATTACTTACGCCTCATTGGTGTAGTGGTCGCAACCGCTACTGCTGAGCAGGAGGTTCTGGGTTCGGTTAACAAGTTGGGCAAATTGTTATTAGGTTTTTCTATCTGGAATTTCTCATTAGCAGCCCGGAGTCTGGATTTGTGCCCGGTTGATGGCAATAGGCTGGGCCCCTATTACATGAGACGTAAACGTAACTGGCAAAATGTGGGTGTACTGTTATTATAGGTAGGTACACGTCTGCCCAACCCTTCGGGGTAACAAGGAGTGACGTTATGTTACGTTAAGTTACGTACACACAAGTATTCTAAAGTGAGAAATCAAGAACTGAAATGTCCTAAATACAACATGCGAACATACCCACCTAATAATTTAAAGTAAGAAGACTTCTTAACTTTAAAACAACTGATAGAGAATAATTTTATAATTTATGTCAGATAAACAACAAATTAATTGTTTCAGATACTTCGCTGAAAGTTCTGTTTTCTTGAACTTTTCTCGTTACATATATAAACTGTGTCGAATATCGTCAATGTTATGACTCGCTGTGCTCTATTTACATAACAACAGGAGTTCTTGATCCGTTCAATTGACTTTGTTATTACATTTATGTTTTTATCACATTATATACCCAACCGAATCCAGGAAACAATGGAATATTTTTGCAACTTTTTCTGCGTCTTCCAAGCATTGCAATGATTTTCTAACTGAATCAACATACCTATTGTCTCAAACATAACGATTAGGAGTCTATCATATTTTACGTAAAGACTTTTTAGCCCCGACTCCCAAAATAAATAGGTAGGTACATGAGGCGTTAGTCGTCGACAACAAAGCTTGCACAGTAAACGTACAACTACCGACAGTTATACAAACGGCCGATTGGATTTGAAACAAAGCTAACGAACCGTTGAATCATGTAAACAGGGGCCAAGACGACCGTCTTGTTTATCGAAAGAGCCTTTGCTTCATTAGGATCCAATTTACTGTCAACAAATTAATCCCCTTTCAATGCTATTGTTTAACCGATACCATTTTGCTATTATCTGAGGATAAACAATCTAACAAGAGGCATTTAATTTCAGGTAATTCGTGATATAACCCGATTAGCCGGGCAATTAAGTGAGAACTATTAGGTATATCCTACATTGTATGAGGTGCCTTGATTATAGCTTAATTGCGTGCGGTGTTGTAAGACTAATGATGACATTCAATTGATTGGATAATTCTATTCAGAGATTGTCTTTTGAGAGAGGATTTAATTAGGAGCACGGTTTATTGGCTTACAATATTAATATACCTACCGTTACACCTTAGGATCAAAAGATCATGGATAAAGCAAAATCCAGTGGAGCACGAACAATCTAAAGCAAATTAAACATCAGCTATAATTCAGAAAATCGCCAAGATAAATACGAAATTAAAAGAAACACAGAATCCAATAACAATACAACCGACTTCAAATACGATAAGCAAATTAAATAAACAAAACAGAACAGAACAGGGCCATTCTCTTATTTTCAATAGCGGCTAATAAAGAAAATCATTGAATAAGTCAAGCAGTTCAAGAAAGCAAACGGCTAAAGCGGAACACAATGCATCACAACTGGGAACTTTTCTATTGTTGACTTAAAATTAATTGCTTTTCGCTGAATTCATAAATAGGAGTTCAGAAGGAATGCTTCCTCCACAAAGTGTGCAATCAGCAAAATGGAATTTCAAAACTACTGAGATAATTACTTAGACATCTTCCTAGGGAAATGCTCGTGTTTAATGTTGCCTTTATAAAGTGCAATCGTTACTGTTTAACTGTTTAAACTTGCGATCTGATAACAAATAAACATTGATTTATTTGCTTGTTTTCATTCTTTGTAAAGAGACAGAAGTCCCGACCTTTTTACTGATTTAATTAAACTTGATGTTTTTATCTCCAAGATTCTACAACCGGTAACTTTGTGTTCATATTTTTTCAGACAACTTGACTTAGTTGAACTGTGAATGTACCTACCTATCATCACCCTTTCCCACTGCCACTTAAGTTAGGCAGTTCTTCGGGCTATGTCGGTTACCTTGGTTCTCTTGCGGATCTATTTATTTGTTTTTATTTATTTATTCATATAACAAATCGCATTGCGTTTGAATTATGTAGTACATTAATAAATTTAATAAATTATGAATTTAAAAATAATAAATTATGAATTTCAAAAAGTAAATTTCACTAAAAATAATCAATAGCATATGATAAATATTTCTATATTATGTCTATATCGAGTAAAAAAAAAATCTCTTCATTTCTGATTCGATCACGCAGGGAAACTCCAAGCATAGCCCTCTCCATTGCCCTTTGGGTGACTTTTAGCCTTCTAATAAGGCCCATTGTGAGGGACCACGTTTCAGTGCCATAGGTTATCACTGGTAACATGCACTGGTTAAAGACTTTCGGCTTGAGACACTGCGGTATGTGGGGGAAGATATTGCGTAGCTTCCTGAACGCTGTCCAGTCCTGTCGGATTCGACGATCTACCTCTTTCTCAAAGTTACCTACCTAAGTGGACAGTTTGTCCTAGATAAACATACCCGTCTATCTTGACATGATCTTCGTTTTGTCCATGTTTGTTTTAAGACCCACTCTTTCGGAGGCTCTACTGAGGTCATCGAGCCTTGTACTGAGGTCCTCCCTATGGAGGACCTCAGTACAAGGCTCGATTAAGACTATTCTTAGCCATGACTACTCAAACCGAAGGTGAGTCCAGAACCATGAAGTCATCCTCCAGCGGCGGTGAACAGTTTCGGAGAGATAACGTCTCCCTGTCAAGCCAGCAAGCAAGCCAGCAAGTGTAACCTTAGCAAGTCTGATCCTAGAGTCGGACTGACTTACTGGCGTTTTTGTACAGACTTTCAGCCCCTCGATGTACCGATAGTCGATCTGACACCGTTGAAGAGACTGCAGTACAGCCCATGTCTCGATCGAATCAAAGGTTTTCTCGTATATCCACAATCGCTAATCAGAGAGGCAGGTTAAGCCATGAATACGACACCCATTATGAAAAATTTTAACATTTCCGCAGCCGCCATCTTTGATTTTTATTTCGACCTCACCCTCGAAAACCAAAAAAATGTTACTTTTACAGCTTTGGAAAAACTGCAAGGCTATTTTTATTTCCCGTAAATCCGCAGCATTCCACAAACAGTGTTAACATACACATAATCTATAGTTCAATATAAATTATTGTTCGCAATAAGTCTATTTAACCTATCCTCGTCAGAAAATGTAATTACAGGTCTGTATTTACAAATTAATTTGAAATACGTGAGCGTTGAAACAGTCTTGTTTGCAGTACCTGCAATAAATTGCAATTAGGAAAGCTGTTGTGTCTTGTTATCGAGTTAGCTGCCTTTAAGCCTCTCGTCGCTTCACGAACCCTCCAGCATAGCTGTGAACGAATTAATAGCTAACATTGTTATTACATCGAACATTTCTATACGTAGAATAAATACGTTCATTAAAGGCTGAGAATTTTCAAGTAGCGGTCTCGCTTTTCTGTAGCTATTGAAGGCATTATGAACAGTAATTACGTTATCTTATTTCTAGCTACTATAAAACCACTATACCTTTATAGGTTTTTTATAATTTTACTAGCTTCTGCACGCGACTTCGACCGCGTGAACTTTTTTGTTCCCCCGACCCACCCCGTCACATCGCGTCGCCTGCCCGCGGTATTACTTTCCGACGTTTTGTTCGACTGCTTTGGGTACTAGCGTGATGTTAATGATGTAGCCTATAGCTTTCTTCGAGAATTGGGATATCAAATCCAAAAAGATTTTTTCAAATCCGACTGGTTTTTCCAGAGATTGGCGCGTTCAACAACTCTTCAGCTTTATTAGTAGTAGTTCAGATAGATATACATTTGCTCAAAGATGCTAACTGTACACAAATTAAAATTCCGGGAACTGTTCATTTGTATCGCCATGAAAAATATTTGAACTCTAAATGGAAGCAATTTACTTATATCACACCTATTGTTACGTTTTAATTAATAATTGCAAGAGGTTTCTTGCAATTTACAAAAGTTACTACTTAATTTGTTCATCTGGGCAAAGGTCAGGATCAATAAAATCATGATAGATCTCCACAGCATCTATTAGTTAGCCCCGCAGAAGAACGACCACATCGGTCAGCCCAAACATGACAGCTCCCTTATAAATCATAAAATGGTCGGCGATATTAAATTTGTATTCAACGTTTCTGCAATCAAAGTTGCCTTCCTCAAGAATGGAAAAGTCACAGATAAAATAAACGCCGAATCTTTCCTCGTAAATCTGTCAGCAAAACAATTCGTACCCTTTCACGAGCAATAAAATGCTACCAAGAAGAGAGAAAAGAAAAAAGTATCATAAATATAAGATTCATTTATATTCGTTCAGCCGACCCTTGAGGGGAAACTGAGACCGCCAGAGTATCGAAAAAACAATGTGATCAACATTTATGTCAATGGTATAAAAGAGACTGTACATATTCTCGCTGAATCGGGGACTCGTTAAAAGATAGTGTTGCGGGATTTGTGAAAACTGAATAATAGATTTTATTGTCACATCAGTACCTATATATAAAGACTAACTTGGTAAAACTGAAATTCTGTTTTACTTTGGCCTGATTTTCGCCAGATAGTTTTATCCGAGGCATAATTTTGAATTTTTGACAGTTCTTCCATATAAAAACTGTCAGACGTCAATTTTATTTCACGAATAAAAATTATCTGTCTATTGAAAAATTAGCCCTTAGGTGCTATTTTTTAATCGTCAGATAACTTTAATCTGAAGAATAAATATGGCGGTTTGACATATTTTCTATACAAAAGCTGTCAAACTGCAATTTTTATTGCCAAGATCTGAAGATTGAATAATCAGGCCTTAGTCAATAATTATTAGTCATAACAGGAAATATCGCTATTATATATAATGTGCAGCAATAAAACACTGGTCAACAACAGTCATATTATTTCGGGGCCAACATTAATTAAAATCTTCTGTCGAAGCTTTTAAATCGAAACCGACGTAAAGCTAAGTAATTTTAAATTAGAATCCAACAAAAACCCCAAACCCTTTCTGACCACCGATCAATTGAATGTTTTCGGTTCTTTACACCATTGATTTTTCATGTCCTTTGATCTATTCTAATTTATCTGAGTACTTGGCGTTCATACTATGGTATCTATACGAAAATACCGCTATTGTATCGTTTGTAGTGATCTTATAGGTGTATGATTAAATTCTATTTCAGGAGTACTGAATTGAAAGTGCCAAAAATTGGTATCGAATGAGCGAAAAACCTATATTACATTCTAGGCGGAGATAGTCCATTAACGAACACAGTACAGAACTCAGAAACCTAATGTGAACCTGAATTGGATAGTTTTGATTATGATAAATTTACTAAAAGGGGTCTCCTTTACGTCATTCCAACTTCTTACATGTAACTAGGTTACGGGTTTGTACTAATAATCGGCGCTGTATATTTTCTAGCAATGTCAACAAGAACTGATTCTATGAATGTTGCAGTCTATATCGCAAAGTGTAGGTATATTCTGCGAGTAGGTAATTTATATTCCTCGAGACATAGCTAGTGCCATCACAAACAACATTTTAAACCTTTTGAATACAGATAAAGAATCTTAGAACATGAAAATACTGAGAATTGCTTTTCACCAAATTCATGTTTATCGTCTTTAAAAGATTTCTCAAAGTATAGGGTAAAAAATATCTAAATGTGTTTAATTAAAACTCACCCAGTTTATCAAAGGGACAAGAAAGCAAGAATCTACAGAAACAAATCCAAAGTCTGGCGCACCTGAGGCATTTATGTACGTCCACAAAATGCATTTTACGCGCATACCAGTACCCATACGTGTCTAATAAACTAATAAAATACCCTATCTGAACAGTAGTACCTTAGCCATGGCATGACGCAATGTGTTGTTTTATTTGTAAATCTTTACCCAATTCAACGGTTTATTCCGAATTCATATCCCCGATCGGCGTGAAAGTACCTGTTAAACTCTACAGCAAAAGTACCTACATCCACAACAAACATGTAAGAAATACACACACATGCACACTCAACGCAAGTAGACACGTAACTCGAACGTATAAAATTACGTCCGCTTGTGCGCTCCACCCGATGCGACAACATAACAGATGAGAGGACAAATCCGCCGTTAATTACCCATTCGTGTGTAATCTTTTAATTAACTAAGTGTAAACTTATTCGCGTCGCTGACAGCACTCCCTTTATGTTTCTTAGCTCGTTCTACAATATTGGCTTTTGTATGTTTACTGATCTGCTTATGATTTTGAAGGGCAGTTATTTTTGTACTGAAATATGTGTACGGTATAGAAAGGAATGAAGAACATGTGACCCTTTCAATGCGATAGCCATTTCTTGTGAAACTATCTCAGGGTGAGGGAAAACTTTTAGGTTGCAATGAGGCAGCGTGGTGACTGGGAAATCCTTATTAACCCGACTACAATTTCTGTGACCTAAAGTTTAAAAGACTTATGAAACCTGTCAGAATTTTATTTATAATTTCAGTTCGCGTACTTGAACCTTAGGAGGTTGGTGACCATCTGTGAAGAGTATGCGTTAGATCATGGATTGACGCTCGTGATTCAACTATAGAATCCTTCGCTTACTCGGGATTCAAAATCAACACTCGCAGCAAAAACTCACTTTGCTCTCTTGTTGCACAAATAACTGTACATATTTCGTGCACATTGCACCTCCTTTTCTACACATTCCGCCTGTGGGTACATTACACTCAAAAATCGTACAGCGCCCTTCGCATTCAATATAATAATGCGTTCCGGGTGCTGATGGGACTGCTCCGCTTCTGTAGTGCTTCAGAGATGTTTGCTGAAGCTCGTGTCGACTGCTTCTACGCTACGATTCGAAAAAGATGCGCCTCCCTGGTTCGCCTCGACCAGCCCCAACATTATATGGCGGTGTATCGCGAGCAGACTGGACTGCTTGTATGTGAATAACTGCTGCAAACTTTCCACATCGGTGTTGACCTTGTAGCAGGGATTTGCATGAACTATATTGCAGTGTTAGAAGTGTGTACCAACGTAGTTTACCAACGTAGTTGTTAACAAATAGTGTTACTAACACATTTGAGTCCTTTGTTACTTGTTATTAAATATAAATAAAGTAGTATGAAACGCAACTCAAACATAAAAAAAATATCAATTGCGTGATCAAATTTAAATCTCATATCCAATGACTACATAAAATTCCATCCAGCGACCTTTATTTTCCATTTCCTCAACAACAATCTTGACAAATACAATTGACTATTACAACATCCGTCTTGTGTGAATAGCGAATGTCGTTGCTTTATTGGCTTGCTCGTACAATATAATGCTCTTTGGTAGGCACGGTGGCTCGGTAGTCGGCGGTACACAAAGAGAATCCGCATGTCACCGACCACCGTCAGGTGGCGCTAGCAGATTCATGATAGGCTTTGCTCATTGTCCGCCGTGTAAGTGCATAATTGTCATCGGTATTTGAGGTATACATATAGAGACGATGTTACGATACTACTAGGTACTTATGTACTTATAACAGCTGTGTATTAGGTAATGCTTGAAATAGTTTAGTTTACTTGAACTCGTGGCGTCTTTTATGCGTAAGCGCCTCATATACTCAGCAAGAAAGATATTCCGTTTATTTTACAGTCTTCGGCTCCTAATTTTATGCGGTCACTAGGCGTAACCGCAGAGTGAGTCATAAGCGCTTGACTTTTGTTTTCTTGATCTTATAAATTCACCGACGTAAATGGGTGACTGCTGGCCCGGCCTTAGCCATCTAGGCGCCCCGGGCGAGTCATGCCTTTGGCGCCCTTTTAGGTATTAAGTAAAAGGGCGTATATAAGTACATATTTAATAAAAATAAAAAAAAAAACAAAGTCGTAATTCGTAGGTAATTTATGGATAACGTAGGTACAGGTTTTATTTAAAGGTTGTTTTGATTTTCTTGTGAACTTACGAGTACCTACATCTACATAAGCCAGCCGGGGGCGTAATACTTACGAGTTGCAATTTCTCGCCTCTATTTATTTCATTCTGCCTTATTTAGTGAGAGATACGCAAGCGACAAAATGACAGCTCGTGTTTGTTAGACATAGAATACCTACTTATACTCACTCCTTCGAGATAGTCTATAAAAGTTAATATGCTGAGTCTAGTTGTCCTTTACATCGATAAAAATAGGTATTCAAATAAAGTGGCGCGCGCGGCGCCCTGTAGTACCTGCCTTCCCCCCCCCCCCCCCTAAAGCTTGGTGACTGTAACCTATAATAGAAAAATGCAAACGAAATTCTTAGAAAAAACTTTGCCTTGATACAATTTTAAACAGCCTAATAAAAAAATTTGTTCCACGTGCAGTAGTCGATTCTGTATCGAAGCTGACGTGTATTCGATATCTGAGCGGGGTCATTACCAACAGGCAATTTATAGCCGGGTCACGCGCGCCCCCATCGCTTCGCCTCGCCTTGCTGTCTAGACACACCCTCTTAATTTTATCAAAATAAATATCACTGCTAATTATAAACGATCTGTTAACGAACTTTGCAGTTTCTGTCGAGTTAAGCGATCGAGAATTTTTCGTCGATTTTTTTTATTTTTTGATCTTGAATGACAAGTAAATTAGATTCGTATTCGTAGATTATTTACAAGTTAGGTGAGTCCTTTTGCATAATAATGATCTTTAGTATACTTACATTAAAATAAAGCATTTGGTTAGACTAATTTAGAAACAATTCCCAGTAGATACCTATAGGTGCTGAAATTAATTTCATTAACATTAACTTATGAAGCAATCTACATAAAGGTCCACATATGGCTGAAATATCTGATTTTAAAAGCCATTCTGTCCGAAGTCCGAACAAAGTAGATTATGATTAAACTCCAGTTAAAGAAGTTCCGAACACAGTTTTCAATAACAAAAAAGTTTTAAATCGATTTTTATTCCACAAGTCTTCCTTATTGAAATGAATTTTATTTAAATTAGAAAAACTAAGGAATCTCAGTTTCCTCGGCAGAATAAAATAAAAAAGTGAGAGAAATGCATAAACGTGTTCAAGCTCAATTGGCCTGCCGAGGAGAGGAAATCGTGCCTTCGATGTTCTTTTAAATTTTATTGCTATAACTATTATTTAACTTCAAACGTTTCGTAATAAGTACATATACAGATATTTTTTGTATGAAAGAGATTTTGCTGCAAATTCACTTTTAATTTAAGATGTTGTTGACTATTGAATACCTACATGCTATCGTCATTACCACCCATTGATTGTCATTTGTTTGCGGTCCAGCTTTATTATGCAGTTTATCGTCAAAATGGGACACTCCCAAATGCTAACTCGCACCAGAAACGCCTTGCTTCTTATTTAAAACAAAAACAATAATTTATCATACATTTAGGTTAACGCTTTAACCTTTGCTATTTAAAATTCACAAATAAAACACAGAAACGAGACAAATTTTCAGCTCGAGTTCGCTTTAAAGCTCTTGAATAGCTCAGAGGTAGTATTCATACAGCAGTTAGGAGACAATAAACTCCTGAAGTGAAGTCAACGTCTGTCACTACTGGCAAAGGAAACCCGCACTTCGCGCGCCGATAGATCCACAAATTAGGAATTTAGACACGGAAATAGGAATGTAGTGCATAATAATAATTGGCGTGTTATATTATGAAGAGGGCATGGTAAGGAAAACAATGAGATTTAGTACGAAAATGTACTATAATTAAAATGAGTTAGGGCTGATTTTATCTTTTATCCGTGGAATAAAATTGACGTCTGACAGTTCTAGTACCTACAGAAAAACTTTCAAAAAATATCTCAGGATAAGACTTATTCTAGGTATAAAAGTTTGGTGAAATTCGCCCTTAATAAGTTAAATATTTACAAAGAAAAGTGCTGATTGTGAAATCAAATAGTCAACTAAACATTACTTATATATCTGAGAAAAGCTCTGAAAAAAATCTCTCCATTCAAAACCGGTCTTATCAAGGGAAAAAAGCGTTAAGTACCGTCTTGGTGATCACACATGTAGTACTTTGCATGTTCTAAGTACCTACTTATCTTATATAGAGCCAATTAGAGCACGTACAAATCAGCTGGGTCCAACGTAGTACACACACTGGGCCACTGTATTTCTGAGCATTTTGAACTAACACTATAATAAAGAGATTGGAAGACGTGAATTTCGCAATGGCCCCCCTAAATTTGGATTGCGTGTCTTCGATCAATTACGTCAGATTACACACAAACAAATTAACGAACCGGCAACTATAAAATTAATGGAACTAAAGATATTATATGAATCATGGAATCGTAGGTCTAGTAAAAATAAGCAAGGCTTCTCAATTCTAGGTCCTCTATTCGTTTGGTCAGGAAATCTGTGGGGATCGGTTTTATGGACAAAACTCCTATCTAAATATGAACTTTAATTATTATGAACAGATAAATTGGATTTTATAAAACCGGCGAAGTGCTAGTCGGACTCGCAATCAAGGGTTCCATACCACAAAGCAATAAACGCCGGAAAAGTCAAGTTTCTTTCATGAAGACCCTATGAATTTTTTACTTTATTTTATTTTTATTTGTTGCTATAGCAGCAATAAAAATACACATTTTGTGAAAATATCAACTGTCTACCTATTACGGTTACGTTACGGTTGCGGTTGTCATGCTCACTTAAATGACTGACTGACCGACTATTTAATTTTGACAATTCAAAACTGCCTGTACCTACATGGTTTAATTGAAATAAATGCTTTGAATTTGAGTTCATGAGATACAACCCGCTCACTATTTGGGTACGGAATCCCAAAAAATATAGGACCTTGTAGGCTTAACTCTACGTCCGGATGGAGAGTTAATAGAGTACCTAAAGACAATTAGCTTGGTTTTAGACAGCGGACGTATTATAGCATTCTGTTGATTCCGTATTTCAGTTGAATATATTGTACTACACTGACTCATCACCACACCAAAGGCTTTTGTGCAGACAAGCTTCACTTTCACTGTTTCCCGCCATTCGTGGAGAACTGACAGTTCACATTAGTGACAGCTACCTCACTATGATATGCATGAGATAGTGTTTACATATCTATTGAATATCACTATACCTACGTATGAAACTGATGAATCCGAAATCGTTAGGTAGTAGGGTTCACACCGACGTATCGGACTACTGTCGGACGGGCCGTTTACTTCGTTGACGGACATAGGTAGTAGACCCCCAGAGCATGCAGTAAAAACGTAGTTATGACGTAAGTAAATAAATACCTACTTTATTCTTATAAAAATGCAAGCAAAGAACGGTAAGCACCAATAAAAACCATCATTATGATAATAGATAGACGAAACAAACACACCAACGTAATGTAATCTATTCGCACACATTTTTCACACCAGTACCTACTGACAGTGTTAAAAGCTTGTTCTGAACTTGCAACCTTCCGCCTTCATGCCTTGGAGCAAAAAGCAACAGAGTTTTAAAAACAGGAAGCCAACACTTTAAAGAAGTTAAGTAGAAAGTTAGCGGTCTCCGTTTTATTTATGAACTGTTTAGTAGCAGCTACGGTCACTACGCTGTACAACAACTAACAACACTTTTTGTGTTGGCGAAGGAAACCTAATTAGTAATTTGGCTAAACGAGTACAATTGAGGGTTCATTAGTGAAGGTAACAGATGGTACAGAGCTGTTTATTCTACGGTAGAAAATGAGACACAACAATAATGTTTCAAGCATGGACTTATAAGATTATAAGTTTGAAGAGCATTAATTTAATGTATTTTTTGACAGTCGAATGCCCTTAAATAGCATGAAATCAACCGGAGGCTATCCGTGGAGTTCTTGAGATTTTTTTGTGCATGTTCAAAGCTCCACCATCACAAGTGACCAAATAATGATGCCAAAACCGGCCAAGTGCGAGTTGGCCTCGCACACGAAGGGTTCCGATTAACACTACATATAAAATAACCGCAAAAAATCACGTTTGTTGTATGGGAGCCCCCTTAAATATTTATTTTATTCTGTTTTTATTATAGCGGCAATAGAAATACACATTCTGTGAAAATTTCAACTGTCTAGCTATCACGATTCATGAGATACAGCCTGTTGACAGACGGACGGACGGACGGACAATGGAGTCTTAGTAATATTGTCCCGTTTTTACTCTTTGGGTACGGAACCCTAAAAATACATTACTAATTCAACCCATGTCGCAAAACCTATAAGAGAATCAATTTTCTTCATGATAAATTGAATATAATAATTTTATAGGCTCTTTAAACTCGGTGAGAACTGCTGTTAAAAGTAGGGTGAACACGTTTTATCGGAAAACGCAGAAGCGATGATAATGGTCGCTCATAAAGAACTGGCGAGCGATAGATTTCGCAAGTTACCAACTTTTCGGGCACCTACAGCCATTAGAGGGGCACTAATGCGGTTGCCCCCTCAACTGCCCCAAGACCACATTGCCGATGTCATTACGATTTTGTACCCGTATATACCTACGATGTATACCGTTTTTCTGGCGTCTAATGTGTTTCGTTTTTCGTTGTAATTTGTTTGTGACTTCGTGTAAAGTGGATTCAAGACCATGGAAATTCACTGCTGTAGATTAAATCACCGTACTCTACACCTGAAATCTAAACTAACCGATATTCACTTAGATGACTGTCACAATTTAACAGAAACAAAAATAACGTAAGATAAAATAAAACCTATATAACCATCCCAATTCGTACCGAATAGTACCAACAAAATGTAACAATCTCATCTGATCCATTCAAATTTCCGTTTTCTAGCGACGCAAAGAAGAACATCCGTCCTCTTTGATTTTGTGAACGTATTAGCATTGGATTTGAATAGAACAAACAAAGGGTTTGCTCCAGACAGTGTGCTTTCGTAGGCGATTGTAAATTCAACGTATCGTAAAAATCCCAGTTCCCACTACCCTGCCAAGAATAAAAACATATTCGTTAGCATTTTATTTTTACAACAGTACAATCTGCTGCAAAAACTGGCTACGTTTTTCCAATTTTTTCAGCTTACTAGTCACAAACGAATGCTTAGATCTGCTCAAAAATTTGTCATGGTATTATGACGCAAAGAAGCTGATTTATGAAATAAAAACCTCGTACCCGCTGCAGCTTGACAAATAGCGATGACAAAAGTATAACAAGGGCTTTTGTAACCACGAAACGACAATATTTCGACTATAAGCTGGACGACTTCCGAAATTAAAGTTAACTTTCAATTCTACTTTTACGTTTCACACACCTGCAGCTTTCTTCAAAGCAATCTTGTAATCAAAAACAATCCACAAATCTTGTAATGGTATCTGCACATTTCACTAGCCGTGTAGTATTGCCGCGGGCGGATCTCCTCCCATATTGATAAACCCTTACAATCGTTCCGGCTTTGCGAATTGCACGCCGCCGGTGCTCGGTGCAACTTGTGCCCTGTATTACATTCCCTTTTATGCCTTCTATTGGCAATGTTGTGAAAGCAAATGTAAGGATTCACGCGCTTTGCATAAGTCCTTGAATATTCTTGTCTTTTAGATAGTCGGTTGTTCCTTACTGTTCTAAAAACATAACACGTTTGTGGATATACAGATTTGTAGAAGATACCTAGTATTTATGTTGTTCTTAGTGGTGTTTAAAATCAAGAATGGCATGATCATTCTTCTGCCTGCTTTTGACCCGAGCTCCTTGACCTTGACTTGTTGACATCATTAAAAATGTTCTCCTTCAAAGAAATAGGTATTTATTTGTTTAGTTAGTAAATAGTTGTGAAGTTATGTAAGTGTATGGATAAATAAGGCATCTAAATAAAATAATATACTTAGTCCCACGAGGTCTACATTAAAACGGACCCAAATAATTGATATCTGTTATATATTAAAACTGATATATATTAAAACTGATATTTGTAGTGACAAATCGTTAGATTCCAAAGGTCTAAACTGAAGAACTGAAGGTCAATTCCCTTTAATGAAAACATTCCAAATCTAGTCACATACTCATCTCAGTGATGTCAAATATCTGACAAAACTTAGAGGTTGGTAACAGATTAAAACTGATATTAGAATACGAACGTTCATAAAAATACGAGAAATACCCCTCTGAAGTTTCTCGTAGCTGAGCATTCTGTATGCAAAAGCGTTAATGGACTCGCTCTCTATAACGTAGGATGTAATAGCCATCGGCAAAATGTGTCTACCATTTTGGAGTATATACAAAAAATGGTACAGAACGAACAGTGTTATTGAAAAACTCTCGTGCCGGGCAACCTGTCTGTCACAGGCGATTTTTCGGAAACCATTCAATATACACGTACAGTGGGGAAACGAGATTCAGTTTTGTTTTTCAGATAAATGATATAAAAAAACAGCTGTTTCATAGAAAAGTGTAATACCTACGCGGTCAAAATGTATAGAACAGCATTTCTAGGGTTCCGTGCCTCAAAAGGAAAAAACGAAACCCCTATAAGATCACTTCGTAGTCCGTCTGTCTGTCCGTCAGTCAAGACCCTTTCTCTCAGGAACGCATAGAGTTATCATATCAAATACTCAAGGCTGCAATCCCTTAAAGCAGTGCAAAAATCAAACTTCTAAGTCAACGCAATCAAAAGATATGGGCGTTTATATTCCGAAATCAAAATCTATAGGGTACTTCCCGTTGACCTGGCAAGAGGCAAAGTCATGTAGCACAAATAAAGGTAAAATATCAAAAACCGTAAATTTGTAGTTACACTTCAAAAAAAACTTTTTACATACCTACTTTGTATGGAGCCTACTTTGTACTGGATGCGCGAATCCTTGACTGTTTTTTTTTTTATAACCGACGAAAAATTTCAGCGCAGGGAGTTTCAGAATCATGTACATAGCCAGCACATCAAGCTACTAGAAACTGTCAAATTTCTTTAATAGATTTTCAACTTTATCGCTAGAACATTAGGTTCAAGGTTGATTGGGAAAATTTTACAGTTTCGGGTAGCTTGATGTGCTGGCGTCTGTACCTACTGAATCCATGATAACATGTTACGCGTCGATGTGCCTGCCACCCTGTATACCTACGAACGTAATCTGAGGGCCCAGACAAAGTAATTCTATTAGCAATAACGATGCTGTAAAAGTCAAAAATTTATGGGACTGACAAGCTTTAGAGTAACTGTCAATTCTGTTTAAAGTTTTTGTAGAAATACGAACCGCTTTGAACCAATGAAAGTAAAATATTTAAGTAAAAAAATGTTTTGTGTTTCTACTTGGAGTTGACCTGAATTCGGTATTTAGTGTCATATAATTGGAGAAAGCCATTCATTGAACATCCTGAATTCCTTCACTGGGACTTTCCTAACAAAAAATCAATAATTTCAACCAAATGACTTATTATATTAACAGAATTCCAAGTACCCAATTAAGTACCTATGCAAGTTCATTGCTTGTTGCAATGAACTTGCATAGACTCCCACCGGAGTCCGGCGTCAAGCAGCCTGCTGTGTTTTGTCGATGCGTGGGAGTTCCAGTGCCTTAGGCATCTTCTGGGCATGCTCGTTCTATCATAGACCTCATCCATCGCTTTCCATAAGGCGTGATCGAGCTCAACAGATTTTTTTTTTTTTTTAAATTACATGAATTCTGATTCCACAATAATGTAAAGTTAGTGAGTTCTTGTAATTGTTTATATTTCCAGTTTTAGCTGACCTCACATTTTAGGTATAGGTTTTTCGTACAATCAAAAGTCAGCTTATACTGGTTATATATTGCTAGAAAACCGTAAGGCAAGAAATCTTTGGCGAGCCTTTTTACGTGATTATACCTCTGGTGACGGTTTCATAGTTCGGGAGTCAATGGCGAGCTTAGCAAAAGTATCACGTGCTAACAAAACGGGCATTCGGTCACACGCCCTCTCACCTTCCAAGTGCCTCCTGGGATCACCGACGATCTTCTGCAGACACTTAGTATTAAAACTTACCTTTTTTTCTTTTAAGGCAGGTGGAATTAGAAAAAAGACTCTCGCACTAGTTAGGAATTTATTCCCAGAAGGGTGGAGAAATATTGCGTTGATTTAAACATATTCTCATTTTCAACTTCTTAAAAAAATGCTGCTAAATTAGGTGTACACTCTACATATAAACATGAAGAGCCCTTTAATAAACTTGAGAATCCAACACAAGAAATCACACTGTATAGCCATGTTAATTAATAAAATCACACTGTATAGCCATGTTAATTAATAAAATCACACTGTATAGCCATGTTAATTAATAAAATCACACTGTATAGCCATGTTAATTAATAAAATCACACTGTATAGCCATGTTAATTAATAAAATCACACTGTATAGCCATGTTAATTAATAAAATCACACTGTATAGCCATGTTAATTAATAAAATCACACTGTATAGCCATGTTAATTAATAAAATCACACTGTATAGCCATGTTAATTAATAAAATCACACTGTATAGCCATGTTAATTAATAAAATCACACTGTATAGCCATGTTAATTAATAAAATCACACTGTATAGCCATGTTAATTAATAAAATTGTTATGATACGATAGAATCATGCTATGATATAGAATACAAAAATCAGCACTCATTAAATCAATTTATCTTTATTCAATAAAGCCAAATTAACCCTAGGATGCAAGTGAGAAAATACATTGATTTGGCATTAAGATGAGAAAGTAAAAAAAGCGCTTTTTAAATTTTCGGATGCTTTTATTTCTTCATAGAACAATTCACATTGTGTTTAAAAATTGCATATTATTATAGCATGCAGCAGAAGTTAAATTAGATTCATTTAAAAACATATTATAGTCAACAAAATAATTTTGATTTTAAAAATAGGTACGTTACTGGCTCTCGTAGTACTGTTAAAATGTATATTAATGATTTAAGAGAGTAGGTACACACCAGCTTCAAAACAACATCATTACTCAATCATAGCATTAAATTTTCAATAAATTCCGCTCCTAATCCATATCTGCCAGTTCCACAGCCAAATGGCAAGACTTGGACAGTTTACACACATTAAGAGGCTTTGTCTCCACAAAATGGGATACGTGCATCCAATTTCTCACTCCAGCAGGTTGCGTCTCAAGTTTGGTCCTGAGAAGTTATTGGCCCAACTAATACTAAGTACGTAATAGTTAGTTGTTACCGGTTGTAATATTAATGAGGTACCCTTAAGTTCAGGTATGAGTGATTGGATGGTAGTAATCATGTGTTTAACTATCTTGTTTATGGAATGTAGCGATGCCAATGTCTGTGAAGTTTCTGGCCCATTCTTCTCCATAGGTACCTACTACACTTTGGAATGGGCAACTAGCTTCGTCTTTCTGACTGACCGAGCCCTTGACAATTCAAAAGTGCCTGTGATTCGCTTATCTATATTATATAAATAAAACAAAGTCGGGTTAGTTACACCATTTATAAGTTAAAAACAGCTGGACCGATTTTTATAATCTTAGATTTTTTGGATTTGTCTCCGCCCCGAATAGCAGAATAACTAATAAAACAAGGGAAAATTTCACGACAAAAAATGAAGGTGATTCATTTTCTCATACATTCGTTCCTATTGATTCTGAAGCGCTCGAAGTTCGCCGGGTCAGCTAGTTTGAAATAAATGCTTTGGGATTGAGTTTCTGTTTGCCACTATTGATAAATTAATATTTAAAAACAAAGGTTTAGTCACAATTTTAGGTCCTAATTCTTAGTCGACAGCATTCGAACTAAGGTAGCGTAAGAGGTTATAACGGGACAGGCATTAGGATAGTAAAATAATTTAGGTATTCACATTTTGAGGGTTCATGTAGATTCTTCCAGAAGCCAGTGTCCCGTAACTTTTTAAACTACTGTCCGAAATGCGATAATTAACGTAAGTACGGCCAAAGCAATCTGTCAAAACACGCTCCCAGAGATTAGAGGCATAGCTCGGATAGATGAAACCCAGCGGCCGACCGCGCTTGTCACTCGGGGTATCAAATTTACATTGCACGCATATTTGCGGCATCTGCAGTGAACCCACTTCGTGAGCAATGTCTGACATCTGGGAACTTGCTGTATGCTAGTAGTGTCCATAGTATTTGTGCTTAACATTGTTATTTTGGTAATTGTGGTCGTGAGTGTTTGTGGTTTTAGATGTCATTAGGCTTGGGGCTGTTGCTCGTAAGATCTTTCTGTGAATCGAACAGATTTCAGGTATTTTATTAATTGATGTATAAAATTAGGAACATAGGCCACTCACTAATATCACGTAAACATTAAATGAACGAGAAACACTTACATGTAAACTCACCCACACAACTACATTTCCCGATGTCGTGCGTCATGTGCTCAACAACCGAAATAGAGAAACATATTACGCGGGCTGTAGCGGGAACGAGATAGCAATAATTGTCACTGTTACGTACCCATGCCACTTGCACTGCCGCTTGCGCTGACATAGACAAGGACAGAGATAGGAGCCGGCGCTGTTGTGCAAGCGAAATCCCGTTTAGCCGCCGAATGTTGGCCGAATGTTTACGATTATGAATAACATTATGACGCGAAGCAAACATTAAATATTATTATAATTTTCAACAAATTAACATTTTTGGCTGTATTTACGAGTAAAAAGTAATCACGTGGAACTTGTTTTTGAACTATTTGTGAACATTTTAACACAAGAAGGCATTGTTGCTGCTTATTTAGACGATTACTGTAATTTTACGCCAGTTCGATTGTGACTAAGGTCGATTGTGCCTGTGCTCCTGATTTATGCGATCCACGTCGAGGAGCTCGTACCATATTTTTTCTTATTTTATATTTCAATGATTTTATTCAAGTGTAACAAAGCATCAAGCTTGTAATAAAAGAAATACTTAGGTACCTAAAATTATTTTGCCTACTATGTCTCAAAGACCAGAAACAAATCCAGACTCCGTTTTTAGGGTTCCGTACCCAAGGGATGCCAACGGAACGCTATCACAAAGCCTTCGCTGTCCGTCCGTCTCATGAACTGTAATAGGTAGACAATTGAACTTTTCAGTGTGTATTTCTATTGCCGGTATACCAACAAATAATAATAAAAATAAAATAAGACAACACGAAACGTGTTACACGAAACGTGTGTGTACAAGAAACGTGTTTTTCGGCGTTTTTTGCAGCGGGCTGTATCTCATGACCCGTAATAAGGAGACAGTTGAAATGTAGTGTGTATTTTTATTGCTGCTTTAACAACAAATAATATAAATAAAATAAAGCTAATAAAAAATAAATGGCAATAACCTTAATACATCAATGTTCAGTTACACACAATATCAATTTCTTACGTAGACACAACATCATTATAAACTTAAATATTCCAAGTACTCGGAAACTTTCCACACACCATTTACTCAGAATAACCTTAATCACTCTCTCCTACTTTTGACATTGACCCCAAAGTCGGATCGGGTAACAGTTTTCCACGACATTCTCCTTAACCTTGCCAAATCAAAATACAGCAGTCGTAAACTAATTACTTAATTAACGAATGTTTATTCAATTAGTCGCCTGTGACGTATGTACAACAATAACATACATGATAAACAAGCGCTTACACGCGAGTCTCACAAGGGAAGGCAATGTTAATGTTGATGCTGATTTGCATAAACATATTTGCTGCGATTTTGACACCCTCACTATGCCTGACACTTGAAATTTTGACATGAATATTGCTCGGCATTCCCAACGAATTACCATTACGTCTTGACATATAGGTACGTAACGACTGCCTTGTTCCACCGTTTAAACATTAATAAGTTACATCGCGTTTGAGTATTCACACCGAGAGCGTTGCGAAAACATTTCTAGACGTCTGATATTTCTTACATATCTTTATCTGGGCCAGCTGAAATGTGAAAATATTTTCTTCAAAAATAGTTTACTCTTTGACTCTTAATAATGGATTGTCCTAATATTTCTAGCTTAAAAACAGTCATTATATTCATAACCAGAAATAATTCAGGCCATAAATTCAAATAACGTGCCGCTACTATAATTTGAAATAAGAATGTGTCGCAGCGTCGTCTAATTGAACTGTAAATAAATAACAAATTAAAAGCACCCACAAACGAAAGCAATATTCCGCTGGCCGACTTCATTAGAAAAGTTGGTTACCCTCAAAGCCTAGTCCCCACCGGTATTAATAAAGTTGTGTACCAAGTCGTCCGTTGGAAAAGAAACGTGTTAATTATCTGTTCCGAGTACGGGCCTGGCCATCTGTCACGTGGTCGCAACCCTACGGGACTAGAGGTGTGCCATGTTATTGGAAGTTCGAATCTGTGATCTTGTAATTATTGTGTTAACCGTAATTTGTTTCTATATTTAGTTAGAGCGACCGTAATTAGTGATGATGTTAGTTGTCACGTTAACACAAGGATTATTAGTGGTCGTCCACTTTGTAATTGTTGTGGGAAAGTCACGTATAGAATTACAAATAAGTTATGTTTAGGAAAATGGTAACATAATATTATTGAATTGTGTGTTCTATTCTTTAATAACTGTCTCCAAGAGCTTCAAATGAGTACCTATTTAACCTTTACACATGTTTTTTAATTTACACAAAGTTGTTTCTGGGAAATTCTCTTTTATTCCGAACTTAGAAAACATATATATTACTTATATAACAACTACCAACTCACTTGGGGTAAATTGATGTTTGATTTCCAGTTCACGTGGTATCGCAGGCTCTACACGCACAAAGCTACAAATCATGTGTTCGGCAATCTACAACTTTACAGTATTTTTAAAATTTCGTGTTTAATTGTTTATAGAATTTGTCGTTTCAGAAGACAGTAGATATATAAAATGTAAACAAAATATGTCCTATCCGGGAAACCGGTAGGTATGTCCTAGAACCAAAATTCGAAGACATGTGACGTCTACCAACCCGCACTGGGCCCGCGTGGTGGATTACGGACCGAGAGGAGGACTGTGTCCCAACAGTGGGAACATTATGGGGCTGATAACAGTATGCTTATGCTAAGTCCCGCCAGTTTATTCTGTAAAAATGTCACCATGAAAACTAAGGTGAAGTGAGCTGTCATTCCACCTGATACTAGGGATTGACATTATTGACAACTCACTTCACTCAAGTTTTCACGATGAGATATTTACAGAACACCACTGCGTCTAAACCTATGTCATAGGACAAGCAACAAAATGTGTCAACGTCTGCGAAGCACATTCAAACTCGTACCTGAAAACGATTAATTTAAATTAAATCACATTTTAATCCCCAACGTCACTTACGTAAAATTTAACACACAATTAATCAACCGATCGTTACAAAACATACTATACTGCTGAAAATTTAAATAAGAGGGGTGTTAAATGACAACAGTACGCCATACGCAGGTGATAAATTTCATAGTTAATGCCTCCGAGCCAAAAATGAAGCAATTTGTTTTCGAAACAAGAGGAGATGAAAAACATTATTTAGCTGAAAGTTTATTAAGTTAGTAAGGCAAGTCACCAGGTATAAAGCGACGTGTACTTTCCGGATTTTCAAAGTTGTGCACCGTGGAGCAGTGGCAACCCTGTTTTTAAAAGCAATGGACTGAACATACGGCAGGATTAATATTGCGATTTTTCTTTTGAACGACACGTACTATTTAGAAAGGTATTTTAACACCTAATTTAAAAGTATTTAAATTAAAATCATTAATTTTGTATAGTCAAGGACATGTTAAGCACTGTAAGGTAAATTTTTGCGTTTATTATTTTTCCGACTACGTCAACATTTTGAATGAAAATTACAGTTCGAAAAGGTGACAAATGCAACCACTTTATGGGAATGGACTTTTTTAGAAATTTGCTTATCATTATTACTCCTTGATCATGCATGATTTCTATGTCAACTTTCTTGTTCTTTCTTGAATTTCTGTCCTAAAAAAGTAAACAATATTCTGAAAAAGTTTTGTACACTACAAACATATTGGAAAACTACGCAAGCACGAACACAAAACAACACATTTCAAAGCTTTAAAGATCAGAAACTATAAGTCTCTTCAATATTTCTTATGACAAGCTACAGGACAGGTAGCGCAGCATCGCCTCTGAGACAAATACCTACCGGTGTGGCATTGCAAACAAAGGGAAATTACACCCCTGTCGTTTCTATTACAACAGACGTCAAACGAATTGATTTTGCACAGTCAACTAAGCCCGTGGACCATTTGTAGAGACAGTTTAAGTTTTGTTATTTATTGTTGTCTTTTGACTGCGAATGAATATAATGATTTGTGTGGAGTAAAACGAAGTGAGCTCCGATGATGGAGACATTAATGAAGGTATCGATTGGTTGGTATTTTGGCAGTGTATTTGTTCCAAGGTTTGGCAACACTGTTTTCGATAGCCGTTATTGATTATGGTCAGGAAAAACATTGCGAAATCACTCTTGGCAGACACGCTAGTTATTATAGTTTGTCTAAACGTAGGCAAACAAGATAGGTACCTACTGGTGCTTATCATTGTCATGGTCCATCTTCAACACCACTATGAGATCTAATATACCATATTTTAAAAACACAACAAGTCTTTACTACATCCTACGCATATATGCAAACTACAAAAACTCTCACAAAAACACACTAATCTACATGAGAAACTACATCGTTTTAAAAACAAAACACAAATTACACAAAAATAAAACACTACCTATACTTCCAACAACAAGAATTATCCAGAGCTACCTGTAATTTTTTGTAGGTAGGTACCAACCTTCCAGAGCGAAAGAAATTGTAGTAATTTAGTTAAGCGTAACGGTGGCTCAGGTGAGCTGAACATTTGGACCAGCCGGTGCACTGATGACTGTAATCAAAGAAAACACGCTAATTAAGTTTGCTACCCCCGAAATATTTCTTATGGCACCCTTGCGTAATACCTTTGCCTTTTTACGAGAAAAACTGAATTAGCAAAATCGATGGCTGTGATTTAGTGAAGGTCTTGACTTATTTTAGTTTTTCTATATTAGAGCGTTCACAGATTTATGAAATTGAAATGGTTTCACAATTTTGGTAGCAAATTATATTAAAATTTCAGTTTCAAAATACAAAGCCAATGTCACAATATTCATACGTGGTAACTATGCCACGATATTTCTGAGTTTGAGCCGAACTGACTGAACTGCAGGTCTATTGCATAATAAGACAAACTCATAACGTTTTATACTCGTGTGACATCACTATTTCCTCACATCATACCTTTGAGAAGACAGCAGCAACACAGGTGGATCACCGGTTACTTTCGGAGCGTATGCTGGAGTCCTTTGAGACTAGAAGTAAAAACCTTACATCCCACCCAGCTGCTCATTTAGAAATTGGAAAAGGTAAAAAAAAAAAAAACAAACACCCGCCTAAACTTTTAGCTCGTGTTAAAATAGAAAAAAATCCAGAACATTCGGGTTTAAAGCGTTATGCACCAATATATTGAGATGCGGGCGGCTCTCCCGGTCTACGGCAGTGTTTGCTCTCAAATCAGTCGTTTAAACAAATCTGTTTCTTTTTTCTCCGGCCTCTGCCAATTCAATTCCCGTAGCACCTGAAGGACGGTCTGTACGTTTGCATTACATTAGAGTGATTTTAAATAACTGTCTTTAAGTAGATTTTGAATTAAGGAAGAGATTTCTATTTTAGATGGAAATTAACGCAGATCAGTATCAACATTCAACTCTTATACATCTGGCATCTTATTTACCATCGACGTATCATGGCGCACTACAATAATAACCTTCTAAAAGTAATTGTAGCACACCTAACCTGGCAAAGTATGATGGTCAGGAAGCGTCCGGATTTGAGCACACACTGCTAACTTAACACGCACACACAGACTCTCATTACCTATACCTACATATATGAGACGAGGGGTTTCCCTTGATTTGATAAGAAAACGTGGTTTAAAAAAACTTTTGTTAGAAGAAAGAACACGCCGTAAATATAAAATAATCCTCAAATACCAAAATAATCACAGAAAAGCCCCACCATATATTTCATCCACTTTTACAAGCCAAGAATTCTTTCCGTCGTCTTATTCGCATTTTTTCGTAAAAGTAATCGTGTCAATCCGTTGTAATCCGTGAAAGATGGCTGGAGATTATTAAGGCTTCATTTGCAAACTCTCGTACGGAAGATTAACTTGCACGAAATCTTCGCACTTAATACTCGTTCATGTTGGCATGACATGGATTTTATCGCTAATAATATTACATGTCTGGATTTTAAATATATTGACGTAAGAACAATGTTCTTACTGGTTTATCGGATTTGAGTAAGCCGACGGAAAAGACGAGGAATGATGAACCAACTTAAAATAAGTGTTAGTTAAGAGCTAATAGATTCTTGCTTCTTTAACGTGGTAATTACGCGAGTTTCTTACTAATTTGAAGAAACCTATTACAAAACAGTTTATTTTGTCTGAAAGTACAACAAAAAATAGAGTAGACAAAAAAGCCAACACAACACAACCAGAAGCTTGGAAAATAACGCCACAATTTTTCGACAATATATGTACAAAGACGTAACACGAAAAAACCGGTATATTAGAAAACGAACACAGAAAATAATTCCGGTACTACATAAATTAGGACATATCTACACGATAAGCATGTATGGGTGTGTAGCGTGCACATGATTGCATGTTGACGTGGCTTCGAAAGAGCTTGATATCAAAGCGCAGCGCTACGAGCGGACGGGTTTAAAAACCCGGTCCCTTTACCATGTCCACGGAAATAGGCAGGCGCAGATACACTTGGCTATGAATTCTCTTTGTGAAAATAGTGTAACAGGATAACGGTTCGAACTAAGACTCGATACCTGTTAAAGTAAAATAAAGCTACTAGATATGCATAAATGTAAAAGAACCTGATCAAAATTTACAAATATTGTATGTACCTATAATATGAATTTTAAAATAGGCAAAAATCAAGGAATTTAAAGGTACAGACTATTCCCAAAAATCGAATTTGGGGTTAAAAAGTTACATTCATCAAGTTAACTGATGGACACACTCACTATTTTATAGTGAAAGTGGATGTCACTGTACTTCCCATAGATATCACTCTTTAGTCGCAACCTATGGCCCCCATGGGAAATTATTCGCTCATTTGTTCGTAACGCAGACTACTCCAAGACAAATTAAAGCCTATCCAATTTTGAAAATAAATCTATATAAACTAAACGTATTGTCCTAATTTCAACATAGTTATCAAAAGCATTCGCGAAACCATGACAATGTTTAGATTTTGCGACAACAATAAATACGGTAAACGAACTAACATTGTGAAAAATAACCGCTTTGAAAGCAACCCCACACTAGCGCAAATTGGCATATAAAAAAAATCCTATCAATCGCGGAACTAATTTCGTCTTGATAATCGTGATAAAGCAACAAAATAGCAATTTGCCCCACCATAAAAATAATTGAGTTCAAACTGTGTTCAGGCAATAAAAAGCGTGAAAGCAGGCCCAATAACCTTTAGCAGGGGAGTCGTGGGAAACAGGCAGCTGGCAAATAGTGAGGCATAGAGAGGAGGGCTATTAGGTGCTCACACCACGTGAGGCAATGTAACGACCTGCGCCGTTTCGGATGCTCCATTACTAGGATTTAAAAAAGAATGATTGCCAGTCTCTCGTTTCTCTTTTCAAGAGAATAATGATTTTTTTTTTGTGTCGTTAACTTGGATTGAGAATATTGAAAATGTTGCTTATTGAAACCGGAGACAGCCATTATTTGAAACTATTGACTGAGAACAAGCTTTACAAACGGCAAAAGTCATGAAAACATTTTATTCAGATATCTTGTAAATCTTTCTCTAACGACTTATGTTAGTACAATAAGATGAGTTCCTCAAATCAAGCTACGTAGTTTTTTTTTATGGTGCTATGCTTTTGAAAAATATGGTGGTATCAATATCATCTGTAAGTTACACCACAAGCAACCACTATGCACCATTGGTAAACTAGTTTAATTTTAGGTCTAGCCAACGGTGTAAGCATCATCATTGTATCTTTGAATTGCCTACATCCACCTTAAATATCACATTTAAAAGTCCCCTAACACGTATGACAAGACAATATAAAGAAAGTTCAAGTTGACAGATTACCCTATTGATATTTTTTCCATGAGTTTCGCTTCATACAGATGTTATTTACAGTGCACGTCTATGTAGCTCAAATTGGTTTGTTTTTCAAGTGTTCTAGATTTAGGTCAACTAGACACACTTTATTTATATATTTTTCTCCAAAGACATTCAATTATAAACTTATTTTCTCATTTGTCTCTATTATTAATGTCAGTGTCACGCATGTAATTTGCATGGTTACTGAAATTCCAAAAGATGTTAATTAATTTGAATTGTAAGTGACGGTGCTGTTGGTGTGCTTACTCTAAATAAATAAAAACGCAAACTTTAATATTGTAATAGTAATATTCCTTTAAAGATTATTTATGGCCCACAGCTTGTTGTTCGTCGTACCATAAATTCGTTGTGACCAGAACGCAACCAAGCAATCCCTGGACAGTTAAGCAATCTTGTTTATGTGTAAAAAGAGTTCTTCAGAATACCCGCACCCTACACACTTTCAGTCACAATCTAAATCATTTGAATTCTATTGCTAAAACATTTCGAATTACTTCATAGGTATGTTTGAAAAAATTGTCTGCTCAACAACGTAAATAAAGCACTGTTCAAGTTTGTGTTAAGCAGTAATTATATTAGTGTGTTATTAAGTTAATTATGTTATGAATTTTATTTTTTTATTTTACTTCTTACAAACACTGTCTACATCTATTTATCTACTTGCCTATGGCAGGTATGCTGAAAGAGATTTCTTTAGAAATAAGCATCACCATTTTACCTATTTGTCTGTTCTTTTCATCTTGTCTATTTATATGTGTGTGTACAATGTACATAAATGGTTAAATAAATAAATAAAATACAAAATATCTCGGCAAAAATTGTAATGCTTTTGAACACACATTGTCTTTAAGTATATTGTGTGTGTTCAATATAATTGCAGCATTAGCTACATACAAATCAATCAACTTTACGTCAATCAGATACAGTGAGTCTTGCATTTAACATAATAAATTAAACTATGCATAGTTCATACAAACAGAGCCGTTTCATAGGTTAACATGACAGCTATCATTACTACATACGTTTAATATCTGACATGCGCATTTCAATCAAATTAATTGAATAGTTACATACTTGCGTATTAATTGAAATTTGTCGAAGCTTTTAAGATACGTGGCATAACGATCTTCACAAACTGGCTGGTAATTGGTACATGAGAAGCTAACAAAGTAGAGTGCTGCTGGAGGTATCGATGACCAGCAGTGGACTGCTAAAGGGCGATGACCACTGCGTAATCAGCCTATAATTTTCCCACTGCTGGGACACAGGCCTCCTCTCGTCGACAGGGAGTGGGCCATAATCCACCACGCGGGAACAGTTCAGGTTGGTTTATGTCACATGTCTTCGAGATTTTTGGTTCTAGGACATGCCGGTTTCCTCACGATGCTTTCCTTCACCTTTTTGAGAGCAGTGGTGATGATATTAAATACACAAAGTAAAGTGCCTGCCTCAGTTCGAACTCACGACCTGCAAGTCGTAAGTCGGGGCCGATACCACTGGGTGAACACTGCCCTCTGATGACCACTGCAGATGCTCGGTAATGCTCGGGTTCAAGTCAGCGTAAAAAATTCCGAACGAACAGACTGTTCACAATGATCTCATTGTGAACAGGCAATTTTTCCGGACTGTACGTTGTAGGTACATATCCATCAGACGAGTTGGGAAAGAGTCGAAATACAGCATGAAACGAGTTAAGAAAACTGACCAGATGCACAAGGTGACGTATTAGTGAATGTAACCTATTAGGGATAGCGACGAAATAGCTAATGTGACGAATGATCATCAGATCCAATTTCTCCACATACTACTCAGAAATTACTAAGAGTTATTATTACCTACTACTACTTACGATGTTGTAACTTTTAATGATGCGCTTAGCAGACAAGTAGTATAGAGTTTCACTTAAAAGTCTACCCACCCTCCTTGGGAAGTAAACTTTAAAATACCAGTTAAGGTATAAAAGAAAAGCCTTGCTAAATAATAACGAAAATACGTAGTAGGTAATATCTACCTACCTACCCTACATACATATTTGCCGTTACCCAATATGCCCAGGGTGATGGGTCACCAGTGGAATTTATGAAATTAATTATTAAATTGCCAACCCTTTGTGTTTCACAGGCCAGAAATACTTGAATAAATACAGTAGGGATAAGAAGCAATATTAAATTTTAAACCACATAATAGCAGGTTCAATAACCAATACAATGTCCCATTATACCTAGATGTTTTCGCAGATAAGGTCCATATTTTTAAGCGAGCTGAGCTTTACAAAGCTTATTTGGACTATAAAATCCGAAGCAGAGACAAATGCAGCGTCCCCACTAGAAAATGAAGACTAGTGTTAAGGGCATCTTTACAACACGCTAGGGAGACGGCTAACCGTGAGTTATGACGGCCTTTTCTCCACCCTTATGAGGAAATACGACAGTTTCAACACCGAGATGGCGAGGGTCGACTGTATGATTGCCTAAAGTTAAGCTAGGTGACCGTAGTCTATAAACATGCCCATTTTTGCGTTCCCTGCCGAAATTGTAAAATAATACGCGCGCTATCAATTGTCATTTGTTTCTCTTTGGGGAAAGTCTTTTCTTTTTCTTGGTAAAAGTAACTATAAAGTGCACACACAGTTACTTGGGCCGCATAAAAATGGCAAAGAAAAGGTTTTGTGAATATAACATGTTGGCGGCAGTGGCGTGCACTCCATACATTCAAATAAGCTCTGCATAGCCTGTAGTCCCATACATACATGCCCATTTAAATAATAAATAACTATAATGAAAAAAAAAACATGGTAATTTAGCTTCGCGCCATCTATAACTTTTTTTGGAACTATCTCGTTGGAGCTGCGAACACCCGCCACCCGCGCAGGCAGCGCTCCCGTGAGCAAAAGCAATACTACGCCTTGCTTATTCTTCATACAACGCATCTCGTGTAGTACACAGCAAAATGTGACTGTGTGCGTTAAAATGTGTGCGCGTGTTGGAGTTTTAGAAGCATAGCTTACATTGCAAACCATTCAAATTGAGAACCCGTAAAAGCACCGCTTAATTGTTGATTGCAGAGGGTCGACTTTTTTTAGTCGGATTGACCAAATGACCGACTAATTAGCTCGTATTAGTTCGTAACGTAATAAATTACAAAGTTTTTTTCGCCATTTATTGTTTTTCTTGGCGTTATACGCTAATGATTGACGAGTAATTATTTAGTAAGTCTATTGTAAAAAATGGAAAATTATACATGTGAGATCTGTGCTGGCGGCAAAGTGTGTTCAAATAGTAAATTAAAATCAGCCGCGATTTTTTTGTGCATACCTTGTCTGAAATCTCTGTGCACGCCACTGGTTGGCGGTCATAGTATCTAAACAAGTCTGGCATGTACCATCGCGGACACTGGCGGTGGACCACTTTTCAACCTTATTACTAACGGCATAAGGATGAAAAGTGGTCGACCGCTATTGTCCGTGGCTGTACCTACCTATATTAGTATGAACCTTAAACGCTATCACTTTATAAATTCCTTATAAAAATGTTAATATAAACTTTAAAACACTCACTTATTAAAAACTAGCTTCTGCCCGCGACTTCGTCCGCGTGAAATTTCACGCTCCCCCCATTCACCCTCTTAGGAGGATGACAGGTCTTTGAATTTTATATTAGATTATAAAAGTAAACCTAAGTACCTACCTAATTAAAAAAAAACTCAATAAATAAGCAAAATCCCTAAAAACTAATATCTATACGAATGACTAATCCAACCTTTTTTTTTTTTTTTTAAGGATGGGAAATCATCAAATGACCCCTCCCACTCTGGGTGGAGCGGAAGGGAGTGTCAGACTCTTACTGACTAAAACCCATCCGTGTTCCTTCCTTAGCCCTTTATATTCCGGGGTAGCGGTAACCCATTCGGACAATCCCGCTGCCCCGGCAGGCTTCGGACCTGGCGGGCCCCTCCTTCGATGCTGACATCTCTTTGAGGCGCGCGTGGAACACATACGCGCCGTCCGGCACGGGCCTGGTCCTGATCGGACGGCGAGCTACCCATTACTCGCCGTCCGCAGGCCCGCGCCTACGGTGGCCGGGAGTCGTCACGCGGCTCCCGACGCCCGGGGCGTCTACCGCGGCGGCTGGGACGGGCGGCTCTCTCCGCTCTCTCCCTCGCCCATCCCGCCACCTCCTTCGCTAGCATGACTGCTTCGCAGAAGGAGGTGACTGCCTCCCACTCCCTCTCGCCCCGGACCATGGCTTGGAACAGGGCCACACAATACACATTGCCTATAACAGATACACTTCACAAAGAACACACTTTCCAAAAATGTCTTTACATGACCAGCGGTTTAGGCTGTGCATTGATATAATCAGTCAGATAATATAAAAACTAAAAGGAATAAAAAGGTTGCACTGAAAAGCACGGTTTAGAATTGCAAGTAGCAGTTAAACCATACAATTTATAGAATGCTAATAAGAACGAACGCTCGCCACTCTCGACACGTCCGTTTAAATCAAAGTTCAAAAAATGTATGATGCGCGCGCTCAGACTCCGATCCGTGGCGGCCGCGCGCCACGCATGTGCTGCGAACGGTGCAAGCCAAATTCAACCTTCAGCACTACATTTACAGCATAACTTAGGGGCGCTGCACACGGCTAAGATACTATAATATTTTATCTTAAGATACAATATCGCTCGCCATACAAATTCATCTTAAGATACGAAAATATGAAATATTATTTATTATCTTCGTCGTGTGTGATAGTCCATTGAATTGTATGGCGAGCGATATTATTATAGTATCTTAGCCGTGTGCAGTGCCCCGTAGTGAACTCCACTGCGGGTGACGTAACCTACGACAAACTTATTATTTGCGGTTGGTATAGTAATCGGGTCTAGGGAAACAAAATTAAGTTTGTTTTTTATTGTATATACTTTTCCTGGATAAAAAGTACCCAGTGTGGTGCCCAGGATATTAAAGAATAATTATACCAAGTTTCATCGTAATCGAACCGGTAGTTTTTGCGTGATGCCTGAACAAACAGACAGACAGACAAAAAAAAATTTAATCACATTTTTGTGTTCGGTGTCGGTCTAGTAACACCCCCTGCCATTTATTTTTTTGATATTTTCAATGTACAGAATTTTCACTTCTACAGGTTTATTATAAGTATGGATAAAATACTAAACAAAGTACAACGGTAATTCATATTCTCCAATAAAACACATTAAAACTGAGAGAAAGCCAACGACATGAGAAGCATCCTCTCTAGACACTCATTATGCGTCGTGTGTCGTCCGTACTTAACAACACTACGCCAACACTTTAGCGTCCTGATTTGAACCTTCTCGGATAAATTACGAATCAATGTCCTATACCGATCATAGAATACTAGAAACTGTAGAAAGCAATTAGGGCAGCGCGTTGCTTCGGGTGCAATATCAAGGCGTATAGGCCGGCCATGATCTAATATTCATCGTCGACAGACGTGCCTGTCTACATGGCAAAGCATAATATGTAATTAGATACAGCAAATGCTCGCAGGGTCTGTGCCCGTCCGCCAGCATGCATTATGCACGAATCTAAATTGAATGTGCAGTTAGTTGCGTGGATTAAAGCCCGACATACGCCGCATGACCATTGCACTTTAGTTAATGCCCTTTTTATAATGTTACGCGTTGTTAAATTTTAATGGCTAACACTGTTGGATCATGCGTTTAATTAAAACATTTGCATGGCACGGTTTATAGAGGGCATTTGGACCTAAATATGTGAAGTGCTTAGCTTTAAATAGACTCCACACTAGCCCACTCACTAATAAACGTTGTATAGTGTCTGTATAGTAACACAACGAGCTTTGTCTTCTTCTCTCAAAAGTAAAATTACTGACTATTGAAAGAGAAATCGGTGTGTAACTATGCATCTGATATAATATGTTTATTAGTAAGGGGGTCAATGTCTACCCCTATAACGTTATGTTTTATAGTAGAACAACAGCTTAACTCTGACACCAAGTGTCGCCAAGAGTGGTAATTAAGACAGTCACGCCCTCAGATTGTTCTTTGTTGTCTATGTGAGCGGCTAATAAACCTGCTAAGTTAACACAACTCATAACTAATGTATATTTTTACCATCATGATACGTCATTATAACGAAAAAGAAGGTGCAAAACAAAGAGTTAACTCCCTAAACAAGGGAGCCAAACATATTATAAAGCCCATCTTATACAGATTTTTATTTTGGATCGACTTAACGAACGTATAAAAATTCAATAACATGTAAATTGGTGTGTCTGTACGGAAACTTTTCAAAGGAAGTTCTTGACAAAAGCAAGTTGATTGAGCAGCTTAGGAGCATGAAAAGTCAATATAAATGTGTAAACGTATTGGAACGGCCATAATCTGCTTGAATTGAGTTATTTATGATAGGAATCTTTTGTTGTTTATCATTTTAATACCTAAAATTTTCTCTTTAATCGCTTACACAAGACTCACAAGCCTTTAGATCTAAATAGAAAGTAAGATGTTATCAAACAAAGCTTACCTACGAAAACTTACCATAAGGTACCGAAAGTTTCATTAGTTAATTTATGTTACAAAAATAGACTGTCTCAGTACCTATACCTAGCCTACCCAGCAACGGAATCCTGCGAACAGAATTATGAAACTTACAAAAGCGTGTTCGGTCAATAAACGCGACAAAAGGCTTTCGACAGATTTCCTTGAATTCGTCATTTTCCTGCTTTTTAATATCGTCTTCTGAAAATTGATTCTTTTGCTTATACCTCATTGTTCACAATATAAGGTCATTTATTTTTTTATTTATTTGTTAGAGCTGTCGAAAATGTATTAATTTCCGACTAGTCATAACAATGTTATTTCGGCGAAATTCAATTCATGGATGCAGTTATAAATGTCCAAAAAGAACCCATGCAATAACTGTCAGATATACAATTCAGCCATCACCAGTCAGTAAAAAAAAAAACTATGCAATTATTCCCAAAAAAATGCTTAAAATCAGAAGGCTACGTTTAGTGGTATAAAGCATCTACAGCTATGAAGATACCGTAAATGAACTTTTCGACATGAAAAATGGTCTTCGAATGAAGGTATTTCCGACGAAAATATCATTTTGTGAGTTTGATTGCGGTTGTGTATTAGAGCGTTGCGTTGATCGTATCGACGCGAAGATGTTTTTATATGTGAAAGAAAACTTCCAGTCATTACAATGAGAAAAAAAAACTTTCATTCAAACCCACGCGTTTCTTCTTTATAACCGAAGAGATAAATCATGAAGAAATTAACAGAATAAAGATTTCACTTTCCAGAACACATAAAAATGTATCCATATCTCTAATGCAAATCTTCTTTCACAGGTCTGCTGGAAGAAATTTCGAATGAAATGAGCAGTACCTCTACCTTTGCTCTTCTATTACTAAGTATTTTTTATTATAAATAAATATATGTGAGCAATGAGCAACAAATCTATTACAATAATTCAGTTATAGAGACAATACACAGGCCCGTGACCGAGCAAGAGGCACGCGAAGTATCTAAAGGCCCGCTAAATATCCGCAATCTTAGCACCCGCCTGGAGTCGTCGGCCTGCAGTATTTTCTCATAGACGCCAACAAGATTGAACCGAAGTAAAGCTATCATAACTCACGGTTAACCGTAGCCAGAGGTAATCTGGGAGCGTGGACGCCGTGATAATCCCAAGCCGTCCATTCTATAGGTGAAGCTTGTAATTTTTATACGTTTAACCAAACAATTATTTACGGCTCCTTAGCGGGATTACGGATTCAGGGATAGTCGCGATACTTCGATATGAATCGAAAAATCTGAAATAGTTATTATTACATCGTCAGACAATTTTGCAAAAGTTTAAAAAAACATTGAATTTCTGCAAACAAAGTCGACCCAAAAATTCATACACATTCGAATTTAGATGATAAAAGCATTCGTATGAACGTTTTTTTGTCTATTCTAAGTGATTGCATGACGCCACAGTATCCGTCGATAGTCCGCGTGGCTTGCAATAATAATGAAAGCAAAGCAACATGTTCTGAATTTATTTTCCAATTCTAAGTTCATTCAGAATCAAGTTCTGTGCAAGAGAAGCGCCCTGCAGCTAAATGGAATTGCGTTGCTGCATCTAGACTGCGAACTTCCTGCGGGAGTATCCGATTAAGTGAATAATATGTTTGTATGTGTTCGTGTCTTGTCATTGGAGGTAACCAGACACCTGTCTTCGTTTAAGGAGAACCTTTTGAGCATATTAATCTAAAACTAATGTTTACGACTGTTTACAGTTCGACTCACGTGCATGTTTTGGTAACAACAGACTAACTTCAGATTCCAGTAAGGAGCCGATCACGTGTTCTAGTTTGTCTCACCACACGCCTCTCCACATGATCAACTTTTTGCCGTAATCTTAACCTACTCTACCTTTACGAGAACCACACAACAAAACTAGATCGCCAAAACAGCAGGTAAGCAGAAATCTTCAGTTTATCTTAGAACTTCTGTTTCTTTCTCGTTCTAGCTTCCTTCCTTTAGGCTCGGTATCCACCAAAGCGGAGAGGAGAGGAGACGAGAGGAGATGTGCAGGAATCGACCAATCACAATGGTTAAAATCCTTATCGCGTCACTCGTCTCGTCTATGATTGGATGACCCCGCACGTCTCCGCTTCAGTGGAGCCCATTCCTGAGTCCCAAAAGATGGGTTGTCTCTACAAAGACAATGATTCACCTTCCATCTTGCACCGCATTCCTTGTTACCTGCACACCTGAGGACATAATAGCTGCGTCAGCGAATTGTATCCGCGTTGCTGAATTTTGGGCCAAACAAAAAAATATATATATATTTTCGTCCTAATTTTTCCATCGACACGCTATGAAGAAGAAGATCGGTGATGGTCCCTGTATTCTTTAAACAGTCATTTTACCCAGTTTTCAGTTCATCTTCGAAGCCTACGTAAACTATGGCACATCTCTTAGCCCACTTCTATACCGCAAAATATTACACGATACAGCTTTATGTAAGAGCACCAAGCTCGTATGAGCAGAGATGCTGTAATATGAGCCCCATTAATTAAGTACACGGCCACGTATGCACCGGCAGCCGAACATAAAGCCGAATTTATAGGAAAACACCAAATGATCGCCTCATTGACCTAGTGCTAACAAGCACTGCTTCGCACAGTTTACTGAAATGCTTCGATGTAGTTCGGTTGATAGGTGAACTCTGCATACCAAATTGGAACACCTGTTCGGAATAACCATCAACTGTAGTATTTTAGTTTTTATGATCGGTAGTGAGTTTGACGATAATCTTACCCGATCATAAAGCGATGATGCGTAGAAGTACTAAAATTTAAATGCGAAAATGTGTCTGTCTGTATGTCTGTTACCACGTCACGCTTAAACCGCTGAACCGATTTAGATGAAATTAGGTGTAGAGATAGTTTAAGTCCCGGGAAAGTACATAATTTGTATCCCGATATTCGGTATTATGCGGGTGAAACCGCGGGGCGCTGCTAGTATGCTAATATTTACTGGAGTTAAGTCTTTTTTTAAGTATTTTTTATGGAAGGAGCAGCTTTACGAGTTGCAAAAATTGGTCGTGGTTTTGAACTCAGGCAGGCTTACTTTGTATAAATAATTTCATCACCACTGCTCTCGTAACGGAAAACATCTTGAGGAAACTAGCATGACCTAGAACCAAAAATTCAAAGACATGTGACATCTAACAACCCGCACTGGGTCCGCGTGGTAGATTACGGCCATTTACGGCCCTCTACAGAGAGGAGACCTGTGTCCCAGCAGTGGGAACATTATAAGCTGATTATACTTATGCTTTGTGGAAAGGGAAACATGATTTATTTTGCGCTAATTATGGCTAATATCATGAATACTATTTCTGGATTTGCGACATAACCCCAGGACTAACTGATTTCTTACTAAACGAAGATAAAGAAACAAATACGTCCAATTCCAGATACAGCGATTAATGGCAATACCTATTACGTAACCGTCGTTGATTCGTTTTAGTGAGAACTTAGCACGATCTTCGTTAATTATCGTCGAATAACACTCGGAATTTAAAACGTTGTTGCGATTGTTCGTAGCAACACTTTTATCTAGAGTGACGCTTAATGGCGCAACAATTTCGCTGAAATCTCGCGACGCGACGCCTTTGTTTAAATATGCAGCATGTCACCACCGGTGACGTCACTCCACTATACTCAAAATATTATAACGTTCGCCCGTTAGCATAATAAAACGAGCAACGCTACGGCGCCGCATTAAGCTGCACTAACGAGGTGTGCGAGGGAATCAAATGTCATTCACTTTGTTTTATAGTTTACACTCAGATAACTTGTTCCTGAAGGCTGCTGAAAGTTTTATAGTTTCCACGTTTTATAGTTGAAGTTAGTGTAATGTTAATAGTCAGAACTTCGAGATTAAAGAAACCAATTGTTTCATTATTTGTATCATAGTTTCCATTTAAGCGCCTGCAGATTTTCTGCAGATCACGCATTATTCTAAAATTGCAATAGTGTATATGCAAGGCTTACTGCGAAATGGATGGTCATGAAAACGAAAAAGACGCACAACAATCTGTGTTATAAGAATCAAGTATACCATACCAAACAAACACACAATGTAACAAAAATAAAAATGTGTTTGTAATAAATTCCCCTTCGTCAGTTCGAAAGTGAAGCCATCATTGAGAAAAAATCGGCAGAAGATGTATTTGACCCGGCGGATGTATTTGACAGTCGGGCCACATCGCGACCTGAACGATTTACATATTACGTGACACTTTTACGGAACTCGCCATTGACTTCTGCCTGATAGACTGAGACATGAACGCGATATTGTTTTTCCAATGTAGCCCCCCCATTCCACCAGCCCTTCAAGACAACTGTTTTTTTATTGATACTGAAAATTCTATGAATGTCTTACACCCTTATGCTCACGAAATTGAATAATACACTTTATCTGCCCCATTTTGTGAAATAAATTTCGTTACGTTAGGACAAAGGTTATTGATTAAATTACGCGAAAACATGTTGCGCTCCTTGGCAGCGGTGAGATTAAATTATTTTACATAAAACGCCGGCAAGACTTTGATACTAAGAGATTTACACCTTTGTGACTGCGTTACGTGCTCATGTCATTACAAACAACATTATGTGGTTTTAGCTATTCACTCTGGGCCTTTGATGTCACAACCACTGTGTAGTGTGTATAGACAAATTGTTTGATAAGCTCGTACTGACTAAATTCTTAAAAATATGCACCTACTTGTTCTAACGTGTTAACCTTTATGAATTTGAAATTATGTAGGTAAGTATTTGAGTTCAACTTAAACATTATCTTAAAACGCATCTAATGTACAAATATACTGGGTCAAATTAAATTAGCTAGAGAAACTCTGCAGACGTGATGAGTATCGACATCTAAACAAGATAAAATGAAAATAAAAAGATTTGATGTTTTTTTTTAGGGGTCTACGACCGCTGGTAGTGTTGTTGCTTGAAGTAAGAGTTGAGAAAATATGTTTTATCGTATTTATCGATAGTTATCACGTCTGTAAATCTTACACATAAAGAACTGATTTTAACACTGATATTTCAAGTGAATGCACTAACTGCGGATGACCTCACAAAAAAAACATCATTTTTAATGTTTTTTCGTGTTTACATATCGATACCCTTAACGTATGCGGAGTATCGCTAGCTAATTTAATTTGACCCTGTATTATGAGCATCAATCGAGTTACTTAAAAATAAGACGCCTGTAAGTATTCGATTTAAAACTTAATCTTATTAAAAGTTGCGAAGCGAACCTAGCCAAAGCCAGTGTATTACAACAAACTACGGCTATGCATTCCGACTGCATTTGCTTAAAACTTGTAAATATTAAGCGAAAATTCTAGCCAATTAGGCCAGCGGCTGTACTGCAACTGAGGAAACTTTCTGTAGTCCCACTTGTTCAGGAATACAATCGAGAGCTTATTGGCTTTTGATTTATATAGGCATAACTTTTAATAATATTACAACTAACTTGCTACTCTGTTATTTGAACGAGTAATATCTCTATAATTAGAGTAGCGACGCAATTAGAGTTGCTATTTAAATCATTCGAAATTAGCTTTAAATTATTCTAGTATCGTCTGAAAGCTGTTTGTCTAATTAGTGATTTATGTCGGTTTATAGTTTGTAATTCGCGAACGAAGTATTTTCGCGTCTTGCTAGCTAACGTGTTAGGTGTAATATTATAAAGAAAACTTTTGCTGAATTGATCTGGGTCCTGAAAAACGATCACAACATAAAATTACAAAAAAAAACGAATATGGCTGTAACAAGAAAATTAAACACATACACGTACAGAGTAACGCCCACAAAAAAAAACAAACACCACTGACTGCAATATAAATACAATTGATTGCTCCTATTCGATATATTTTAACTATGGCCAAAAAACATGACGGTACGCAACCAATTTAGAACGTGACACCGTACCGATACGTGGACAGATGACTCGTCCATTTGTTGCAGCGATGTCCGAACACATCGGCTTCGTTTAATTGAGCTATTTGTGTTAGTCCGCCGTGACAACGCCACAACGTAACTTTATATCGCGACTTTGTTTACCTTTGATGTATCCATCCGCTTTTGATGCGTGATGGGCCGATGACGCGCCCTTGCGGTATCCTTGGTTCTGAGTAAATTGAATTTAGAGTCTGTTTAGGTAATGAATGGGTTTGGGGGTTTGTAAATATTTGTATCAGGGTGTTTACCATTGTCATACATTGAAAAAGTATTATTGCATCACCATACCTATATTCAAGGTTTAGTGACTGTGGTATTGGGGACTAGTCCTGTTGCCATTCATAGGGAAAAATCTTCTTCATCGCATCGCACACGTGATAAAATGTTTTATACGAAATATTACGACTCAAGAGTTATTTTTAGGTCTGTCGATTCCGGTTCTTTTTGGTCCGTCCGAGCTTAGCTCAGAGACTCTTAGACCTAGAAAGCTATAATTTGGCATGTATATATATAAATTAATCACGCTAACAAAGTGGTAAAACAAAATCTTGAAAAAATATTTTTTTTACCTCCTCTACACACTCTCTACAGTGGGGATGTTTTTTTTTCTCGTCTACCCCATTGTCTGGGGTATCGTTGAATAGGTCTTTAAAAAATATTGCAGGTTTGTGAAAACTATTTTTCTATTCAGGGATCCGTTTTTGAAATATTAAGCTTTAAAGTGCAACATTTTTTTGTTAGTCTAGTTCCCCCCGCCCCCTTGCCAGCTAAATGGTTGCTTTTGGATATGTGAAACATTCACGGCAGTAGTATATAACGAAATTAAAGGGAAAATTATCACAGCTAAGTAAGCTTTACAAGTTGACGAGTAATTGTCGACCAACTTAAATTTGAAGTTGCAATGTATGGGAGAACATGATTTTCAACTACAATTATTAAGTTTGTTCTTTGGATAAATTCATTCCAACTACGGAACGCTTCATTGTGCGTGGTCCGATACGTACTTGGCCGGTTTTTTTTTTTCTAATGGGCTACAATTACCTTATAAACTCTACTAGGAGATAATTACTGTTGTGACTATGTAGAAGATCTAGCTATGATAATTACTTCTCTCCAATTACTTCTATAAATAGTATGAAACGAAGCCGCTTTCCACGTCTGTATGTGTGATCGCTTAGTTCTTCTAAACTACAGAATTTACCATCATTTAGAGAATTTATTTCGGAAGGCTTAGGTGAAATAAAAAAAATAGAAATCTCTATGTTTTGCGACATGTCATAACAGGTATTTGGAGATTTCTATGCTATACATAGTATACATAAATACAGTATAAGCTTAATCAGCCTATAATGTTCCTACTGCTAGGACACAGGCCTCCTCTCTTCGAGAAGGAGTGGACTATAATCTACCATGCGGGCCCAGTGCGCCATAATATCACACAAATTCTATACACATACCGTATATAATATCAGCTCAACCTCTCCTGTCAAATAAACTGTAAAAAGTAACTCTTTGTTCTCATATCATGATTCAGTTTATAATTGTATCAAACGAGTTCGCCGTTGCAAACTTATATCGCTTAACGAGTTGCACCTTCATTTATTTCGCCAAGCGAAGGCCAACTATTAGAACTTGGAACAGCCGAACGAAGACGTCGGGACTCTTCGCCTGCTGTCGGAAACTTCCCGTACATTTGCTCTGAGCGCTCTGAGCTTCGATAGTTTTCCGCCTGATTTCGGATTGTTGCAAATTCAACACAGAGTCAAAGCAAGCTCTTCTGATCGCAAAGGCACTAAATTAGCTGTCAGTTCCAAAACTGTCCGCTGAGTTAGAATTATTTAGAATGTTGTAACTCGCGGTACATTGCCAGTAATACTTCCGCGAAATGGTATAACTGAGTTTACAGAAGGGTTTAGGGAAGGGAAGGGTTAGTCGGACTTAATCGCTTTGAATATTATTATATTATTTCAGTAAGGACTTCCTTTTATTTATCGACAATTCTGCCATTTTCATATTTTTTTGCTTACACATTTAAAACGTATTGACAAAATATGTAGAACAAATAAGATAAGAACACAAAAGAAAATAGATGCTCATCTTCCCTGTGAATTACGACTCATCTGAAGAAAATGAGTATATGACGGATTTGCAAACCAGTTTGACGCTGTACCTCCGTAGGTTTTATGTTTTATTAGTATCCCTAGGATTGAGATTGACAGCATACTAAAGAGCAACATAATAAGTATATATACAACATGTATAACTAAGTGAACTGAACAAATAAAAAGCGCTTTTACTACTAGACTTCAAACAAAAAATATTGCAGGCATTGCACAGGCAATTATTGCCGTAGGGTCTTGAAGAAAAAATACTAACTAATCAGGTCAGGTTAGACTGGAAGCCGTCAAACATAGAAAAAGCTAGGCAGTGTAACTCTTGTCTTTAAAAAAAATGCTCAATTTCAATTGATTTATTAAAAGAATTTAATTACTTTCTTTGAATACAACTTCGTGAATACCTAGATCCGGACACGAACCTCTGAAACCGAAAATCCTTTCTTGATTATCCTATAATTTAAGTTTTTTAGAAAGACCCAACTAAAGAAGTCTATAAATAAAACAGACCCTGCCTATTAGGTGCTGAGTGCTAATTTCATGTGCTGTAAATAGGTAATAAAGAGTATTATGTCTAGAGTATTCTCGTTAGAGGTAAGGCAATCAAAACACCAGCTCACCATAGCCTGTAAGACGCTCCGTGGCACTATTGACGCGTCTGACCTGCATGCTATGCTGGGTCGCTTCTTTGTCCCAGATAATTACTGCCGCGGCAGAAAGCACAGGCTGTTTGCTGTGCCTCCATGCCGCATAGTTGCGCGAGCTAAGTCCCCAGTAGTTACCACGTAATCTGTCTGTGTGTGCGGACGAATGGACGAATATTTTATCAACATGTCAGAAGTATTGTGAGACGGATCTATGAAAGTGTTTTGGAAACTTTTTACCTGAACTTGATAATTTTATATTTTCTCTTTTATCTGCATGTGATACAAACTATGTCTTTAATTTTTGTAATTGGTTTTAAACCGAAAAGAAAAAAAACTATAAATAAATAAATAAATAAATCTATCCATAGGTAAGTACTTAGGTAGGTTGAAACGTTACAAAAACGTTGTATTAAATGATGTGATGATTCGATGAATCAACGAGTCATCTTTATCGGTAAACAAGTGAGGAACAAAATATTTTACCTTGAACCGCTATAATTGAATACTTTTTCTATTACCTATTACAGTTTTTGTGCTATATTTTATACTATATACGCATGGAGTTCCAATGAATAAGAAACCAGTTCGTACAATATTTTAAATTTTCGGCCAAAAAGCAGGAACTATGCATTAAATTATATCGGAGTGTCTAGCTGTAGTGCTGGGCGTACTCAGTATAAATGCGGAGGCTATTACAGTGTCAAGGGTAGGCGACAATGAGGTTTAGAACGGGGTTTTGGTCGCCCGTGTTAGAGGAAACAGGGGAAAAGCGGACACTATTTCGAATAAACTTAAATGTTTTCTAGGATTTAGATAAGCGATAAATACGAGTGATGAAAACAGGTACAGTGGCGAGCATAAATACTTTATAGTTACGCAAAGTTCAAAAGCGTTTTCTCGTTAAATAAAAATATGCATTTTTGAGAGAAAACACCTATTTCAAAATAGTATTGTTTTGATAATACTAGGTTCAGAACACCGCAAAATATCCATTAATAATTTAGGAGAAAATAGCTTTTGAATCTTGAGTAAGTGTAATGCTCGTCACTGAACTCTACTAGTTATGTATCAGAAATGATTGTGAAGATAAGTTTCAGAACTTCATGCCTGCTTTCATGTCTGGCGGCATCTACAACGCCCGCACTGACGTCACGTAAAATCCTGCATCTCGCAAGCGAAGTTTACCACGTAACTAGCATATATACAGGGTATCCCTCGAAGTACTGATATAGTCCGGTTAAGCAGTAAGGCAACCTTAGCGAGTTGCAACTGCGAGTGGTCATATCAAAAAAAAAAAAAAAATCGAAGTACTGATCAAATTGAATAGGGACGTGGGCAAAGTCATTTCCAAACTTTTTAACCCTGAGAATGTCGGTGAATTTATTTACGATTCAAAAGTTATGACCTTTTGTTTTTCAATCACTTCGCATAGAGCTCAAGGAAAAAAATAATTTTAATGAAACTATCAGGGCTGTCAACTTAATTTTTTTAGATAGCCTGATAGTTTTTTTAATGGTTTTATGATCCTAACAAAGACACTAGCTGGGATTGATAAATATTACTTAGACCATGCTTTGGCTTGACATGTTCCCGTTCCCATCTTACATGTTGAGTTTGACAGTTTGTGTAAAACTAACAGTAATCATCCTTAGCCAAAGTAAGTACTAAGTAACATTTATCAGTCTAGGCCTAAGTAATCTTTAAATAACATACTCATAGTCACCCAAATTCTTCTAAGTATTATTTTTCTTTGCCAACTCGAACCAGGCCTTGAGGTACGCGTTCTCATGGTTATCTCGCCACCTCATATTACTAAGTATATGTCGCAGATAGACTACATATTTAGCTGTTTTTAATAACCGCTGGCTGTTTACAAAACAGCTCCGTTACGTAAAATAGCTAAACGACGTTTAGCGGTTCCTCATAATTATTAAACTTTAACACGCAGAATTTCATAAACATTTTGCATTTATGTCAACGATTTAACATAACCTTTATGTAACATCGCGTAAAATTAAAACGTCAGATTGTCGAATTTAGTTGATAATTTTGTCTCACGCAGAGCCGAAAATTAAAAACTAAATTCTACAATCTACCGATTAATTGAACGCTGTTTTACACAACTCAAGCGAAAACAGTGATTTGTAAAATAACTAGCAGTTTTGTAAGACAGTGGATTCGATAGTCCATCTACGACACGTATACACAGTGTAGAAGTGATCGACGCGCAAAAGTTTACCATTAATTCAGCTCATGAAAAAATTATTAGCTGTTCCTTACATTCTGACCGTACTTTGTATGAAACAGCAGATTTTTTTTCTATAAACGACAACTAATTTCAACGCGTTTGGTTCTAGAATCATGTACTGAATTCATGGCTACAGTTTGGGCGTCTACGGCCTTTACACCCTGTATTTATTTATTTAGGTCCCTCTCCAACCAAGCCTACCAACCAACTAAAGCAATAAGTGAGAACCTGTAATCGGTTCTATGTCTCATATACAAATGTTATCTATTTGTTACAGCTGTAGGTTCTCCTATAAAAAAATTATTTGAATGAATAATTCCCATCTAATAAAAAGAGTCCTTGTGTTCCATTTAGTGCGACTCCGCCGTACGCAGGACAGGTGTCTCGGTGTCTGCCACAATAAATAGCTATTTACCAGCGAATGCGGCCTGCGGCTCCCGGAGTCCCGGCTACGGAAGGTGTTCTCAATTTGTCGCCGGAATGAGATTGTCGCCGCTTTCAGTATTAGGTAAGTGGCTTTTACATTTCAATTTATACTGGCAACATTGATTTTGATTCTGTGGACTAATCGTTACTGACGGTGTATTTGTGGAGTAGACAGAATTAGAAGTGGGGTAGATGGGTTTACGTTGTCTAGCGCGCTTCTGGAGCATCTCGTGAATAAGCAAGTGTTGGAAAAACTAGGATCTAAACTACATAAAAATAATTCGTATTTTAAGATATGTCGTTATGTCTCTCGTCCCAGGTTAGTGGTTGGGTCAGTAACCAAATCATATTAAAACAAATGTCTTAGAGAAAAGATTTTCCCATAATTGGAATTATCTGTTATGGAATATTACTTGAATAATAACAGTGGATGGCACCAGTTTGCTGTTTTAAAAAAATAATTAAAAAGGGCTTGAGGTAAAATATTGATATAAGGTTGAACGCAATTTTCTCCCATGAAAGAATATTTCAATAGAATATTTTTCTCAGTAATAAATAATACCATTAAAAAGGCACGCGACAGCGACTTTAAAATATTTTGAATTAAAAGAAAACATTACCCTAACTTCACCTTCAGACATACCTCTCCCCTAGATATTGGCACCAGCTTGTCCATTAAACGTCAACATAAAAATAAAACTGTTTAAGATACTTTGACAACCCTAGGAGCAATGACTATTAAATTCAAAAGCTAGAACATTTAGGTATATCTTACCTGTTTTTTGCGAGCTCACTTATGACGTACCTGTATGTACCTAGTAGAACCTGTATTGATCATAACAGCTAGTCCACAAACCAGTTTCTTGGTTTACCAACATACGCATTTTCCCCCAAATATATTGAAGATGGACGTTCAAGAAGCAGTGTTTAAATAATACAATAAACATTATATAAATAATATTAAACTAAAGTTTATCAAAATGTTGAAGTGTTTTGTCTTTGTTTTATGTGCTGTTACGATCGTTTTTTGTGCACCCGGATTCGAGAATTCTCGAGGTTAGTAAAATTTGCCTTAGTTGTTCTTAAGTCGAAGTGTTTGAACTACGCTGATGTTGTCCTATAGTTTTAAATGAGTGTTTGATTAAAATTGTGTGTTAAAGCCTATTAACTGGATATTATGATTGAATATCATTGCTATAAATAGTAAAATTATGCTCAAAAGTTGTTAGCTGGGTACATTATGCACCTTGTCCTATAGTAAAACTATTATTGAAGACATGACTACTTTGTATGCTACATCATACTTAATATTAGATAGATATACCTAGCCTACCTAGCATATTAAGTAGGAAGAACTTGAGCAGTAAACTAAGTTTTATACGATGTTTTTTTTTTATAATTTGGAAATAAAACCTATCTATATAGAGGTTGTTAAAACCCGCTGATTCCATCAACTTTTAGGTGCAAAATATTACATATACTTCTTAATTTTACGAATTGCAAAACTGATTAGTATCTCGTGTTCACAAAAGCTTGATAACCTTATTAAGTATTTGTGCTGGAAGCAATTATCTACAGTTAGGTATATATACTACAATACTACCCCAATAGCAGTATCAACGGAAAACTAAAATATATACCGCTGCACACGAATAAAAGTCATGTTGAGGACAACTACTGTCAAATCGCACAGCTAGGTCATTGACGCTTTTTGTTTTTTACAAGCGATTATTTCAATATTAAAACAAATAAAATCTTGCAAGTTGATAATCAACATCATATTGAATGAGTAAGTTTTTACCTATATATGGTTACCCTTTTATGAATACGTTTTGGTTAAGTTGCATGTTTTAACCCTTCGTATCATAGAACATGGATCCACGCGAGACTCACTTGGCTTTTTAATTGTTTCTGTGATTACGGCATTTAGCCGGTTATGGAATGTGACTTGATTATAACATTATTTATTTTATAAACGTACCATCGTACAGTCTAAATGAAAGTAAAATATCTTTAACGTTATTGGATTTCCCAAATGTACCTACTGATTTCACGATCTCTTTAAATCCCGTTACTGACTACTTAACTAAACAATACCGTGTGATAACAAAAGCATTAATTGCAAGTGATACTCTTTGACACGCTTATCTTTTTTTTTATCAGAAAACCAATCAACGCGTCAAGATGTGACTGACCAGTTTAATGGTGGTTCAAGAACAAAACGACAAAGTTCGAGAACAGTTGACATAGTCTACATCGATGCTGCATCAATAGATCCAACAAAATTAACAGACTTGCAAAGCAAAAAATCACCTCGTCTAGAACCTGTCAATGTCGTCACTAATGCTGGGCAGAATTATCAACAACAATCTGAAACCAATTTGGAATTAGTATCTCAGAATTCAAACTACGCTGTTTACAAATTGAAGAGTCCTGGCGATTCTTTCCTTCCTCTTAATGGTTTGCCTGATGTCAAAAAGGCTCAGGCTTTTGACAATCAGTATTATAATTATGATAGTGAGCAGTATGGGGGATACTCAGATAAACAACCGCCGCCACCACCACCTCCGGTTGACGGAGAACCACCACCACCGCCTCCACACCACCATCCGCCTCCTCCGCCTCCAGAAAGCTATCCTCCTCCACCGCCACCAGATAATTACAGATCAAATTATTATGATAGATATTATAACAGACCTCCTCCACCTCCACGTTCATCTTACGACGATAGATCTAGAAGATTCTATGATGATAGACAAACACGGCAGTCTCCTAATGGCAGGCCGCCACCACCGCCGCATAGAGGTGGGCCACCGCATGGGGAACCTCCACCACGTCATGGGGGACCGCCACGCTACGATGGACCACCTCAGTACCATCGTGACCCACCTCCGGACTATGGCAGGCCACCTCCTCACCACGCCGGTCAACCAAACCGTTATGATGGCAGACCACCTCCACACCATGGCGGACCACCAGACCGTTATCATGACAGACCACCTCCACACCATGGCGGACCACCAGACCTTTATGATGACAGACCACCTCCACACCATGGTGGACCACCAGGCCGTTTTGATGATAGACCACCTCCATACCTTCGTGAACCACCGGACCGTTATTATGACAGACCTCCTCCGCCCCGTGATAGACCCCCTTACGATCGAGGACCACCACCCCCTCCTAATGATCGAAGACCACCTCCTGATCGGGAACAATCTTACAACCAGGGCAATGAAACCAATGAATACTCCCAGTTTGACGAAAATTCGGCTAAATTAATCGATACTACTCGGACATCTTCAACTACTGAAGCTGGAACAGATAATCATTATAAGCTTGATGTTAGACTTAATGATGATGAACAAAAGGCTGTAGAAACTTTGAAAAGGGATGTAACTGTGACAACTGCTCGTCCCTTATCTCCGTTTATATTTCAGGCCGCTGCTGTTACGCCAGAAAATTGATTATAAAGCACTCTAGATTTTTAGGGATGTTAATGTTCATAATATTAGAAATTGCAGTAACACAAATGACAACCAAATGTACCTATTTAATTATCATTCTGTTCCTTAAATATTTAATACAACATTTCATGTTATATTTGTTTTATTACTACTGCCTTCTATTGTATTTCCCACTCAAGGTTATTCAACTCGCAATAAAAAATAAGTTCAAGGTTTTAACTACGTAAATCTTATGCATTATGGCGGTAATTTAAATAAAAATATACCTACTTAAAGTTATTAAAGATCATGACACAGCTACAGAACAAACCAGTACCTGTACCCAGCTCTATTTTTACAAAAACTTCTCAGCGAATAATACAATCTTATAGAATAATATAAGAGTTTTTTTTTACCCGACCGTAAAAAAGGTTGTTTGAATGAATAATATTTTTTGCAGTTTTAACCTATCGTTATATGTAGAAGTTCGGTCCATTATGAGCTAAGACATCATCATCTTTAAAAAAACATATATTATATAAAGTTCAGTGGGAAGAAAAAGTACGTGTTTAAGACCTAATAAAATGAAATTAACGTATTTGTTTGTGTTATTTATAGACAAACGATCCCCCCAAGGCTGGGGACAACAAAAAAATAGAGGCCCACCTGCGAACAGAGGTCCTCCCAACAATAGGGGACCCCCAAATAACAGAGGACCGCCAGACAACAGAGGACCGCCAGACAACAGGGGACCGCCAGCCAACCGAGGTCCACCAGACAACAGAGGCCTTCCTGGCAATAGAGGGCCACCAAACAACAAATGGCCACAAGAAAACGAACAACCTAACTACGAAAGCAATGCACGCCCTGGAAATAATGGTAATAATATACCAAATAATAACGCCATGCCCGAAGGTGACATGAATGAGAAAGAAAGTGACATAAACAAGCAGCAACTGGCTGCTGCTCTACAGGAATATTTTGGTGATCATTACCAAAATACAAGTAAACAACCACCTACAAAGGCTCTAGTTAAACCTTACCCAATATTTCAAGCAGTAGCTGTTACTCCTGAAGAATAATTTTAATCCAGTAATAGTAGGTATACAGTTCATTCATTGTTATTTTACGTCTGAAAGCAGCAACCTAACAGTGGCAGCTAGTCAACAGCATCCTTATAAAAATGAGAATAAAGATCACTCACTGTGGTTTGGACAATGATGCAAAATCAGAGGTAAAATAAATAACTGTGAAAGGACTGCAGTAGTCAAGCTCACAATTGCTTTTTTTGACAAATGGAAACTTTACTAAGGTTGAAACTATCTAACTGTGGCATAGCCAGATAGAGCTCGTCGTTTTAAGAGGTACAAGCGACAAGCGACCTTAGGCTGATTAACCAATTATGAGTTAGACTACCAATTTTCTATGTGGTCCCAGTGCCTAACAAAGATTAAACCACTTAAATAATTTAGAAAACGAAATTAATAGGAGAACTTCTCAAGGAAATTTTACTTTGTGCTATTTTCAATATCTAAACAGAAGTTGTTATAATTCGTAGGGAAATTATTCTATTCAAATTAGACTGGTACAATAAAATAATTAATAAATTATATAATAATATTCTTAGGCTTTAGGTCGAACCTTTCTTAATTTTAAGACTGAACTGGAATGCTTGCATTGTTTTATGTTTAAAATATTTTTTCATTATTGTTAAAAACATTTCAAGAAGTAATATAGAACATCATTAAAATGTGGGTTTTCAACTAAGAGCGTGCCATATCTACTATAAACAATAACTTATCACGGCAATCGACAAAACACAATGACATATGATAAATATAAAATCCCCTTTGTGACGTGTGTCGAAGAAAATCGCCAATAGCACTTCAGTTTATTCCAAAATGAATTTCCTAATATTATACAACTTGTAGAACTGGCTTAAAATTTCAATTAAGTTGAGACGGGAAGTTAAATAATTGTTTAAAACACTTTAATTATGTAATAAGTTTAATTTTATTTCAATTATCTAATTTTTTATGCAAAAATTTAATTATTAAATGTATAAAAACATTCTAAATAATTTTTTTTCATGTTTAACATACCTATTTAAATTAAAAATAAACAATTATTATCAAAAATGGATATTTAAACATTGTTAAATGTCGTTAAAAAACAATAATGACCACACACAAATAAGATGGAGCAGTAAATTACTGACTGTACGAAAACAGTTTACGAAAAAAAAAAAATTGGTACACGCTGATACGTTACCTAGACAGTTAGTAAGTATTATAGTCAAAAGGTGGGTTTGCATCTTCCGTCAGGGGTTCGCATATAGCCCGGGACACATCCGGCCGTAAAGTTTTCCCGGCCGTTATCTGTTCCGTTCTTAGCAGTAGTCGTAGTCGGTGCAAGTGTGGTCGTACTGACAGCAGGGGCAGGAGTCACTTGTACTGGTTTCCTAGCAGCTGCAGCAGCAGCAAAGTCTTCTTCCGATTCTTCTTGAAAGTGAATATTCGAGGACGCATCATTGTTTTCCTGTTCTTTTTTCTCATTTGGATGAAATAAGTTATGCACGTCTTGTTTCGCTTTATTTAAAGATCCATGTACAGATTCATGGATGCGTCCAAATAACTTAAGTTCCCCATCAGCGCCATTATATTGTAGAATTAAAATAACACAAAATAAAAAGGAAATAGTTAATTTCATTTTGTGAAATTATAATGTTCGTGTCGCGTCTTGTCAGATAATTTTCTCTTGACTGAAGTCTCGAGAATGACTTCGGTTTATAAGATAACTCGATTGACCTTTTAAAAATTATCTTACAACATATTCCGAGAACTGATTAAATACCTATGAGTTAATACGTCAAATTATCCTCTTTAAATACTAGATATTTTCCTGTTGGTAATGGTTTTTCATTTTCAATGTCATCTAGCAATAGCACCATCTGAAAAAACAAAATGTTCTGGTTAAATTGTTGTGGTTTTTTTTTTAAAGTAGCTTAATATATCCTAATTAAAATAATGTTTTTTTCAACTAGTTAAGTACTTGTACCTAAAGAAAATTAATAACAACTATTTCATTCCTTTTTTTTATTCGGGGTATTTTTAGAATTATTTATTATTATTTTTAAATCCAAGCAACATAATTATAAATGGGTATGGATAATAAATGTCACAGGTCATGACGTTGTACAAATTATGACTGAAGCACATTTACAATAATTGATAAACTTAGAACACTTACTAGAAACTTGGTAATTTAGTGACAAATACTGTTGATAGGGTCATCAAAATAATTAAAACCAGTACCTCTAAAGTCTCTGCCTGCAGTTTCCTAGCTGATCTCGTCTCTGTCCCAAGGGGCATTCCAACAACGGTACTCGTATGATTTGACCGCGTTGCGTCACTTCCACAACCGGAGTTGTGGTCGCCATTAGAAGTTTATCTTGGATTTTGAAAACAACTCGTGCTTCATACCGACAACACATGCTTTGAACCATCAGTATTAGAAACAACACACATTTGGCGTCCATTTTATTGTAGTGCAATGAGCATACTACGTCGTAACTATAGGTATTTATAGTTAGTGCGACAGCTCACCATGGTTGCCTGCAAACTCCATTCACGTCCATGGTTTGGCCAGCAGCACACCTCTCAACGTTACTTGGTACGTCTATCATTTTAGGTTTCGCATTGTCTGCAGCTTTATTATCAGAAAAATCTTGTCGTACAAAACTGGTTTTGGGAGTTTCCTCTGGTTTTATAAACGTATTCTTGAGATCTTGAATCGGGTTCCCGAATATGTCTAATATGAACTTTCCGGAGAAAGAAGTGCTGGCGACACAAGCTAGGAAACTTATTAATAAACTAAACACAACAAAGCGTGTCGACACAGAACTCATTTTACAATACTAAAACGTATCGCTGCCCGCTGTACGTTTATCAGTCAACAATTACCAGGCCACTACACAAATACGATAACATTCGCCAACATGGTGTTAATTTATCTGTAATGAACTATTTGTTTATTTTACATTAAGACATATTTCCGAACACATTATCTAATTATAAAATCAGTAATATTTAACAATGTAGCACATCGCTCTCGGAACTTATCTTTAAAGTTAAAACACAAAATCACTAATGAAAACGATCTCTAAATTAACTCACTACAGTCAACACTATATTATATCAAATTTATGGGTCAAAATACAAACGATGTAACACGCACTGTCCACCAGTGACAAATATGAACTGATCTTATTCAAATCTTCAATTTATCTAAAAGTGGGCCAATTCTAAGCTTGAACGCTTGGGCTCATCTACTTAGGTACAATCCAAATGATAGGATTCTTCATATAATGATGCTATAACATACACTCTTCAATACTAATGGGTCAAGTGGATAAAGGAACGCTCTACTACAGTCTGCATAATTATTAACAATTTATTTTTCCTTGTCGGGAATGTTTATTACATCAATTAACCTACTTCACTCGCTGTACTTTATAACTGTAAATAGGGGCGTACCTTCATCAGTTCTTCATTTAACTTATTCTTGTCACAATCCGGATGCATTTCACAGTACACATTGAGCCACATTACCATTTGTTTAGATTTATCAACACGTGGAACCAACGGATACGAATTGAGGTAGAGTAATTTTGGTTTTGTTTTGATAATGACGTATTTACTGTAGTTTTCGCTGTTATCTAGTAAAACTTTGTAATCTTGACTGTCTTTCGGAACAAGTATAATGTATGCAAGCTCAGTTTTGTCGTCACTGTTCTTCTGATAATCTATGATAGGACGTTTGTCAGACTCATTTATAGTATCAACTTCATAAAAGTTAGTTAGATCCTCTACCGCTTTTTGCAAGACTAATCCTTGGCTTGAAAATGCGAAGCTGTATAAAAACACAACAACAAAAACTAAGTTATCCATCACAGTATTTTCGTAACGACTGTCTGGACCTGGTTGCAGAGAAAGAATACGTGGAGATACTGAGTTTTTAATCAATACAGTTCGCACCGCAAGATACTCACATCTGTAGATGGACCATTTGATCCTCTTACGCCAATTGACTTCTATTATTGCGTCTATTGCCAATTGACTAACAAAAATGCATGCCTACAGTATTTCATATTGGAATAAATTATTTATTTTATTTATAATTTATGCACACATAGCAAAATATATAGGGATATGACATAATTATAATTTGAGTACAAAAGTACTGCTTATTTCTTAAGTTTCTTCTTAAAGGAGAAGTAAAAAGTCAGATGCAAGCCACTACTTTCGTACGTCTTTCGTAACTACCCATCTAAAATATTTACAATCATGAAACCAGTATTTATTTTAGTTTTTTAATTGCCGATGCGGGCAATAAGTTTGCTAGACTGAAGTGGAAATTAGACGGGCCATACCTACCTTGATGCACTGGGACGGATGGGCTAGAGTCGTCATGCATTGGGTGCCAGAAGACGCGCGTCGTCGCCGAGGGAGGCCTTGAAAACGCTAACGTGACGACCTAGATGCGTTTACGGGAGATTGGTTGGAGAAGGCAACGCAAAAAGAATGGAGGAGAGCTTTGCCCAGCAGTGGGAAAATATAGGAAGAATAAAAAAAAATTGTTTTAGTTATGTCAGGTTATTAATTATTATACTTACTAATTGTATTTTTTTATATTGCTGAAATTGTTAGTTAATTTAGTATAAAAGATTTTAGCAAATTAAACATTTTACAGTTTGAAACCAGACATCTTAAACAAATAATTTTAATCCCCAAAGTAGCATTATTAAGAAAATTACCTAAGCCAACAGGAGCAATGGGTTTTGTGTCCTTCTGGATGATAATTACTTACTGATATCTTGTAATAATCATTAGGTACCTAATCTATGGGTACATACATACAAATAAATAAAATTGAAGTGTCTGTTTGTAATGTCAAAATAATAACTTTTTACTAAACGCATATGAAAGTATATACGAATCCTATAACAAAAAAATAATAATTGTCTTCCTGTCAGTCTGTTCCGGCTTATATCCGAAACGGCTGGACCGATTTTGACGGGACTTTCACTGGCAGATAGCTGATGTAATAAGGAGTACCTTAAGCTACTTTTATTTTAGAAAATCAAAAGGTTTAATACCTTTTGATTTTCTAAAATAAAAGTAGCTTCACGCGAACGAAGTCGCGCGAACAACAACACGACAACCACACATCATGCAGTAGTAACCCTTGAACTACTAAAACGAATCCTAACTGATACAAAATAAAAGCGCTGCCAAATCAAAATAACTTGCAGTTTAGGTAGGTACGAGGTACGATCAAAAAGCCGCTTCAAAACTACGTGCTTCAAAAGATCTAACTAAAATAAAACAAACAGAAATACATTATTCCAGTAAGTAATAACTACCTAATTGATGATTACGCTGGTTGGATAAAGGGCTCTCATAGTTCATCATGCTGAAATCCTCGTTAGCCGCTCCCGCAATACAAAATCGCTTCAGCGATTTCATTCGTTTCGTTTCGGAACAAGATAGACCTATTTTTTGCTGGGAAACTGACCATTTGAATTAAATTTGAAGCCTTTGGTTCGAATAAAGCTACTTTGTTGTTGCCAACAAAGCGGGGAGTGTTCATTAATGCTTTAATGAACTCTTTTCTTGTCTTAGCTGGTAACAAAATAATTATTTTCGTAAAGGTTCTTTGCTTATTGACTACCTACTATTTAACCTCGCTTTTCTTTATCCTATCATTTTCCGAACCATCGCCACGGATCCGATTTGCTTAAAGGAATCAACTGTGCGCTCGTTAGCCAATTCTGAATATTTCTTTTACTTTTTATCAATTTGTAGGGTTTCCTAAGTGAAGCAACTACACTGGATTATGATAGCCCTTTTATTTTTCCCTTGTATTTTTATCAACATATTGGGGAGGATCTATCCCGCAATACATAATATGTAGTTATAAAAAAGGCCCGTTTATACACTATCAACAATATCGGACACAGTATAAAAGGATATGTCATGTCCTTTGACAACACAACTGACGCTAGAGAGTGAAAAATGCCACGCACCGGCTTTACGTGAGAGGCATTTCGTGATTAAAATACCTACCTCCGGCTATGATATTTTAATTAAACACCACATGTTAACATTTACATGAAATGATACAAGTAAACCAAAATAGTTTAACAATGGCACAATACAATGCGATGTCAATAATTAAAGCATAGAAATGACAGCGGTGATGTTATAAAATAAAGGTGTTTTATGTTTATTACGAGATAATTGGAGCCACAAGAATTTGATTTCTGTGTAATAACAGTATTTAATGAATAATACAACCAGGACTAGGTATTTTACATAAAAAGTACCCAACATTATAGGTATCTGTGGTGGTATGTATTTCCCGCCATGACAAGCAGTCAATCAAAGGGGGGGCAACACAATGTCATTTCAATTGTAATTCATTCAATTTCCTTCAATGATTGTCGTTGGTTTTTCAAAGTCATTAATAAATAACTCTATCCATTTTTTATTATATTGAAGTTCATACAGGAAAACGAATTGTTGAAAGGCTTCTTCTCTCATTTAAGCATCAACAATAGGTACGAACCAATTGGAAAGAGAAGATTATCAAATTAATTAGCAAGGCCTATGAAAGGACTTACATAGACTATAATCTAGTTTTCTTAGTTATAGAAAGAAAGAAAATAAGTTTTGAAATAATATGCGGCAAACATGACGCAGAGCAAGAACACAAACAATAACAAGGTGAAGGAAAATATGCGTCACATCCACGCAAAACGGCCAACGCTCAGCATAATGCTATGATACAATGCGAGACAGAGCTTCAGCGCTGGTTTTCAACGACAGGCGTTGACATTATAACGTCAAACCGGTGCAGTATACAAAGAGAAAGAGAGAGAGAGTCATCAGTCTCTTTAAAGAATCAACAGAACTTTAGCATTTGTGAAACGTGTATGACCATAAGACCTTGTAAATAAATACCCAATTTTATCGAGTTTCAAGACCTTGCATTGCTCCTTCGCTGAAAGACCTTCATTCAGAGGCGACTTAGGTAGTTATATAACAGTCATTTATTCAACAATTCTACACAATAGAAAGAAAAAAAAAAGGATTTTGTTAAATTAAATCACAGACTTATAAATTAAGGCTTCAATGTTGTTTCAATCTGAGTCCTGTCATCTAACTTCTGGGATCTAGTTCAAGAAACGTTGAAGTAACACTGGTTCAGCCATCATGTATTTAGTGCTTGCTACCGCCGCATTTACTGCTCTTGAAATGCCCTGATTTTTTATTCTGTAAAAAAAACAACGAAAAAAATGGATTAAGTAAATATTATAATTTTTTATAGGGACAATTCAAATCTTTTTAAAAAAATTAATATACCTAATATATGAGATGACTCTACAACTTCTGTCAGGTCAGCTGAAAAACAGCTACAGATGAGCAAACAAAAGGCCAATTCTCGTAATTAAAATGTAGGGAAATTAGAGGTATTTTTGATCAGTCTGTCAAAAATATCTCTAATTTCCCTACAAAGTTTTTGACGTTAATTGTCGCTGATATGAGATTCCGACTACGTTTTAAAAGTTTTTAATTCTAACTGATTGAGATTGAGATTAGACTGTGAACGTTCTTACAATTACGAGAATAGCCCCTCATATGTCCAAAAGTAAAACAGCAAGTAAGTCATCAACGGTTTTCAAACTTTCAGATTTATTTCCTGAGAAAAGAATACAAAGTGATACTTTAAGTTTACTATTTTTTTTTTCTATGTTCTCGCCATCAGACGTAAAAGTTTGGAGAGTTTAGAATTAAGTAACACCTCTGTATTAAAATATAATTAAATAAAAATATCATAGTATGCTTCAAATATATATTTAAATAAAATAAACTAGCTTCCGCCCGCGGCTTCACCCGGGTGTTATGTCGATAAAAAATTATCTATGTCCTTCCCCAGGGTACAAAACATCCCTATACCAAATATCATCAAAATCAGTCCGGCCGTTTCTTAAATTAGCAGGAAAAATTAGACAGAAACAAACGAAAAATTTTAAAACTGTTTTTTTTTTGTTATAGTTACCGTATATATCTACTTTCATATGCACAGAACAGACTGTTCAGTGTTCATATGCATTAAGTAAAAAGCTGTTACTTTGACATTATAAACAAACACTTAATTTTTTCTAATTTGTAGTAGGTATGTTTAGAAAACATGCCTAAACAATATTTCTAGAATATTCTCTCAGGAGATTGGGCCGGTATTCGAAGCGGGACTTTCACAGTACTAACCTCATAGGGACATTTGTTAGATTCATCCTCTTCGGAAGATGATGATGAAGACGAGGACGAAGATGATGATGATGATGACGACGAAGAAGACGACGAGGAATCCTTATGATTTTTCTTGCCCTGAAATGTAGAAAAAAATATCATCAATAGTATCATTCACTTGTCACTACCATTTTTACAATAAGGAATAACCTATGGTTCGGAATAATTGTGTAGTCATTTTTGTAATTCCCGTAGGTAATTATAAAACGTTCAAAATCTAGTCGCAATCTCATCTCAGCGACAATCAATGTCAAAAACTTGTCAAAAATGTAAGGAAATTAAAGGTATTTTTGACTGATTGACACTTTAGTAAGACCGTGAACGTTCTTAACATTACGAAAATTGTCTCTCTGATGAAGTTCAAAAATAGCACGCAAATTCCGACGTAAAAAAACTGGCACTCGGGGAGTGCCGACAGAAGTGAAAACAATTACGTGTGTATTTTTTTATAGTCTTATAAACAAAACACAAACAGAATACTTTGCCATCACTCACTGACATATCGGATATACATTAAAACCGAGTACCTACATCCCGAGGACAGCCGAACACATCCGCAGCGGTATCGCTGGTAACAGTGTCACGAGTTCAATGGTTTTTCCCATTTCAAAAAATGCCCAACGCGCCTATAGAAGTTTTCACTTCAAAAAAACCTTAAAAAAATTACACATAATTAGTCCGTTTAAAGTCATTTTACCTCTGATTTTGCATCTCTGTCCAAATCACAGTGATCTTCTGTAGGGTTGCTGCCACTGACAAGACTGTCAAAATCATTGTGATCTTTATTTTCGTTAAAATGAGGTTGCTGCTGTCAGCATGAAATTAACTGTGAGCAGACTGTTCGTTTATAAAATGACATATAAAACAGGAATTGTTGAAACAGACTGGGCACACAGTGAAAACAACTGAGTTTAAATAAAATGTTTCATTCTTATTGCAAAAAATACAAATAATATTTATAACGGTGGTTTCAGTGTTCAACTTGATTTAATTTGTTCAGAATATTTACGAGCTTTACTTCGCAATTATAAATTATCAACATTACTTTAAAGTTTTACGGAATTTATTAATGAGCTTTTATTCTCAAAGGTGATATGTTTCTACTACATAACTATAAAAGTTGTGTGCGCAATTTTCATATTCAGAACTAATCTTCGGGCATCGGAAATAGGGCCTAAGTTACCAGTTTTCAGGTCTCCGAAGAATCGAAGAGAGAAACCGTCTAACTATGCACACACATTTTCAACTTTATTAGTGATTACCTAAGTATTTGTCAATCGTTTACTATCATCATCTGCCTAGCCTTTTCCCAACAATTTATGGGGTCCTAGTCTAACCGGATTCAGCTGAATACCAGTATTTTGCATGGAGTGACTGCCTATCCGACTTCCAAAACCCATTTACTGGGTAACGCGATACCCTTTGATTATCAGACTTTTGGGTTTCTGAGTACCTGTAACGACTGCCCAAGATCCACGAATGCCAGCCGGGAACAACAGCTTCACGTGCTTTCCGAGGCACGGTTAGGGGTCTCGATGGGTCTCCCTGCCCTTATAAAATTTATTTGCGGTCGGCTCAACATGTCTTTTTCTTCCATATTTCTCTATTAATCGTCATCTCGGTATAGTCACCTCTTTTCTAACCATATCATTACTCACACAGTCCATCTATCATTTTGACTATCTTTAATTAGGAATTAGTTAATTACTTGTAAGAGGCACAGCTCAAAGAATTGTGGAAAAATATGCCTAGCAGTGGGAAAATATGCCAACGGAAAAAAGAGCTTCAACATAGCAATAACAATGTATATCAATAATATCAGTTACGCGGACGACATGGTGCTGCTGAGTGCTTCTGTATGTGGCCTTTCAAAACTATTGAGCATCTGTGAAAATTACGCTCACAGCCATGGCTTGATTTACAATGTAAAGAAAAGTGAATGCATGGTCTTTCGGGCCAGAGGAAAATGTCCAACAACAATACCTGCCATAAAATTATGTGGAACACCACTGAAGAGGGTGGAACGTTTTAAATATCTTGGACATATGATGTCCTCTGATCTGAAAGATGATGCAGACATAGAGCGAGAACGCAGGGCGTTGTCTGTTAGGGCGAATATGATGGCCCGCAGGCTTGCTCGTTGTACCACTGAAGTGAAAACTACATTGTTCAGAGCATATTGTACATCTTTCTACACGAGCAGCCTGTGGGTCTCTTACACGCGCAGACAGTACAGCGCCTTGCGTGTGCAATACAATAATGCATTCAGGGTGCTGATGGGGCTGCCCCGATTCTGTAGCGCATCAGGTATGTTCGCCGAGTCGCAAGTAGACTGTTATTATACAACTATGCGAAAACGGTGCACATCCCTGGTGCGCAGGGTTCGGGCTAGCTCCAGCGGCATCCTGGGGGCATTCGCGCAGAGGTTCGATTGCCAGTACCTGAACCATTGCTGTATGCTTCACATACTAGGCAATCGAGATATGTAATATGTTTTGTCTTTTTAATATTGTATGTGTTTTTATTTTGATTTATTTTGAAATTTTGTATATGATCCACTGTTGGTCGAAATAAAAGATTATTATTATTATTATTGCTAACTAAAACGTAGTAAATCAAGAAGACTTCCCTCCTAATATCTACAAACTAAAAATGCACTCTAAAAGTCCCTACGTAATGTCCATTAAAGTACACAACAAACTACCCGCATCAATAAAAAAAGAAGAAAAAATTCACATATTTTTTAAAAAACTTAGTCAATTCTTAATTAATAAAAGCTACTATTCACTTAATGAGTATCTAACTGATAGACTTATTAAGTCATAATTTTAGTACCTAGACAAAAATTAAAAAATAATTCATCTCTCTTATAAATACCTATTTACTTATATTTTATATCTACTGTTAATTTTTCTTAGAAAGGACCTACCTACTATTTTATAATTATAAATTAAAAGTGCTTCCTCTCTCCAAACTCACTTATTTTGCTGTGCCCGACAGGGTCCATGTGATCTAATTTTAAGTTTTTACCACCTAAGTTTACATGTGGAATGCAATAAAGTATTGAGTATTGAGTATTGAGTATCTGTTAAAGTGTAAATAAAATAAAGCTCGGTAAAAGTTCGGGGAACTGTTTCATCATTATTGCTCATTACAGTCGCAATCGAGGCTCGCTCCAAGAAACTCGTAACGGTAACATTCTGCGAACAAATTGAAGTATTTCACAGTCCCACTGTTTTTCTGTATTCTCTGGCTACGTAGGATTAACATTAATACATGTAAAGCCTAGTTTTATGGCGTGCCAGCCGTTTTAATTCACGCCATTTTTTATTTTGCTCGTTTTTAGGGTTCCGTACCCAAAGGGTAAAAACGGGACCCTATTACTAAGACTCCACTGTCCGTCTGTTTGTCTGTCTGTCTGTCTGTCACCAGGCTGTATCTCATGAACCGTGATATCTAGACTGTTGAAATTTTAACAGAATGTGTATTTCTGTACCATGCAACAAACGTGATTTTTTGCCGTTTATTTATTTATTTATTTAAACTTTCGCACAAAAAGGTACAGAGGCGGACTTAATGCCTTAGGCCGTTATTTGATATGTAGTGTTAAATATTGTATGGTGGTACGGAACCCTTCGTGTGCGAGTCCAACTCGCACTTGGCCGGTTTTTTAATAATTGTTTGTACTGTGAATTATGATTTCCCCATAGGCTGAAGACATAGAACAAGAAGATTGTTCTGGCTTACAAAAAAATTAATTTTGTAGTTTAAAACGACACACCAACTGAAGTAATGATCAAACAGCAAGCAATATTGTATCATTCCACTGATAGGTAAAGGTAGGGTAAAGGTCAGTTTTTTAAGATTTATCGGAGTACGGGCTGATTTTTCTATCACCAGATAACTTTTATTAGAGAAATAAAACTGACGTTTGACAGTTTCTGTCAAAATTATTCCTCGAATAAAGTTATGATTTTTTTTTTTGTAAGGGGCTGGTTTGGCAACACAATCAATTTAAATAGCTTTAGGGCTGATTTTTCAATAGTCAGATAACTTTTATCTGAGGAATAAATATTGTGGTTTGACAGCTTTTGTGTAGAAAATATGTCAAATTGTCAGATTTATTCTTATGATAAAAGTTATCTGACTATTGAAAAATCAGCCCTAAAGCTATTTAAATTGTTATTGTTGCCCAACCAGCCTCTTACTTTGTGCATGATGTGACCATCAATACAAGTCATTAATCCAATAAACTAGGCCTTGAGTCACGAGCGACGTCGGTAAACTAGTTTATAGTTGGTTCGTATTCTTAGGGCCTCCCCTCATGATTCTTAGAAGCCTTTGCTTGTTTTTAATATGGAGAACCCCAGGTACCTACATATATATTTTTAGTAACAGCTTTTTATGTGTGTAATAAACATACTGCGGCAGTATGATTGGTCTTGGAAGGAACCAATACAAGAACCAATCGTATTTAAGAATCCTTTCAATGCCTTCAGCTAGACTGATAAATAGTGAGACCTGCAGACCTATTCTTATCATATTTAAGTATGGTTTATTTCAAAAGTTTCCGATGAATTGGTAAACAAACCAGTGCAATTTTTACGCAATCACTCACTAAAGAAAATTTATTAATTTATAATTAGGATTTCGGATTTAAGTATTCAAATTATCAAATCGAAGCAGTTATTTTGTAAGAGGCACTACAAATAGGCATCCACAGGTACGTTTTCTTGATCCGTTTATATGCATTTTCGTCAGATATTTTTGGAACAGACTATAGCTCTTCATTGATGGCAGTCCACCTTATCAGGTACTTAGGTACTTACGCTGTCACCGCAGCAGTTACCACAGCAGTCACAGTTTTTTCCATCTTCTTCAGAGGATGATGAAGATGATGAAGAAGACGAGGACGACGATGATGAACTAGAGTCACCACCACATTTGTTTTTGGATTTCTGTAATTTAATGAAGTCATAAATTATAAATTAAACTTGTGACCGGGTTAAGAATACAACAATCCGTTCTATCACTAAAATAACCGACATCGACGACATCACTCGGAAAGCTGCCACGCTTTAATGGAATTGGGTTGGACACATCTGCCGCATGTCAGACGATCAATGGGCCAAACTTACGACCCAGAGGGTCCCCGCTTAAATGGCAAACGACATCGCGGCAGACGCAGACGGAGATGGGGGGATGCGCTGGACTTCTTTAATAAAAATTGGTCCTTGGCAGTTCTGGACAGAGAGTTAAAAAAAAATTAAACGCCATTTGGGATACTACTAGCAAATGTTTGACAAAATGCTGGAACGTGTCTTTATCGATATCTATATTGTGTGCAAACTTGTTTACTGTGACGATGGCATAGTTTCGAAATTAAATGTCTAATTTCATAGCAGGTGTCGAAGTCACATTTCTTTATTTTTTCGGCCCGCGACTTCTTCCGCGTGAAGTTTCTTGTTCCCCCGACCCACCCCTTCACATCGCATCACCGGCCTATCAATTCGTTTTCGCTTAGCTTCTGACTTTTTTTTCCTGTTTGCTCGGCTCCTTAAGATCATAGCGTGATGTTAAATAGCCTATAGTCTTTCTTAAGAATTATGCCCGGTAGTTCCAGAGATTAGCGCGTTCAAACAAAGAAATAAACAAACTCTTCAGCTTTATTATTAGTAGTATTATTAATAATATAGAAGAAAGAAAAGAGAAAAAGACGGTAGGTAGTATAAACAGAATTCAGACACAAATTTAAACGCTTAAAATATAATAAACCCGATACATTCAAACTTTCATCGATCCCAAAAATATTTGTGCAAACATGTAGGTTACAATAACAATCGATACAAACAGTGATTGCGGACGTCAACATCATATCCTTCACCCATGATCTGGTCTAAATTACTACTAAATATGATTATTACTGCGTCATATAATTGGCTAAATTACACGATTAACTCATATTCTGTGGAGGCCTTAAGATTAATTTGGAACAATATTTTCAACAGATAGGGATTGAAGACACAATATTTTAATTAACTAACTGATTATAAGTCAACCCTACAACCCAACATCTTTAAGTAGAGTCGCACCCGTTTAGCCATAAAATCGTGTTCTACCGTCTTTCTCTGAATAACCTACATGCGTCGAGGGTAACCTACTGATGAAAAAGAAAAAATATCTGCATTCATTTCATTACTTCGTTGAACTACTCGTATACCTACGAATCATCGAAGAAAAATAGTATAATTATTATTATGGAGCGCATGTCATAAGTACTTACTTCGTCACATCGGGAACGGCTGAAACAAAAAAAAAGGAAAAATATATATACTTAGGTCAATAGGCCAATCTCAACGGAGACTAGCCTTCGGCGAGGGAGATATTATAGTGCACAGGTTTTTTTTTTAATTTTATTTATCACTTATACAAAATAATACAGGATATGCATATTAAATAGCAACCAAAAACCACTAAGGTTTAGACTTGTGCTATGAGTCTATCTCAATATCGAACTATACAATGAAGCATTTTAAGTATGCGTAATTGTCGATACAATTAATAACATCTTTAGGTCTTTAAATAGTTACAATCATTCCTACATAATACTTAAATAATATTGCTTAAGTTTCCATTTGATATTTATAGGTGTAATACATTTGTTTATTTCTGAGGGTAGACTATTAATAAGTCTCGGTATAATATAACCGGTAGTTCGCTCGCCATACATATTGTTGGCGCACTGTGTACGAAGCCTATTCTCAGAAATTGCCCGCGGGATGTTCGATTTTATTTCTTAAAGATTTATTGAAAAATTGTTCTTTTAGTAACAAAAAATTTATATGTTTATGAACTGGTAAGACATTACAGTGTTTAAAGAGGCCATTTATATTGTCGTAAAATAGATTTCTAATGAGCGCGCAAACACAGGTGCACTTACTCTTGCATTGTATAAACTCAATTTCCTTTATATTGTATAATTGCATAGCACAAATGTGAGTTCTATGTACTGTAGTGCTACCATTTACCGGGTAATGATAATAATGTCTTTCATTGACTTGAATGTGCCCTGGCGGCTGATAGTATGTCATGCTCACTAAAATGTCTCGCTAACGGTGGCGTGTGTGTTGGATCATTTAGCTCCCTTCAAAATGGTTGAGCTGAATGGTGCTGATCTATGCGTCATGTTCGTGAACGGGCGCCGTCAGTTGGGACTGGTCATCACTTGGTTATTTTTTTTTTTTTATAGCTATGGCATCTCGCAGTTCATCCTTTATGAGGATGGCTACTGCTTAACCGGACTTTCCTGTGGATGCCTCGAATTAAGGCCTCCAGCCAGGGCATACAATAACTTAAAAACTAAGCGACAGCGCTAAGGGTAACCCCCTGCGGGGTTCGGACCTCGGCTCAGGGCGTCGCTGGAAGAGGACAGCAAGGGACAGGCTGGATCGGTATTATTATTAGTGTTTAGGGGCGAATTTAAAACTACAGGCTCAGCTGCACGGGCTGGCTCGAGCAAGGGTCGGGGCGGGCACGGTGATGGTGCGGGACGTCGCGACGGGCCTCGGCGGCGAGGACGGAAGGACGGATGTCTGAGCTTGTGTTTGTGTTGTCGTCTGAGAGTACTCGTGGCCTTACTGCTCTCCTGGAGGAGGGTAGTGGCGTCGTCGGGGATAGTGAGGGTATGCCTTGGTCGGCGAATCCTACTTATGCGGGAGGGAGTGTATCGGGAGGCCGCCGCAATCAAGGGATTGGGGTGCTTTATGGCAGAGTCAAAGAAGCGCTTGGAGAAGCGTTTCATGAACTGCTGGATGGTGGGGAGTCTGAGATCTAGATGCAGATTCATATTTCGGACATAGAAGGGGGCTCCCGTGACCTTTCGGAGGAAACGGTTCTGAAGGGTTTGCATTTTATGCAGAAATCGCGGCTTGGCGTGTGCGAAGACTACGCAAGCATAAGTCATGATGGGACGGATGACCGCGGTGTAGAGGCGCAATTTGCACTTTAGTGACAATTTGCTGCGGGCAGTTATCATAGAGTGGAGCCTACCGAGAGCGAAAGAGGCGCGCGAACGCGCCGTCTTTATGTGCTCGTTGAAGGTGAGGTTGTGGTCTAGGATGACACCAAGGTATTTGGCTCGCTTTCCCCAGGGGATCGGCTTGCCATACATAGAGATCGGGCGCGGGAGGGGGGGGGGCGTTTGCGCGGTCTCGAGAAGATGACCGCCTGACTCTTATCGGGGTTGACCTCGATTCTCCATTTCCGGAACCAATCGCTCAAGGCGCTTGCAGAGGTTTGGAGGTTTCGAGCTATGGATGACTGGTTGGCACCCGAACAGTAAATGGCAGTGTCGTCGGCGAAGAGCGCCAACTGTGCCTTTTTACTGTTCGGGATGTCACTAGTGAACAGGGTGAAAATGAGGGGAGATAGAACGGAACCCTGGGTGAATCCGGCGCGGATGGGGTGAGGGGGAGAGAGAGCGCCCTCGATACGGTAGCGGAAAGTGCGGTTCGACAGAAAATCTCGTAAGATGAGCACGAGACGGTCTGGCACACCTAGCAGGTACAGCTTATATAATAAGCCATTGTGCCAGACCTTGTCGAACGCCTTCGCTATATCGAAGAACAGGACGCCTGTCGAAACAACTCGCTGAAAAGCAGCGCTAATGTGCTCGACTATGCGGTGGAGCTGGTGGATGCACGAATGCTTCGTGCAAAAACCGAACTGTTCGGGGGGATGAGGCTCTTTGCTTCGGCATAGTCTTTGAGGCGCTTATAAATAAGCCTCTCGTAGACTTTACCGAAAACATTGAGCAGACTGATGGGGCAGTAGCTGGAGGGCTCAGACTTGGGCTTGCCTGGCTTAGGGATGCCTATAACTGTGGCTTCTTTCCACACTTGGGGGAAGATGTTGTTGCTCAGGGCGCCATTGAAGATGGCGGTCATGAGCAGTATGAGGGGGGCGGGGAGGAGTTTGTACACCCTATTGGTGATACCGTCCGAACCGGGGGCTTTGCGGATTGCGAGCCCTTTTATGATGTCTTGCACTTCGTCGGGAGTGACGGGAGGCAGAGGATCATCAGGGTCTTCGACTGGCGGGAGGGAGGCTCTCCGTTCGACTTCAGCGTTCACCTCGTCGAGGTGCGCTCTGTCTACTGGTTGAGAGCTGGGAGTGCATTGAGCCTCTAGGCTGTCGGCTAGGCATTCGGCCTTTTCGAGGTTTTCGAAAGCGACCGTTTTGTCGGGGCGTGTGAGGGGAGGAACTGTGGCCTCTTCAGAGGAGCGGAGCTTCCTCTGGAGTTGCCAGAAGGCGTGGTGGGTGGGCTCGAGTTCGCCGATCATCTTATCCCATCCCTCGGAGCGCCACACCCCTATGCGTTTCTTTACAGCACGCTGTAAATGGCGCATGTGGGTTTTGTTCGCGTCGCAGGGAAAAGAGTCGTAGGCACGAATGGCAGCGTTCTTCTCGGTCACCAGTTCACGTACGTCATCGGGCAGTTTCCAGCGATGGTCTTCCATCACTGGAACTTCCCGTGAGCAATCCGTCAGTACGGATTGAACGTGCTCTGTGAACGAGTCGATCGCTCCAGTCGTGTCTGCGACTGAGATAATTTGCTCGGGGATGGAGTCTAGGTGGGGAGACGTGGTGGATTTCAGTCTTTCGCTTACTTTCCTCCAGTCGGTGACTATTTTGGTCTGGGAGGGCTGGTTGGGGTCGTGCGGGAGGCCCGAATAGGGGGCCAGGTGCAATATGACCGGGCGGTGGTCAGAGTCAAGCTCTTGTACCGTCTCGATAGACTGCAAACGGAGGTTTACATTCTTGAGAAGCGCTACATCGAGAACGTCAGGACGTTGGGCGGAGTCGCCCGGGAAATGAGTGGGATACATCGGAGCGATGATATCGAAATTGAGGGAGTCGCCTAGCTTGTACACGATCCTACCTCTGGTAGTGGTCGTGCTGCTATTCCAAGCGGGATGTGTGTGTGTGACATTGAGATCTCCCGCCATGATGACGGAGTCACTCGTACCGAAGAGGGTAGTGAAATCGGTAGAGAGAGAGATGGGATCCTCCGCACCATTTATGGGCGGGATGTAAGTGGAGATGATGGTGATTGAGGGGTGACCGGTCATGCCGAGCCGACAGATAGAGATCTCTAGCTGAGAGAGAAGGGCGGGCGGGTCTATCGGGATGCAATGGAGGGACTTCCTATAGTAGATGAGGGTACCGCCCTTGTGGCAGCGAGACCTGTCATTGCGAACTATCTTGTAGTTGGCAATGCTCGGGTTCCGCAGATAGGGCTTCAGGAAGGTTTCCTGGACTAAGAGGACATCGAGCTGGTGATCGCGGAGGAACGCGGCGATCTCTTCGCGTTGTTTTTTAATGCCGTTTGCATTGAAAAACCCTAGTCTAAGGGATCGGGGTTTGGTAACGCTCATTCTTTGTAAAGCCATTGGAGCTTTTAGAAGTTGAGGGTTTGCATGACTTGCGTAATCTGAGGATACGCATTGAAAATCTCGGCGATGCGCCGAGGATTGCCATTACAGGCTTGGATTTCCGCTGCCATGGCATTTGCGGGCCTCCATGCTGCTAGGCTGGGGGCGGGAGGCGGGGGTCGGGGGGGACCTACTGGGACCAGCGGGAGCCCTGGGCGCGGCGGCGGGAAGGGCTACCGGTGGGGCTACTGGGACCGGGGGGCCTACTGATGGCGCGGGGATGACAGTTGCCATCAGCGCTGGGATAGTCGGGGGTGGAGGGGGCACCGAAGCTGCGGGAGCTTTGAGGTGGTTGAGGTTCGCCCATGGGGAGGGCCTTTGGGAACTGAGCCTATCGGGCATGGTCATCACTTGGCTGCCTCGGCTTATTTTTAATTATTTTACTTTTGGATTATTGTTTTGTTAAGTACTATTTGCTGTACTCTGGACACTTTAACGCGTACGTATATATTTTTTTTTTACATCGTTCTCACATATAATTATAAATTCAACATTAATGATGTAACTAATATTTTTGTAAAATATAATTTAAAAGAGTGTCCATGGAGTTTCTTGCCCGTTCTTCTCCATAGGTACCTACGCTTTGGAATGGGCAACTAGCTTCATATTTTCTGACTGAACTATTGACAATTCAAAAGTGCTTGTAAATGGTTTAATTGAAATAAATGCTTTGAGTTTGAGTTTCTTCCCTCATTGTCATCGTCCGATGGGACATAGTATAACATAATCAGCCTATAAGAATCTTCCCACTGCTGGGACTCCGCTTTTCGAGAGTGGGCTGTGATTCACCACGCGGGCCCAAGGCTGGGTAATAGATGTCACATGTCTTCTAATTCTCGGTGCTAGGACATGCAATCTACCAACCCGCAATGGGCCAATGGGCCCGCGTGGTGGATTACGGCCCATTCCCTCTCACATAGAGAAGGCCTGTGTCCCAGCAGTGGATAAGTTGTAGGCTGCTTATGCTATGGTCTGAAATAAACTGTGATCATAATTATAGGTCTCGTGGTCTTGTCCATTCATCGTATAATGCCTCCGTATGCCTAACATTTTCAAAGAGTTAAACACAGAGATACTCGCCATTTCTTGGGTGCAATTCCAATTCCAATGTTAAAATGGGGAACAACGCATAAAAACCCAATTACACTTTTCTCGAAGTGGGAATTAGACCTAACCTTAGGAATCAGGAGTGTTGCAAAGCCTTAAGACAGTTTCAATGAATCTAAGAAAATGTTTTGGTAAAGAATAAGGCATGCATGCATGCTGCCTCGTTGCAACTCTTGAGCATGGGGTCCACGGCTTATCTGCAGATCTGACATAGCATTACTGGATATATATGCATTCAAATTTTTAAAGTGCACCCTTGGGTGCGACGTAAGACGCAAGCTCGGAGTGTGAGGGAAGTTAGATTGAGGTGTGCGAGCTGGAATGTAGGTACGATGACAGGAAGAGGAAGGGAACTAGCAGATGTTTTAAAAAGGCGACGACTGAACATTGCATGTCTGCAAGAGACGAAATGGAAGGGTGCAAAGGCTAGAGAGATAGGAGAAGGATACAAGTTTTATTACTGTGGAAGCGATGGCAAGCGAAATGGTGTGGGTATAGTTCTGGATAGTCAGTTGAAAGGATGTGTGGTGGATGTTAAAAGAGTGAGTGATAGAGTGATAGCTGTTAAAGTGATTGTGGAGAGTTTGGTAGTTAATGTAGTTAGTGTGTACGCACCCCAGGCAGGGTGCGAGGATAGTGTAAAAGAGAAGTTCTGGAAGGACTTCGATTGTGTGATGATGGATGTGCCAGACAGTGAAGAAGTGTATGTGGGGGGTGATTTTAACGGGCATGTAGGAAAACAGAAGGATGGGTATGAAAGAGTGCATGGTGGTTGGGGATATGGAGACCGTAACACTGATGGCGAGGCACTGCTGCAAGCTGCCACGGCCTTTGACCTGGCAATAACAAATACGTGGTTTCAAAAACGAAATGAGCATCTGATAAGTTACAAAAGTGGCCGCCACGCGACACAAATCGATTACTTCCTAGTAAAACGAAACAGCCTTAAAAGTTTCAAAAATTGTAAAGTGCTCCCAGGTGAAGACCTAGTCTCACAACATAGACTGATGATAATGGAGGTAAAAGTCAGTGTCTCGCCCAGTAGGAACAAGGACCGGCCCCCGCCCAAAACTAGATGGCGTATGATAGAAAAAGAGGAATGTGCCAGTATGTTTAAGAGTCAAGTGGTAGATAAAATGATTGTAATGAAGGATATGGTAGGAAAATCTGTGAATGAATGTTGGAAAGAGATGGCGGATTGTATAAGGAGAGTAGCAAAATATGTGTTTGGAGAATCGAAAGGGAAAGGTATGATAGAAAAGGATACATGGTGGTGGAATGAAGACGTGCAAAAGATGCTCAAAGAAAAGAAAATTGCGTTTAAAGAATGGCAGGGTGTAGAAAACGGGAATGATAGTTTGAAAGAAGATAAGAAGAAGGTTTATAAAGAATGGAAGAGGAAGGCAAAAAAAGCGGTAGCAGTTTCGAGGGCTAAGGCGCAGGAGAAGTTGTATGACTCACTGGACAGCCCTAGAGGCCAAAAGGAGCTCTACCGGATTACAAAAGCAAGAGAAAGGAGAACGAGAGATATAGTTAACATTAAATGTATGAAAGACGACGCTGGTAAGGTTCTCTCCAAAGATGATGAAATAAAAGAACGATGGAAGGTTTATTTTGAAAAACTAATGAACGAAGAGAATAAATGGAATGGTGTGCTCAAAGAGGTACAAGTAAATATGGGTTTGGTGAGGGAAATTAGTATGGATGAAGTAAGAAAGGCAGTCCAAGGTATGAAAAATGGAAAGGCTATGGGCCCAGATGATATACCAGTAGAAGTATGGAAGTGTTTAAAAGAAGATGGCTGTATGTGGCTGACTTTATTCTTCAATAAGTTGTTGCATGAAGGAGGGATCCCACAAGAATGGTGCAATAGTTCGCTAGTGCCCATCTTTAAGAATAAAGGTGATGTACAGGACTGCAACAACTATCGAGGGATAAAGCTCATGTCACATAGTATGAAGGTATGGGAGAAAGTAATAGAGAAAAGATTGCGAGAGGAGAGTGAGATTACCCCAAACCAGTTTGGGTTTATGCCAGGTCGAGGAACAATGGACGCCACTTTTGCACTCCGCCAATTGTGCGAGAAGTACAGACGTGCACACAAGAACTTGCACATGGTGTTCATTGATCTGGAGAAAGCGTATGATAGGGTACCTCGGGATGTGTTGTGGTGGGCCTTGAAAGAGAAAGGTTTGCCCGGGAAGTATGTAGAGTTAATTCGTGCTATGTACAGTCAATCTCGTACCTACGTCCGGTCGGCTGCTGGCAATACCGACGAGTTCAGTGTGGCTGTAGGCTTGCACCAGGGCTCGGCTTTAAGTCCTTACCTCTTCCTGTTGATTATGGACGCTCTTACGTCGGACATCCAGGAGGAGGCACCCTGGTGCATGTTGTTTGCCGATGACATTGTCCTTGTCGGTGAAGATGGACCTGAGATCCAGAGCAGATTGGAGAAATGGCAACAAAAGCTGGAGAATGTTGGCCTGAAAATCATCAGAACCAAGACCGAATATATGTTCTGCGATTTCGGCGGTCTCTCCAGTTCTGGAGCCATAGCGCTTGATAGTGCACTTCTCCCAGTCTGCTCCGACTTTCGGTATCTCGGTTCACTCGTGCAAAGCGATGGCGAAGTAGATCGGACGGTTAAGCACAGAATTAACACTGGATGGATGAAATGGCGGCAGGTCACGGGAACAATCTGCGACTCCCGCATTCCCCTTAAACTTAAGGGGAAGATATATAAAACCATGATTAGACCTGCTGTCTTGTATGGATCAGAATGTTGGGCCACAAAAGGGATGAACGAAAGGCAATTGCATGCAGCAGAGATGAGAATGCTAAGAGGGATGTGTGGTGTTACACGAATGGATAGAATAAGAAATGAGTACATAAGAGGAAGTTTGAAAGTGGTACCGGTGACCGAAAAGTTGTGTGGGAATCGGTTGTCATGGTATGGGCATGTGCTACGGAGAAATGAGGAAAATGTCGTGAGGAGAGTTTTGAGTATGAATGTCGATGGCTATAAGAGTAGGGGAAGACCAAAGAAACGATGGATGGACTGTGTGAACGATGATATGGCTAGAAAGGGGGTGACTACCGTGATGACGACTAATAGAGAAGTATGGAAGAAAAATACATGTTGCGCCGACCCCAAATAAATTGGGATAAGGGCAGGAGAATGATGATGACCCTTGTGTCTGGATTTGTGCCTGATTAATGGCAGAAGGCTCGCCCTTTAAACTTAATAATAACCGAAGGACCAATGGCTTCAAACGCGCTTTCCGAGGCACCTTCCGAACTCTGGACTGTTACTAAGAAATTCCTAATGGAAACACCGAATAACACTTTGCCCGACCTGGGAATCGAACCCAGGACCCCACGCTCAGCACTCGCGCTTGTAACCACGAGACCAACGACTACACAATTTGCGAAATGTGGGTGTAGTATACACACAGAAATATGAACAGGTATCTGTGAGTATACACCTCTGCCATGTCGGGGAATAGACAGGTGTTATGTTTAAAATGGCCGCTACAGATTGGTGAAACGTAACATGAAACAAATTGGCTAGGTTATTGTGTTAAATTTCATGTTTCGTTTCACCAATCTGCACCGGATTAGATCATCAATATTGGTACTTACCAAGTAGATCTCGCTTCAGTCATTGCCAATATGGCAAGTGTAGCCAACAGTAATAATAGAGCTTTGTTCATTTTGATTATCTACCTGAAATAATTATGAAACGTGATTATTAACGTCAAAAAAGAGTTTTATATGCGGCTTATGAATATATTTCAATAATATAATTTGAAGGATAATTACATTATTTTTCTTTTTACATCTTCATCATAATTTTGGGAGAAACAATTAAATATACAAAACCTGCCATTTAGCGAGACGTTCATCCAAAAAAAACACAAAGCAATGTCCTTGTGCTATTTTAGATGAATGTCACCTAGAGCCAGGTGATCACAGAGTACTTTTTGATAGAGTGAGACAGGTGATCAAAAGAAACTCTTGTGTCAACACACTCAACCCTCCTTGTGGTAATTAAAACATTTGTATATGTGTCACCGCACTAACATATGTTATGTGGTTCATTCAGACTTGGCTCTCATCGTAACAAAACTCACTCCATGCAGTATTAATTAACCCAAATAGCTTAATCTTAGGGCTTGTTTCACGGTGTCCAGATGGGCACTATCCACCAGATAGAATAGAAAATAATTTAAGTTAAATTATCTTCTATAATTTATTAACTAGGACTTTGCCGAGAGTTGTGAAACAGACTCTAAGCTTCCTCAAAAATAAATAAAAATACAAACAGAATTTGAATTCCTGAAGAACGCTGAAACAGGTAACTCTTGTTCTCACAAAACGTCACTTTAGCTGAGTGTATGTAGACAGTGCCAGCGATTTGCATCGACTGAATTTTCGTATTTTATCACTTATCAAATTTGGGTCAAATTTACTTAACTCTTAGCTTGCGTCCGTAAGGTCAGCAAGATAGCACTGTTTATTGCACAGAGATGCTCGCCCTCAGAAACCGATCTCACTATTAATTTTAATATTTATGTAATAACAAAGTTTCTTCGCATTTAGATGCTAAATTATCAGTATTATTATGTTAATGTTATTTCCTTTATTTGTAGAGAAGGTCAAGACGCAAATAAAACCTTTATAATATTGTTTTTTTTTAAAGTATCACGGTTGAAGTTAGTGATACTATATTCACATTACAATCTAGCCCATTAATAGGTAATTTAAGTGTAACTTAAACTGCTAAGTAACTAACTATAAAAGTAAGAAATCATCCAATACGTCTTATTCACTTTATGTTCAGAACTTAAGACATTTGCTTCAAGTGTTCTATAAAATGTGCTTTTTAGTGGTTGACTTTTTATACGTCTCATCAACCAATTCGGTTTTTATCGAGTTGCACTCATGAGTGCAAGCTAAATATATTTTTGTGTGCTTACAGATATCCTTCATTTTTCATAAATTAAATAGACGGACAGGTCGTCTCGATAGGCACCTAGAGGCTAGTAGAGTTGTCGAGAGTTCAAGACAGATAGACTTGTGACTATAAATAATATTTACAATGGTTTTGCGCATAATAATAAACGTTAGCTGGAGAACACCGGCATTTTCTGAGAAATCGCTATACTACCTTCATTTCGCTATATCATCAACATCATCTGCCATAGCCTTTTCCCAACTATGTTGGGGTCGGCTTCCAGTCTAACCGAATGCAGCTGAATAGTATTTTACAGTACCTGTATTTTTCATTTCGCCATATCTGCAGTTTATTTATTCTATTCTATTACAGTATTGTACACGCTCAATTCACTCAGCTTTATCAGGATTATTCGATAAACGCTCCACAGTCAGCGAGAAAACAAGCTCCTTACACAAATAGGGGATTTTAATATCCTTAAGTAGTGATGATACTGGCCTCTTGTATAAAAGACTTGCAAAGTAATCCACAGAGGGCGCGCTGCTATCGCGCGAATCTGCTTGAGTCATCTCATCCTTTTCAAATAAATAGGGTCCGAGAGATGTCTGAAAAGCAACGTTTTATTTTTTATCCATAATTCAATTGCAAACAGATTTTTTCCGGGCTATGTTGATGTCTTCGTGATGTTGTTTTTTAGATAATCGTGGTGATGTCTAGGGATGTTTTGTTTTTTTAAGCTGTAAACAAATTATTAAATGATTTTATAGCCATAATTCTGCTGATAATTAACCAGTATTAAGTATTTATATTAAAAAAAACTTTATCATTATTCTTTAAATTAGGCACCGTGACTTACAAGACCTACACATGATAGTTGTGTGTCCGTTCAAGGACCCTAAAGTCAAACGTCCAAATTACCAGTCTCAATTTGCATACGAAAATATTGCATTAATAAAAATATATTTGCGATTTCTCCAACAAGATAAATCATTTCCAACCCTTTCCAACCGCGCAAACACGGAAACAGTCATTTGGAAAATTCAGCAGCACAGGAAGCCATACGTCACATTAGGCACGGCGCACACAGAGCAAAGTGTCCCGCGAACGTGTTGTGTGTTCTGTTCCGCTCGGCGCAGTATTTCAAACTCATTATCAAACGCCCCAAATGTACGCAAATAAATCGTTTTAATTGCTCAACTCCTACTTACCGAATTTACCTTTCAATACTAAACGTTACGTACCTACTCTCAAGCAAAATTATGAACCGGTTTAAAACTTCTCGATGAAGTGGAGTTCGAAAATAGCATTATAAATTCACCGGTTTACAATCACAGCGCTACTTGGCGAAGGCAAAAAACCTTGGCGGGAAACTCGTTCTAACTTTTCCTATTTTTCTGCGTTAATTTCACCTGAACCCATTACACTTTGCAACAATTCTTAGTGAGAACGTTTCTATTAGACTGTTCAAATTGCATTTTAAATGACTTTCGGAGACTTTGGAGAGGACATCTTGGAGCCCTTTTCATGTCAGCTGATAACTTGTTATTGGTTGGGATAATAAACATAGTCCCTTTTATTCACAAAAGTTGCTTAAAGTAGTGATTAGCGACTTAAACAGTCGCTAATCACTACTTTAAGCAACCATACATTTTTAACGTTTGAACGTCACTTAACTTTAATCATCGTGAAAACCTATTTTTTTTTTTTTTGAAGTGGGTTGGCTCTTGACTCTAGTCTAGGTCATAGGTGACAGAAACAGTCGACTATGGAGTGAGCTTACCCAGAAGAAGCTCTAACTCTAACTCGAAGCACTCTAACTTTGAAGAGATTCGGGTTGTATGTATACAATGTGTATGTAATATGTAAAATTGTAATAATGTTCCGGAACTACCTCTGCTGGTTTTATTGCTTAGCTATACTTTAAGGAGTGTGAGTCCATATAGTGTCTCGTGGCACAAACATGTGTATCTGATATTTCAGCCAGTTACTGAAAAAGCAATGTTTTTATTTCATCCTTGATTTTATTGTTATTGGATTCGTACCTACATTCAGAAAATTATTTTATTTCAACTCGATTTATTACTGATTACATTGATTAGATGGTCTAGAGGTTAAAGATGACGTGAATCAGATTCAATTACTGTAGGTAAGCTACGTTCACAAACACACAAATATATCTTACATTAGTGAAGATATATTTGTGTGTTTGTGAAGTGAAGTGAAGTGAAGTGGAAGTGAAGTGACAAGATTGTCACTTCTTTCGAAACCCAAAAACAAACCCAAGTCAATCTCTCCGCACAAATAATCCGTAGAGCCACTTGAAAGTATTTATGTTATGCAAATTCAAGGGCAGGAGTTAACGGCAGGTAATCATACCGAACCCATAAGGATGAGACGTGGAAAGTACCTAAAGCGTAAAAGTAGTATCCAAGTTGAGCAATGAAATGTTAAGGATGAATAAGTTAATTGGCCCCCGGGGCGTATCGGCGGGCCCTCCTGTGGCACAGAGGAATGCATTTAAATTGGATTTTAAGAGTAGAAATCACCGGCGTTCTCTCCGCCTCTCCCAGCCTTGTTAGAGCCAATCTCAAAGTTTACGTAAACGAATAAACCTCCGCCGTGAAACCGAATTTATCGGTATCCATTCAAACTATATTTATCTATGATCGTTCGCCCATTTAAACGAAATGCTAAGCGTTGCAGGTTTGGAGTGGCTATTAAATATTAACGAGGGTTTCATTTTTTATTTGCAATCAAATAATGGTAATAATAAGAAATGAGGGACTCGTTAAAAAAATGAAGATTAATTTTGCGTGTGACCTTTCAGACTCAGATTGCAGTTAATATACTAAAGATAATGAATAAATAGTAATTATCTTATAACACTAACAATGTGGGTACTTATCTTCTTCTTCTTGGTCGCGTACTTCATTACTGAAGGTCGTGTCCCTGAAAGGCCTTCGTGGCTTTATGTACAATGTTCTTCCACTTCGTTCAGTTCTCGGCTTCTCTCAGGGCGGTCGTAACAGAGTTCCAGTGAGAGGGCGGTTACTTGGTCTGACCAGCGGTTAGGTGACCGGCAGCGAGGTCTTTTCCCATCTACCTTGGCCATCACCACCAACTTTCTATTACTACTTATTATACTTTGTAATGATCTTATTTTTTAAGTGAACAATAGAATTTAATCCAGAGGTTTGAAACAAGAATCAATGTCACCAAACATTACTATACGGAAAATTACCCGCAAAAAACAAAAGCTTTGCCATTGCTACGTGGGGTAACTGAGTATACTCAAATAGTACGTAAGTATAGTTTAAAAAATATGTGATTGAGAAACGTTTCATATTTCGTACATGAGCGATAATTACATAATTTCGCCAACGTTTAATTACTTCCGCTGCAAATATTGAAATAATTAAGTGTTGAGAAATTAAACGCGAGAGCTCTCGTAATACAGCGCTATGTGCTAAGGACTTACATGCGTTTATTTGTACGTAATCATTACTGGCGTTCTGGAATGAAGGATTTGTAGAGTAGTAGCTTTGTGACTTATGCTGAAAAAGAAATTCAAATTAAAATCAGTACCGCTCGCTCCCCAATGCATAATAATCTGTGTTATAACGTAGAGACTGCTGGGACACAGGTCTCCTATCTGTGAGAGTGAGTGGACCATAATACACCATGTGGGCGCAGTGCGGGTTGTAAACAATCTTTAGGAGAGACAATGCTGAAGGTAATATGTGGTGTAACATTTACATATATACAATAAATACATACATACCTAAACATATTGTATAATATGGTTTAGATATTTGTTATCTATAAAAAATATACAATATTAATCATTAAACAAGTGCAAATAACAAAAAACAATACTCGTTAACGATGTAACATTTTGAATGGGCCCTAAGTCGAATTAATGAATGTATCCCCAATGTACATAATTAACATTTGCCAGACATTATTCAAGTGACCTCGCCTTCTATAAATCTCAGCAAGGATCTGTCTTCTCGGTCTGAGCCTTCTCTATTTTTGTGTAAGCTGTAAACACTTGGGTACTGGTTTTTTGTTAGTATTTTATTTGGGAAAAAGTGAAGGACTAACACAGAAAAAAGAAAACTTGAAAAACAGAGATTTTGTGAGAGGTTCTTTTGTTTATTTTATAGACTCGCGTTTGACTTCTTTCTCATGTAACATGGTAAGAGATAATGTGGTCGATGATGCTTTTTTTTTTTTGACAATAATTTTCAGTAAATTAGATCTTCAATATGGTTGAAACTATCTAACTGTCACATAGACAAAAATTTACCTTGTCGTTTTATGACGTACAAGTGACATTCAACCTTAGGTTGATAAAGCAATTACGAGGACGACTATACAGTTGCCTAGAAGTGACCACTCATATTTTTCAATGAGCTTAGCATAATCAGCCCACCCAAAATGATGAATGTCCCCACTGCTGGGACACAGGCCTCCTCTCTGTTAGAGGCAGTGCGGGTTGGTAGATGTCACACGTCTTCGAATTTTTGGTTTTAGAGCATGCCGGTTTTCTCACGATGTTTTCCTTCACCGTTTTGAGAGCAGTGGTGATTACAATGTAGGTAACATAATATATACATTTTCAATACCACTCATTGTTGCCTTTTGAACCCTTATGACGTGTGTAGGTAATACAGATTTGCATCATAATTATTATATGATGCTAGACAGACATCAAACTGATCGAGTAATTGAATGACGGTTCGGACGATATGTTCGGAATACCAGATTATCAAAATATTTTTATGATAATAAATGTTCACCAGACAAATTTGGATTGACATCTGTACGTTTTTACGTTCTAATTTAATCTATACATACCTACTTACATATGTACATACTTATATATATATATAAACAAATAAATAAATAAACTGTCTGTATGTTTGTTTTGGCTAATCTCCGAAACGGCGGGACCGATTTTGACGGGACTTTCACTGGCAGATAGCTGATGTTATAAGGAGTGATAACTGTAAAGTTTATTTTAGAAACAAAAAATAAGGTTCCGAGCAAAAAATTAAAACCCATGAAATCTCATTTGTTTACCGCCATGCATTACGAAGTCGCGGGCACAGCTATTTTGGAGATAAAAAACAATTCATACGTAATCGCACTACAGAGCAAATAATTCATACGTAATCGCGCAAATACAAACCGAACATAACTTCGCAATGACGGACCTAAAACCAACAACCACACAAAAAACTTATCAATATTAATAAATATTGAATTACCCCTAATGTCACTTACCGACCCCATTTATCTGCAACCCTTTACAATACATGCTAACAATGCAATCAATATCATCGATATGGCTATAACTACAATAAAGCTACTCGTACATCCACACAGGCTCGCTTATAAGTAGCTACGAGGGAGGTAAGCGGAATACAATGGTCGACAAACGCGCGCATACAGGGCTGTAGTGCTTTCAGTGAAACACTTGGCGTTTCAGAATGAATATTGAACCATCAAGGAAACACAACATTGCCGAAGACCTGTGAGTTAACAAAGATCACAGCTAAATGCATTTAGAATTTAAAAAACGGAGACTACTTTTTATAAAACGTCAGGACTAATGAGAAATCTGAGGGGCAATTCTCGGAATTTTAAGAATGTTCACAGTCTGATCTCAGTCTCATTTTGGCAAATACAAGTAAGTAATTTTCCTACATTTTTTACAAGTTTTTGACATTGATTGTCACTGAGATGACATTGCAACTAAATTTTGAACGTTTTTAATTACGGGAATTGGCCTTCTGGTGCATAAAGTAGACTGTGAAACAGTGGCAGTCCGCTCTATCCACCAGATTTATTAAACGAAATACGTTTTACCTTATTTGCCAAAATAAGTTAATTTATGTGAACTTAGCCTTAGGTGGTAAAACAAGCCATCATACGCTAGAAATGAATTCCCAATCACTTCGCACGAAGTTTTACAAATCATGCAATAATAGCGATTCCTATTAAAAGGCCCATCGGCGTATAAAAACCATCTCGCAATAATAATCTAAGATGGTTTATTAGATGCTTAGTAAGTTAATTATCCGATCACACAGAATCTCCGTTCATCTAGGCAGACATTACGATAATGACCAACTATCAGCCTTACGTTTGCTGTAACTTATAACGACATATTAGCCCAACCTCGGTCCATACTAGCTAGGTATATGTTTAATTTGCAATTATTTTTCTGCCTGATAGTAATCTCGGCAATTTTCGTCAGTTAATGTGAGTGTGTGTTGTGATTATGGGAGTAGAAAACTAAATAGATCAGAGGTGGGTAATTAATAAAAATAGATACTACTGAAAACTAAACACAAGACGTCATCGCGGCCGGCTCAGACGAAGATGGCGGAACGAGCTTGACTCCTACCGAAAGGACTGGCCGGAATTATGTGGAAAAGGGAGATTTAGACTTTGCCCTGCAGTGGAAACCGTTCAACGCTTCGTAAGTTAATGTGAAGTTAAATAAATAATAACTGGTGGACAGGGTACTCTACAAATTCTCTTATTTAGCAAGAGTTATATCCTCCTCGACCATCTGCAGTGTCACATAAATAAAAAATAAAAAAAAGTTTATTTGACCCAGGTTAAGTAAGGCACCCAATATTCACACACAAACAAAAAAAAAACAACTTATAACTGTATTGTGTGCCTCACGGCTGCGCCAAATAGGCCCAGTTCAGCATAAATGTCAAACAACTTGCGCCTGACGCTGGTTTTCAACCGGACCCTATGTTATGTTAACTTTAAAACTACCTCCGTCCTTACGTCACTATTGATCACAGACCGACGTAACCTCGCTACATCTGCTTAGCTTATTATAGAGACGGTGAGGAGCGGTCTCTGGAGAAATCCAATGGTATTGTTAATTTTCGCAAATGGCCTGCGCCGTTCACGCCGCACGAGCCGTGTCCTGACAGCTAGGGGAGCTGGGACACTATTACTTGTCTCATGAATAAGTAGGTACTTGATGCTATATGTACTCGATGTCTACAGACTTCTCGTCATGTGTTGCGTGTGTCTGTTTGTGCATTGAGACGATGATTGTGCTCGATAAATGTTGTGTTGAGTCTGACAGATGAATTCGTGCTACAATATATTACAGAATCAAGTTTTTCTAACTACACAGACAGCTGTGCTACTAGCTACGAATAACTAATAGATACGTCTACTAGGGAGTTTGTTGCGCCACTTCTTCCCAGCGAAAGCTTTAAGAAGTAATAACAGGCAGGCGTTTTAGGGGACTGTCTTATGTAATTTTGACGCTTGAAAAGTGCTGATTCTCAGCCTAATTTGATTTTGAATAAAGCTACAAAACACCACACTGACAAGCTGCACTCGTAACAGCAAAACATACATACATAATTTGTAAGCCATTATTCTGCATCAATCTCAAAATATAACAAGAAATTCAACCCTAACATATATGTGTCTGACCTTTCATGATACGATATTCCGATTTGTGTTCAACCCCCTGAATTTTTGTTACTCATCCACTAACCTGACCGGGGCCTGTCCACTTAACTTGAATAATGATGTGCGAGGAAAAAGGATCGGTGAGCCGAACCGGCAAAATTCGAACCTCCGTACAATCCGCCGCCGCCCGCCGCCGTCGAACAGAACCCGCGATTGAAAAACTATGTAATGTAGAACTTTCCTTTTAATCCCTTTTTAATCTTGATCTGTTCAGTTTTTATGTAGAACTCCTTCTGTGAGAAGAAGAATAACAAATCTTGTTATTGTTAGGTATGCTTAGAAAACAGGGTAAAGTTTGTACTTTACCCTGTTTTCTAATTAAAAATGAAATCTCGTGTGACATAAAATCTCGATGAGGCCTAATAATAAAATGTAAGCGTAAGGCGGGATGTAGTTGCGGTGCGTAACCCCGTGGAAAGAAAACGGCTTTCTTTACGAGCTATTCCGCTGAGCCAATATTTCTCCGCGACAGTGCTTGGCATCATAAAATAAAACGAAAAATTCCAGCGCACTGCCTCCAGCCGCCATGAAATCATAAGAGGCGAGATTTTATGCCCTATCGGCCAACACACTTCGTCAGGTGATTAATACCATAAATAATACTTAGATATCATGAGTTTTATTGTTCTTTTTCGTGTAAAAGGAAAATATAATTATTTCTACTCGCAGATTTTATAACAATACTCCAAAGTGAAGTATGATCTCCTAATAACGTTTAGGTACCTTTTTTATTGCTATTACTGTACCATCTCAAATTACCACCCCGTACAGAATAAACACAGTATTTTATCGGAAAATGTGAGAGACGAATGTTTTTTGTGCCAGATATTTTTGCCAAATCGTCAACAGAAAATTATAAGAGCAAACAAAAATAAATATGTTTATTCATAAGCCTCCGTTCTCGTTCCGACTAGTTGAATGGGCGTGTGGAGTGCACTTATTATGTTCTGCGCTCGAGTCTCGTACGACAACCGCTTGACAAAATACTCTGCCAATTGTGTCGGAGTACCGCCCTCAATTGTTCCACATGAAAAATGGCCTATTCGGATTGTTCCCGAACAAATGCGTGCCGTGCGGGTCATTACGCTTTGTTTTAGGTATAAGTACGACAAAAAATTCACTGTGAAAAAGCTGAAATTTTCGCTTCCGCCCTCTTGAGTTGTGAGCAAGCAGTGTTTAAACTAAGGCCAATTGTTTCGCCTTGAAAAATTATTTCCCGCAAAAAGAACAAACATACCTATTCTTTTATATAAAGTACAATGGAGCTTTCATATAAAATACATGTTCCATTTAGTAGTAGTTCTCTATTGTCAGGAGATACGTACATTTTGTGAAATTCGAAGAATAATATTTAAAGATGAAAGTCGACGATGGAAATCATAACAGAGATTTTACTGCTCAACGAGCGATTGGAGCGAGAATGCCAAAGATTGTTTCAGAGCTCGAGTAGGATTGAGGCGATAATAACAATGTCGTCACTTCCTCAATCTAACTTCTTCAATATTTCCTGTCGAACCGATCCGCTATAAATTTTTATCCGTCTGGAATATATTTATTCGGCGCCTTTTCGGCAGAACTCTTTTAAGTATAAAAATAGAATTTTATGAGAGACGTGTTTAGACGAAACCTCTTTTGGAAGGAGCTATCAAATAAAGATGGGTGTATAAGATAATAATAATATTAACTCTGCTGTCACTTATTTTTCAATGGAACAATAGATTTTTCTAAATAATACGATGAAAAAAAAATGTGTCATGCGGCCCTTTGCTAATTCAAATTTTTTGCCTTCTTTCAATTTTTTTTTTAATTTAAAGAACTTTCTGATTTTTTTAATCCAAACTAAAAAAAACTGTACAATAGGTACCTAATGTAGTTATATTGAAAGCTTAATATCGAATGTCAAACTATCAATCATAAAATTTTTGGTCCCACACTTGTAACTGCTGCATATGTGCAATGCGTTTACAAATGCAAACCTCATGGTTGAACATTCAGCCCAGAAACCACTACATTGATTGTTGGCCTTCCAAACGTTTTGCGCCATGCAGAAATCGAACCCAAGACTACACGCCTGTCGACCCATCAAAACAATTAGTTAACAATATTTACAGGATCAAATTAAATTAGCTAGCGAAACTCTGCAGACATGATGATTATCGATATCTAAAAATGACAAAATAAAAAAGATTTGTGTTTTTTTTTAGGGAGCGGCCGGTGGTTGTGTTTTTACTTGAAGAACGAGCTGAGAAAATATGTTTTATCGTGTTGGGATATTGATTCTCATCATATGTGTGAAGATTGCACGAAAAAAATATTTTTTTAAAACTGATAAGTATTTCAAATGAATATACTAACTGCGGTCGATGACCCCACTAAAAATTTCATCATAATAATTTATTTTTATTTTATCGTGTTTAGATATATTATTATTTATTTACCCATCGCGTATGTGAAGTTTTGCTAGCTAATTTAATTTGACCCAGTATATATACATACATATATATATATATACAGTGGCCTCCAAGAATTTTTGAAATTTTTCCACTTCAGCTGTAAAATTCAAGTGATCCAAATGTTTGAACAGCTATAACGTTTTTATTGACTAATTCGTCTACCTTTGACTTATCATAAAAAATAATCAAGTAATACCTTAGGATTACCTGATCATTTTTTTTTATATTGATTAATTCCCGATGTCCACCACTTGTTTTGGCCACCACTGGGGGACAACAAAACAATTTTTTTAAATTATTCTCTGACTGAAGGAGAGAAATCGGTGTGTAACTATTCATCTGATAGAATACGTTTATTAGTAAGGGGGTAAAGATACGTGCATAGTGCGGACACGTTAGAATGCCATTATGGTAATGATATCGTATATTGGAGAGGGTGGTTTACTCTTGAGGTAATCTCGCCTGCTGTCAAGATCTCTCATTTGCTCGTCTTCAGTCATAAACATGTGTTAACATACCAGAATTATAATTACGTTTAGCTGGAAAGCGGTATCGATAACTCAAATTAATGAACAATTATTTGTAATTATTCCCGGAATTTCGACATGTTTACATGTCAATTTACGGCTTGAGTAATTAAACTAATCGTAACATTAACGCCATGGTTTACTATGGATTAATTGACGTATAATAAATTAAACAATTTGCAGGTTTAGTCAACTATGTTAATTATGCGGTTACAAAATTATCTGGAATAAAATAACTGATCCTGTTTAGATTAAATATCATAAATTTCTCTAAAACATAGAAATAACCTTATTAACATATGTGATAGGTCATGGAAAATAAGCAGCCAACTTATATTAGAAAACCATCAAACATAAAAGCCATCATTACGCCATAAAGAATAGGTCCCTTATGAAAAACGATTTAAGGTCTATAAATGTAAGTTAAATAATCTTAACTGTCAATATGATTTTCCTTTGAACCAAAGCTGCAAAGAAAGGCAGTAATAAAGGTAGAATGTTTTTGAACACCTTTATATGAATTATAGAAACACTACTTCCTTCCCATGGTTATCGTAATAAGTATTCAGGGCGTACGTAGCATCTTACTTTGCCCTTACAAACACCCTACGTTCTACGACCATAATTTAATTCGTTTTCTAATATGAATGTAAACAACATTGCTATAATCATAAACCAATATTGTCTCCAAGCTACTTTTTTTCTTTTTTTTTTCTTTTCGCGGCGTAGTACGGCGTAGCAGGGCTTAACACGAAGTACCACATCGTTGCACAGCGTAGCGCAGCGTAGTACAGCGTAGCAAAACGTAAAAAGCGTAGGACCGCGTAGCATGGTATACCTAACATGGCGTAGGACCGCGTAGCATGGTGTAACATAGCGTAGCATGGTGTAATATAGCGTAGCATGGCGCACCACAGCGTAACACGATGTAGTACGACGAACCTACGAAAATAACCCTTATTAATCAAACGACGACTGACCTGAAGGCGACTAGTACAGCTGAACAACTATACAGCATTTTTAAAATAGACCTTTACATAAAGTACAAGCACTTACTTATAAAAGCAGCCGAAAGAGACGGTTAAGGCCATGAAAGTCATGTTTAGCATTGCATAATTCATAGAAAAAGATAACTGGGTCTTGGGTTCAAGTTTATTATGTCATGGTGTTCCAGTTACATTGACAAAAGTTGTAATCTATATCTATATCTATACATATAATAAATCTCTAGACGAGACGTTTCTGTACATTGAAAATATTTCCAAAAAAAATAGTTGGGGTGTTAAAGGATAACCAACAGATGCCATTTCATAAATTTTTGGAATTTTTGTCTGTTTGTCTGTTTGTCGGTTTGTCTGTTTGTCTGTTTGGATGTGACAGATTATTGATTTGAACAGGGTCAACGTAAAAAGTACCAAACCAATACGGTTACTTTTTATACTCAAATAAGGTGTAGAACTCGGAGCAGTGATTAGTTTTTATTTCATCGCAATCGGTTCACTCTATCAAAAGATATAATCAATTTAAAGTATTCTAGAACAACTTTTTACGTTTTTTAGTAACACGTAACGACATCTATTGGCGCGATATAGTACCTACTAACGAAAACGTATTGTTGTTGTGATGTGAATAATCACGTCCTATTAGTTTATGCTTACTTAAATGACGAAATAACACAGATACCTACTTATGTCTATGTTATTTTAAAAAGTAATGATAATGATTATAATATTAAACAAAATCGCTTTCCATTGATGGTTTATTTAGTGGCGCCTGTGGCACTAAAATAATTTTAAACAAAAAGCGAGGATAATGTAAGATAATAATAATTAATGTGGTGTTCTGAGCGATAAAGAAGTTAGATAATTATTGATATAGAAAGTTGATTACGCAGAGCGTTTTTTAACGAAGTTCTTATATGGAGCTTGCGGTAGAAGTTCTAAGGGAGAAATCGTCAAATAACGAAAAAGCGTTATGCCTCATTTTTCAAAGTAATAGGTAGATAGAGACACACACACACAGAGAGAGAGAGCTATTTTTATTTTTATCCTGGCCCCGGTAAGTGAGGTCAAAAAGAAAATCAAAGATGGCGGTTGCCTAAATTTTTAACTTTTTCGTCATGGGTGTCGTTTTCATGGTTTTCGAGGGTGCTGAAGTCGAGAGTCAGGTCAAAATGAAAATCCAAGATGGTGGCTGCAATTTTTTTTATCATGTTTGTCGTTTTCATGGTTTTTGAGGGTGCTGAAGTCGATAGTCAGGTCAAAATGAAAACCCAAGATGGCGACTCCATTTTTTTTAAATGTTTTGTCATGGGTGTCGTTTTGATAGTTTTCGAGTGCTGAAGCCGATAGTCAGAAGGCCAATTCTCGTAATTTAAAAAGTCTAGTCGCAGTCTCATCTCGGCGACAAACAAATGTCAAAAACTTGTCAAAATATAGGGAAATTTGAGGTATTTTTGACAAATTGAGACCGAGATTAGACTGTGAACGTTCTTAAAATTACAAGAATTGCCCCTCAGGTCAAAATGAAAATCGAAGATGGCGGCTGCAATTTTGTTTTGATTTTTTGTCATGGATGTCGTTTTCATAGATTTCAAAGGTGCTGAAGCCGATAGGCAGGTCAAAACGAAAATCCAAGAAGGAGGTTGCAATTTTTTTTTATGGGTTTCGTTTTATTGGTTTTTGAGAGTGCTGAAACCAATAGTGAGGTTAAAATAAAACTGTAACGGCTTACCCACCGTCGATTGGCCCATGAACCGTTGGTGAACATTATCTTTAAACCATTAACTTTTTTCCAAAGGACTTTTCACCCACGAACGTTTTGCCAACATAACCCTACGTCAGTGAATGCTTTACCCACAGAATGTTTTGACCAATAACTTTTCACCCAAAGAACAAGGCCAACAGACGCCGGGAAAGGTGAAAGTAAAATAATAATAAGACGTAGTCCTTTATTTCTGTGAAAAGGGTATAAAGTAACCTAACCAAGCCTAACCTCGGGGTGCCCTTCGCTCGCTTTGCTCGCTCACTTGAGCCGCCATCATCCCTTCGAACCCTACCTGTCCGAGTCGGGGTGCCCCAAGTCCCGAGCTCGCTTCGCTCGCCCTTGCATCCTTAGTTCTATTTGACATGGGTCAAATGTTCTTTGGGTGAAAAGTTATTGGTCAAAACATTCTGTTGGTTAAGCATTCACTGACGTAGAGTTCTGTTGGGGAAACGTTCGTGGGTCACAAGTCCTTTGGATGAAAAGTTAATGGTGTTGACCAACGGTTCATGGACCAATCAACTGTTGGTAAACCGTTTCAGTACTGGTTAAAATGAAAGTCCAAGATGGCGGCTGCAAATCGAAAAATTCGTAGTGTGTGTCGTTTTCATGGTTTTCGAGAGTGCTGAAGCCGATTGTGACGTCAAAATGAAAATCGAAGATGGCGGCTGCAATTTTCTTTTTCTTTTTTTATCATGTGTGTCTTTTTCATGGTTTTCAATATAAACTTACACGACTTTGTGTTAAATAAAATAAAATACAACCGACTTAAAAACACACTTCAAAGTGCAATAGACCTTTGGTTTCAGAAGTCTGTAATTTCTTGCCAACGCGCAACGTCTTCCCAAACTAAGGTTATTTTGCCCTTTGTAGGGTTTTTTATGGAAGTCGGTTATATTTTTTTTTTGTAATTATCTTTACAATTTTTTTTCTGGTTTTCGGCAGTATAAGGTCTAAATCAAAATCATGTCTAAAGTTTTCATGGGTTTCATCTTCGTAGTTTAAATGGCGGCCGGTGTCAAATATAACCAAAGTTTAATGGGTTGCTTTTTACACGGGCAACTTTATGTAGAAGCTCTTACCATTAATGTATTCTTCCTTTTATTATCTAGATATCTCGATGCTTTATAAGGCATAATATTGGTAGGTATATATGATATCTTCAATACCAAGTTAAGAAATTCTAAATTTACCACAGAGAAGAAACCAAGACTTAGAAAACCAACTTCAAACTTCACCTACTAATCTCAGATATACTTTAGATAAAATGGTGATATGATTTTACAAGTTGGTATTCTAAGACAGACGCAGAATAAAATGGACATAATTATGGCTGTTTGGTTAGATAATCAGCCTCGAGCAGGCGCTTTTATTTTAATTTATTCTCAAAAATCAAAGTGACACTTCGTCGCATTGTCATTATGAACCATGAAGACGCAGTGATTGCAGTCGAAAGGGCCTTGGTAGCGAACCCTAGGTAAGGAAAGCGTTACCAGGCAAGATCTGATGATTCTTCCTTTTCAATGAAGGAGTGGCAATTACACCTTTTCTAAGCGACACATTACCTATTGTTTTCCGACATCCACGCGAACGAAGTCGCGGGCACAGCTAGTAAATAATAAAACAAATACATTGATAAAATCGTTATAGGTAATCATGGTCTAAGCATGGTTAATCAAAAACTTAACAATACTGGAAAAAGGGTATTACTATAGATAGGATGTTGCAGTTGCTGCAACACGTTATTTATACAACAATAGGACGAGTTTACAATAACGCGTTACAGTAATGATCTAAATACACAAATGCAACATGTAAAAGGTCTATGAACGTCTTTTATTCGCAGAAGCCATCGTTTCATAGAACCAATATGAATAAATATTCATAGTACCATATGTCTTAGACATCGACAAACTTCACAAGATCTCACATCCGCAAATATGTGCAAACAAACAAACTAACTCACACGTCTCGCCTTTAAAACGTTATCACCTCAAGTTTTCGGAGGAATGAATGGTCATTAATTAATTAGCTGAACCTTTTGCGATGTGTCCCTGAAGAGTCATTACTTAATTAGCATTACTCATGGGCTGGGCCCGGCTCCACTAGATACGATAAGATAAATTGCTACTTACCTTTATACCTCAGTGTTGGTAAAATTATGGTGGTAGAAAAGTGTTGAGGTAGACTTTTGACAAATTGAGACCGAGATTAGACTGTGAACGTTCTTAAAATTACAAGAATTGCCCCTCAGGTCAAAATGAAAATCGAAGATGGCGGCTGCAATTTTGTTTTGATTTTTTGTCATGGATGTCGTTTTCATAGATTTCAAAGGTGCTGAAGCCGATAGGCAGGTCAAAACGAAAATCCAAGAAGGAGGTTGCAATTTTTTTTTATGGGTTTCGTTTTATTGGTTTTTGAGAGTGCTGAAACCAATAGTGAGGTTAAAATAAAACTGTAACGGCTTACCCACCGTCGATTGGCCCATGAACCGTTGGTGAACATTATCTTTAAACCATTAACTTTTTTCCAAAGGACTTTTCACCCACGAACGTTTTGCCAACATAACCCTACGTCAGTGAATGCTTTACCCACAGAATGTTTTGACCAATAACTTTTCACCCAAAGAACAAGGCCAACAGACGCCGGGAAAGGTGAAAGTAAAATAATAATAAGACGTAGTCCTTTATTTCTGTGAAAAGGGTATAAAGTAACCTAACCAAGCCTAACCTCGGGGTGCCCTTCGCTCGCTTTGCTCGCTCACTTGAGCCGCCATCATCCCTTCGAACCCTACCTGTCCGAGTCGGGGTGCCCCAAGTCCCGAGCTCGCTTCGCTCGCCCTTGCATCCTTAGTTCTATTTGACATGGGTCAAATGTTCTTTGGGTGAAAAGTTATTGGTCAAAACATTCTGTTGGTTAAGCATTCACTGACGTAGAGTTCTGTTGGGGAAACGTTCGTGGGTCACAAGTCCTTTGGATGAAAAGTTAATGGTGTTGACCAACGGTTCATGGACCAATCAACTGTTGGTAAACCGTTTCAGTACTGGTTAAAATGAAAGTCCAAGATGGCGGCTGCAAATCGAAAAATTCGTAGTGTGTGTCGTTTTCATGGTTTTCGAGAGTGCTGAAGCCGATTGTGACGTCAAAATGAAAATCGAAGATGGCGGCTGCAATTTTCTTTTTCTTTTTTTATCATGTGTGTCTTTTTCATGGTTTTCAATATAAACTTACACGACTTTGTGTTAAATAAAATAAAATACAACCGACTTAAAAACACACTTCAAAGTGCAATAGACCTTTGGTTTCAGAAGTCTGTAATTTCTTGCCAACGCGCAACGTCTTCCCAAACTAAGGTTATTTTGCCCTTTGTAGGGTTTTTTATGGAAGTCGGTTATATTTTTTTTTTGTAATTATCTTTACAATTTTTTTTCTGGTTTTCGGCAGTATAAGGTCTAAATCAAAATCATGTCTAAAGTTTTCATGGGTTTCATCTTCGTAGTTTAAATGGCGGCCGGTGTCAAATATAACCAAAGTTTAATGGGTTGCTTTTTACACGGGCAACTTTATGTAGAAGCTCTTACCATTAATGTATTCTTCCTTTTATTATCTAGATATCTCGATGCTTTATAAGGCATAATATTGGTAGGTATATATGATATCTTCAATACCAAGTTAAGAAATTCTAAATTTACCACAGAGAAGAAACCAAGACTTAGAAAACCAACTTCAAACTTCACCTACTAATCTCAGATATACTTTAGATAAAATGGTGATATGATTTTACAAGTTGGTATTCTAAGACAGACGCAGAATAAAATGGACATAATTATGGCTGTTTGGTTAGATAATCAGCCTCGAGCAGGCGCTTTTATTTTAATTTATTCTCAAAAATCAAAGTGACACTTCGTCGCATTGTCATTATGAACCATGAAGACGCAGTGATTGCAGTCGAAAGGGCCTTGGTAGCGAACCCTAGGTAAGGAAAGCGTTACCAGGCAAGATCTGATGATTCTTCCTTTTCAATGAAGGAGTGGCAATTACACCTTTTCTAAGCGACACATTACCTATTGTTTTCCGACATCCACGCGAACGAAGTCGCGGGCACAGCTAGTAAATAATAAAACAAATACATTGATAAAATCGTTATAGGTAATCATGGTCTAAGCATGGTTAATCAAAAACTTAACAATACTGGAAAAAGGGTATTACTATAGATAGGATGTTGCAGTTGCTGCAACACGTTATTTATACAACAATAGGACGAGTTTACAATAACGCGTTACAGTAATGATCTAAATACACAAATGCAACATGTAAAAGGTCTATGAACGTCTTTTATTCGCAGAAGCCATCGTTTCATAGAACCAATATGAATAAATATTCATAGTACCATATGTCTTAGACATCGACAAACTTCACAAGATCTCACATCCGCAAATATGTGCAAACAAACAAACTAACTCACACGTCTCGCCTTTAAAACGTTATCACCTCAAGTTTTCGGAGGAATGAATGGTCATTAATTAATTAGCTGAACCTTTTGCGATGTGTCCCTGAAGAGTCATTACTTAATTAGCATTACTCATGGGCTGGGCCCGGCTCCACTAGATACGATAAGATAAATTGCTACTTACCTTTATACCTCAGTGTTGGTAAAATTATGGTGGTAGAAAAGTGTTGAGGTAGACTTTTGACAAATTGAGACCGAGATTAGACTGTGAACGTTCTTAAAATTACAAGAATTGCCCCTCAGGTCAAAATGAAAATCGAAGATGGCGGCTGCAATTTTGTTTTGATTTTTTGTCATGGATGTCGTTTTCATAGATTTCAAAGGTGCTGAAGCCGATAGGCAGGTCAAAACGAAAATCCAAGAAGGAGGTTGCAATTTTTTTTTATGGGTTTCGTTTTATTGGTTTTTGAGAGTGCTGAAACCAATAGTGAGGTTAAAATAAAACTGTAACGGCTTACCCACCGTCGATTGGCCCATGAACCGTTGGTGAACATTATCTTTAAACCATTAACTTTTTTCCAAAGGACTTTTCACCCACGAACGTTTTGCCAACATAACCCTACGTCAGTGAATGCTTTACCCACAGAATGTTTTGACCAATAACTTTTCACCCAAAGAACAAGGCCAACAGACGCCGGGAAAGGTGAAAGTAAAATAATAATAAGACGTAGTCCTTTATTTCTGTGAAAAGGGTATAAAGTAACCTAACCAAGCCTAACCTCGGGGTGCCCTTCGCTCGCTTTGCTCGCTCACTTGAGCCGCCATCATCCCTTCGAACCCTACCTGTCCGAGTCGGGGTGCCCCAAGTCCCGAGCTCGCTTCGCTCGCCCTTGCATCCTTAGTTCTATTTGACATGGGTCAAATGTTCTTTGGGTGAAAAGTTATTGGTCAAAACATTCTGTTGGTTAAGCATTCACTGACGTAGAGTTCTGTTGGGGAAACGTTCGTGGGTCACAAGTCCTTTGGATGAAAAGTTAATGGTGTTGACCAACGGTTCATGGACCAATCAACTGTTGGTAAACCGTTTCAGTACTGGTTAAAATGAAAGTCCAAGATGGCGGCTGCAAATCGAAAAATTCGTAGTGTGTGTCGTTTTCATGGTTTTCGAGAGTGCTGAAGCCGATTGTGACGTCAAAATGAAAATCGAAGATGGCGGCTGCAATTTTCTTTTTCTTTTTTTATCATGTGTGTCTTTTTCATGGTTTTCAATATAAACTTACACGACTTTGTGTTAAATAAAATAAAATACAACCGACTTAAAAACACACTTCAAAGTGCAATAGACCTTTGGTTTCAGAAGTCTGTAATTTCTTGCCAACGCGCAACGTCTTCCCAAACTAAGGTTATTTTGCCCTTTGTAGGGTTTTTTATGGAAGTCGGTTATATTTTTTTTTTGTAATTATCTTTACAATTTTTTTTCTGGTTTTCGGCAGTATAAGGTCTAAATCAAAATCATGTCTAAAGTTTTCATGGGTTTCATCTTCGTAGTTTAAATGGCGGCCGGTGTCAAATATAACCAAAGTTTAATGGGTTGCTTTTTACACGGGCAACTTTATGTAGAAGCTCTTACCATTAATGTATTCTTCCTTTTATTATCTAGATATCTCGATGCTTTATAAGGCATAATATTGGTAGGTATATATGATATCTTCAATACCAAGTTAAGAAATTCTAAATTTACCACAGAGAAGAAACCAAGACTTAGAAAACCAACTTCAAACTTCACCTACTAATCTCAGATATACTTTAGATAAAATGGTGATATGATTTTACAAGTTGGTATTCTAAGACAGACGCAGAATAAAATGGACATAATTATGGCTGTTTGGTTAGATAATCAGCCTCGAGCAGGCGCTTTTATTTTAATTTATTCTCAAAAATCAAAGTGACACTTCGTCGCATTGTCATTATGAACCATGAAGACGCAGTGATTGCAGTCGAAAGGGCCTTGGTAGCGAACCCTAGGTAAGGAAAGCGTTACCAGGCAAGATCTGATGATTCTTCCTTTTCAATGAAGGAGTGGCAATTACACCTTTTCTAAGCGACACATTACCTATTGTTTTCCGACATCCACGCGAACGAAGTCGCGGGCACAGCTAGTAAATAATAAAACAAATACATTGATAAAATCGTTATAGGTAATCATGGTCTAAGCATGGTTAATCAAAAACTTAACAATACTGGAAAAAGGGTATTACTATAGATAGGATGTTGCAGTTGCTGCAACACGTTATTTATACAACAATAGGACGAGTTTACAATAACGCGTTACAGTAATGATCTAAATACACAAATGCAACATGTAAAAGGTCTATGAACGTCTTTTATTCGCAGAAGCCATCGTTTCATAGAACCAATATGAATAAATATTCATAGTACCATATGTCTTAGACATCGACAAACTTCACAAGATCTCACATCCGCAAATATGTGCAAACAAACAAACTAACTCACACGTCTCGCCTTTAAAACGTTATCACCTCAAGTTTTCGGAGGAATGAATGGTCATTAATTAATTAGCTGAACCTTTTGCGATGTGTCCCTGAAGAGTCATTACTTAATTAGCATTACTCATGGGCTGGGCCCGGCTCCACTAGATACGATAAGATAAATTGCTACTTACCTTTATACCTCAGTGTTGGTAAAATTATGGTGGTAGAAAAGTGTTGAGGTAGACTTTTGACAAATTGAGACCGAGATTAGACTGTGAACGTTCTTAAAATTACAAGAATTGCCCCTCAGGTCAAAATGAAAATCGAAGATGGCGGCTGCAATTTTGTTTTGATTTTTTGTCATGGATGTCGTTTTCATAGATTTCAAAGGTGCTGAAGCCGATAGGCAGGTCAAAACGAAAATCCAAGAAGGAGGTTGCAATTTTTTTTTATGGGTTTCGTTTTATTGGTTTTTGAGAGTGCTGAAACCAATAGTGAGGTTAAAATAAAACTGTAACGGCTTACCCACCGTCGATTGGCCCATGAACCGTTGGTGAACATTATCTTTAAACCATTAACTTTTTTCCAAAGGACTTTTCACCCACGAACGTTTTGCCAACATAACCCTACGTCAGTGAATGCTTTACCCACAGAATGTTTTGACCAATAACTTTTCACCCAAAGAACAAGGCCAACAGACGCCGGGAAAGGTGAAAGTAAAATAATAATAAGACGTAGTCCTTTATTTCTGTGAAAAGGGTATAAAGTAACCTAACCAAGCCTAACCTCGGGGTGCCCTTCGCTCGCTTTGCTCGCTCACTTGAGCCGCCATCATCCCTTCGAACCCTACCTGTCCGAGTCGGGGTGCCCCAAGTCCCGAGCTCGCTTCGCTCGCCCTTGCATCCTTAGTTCTATTTGACATGGGTCAAATGTTCTTTGGGTGAAAAGTTATTGGTCAAAACATTCTGTTGGTTAAGCATTCACTGACGTAGAGTTCTGTTGGGGAAACGTTCGTGGGTCACAAGTCCTTTGGATGAAAAGTTAATGGTGTTGACCAACGGTTCATGGACCAATCAACTGTTGGTAAACCGTTTCAGTACTGGTTAAAATGAAAGTCCAAGATGGCGGCTGCAAATCGAAAAATTCGTAGTGTGTGTCGTTTTCATGGTTTTCGAGAGTGCTGAAGCCGATTGTGACGTCAAAATGAAAATCGAAGATGGCGGCTGCAATTTTCTTTTTCTTTTTTTATCATGTGTGTCTTTTTCATGGTTTTCAATATAAACTTACACGACTTTGTGTTAAATAAAATAAAATACAACCGACTTAAAAACACACTTCAAAGTGCAATAGACCTTTGGTTTCAGAAGTCTGTAATTTCTTGCCAACGCGCAACGTCTTCCCAAACTAAGGTTATTTTGCCCTTTGTAGGGTTTTTTATGGAAGTCGGTTATATTTTTTTTTTGTAATTATCTTTACAATTTTTTTTCTGGTTTTCGGCAGTATAAGGTCTAAATCAAAATCATGTCTAAAGTTTTCATGGGTTTCATCTTCGTAGTTTAAATGGCGGCCGGTGTCAAATATAACCAAAGTTTAATGGGTTGCTTTTTACACGGGCAACTTTATGTAGAAGCTCTTACCATTAATGTATTCTTCCTTTTATTATCTAGATATCTCGATGCTTTATAAGGCATAATATTGGTAGGTATATATGATATCTTCAATACCAAGTTAAGAAATTCTAAATTTACCACAGAGAAGAAACCAAGACTTAGAAAACCAACTTCAAACTTCACCTACTAATCTCAGATATACTTTAGATAAAATGGTGATATGATTTTACAAGATGGTATTCTAAGACAGACGCAGAATAAAATGGACATAATTATGGCTGTTTGGTTAGATAATCAGCCTCGAGCAGGCGCTTTTATTTTAATTTATTCTCAAAAATCAAAGTGACACTTCGTCGCATTGTCATTATGAACCATGAAGACGCAGTGATTGCAGTCGAAAGGGCCTTGGTAGCGAACCCTAGGTAAGGAAAGCGTTACCAGGCAAGATCTGATGATTCTTCCTTTTCAATGAAGGAGTGGCAATTACACCTTTTCTAAGCGACACATTACCTATTGTTTTCCGACATCCACGCGAACGAAGTCGCGGGCACAGCTAGTAAATAATAAAACAAATACATTGATAAAATCGTTATAGGTAATCATGGTCTAAGCATGGTTAATCAAAAACTTAACAATACTGGAAAAAGGGTATTACTATAGATAGGATGTTGCAGTTGCTGCAACACGTTATTTATACAACAATAGGACGAGTTTACAATAACGCGTTACAGTAATGATCTAAATACACAAATGCAACATGTAAAAGGTCTATGAACGTCTTTTATTCGCAGAAGCCATCGTTTCATAGAACCAATATGGATAAATATTCATAGTACCATATGTCTTAGACATCGACAAACTTCACAAGATCTCACATCCGCAAATATGTGCAAACAAACAAACTAACTCACACGTCTCGCCTTTAAAACGTTATCACCTCAAGTTTTCGGAGGAATGAATGGTCATTAATTAATTAGCTGAACCTTTTGCGATGTGTCCCTGAAGAGTCATTACTTAATTAGCATTACTCATGGGCTGGGCCCGGCTCCACTAGATACGATAAGATAAATTGCTACTTACCTTTATACCTCAGTGTTGGTAAAATTATGGTGGTAGAAAAGTGTTGAGGTAGACTTCTTTAGAAAAAACTTACTTAAAAATAATGGATCTTAAGGAATCAAGAATATCAAAATCAAATCAAACCAACACAAAAAAAAACAAAACAACAAAACTAAAACAATCAAAACTATATTTAGATATATATAAATCTTGATTGGTAAGCGTAACAAATTCTTCAACGGTATGACTACCTGCCTGTTGGTTTATAGGGCGCAAGCGCTACCGCTGAGCATAAAATCCTGGGTTTGATTCCCGGGTCGGGCAAAGTGTTATTGGGTTTTTTTATCTGGAATTAACATACATGAAATTGTAAACATGTCTCAATAGACACGAATATCGTATGAAATAACATCAAAGAACATTTCATAACATTCTCGTATCACTTTATACGAGTAGTAGACACTACGATAGTAGTTTAAGTGGAACTCAACCCACGCGGAGTATTTATTTTTAAACTTCAGTGGACCGTAACAGGTAACGTATGACCTTTCTTTATACGGCTATTTTCCTCCGCAGAAAAGAACGTGGTGCTAGCATTATTCAAAGCCAGACTTTACTAATGCATTTTATGGTCGAGGGTAATATTTACGAGCCTCAGGTGAACGCAAAAAACGTACGTAAGCACCTCATCGGGGCCGATTTTAATATTAGTTTAACGCAATATTCCTACAAAGCTCATCTCTGCCTTAAAAATAAAGTTTAACTTATGAATATAAAAGAAAAAGAAGAAGTAAGGTCTGGAAAAGGCCATTTTACAAAAAATAAGTAGTTCTTTATTTTTATCACCGCATCCTAATTGCTTGTTATCTTTCTTTTAGCACCCAGGACTTAAGAAGCCATTCTATAATCCCTGTATTAAGAGTTATACGTGGCGAGGGATTTGAAACGTGTTTTCCCCTATTTTCGGAGGCCAAACCGTCGCGTCCCGGTATCCTTAGGGATTTCATTCCGAAAAACCTCCATAAATATTTCTTACAGTATTTGTATCTTTCTTGGAGTATCGTTAGCACAATGTTTCCCTTTTTCCTCTGAACCCGGTTAGCATCTGCTCCCACAAACTAGATTGTTTACACACCTATACAGCCAGTGCGCATCGTGCCTCTAGTTACAGTTGCGTAATAAACAACTAAAGCTATTACAGTACCATCCCTCAAAAACACCAACATTTTATATCAATTAGTACGCAGTCGGGGAAAATATGAAAACAATTTATTTCTGTGAGAATATAGTAGTCATTTGTTTTGATTACCTTCAGCTGTAATCAACGTTTTATAAAGATTTACGATTTGTATCTGACTGACAAATGTCAATGTCTGTGTGTATAAGGGTGATGCTGTAATTGTCTTAAATCGTTGGCAAGTTTGAGTATTAGTAGAGGTTGCAAGAGAACGTGTACCATTGCACTTATGGCACCTGGCAAGGGCTGAACGTGACAAACAAAAACACTTTAATACATTTGCTCCAATGCCATTACAGTTTATCGGTACTTTGGCGCGAACCCGAAATAAATAGCCGCTATCAAACAGCGATTACACAAACTGTTCACAAGCTCATAAAAAGACAAACATTACGAAATCTCTGATGTCAAAGAAAAATAAATCGGTAATAAAGTTTAACTGCTCAACAATAATGTTATAATGGTTGTAACAAAACCGATATTTTATAATATTGACCGAGCAAATTGGAACGAGTATGTTTTTTAGACTTAAAAATTGTTCAGGTACCTACTTTGCTTTTTCTTTTTCTACATATATTTTAGTTAAGGCCTGAATCCTGTTACGCTGACGTCGGTCGCATACAGTCGGTCGCGTACGGTCAGTACCAACATACGCGCCGCTGACGTCAGCGTCACAGTATGGTACTATATAGAACACAATGTATATTCACACGCGCGACCGACGTCAGGTAACAGGAATTCAGGAATTAGAATCGTAAATTTGACTTATGTTGGCTGTATCTTGAACTCTTTAGATAGACTACTTCGTCACTTCCATTGGGCATCGTTAGAGGCGACTCAGAACATAGATCAGAAAGATAGACAGTTGTATGCATTTCTGTGAACTATCTTACAAGTTCTTATTGCCCATGAGCTAGCATACCAATGTGTCAAAAACAGCATGGCAGTATCTAAAAACTAGCGTGCCAGTATCTCACGCAAAATTTAGCCAGAGAATTATAGAATAATTCAATGTACGTCGATTTATTCATAGTTGAATTAATACAACAATAAATATTAAGAAAGTTAGTCCAACTCGAGTAATATTGACTGTAGATTAGTTCAATTACATAATAATTATTGTATCAGTTACAATAAGAGTTGTGTGCTGTAGAAATAATCACAGTTCAGTGTCCAATAATGAATTGTTAACAATGTTGATGCAGTTCGCAAGAGTGATCACCACAGACTATTGTGTAAGATGTAAGATTTATAATTTAGAAACTTGAGTTAATTAGAAATTATAGGTAGTCAAAAATAAATATGATCTAACTCGTACCTTAGTGTGGTTTACTTAAAACTCCTGCATTTGATCCTTGCAAGGTACACAAAATAATGATAATAAGATCGAAAAACAATAAAAAATCATTGAATCTCGTAGCTTAAAATATCTACGAGTTTAACGATTTTAAGGTACTTTTGTATTATGCCATTTATCTACTTTCGCAATAGATTTTGTTTGGAAAAGGTAGTATAAATTTTATTGTATATATTTTGAAGGTATCGAAACTCGAGCTTAATTGCAATTCACGCCATTCACGTTTATGTGCTTGGCAAAAACATCTGGCCCCTTGATTGCTTTCGTTTTTATGTGCACTTAGGAACTCAAACACCACTCCCGGGAAAATGTATCCAGGTAACTAAATAATGCAATCAAAAAGCTTCACATTTATTGCCATACAGTAATGTATATTTAAATTGCGAGCGAAATCTTTTTTAACCCAAAGGATTAGAGGTCCACGTGAAATTGTTGGAAAAGTTATGAAACAACTATCTTACAATCTTTTTGATTGTAAAGAGCTACAGGTCTGGTTTGCCAGATCACAATCTTCGCAGAGTTTAAGCCACCTTGGCTGGTTCCATTAGCAAATTAGCTGTATTTCTGATTACATTAATGTCCCAATAGCTATTCATCACGTCTGTTGGTTCGAGTGGTAATTTTTTGGCTTTATAGGTAATTCGAAATTCATCAATTAGGTTAAAATCCTTTAAGTAGGTATACGTACGACCTGTTTGTGGACGAATGGACGAAGATTTTGTCGGCATGTCAAAAGTACTGTGAGAGGGATTTATTTTCATAAATCCCATCGTGTTGTTAACTTTTTACTTGATGATTTTATCTTTTATGTGTGAGTAATTACAAACTGTGTCTTTAATTTCTTTTTGTAATTGGTTTTAAACCGTTTTAATTAAAGAAATAAATAAATAAATAATACCTACATACGTAGCGTTCCATTGGTATTTAGTCTATAGCGCATGTTACGTTAAAAGTTTGTATCTCTAATAATGGTCTCGTGAAAGCGAAACCGTGTATCTCGATCCTTTGGGGATTTTAAGTAACCACATTGTAAGGGTCAACTGAAAGGTTTGACCATACAACAAGCATTCGCAATTGGAACAATGGATATGGACAAAGATGAACTCATAGTAGGTAGGTCTTTGTTTTTTTTTTTTTCAGGAATATTATACTATAAGCCCAAGAAAGAAAATTTGAGTTGGATTACTCCTGCAAATACCTATGTATTTTAAAAAGAAAATATTTTTATGACAGCGACTCAATATTTTTACACCATTTACCATCTACTGAACTAACTATTCATTTCTACAGCCAACATTCAAATATCATTTGGCATTACAGTTCCAACGAACTAGCAAATGAAATATGAATTTTAGAGAGTCGTACCAAAAAGTTAGTGTGCCTATAAATTCATTTTTATGACACCCACTAAATAAGTTATCCATACATATACGCCGTTAGTAATAAATACAATGCAGACAGATGGTCACAGGCTACACATGTTCGGGCAGAGCATATTATTGAAAAAACTTTTTACTTTATTTTCTTAACAACACAAATTTATTATAAAGCCATTTATATAAATCATAATTTCCTAGCACTTTGACTTTTAATTGAACCTCCCAAAACCAACAGTGAATTCTACGAATTAAACTAAAACAAGAGCCACCAACCAACATTACGCAAATAGTTTCCCAAAACTAAAATAATAAGATGTTGAAGTGAAACAACAGCCGGACACGGGATAAGGGCATTTGAATAGCCCCTAGGTGGCGTTAGTTATTCCGCTCGCGACTCGCCGGCCGCCGCGCGCGCTCGTAAATCAAACTCGCCATTCGCTTATGCATTATACAGTTTTATTTGTGCGAGTCCGCTGAATAGGTAATAAACTATGGCAGGTGAAATGCCCTGCGTGTTCGAATGCGCCGAGAATTTGAAACGTAGGCAAATATTCGTCTGTTTACTACGCTGTGGAACAACATATAGTGTTGGTGATTGGATTACATATGTTGGTGGTTTGGTGACGATCTGGTTTGGTTTTTTAATGAATTGCGTGTTATGCTGTGATTGCATTCGATTGAAAAGTTAGTGGATATTTGATCCAGTTTTCTCTTCGATGTTTAGTTTTCTATGGAATCAGAAAGGCTTTGTTCTGAAAGCATGATTAAAAAAGTGTAAAAGTTAATTAAAATACTAACCTAATCATGAAAATCATAAAAACATAATCAATATTTTCAAACAATTTTTTTTATCTAGCTAAAAACTACAAGTCTAAAACCTATTAGCCTACTAATTAAAACCACCATATCATTTGCTAAACAGCGCAGGTTATTAGGCATTTTCGAAGGTCCCCCCATCTCTCGACGCGACGGAGCAGAAAATTCATTGCGGTCCTCATTCCACACGAGCCTGCATACTAGTACGTACGTCTGAGGCCGGCCTGCGCTAATCCTCTTACTAATTTCATTATTTTAGCATCAACTTTTTAGCCTGTTTTTATTCGTTCAATTAAAAGGATTGTAATATAATATGAAAATATGCGAGGTTTTTTCTACCGCTTGTGTGTGACAGTTCGTGAGGTGTCAATTTTACTTATAGATTAGGAGAAAGATGTTTTTCAGGTAAACGTTATTGTGATTGTGCAAATATGTGTGTGGAATTAAGAGAATTACTGAGGATTTTTTTGAACTGGCTACACATTCAGCGTAAGCAAGACTGGACTCTGTATGGTTAAAGATTAAATTAAGTATATTTGTAAAAGACAAGCAGGGTTTGGGTTAAGTTTATGGAAAAAAAAAACTGAAAGTACAGTCTATTTTTTTCATGTAAGTAACTGAAAATCAACAAAAGGTAAAACAAAAATAGAGCCTCAATTTGTTCAGGTAAACTGGACACAGCAAAATAGGCATACTTTATAGGTTATATTGATTTTATTATTATTACACAACAGATACAATCCGGACGCCGATCACCATTCATGTTAATGAAATAGCAAATAAAATGATCGTAATTACGGAACGTTTTTACTGCATTGTTGGGAGCCCGTCGCCGAATCACCTGGCATTACCGTAGCGACAATATTTCCAACGAATTGGTCATTTATTCAAGCACCAGACATAATAACTTTTGTAATTACAATATCAACATTTACGTTGCATACCCTCGTTCGTCATACCACCCTTCAAGGAGGGTGTCTGACGTATAATTTTGTGGGATTTTGTTGCGATTTTAATATCACATTTTGAATTTATACCGCGTTTATATTCCGAGGTGCTCGTGGCTAAATAACAACCGCACGGGTCGATCGAAGATTAAGCTACTCTTGCCGCGATCGATTCGTGGATGGGTGACCACTCATTACAGATTGAGACCCCTCCGTGCCTCGGAAAGCACGTTGTGGTCTCGGCTATCATTAATAGATCTTTGACAGGTGTTACGAGGAGTCATGAGCCCAAAAAGTCTGACAACCAGACTTACCAAGGATTATTGTGTTACCCAGTAACTGGGTTGTGGAGGTCAGATAGGCAATCGCTCCGTGTAAAATCCACTGACCCCAACATAGTTGAGAAAAGACAACCCAGATGGATTTTTGACTGCGTAAATATTTTCTTAAAAAAATACAATGCTTTCAAGACAATTCATAACAGGATCAGTGTCAAACTTAATTAAACACAAATAATTATGAATAAGAGCAGAAAAAGCTGAGGAAAATTGAGCGAAAATGAGAAGTCTACTAAATATAACCACGAATTAACCAACATAGCAACATAATGATTTATTAGGTAATATAAATATAACCATATCGCCCAAAGAGTTCAATTGATCTGTATAATACTGTTATAATCCTGAGGAGTGGTGGCCCAGCGGCCCCACCTTACAAGTTGTAGGTCGTGGGGTCGAACCCAGACAGGTGCTTTACTTTGTGTAATTTATTCATCACCACTGCTCTCAAAACGGTGAAAGAAAAAATCGTAAGGAAACCGGCATGTCCTACAACCAAAAAGACATGACATCTTCCAACCCGCACTGGGCCCGCGTGATGGATTATGGCCCACTGCCTCTCACAGAGAGGAGGCCTGTGTCACAGCAGTAGGAACGTTATAGGCTGCTTATGCTATAAGTACTGTTATAATCTAAGGTGGTAACGAAAGCATTCTTGAGTTACATTCTGTAGAATAGTAAACAAGCTAATTTAATAGTTAGTTATATTTTTATAGTTTACTAGCTGACCCGGCCACGCGTTGCTGTGGATAACGTTTTTGTCATATATTTTTTTTTTTTCTATCCTGTCTTTCAAATTGGACCAAACTGCACACGGTGTACAAATTTGATTAAAATAGGTTAAGTAGTTTAGGAGTCCATCGCGGACAAACATCGTGACACGTAATTTATATATATTATTAAGAACATTATAGTTTAGACGCATAATGACCAATATGTATTGGTGAAAAAAAAGCAGGAGGACCAAAACGCGAAACATCCAACACGCAACATGTTAAGCAAAGTCATAAGCGATAGCGGTATTGTATCGGATTTCTTAGCCTTATTCTAGCTAATGGTTAGGTTGATAGGTGTATGGAAAATCACAGATAACTCTTCCAATTTGGCTGGAGTTCACTGTAATATGATATTCAATGGCAGTGACTGGTGGAAACAGGCTATCAAAAGGAATATAATTGAATTTCACTTTGGCTGCCTATTTGCTTCATGTAAGCACATTAGATTACAGACTTTGAGAGTAAAGGGAATGCTTTGTTGTTACTAATAATTTTAGTAACGAAGTAAATATACCTACTATAAGTAGGTACCTACTGTATTATAATAATAAAGAACGTAACAACTCGGCCAACAGTTTTTGTTGTTTAATTATTTTAAGGAGCTCGCTAATTATGTATCAAATGCAAAAAAAAATAAGTAAGTATCTGTTTTTAATGTCAAATTATCAGCTTTTTAATAACGGTACTTATAACAAAAAACATTTTTATTTGTCTGTCAGGCTAATCTCCGATACGGCTGAATCGACACTTTCATTGATGTTATAGGAGTAAGATAAGCTACTTTTATTTTAGAAAAGGAATTACGGTTTCGCGCAATAAAATTAAAACCCATGAAATCCAATTTGTATTCCGACATGAGTGCAAATGAAGTCGCGGGCGCAGCTAGTGGTAAATTATTGAGAAACGTTTAAGATTTTTTTTTTTATGAGGTATGTGTCCATATAATTTTTACCTAGGCAAGTATGTCTGAACTCTGACATAAACAAAAAAAAATATCATGTATAAAGCGTGTACACATTTCATAAAACAAGCTTGGGCCGAACTGTATATTGAGTGAGGTTGATATTGAAAGTTTGCACGGGAGCCATGCGGCCCGCGGGCCCTAAGGATACACATTTTACTTTGTTCTTACACACAACTTTAAGAAGTTGCTTAACAGATGTTCTGCCTGACTTTTGTCCCCAAGTAAGTCATGTATTCTTGTAACATACGTTTTATGTGCGACGGAAATAATGCCTGCTGTCGATGTTTGTAATATACGGTGACAATGTTGGTAGGTATGCCTTTGAGAGTTGTAAGTCTTTTAAAAACTTGCGTGATTATTTTTATCTTTGCTAGTGTGGAACCGAGCAGTGAAGCAGTGAATCTTATCACGCTTGTAATAGAGAAAGTTTTCTAGTTCTATAGTTTATCTGTCAGCAAAAAAATACTTCTGAACGAAACAACCACCTTTTAATGGGAGTCATACAAAGCTTGAGCAGTGGTGGCCTAATGGTATCGGCTCCGACTTACGAGTACTTTAAGTACTATGTGTATTTTTAATTTCTTGACCTCTTCTCTCAAAACGATGATGGAAAACATCTTGAAGAAACCGACATGTCCTAGAACCAAAAATTCAAACACATGTGACATCTGACCCGCACTGGGCCCGCGTGGTGAATTATGGCAGACTCCCTCTCACAGAGAGGAGGGCTGTTTCCCAGCAGTGGGAACATTATAAACTGATTAGGTTGTATGTTCATAGTAACTTGACTGTTTGACACACTAGTCTAAATTACGATAAAGTAAAACAATGAACAATTCTACTAGAATACATTTAAGTAGCATCCGAATTGATTACAGCTGCACCATACACCTGTCAAAGAGGCGAAGAATATTCTAGAAACTGACGAAACTCATTGAGTTTCAGGCGAGACCAAACTCGGAGCTCAAAATAGTGGCTAAACGTGACTTGCCGATATTGCATCATTTGTACCACATCCGACCGCAAGTGCACGTGCTCCTGATCTTGAACGTCGCACTGTATCGTCCGTAACATATCCTACACTACACTACAATACTTTGTCATTCTTGTGTTCCTGCTCTCCTAAATAACTTACCCCTAATGATTCCGGTATTGAACATCTGATTGGATGTCAATATGTGCTAATTAATAATACTATTTACATCTAATAGTGGGCGTTTTCGACAGCGAACAGACTAATGATCGTGGGAGATAGTGCTGTAGAATTCAGCATGCAGATATGGCTGATATAAATAGGTACGTTTTTGCGTGATTTACTAATGTGTCTCCACTGTGGAAAAAAGCCATGGAAATCCTGTTCCGTTATAAAGTAAAATTATCCGCAAGGCCGAATTCCATGAGCAATTAACCTGCCTACAAGGTTCAAGGTGATTTATCAACCCGCAGCCTTAGAAAAACATAATTGAATCTAGTGTAAAATTTTCGGAAAGCAAAGACCTCTTCGAAAAACTCTCTCGTGTAATGGAAATCGTGCCCCTCGGCCCCCAGGGCATCGCGGATTCTCTGCACAAAAGGCCCAACAAAAAGGTCCTGCCGTCACATGAACATTGTAAAACTCGGCCTCGTATTCACGTCTCCACTTACAAAGCAATAGCGTCTTAAAAACTTCACATGTAAGATTCAATTTTGTTCTACCAAGATTGTTTTGTAACAGTTTTTTCCAATCCGATAATGCGACCTTAGCGTCGGGATCATGGTTTACTACAAATTGTATTAGAGTAGTAGATTTAACTATTTACGCGGTGTACGGACCGGCGGCCGAGCGGTCGCGTGACTCCTCCGTACCTTGTGGAATGCTGATTCTTTTGTTATCATGCATTGCATACATTCTTTAAAGCATCGCGTCCTTGAGAAGCTAAAACAACATTGGTCTCGTGCGGGTATGTTATACCTAGTGTTATGTTTTACAGAAAGGATTCATGTTTCCGACATCTCTTTTGACCATCAAGCAGACGATCCTCCTTGAAATGTATCAAGGCTATCATAGTACATAAACACGAAACTAATACGTCAGAGTAGGATACTCAGCATAGCTTCATCTCGAGTGCATCTCTCACGATCACGGGAGCTTTTGCCTCTAAGGAATCGATTATCCGAAGACGTCTCGGATTCCTCAGTTAACGTCTTCATCTCAGCGCAGATATGACGACGTGCATTAAAATATCTATACATGAATAATGTTGCGATGCAATCGTGCTCTACTTAGTTTTCGCTGATAAGTTATAAGTAATCATTTGGTTCTAATTTGAAGGTAATGCATATGTGTACCTATAGTAAGTGCACAGCGTATGGGGTGTTGACTTTAGCACTGGATCTATTAAAATTAACAAAATGAAATACAGATTACTTCATGTGAAGATAAAATAATTGTAATTGCTCTAAGTACTCTGATTCAAAACCAATATATAGTTGGGTTTATTCTTATTTTTTATTTGTATAGAGAAACTATTTACTGATTAAGTACTTAACTACTTAATTGTATTTTAGTTTTTTTTTTATTGCATATTAGCATAATGAGCCAAAGAGGGGAGGCCTGTGTACCACCATTGGGAAAACCCAATGCTAATACACAGGCCTCCTCACTTTGAGAGAGAGTGGGGATTCTACCACGCCGGCCCAGTGCGGGTTGGTCACATGTCTCCGATTTTTAGGTTCTAGGACATGCCGGTTTCGTTACGATATATTGCTTCATAGTTTTGAGAGCAGTCAGTGGTGATGAAACTATTTACACAAAGTAAAGCGCCTGTCAGGATTCAAACCCACAACCTACAACTCGTAAGTCGGGACCGATACCACTGGGCCACCACTGCTCGGATAGAGCTTAAGTACTTAGCAACTAAGCACAATAACTTGGAAATGAAAAAAAATTAGCTCGTTGGTTCCGCGGAGGAGAATCTTAGCGTCCAAATAAACATAAAGCCATGAAAACACAACAACAAGCATTATCTCGCCAAAATCCTTGTATCGAGTTCTGGAATCGTTCGCATTGTTGTCCTTTGTGTTCGCGTTCGCATTCGTTTTCCATCGTACACCATTATTCACATTAAGTGGACAGATCTCGGGTCAGATCCAGGCACAAGAAAAGCACAAAAAGTGCCCGCTTTATCCAAGCATGATAAATCTACTTCAAATCCGAGAATAGCGTCTTTTATGAACGAAATTGAAATAAACCGACCGTGCGGATAACGGCTAAGTAAGAAGATCGAGATCCCTTTAGAATATATTGGTGAATCATTTTCATTCATCAAGCCTACTTAGAATACAGTCTACCTATAAATATACTTGTGTAGGTTGGCCTTTTAGTTTTGCTATTACATTTTTCGAAGCAGAAAACATTTCTTCGAAACGTGTTTTCTTCATCAGCGTCTGGATAAATTCTTGAAATAATTTTCCACATTTTATTCAGAATATCCCTAATACAGTTCTTAGGGTTTAATACTAGTCAACAAACAAATCTTGTATTCAATAACAAAGTAAGAGACCTAGGCGAGGGATTTCAAACTACATTTTTTAAGACAGCTTCACAAAATTCTGTAAGCTCTATTCGGCTAAATGAGAGGATGCCCTAGGAGGACATATTATACTTTTTTTTTTTTTTTTTTAAGGATGGGAAATCATCAAATGACCCCTCCCGCTCTGGGTGGAGCGGAAGGGAGTGTCAGACTCTTACTGACTAAAACCCATCCGTGTTCCTTCCTTAGCCCTTTATATTCCGGGGCAGCGGTAACCCTTTCGGACAATCCCGCTGCCCCGGCAGGCTTCGGCCCTGACGGGCCCCTCCGTTCAATGCTGACATCTCTTTGAGGCGCGCGTGGAACACATACGCGCCGTCCGGCACGGGCCTGGTCCTGATCGGACGGCGAGCTACCCATTACTCGCCGTCCGCAGGCCCGCGCCTACGGTGGCCGGGAGTCGTCACGCGGCTCCCGACGCCCGGAGCGTCTACCGCGGCGGCTGGGACGGGCGGCTCTCTCAGCTCTCTCCCTCGCCCATCCCGCCACCTCCTTCGCTAGCATGACAGCTTCGCAGAAGGAGGTGACTGCCTCCCACTCCCTCTCGCCCCGGACCATGGCTTGGACCAGGGCCGGGCGCGAGAGGTCGCCGCCGCTGCCGATCGCCTCTACGAGGACACGGCGGTGCTCTGCCCAAGCGGGACAGACCTCCACCGTGTGCTCCACCGTGTCCTCTGGGCGATCCTCGCAGTGGTGACACCCGGGCGTTTCCTCCCGCCTGATGATGTGCAGGAACCTCCCGAAACATCTGTGTCCGGTGAGGACCTGCGTCAGGCGGTAGGTGAGGGCGCCGTGACGCCTCTCTAGCCACTCCTCAAAGAGGGGCCTTACCGCCGCTATCGCGGCGTGCCCTGCGCTGGGTTGCGACAGTCGCGCTTTCCATGCCGCCTTGAGATCGCGCCGGAGGTCTGTCCGCTCCGCAGCAATTTGCCGCGGAAGCGGGTTTTCCCCCGGCGTAGTGCCTCCGCGCGCCACTCATACAGGCGCGCAAGGACTATCGCCTCCAGATCCCATGGCGGCAGTCCGGCCAGGAGGCTTGCCGCCTCGCGCGAGATCGTGCGGTACCCCCGTATCAGCCGTATGGCGACCACCTTTTGGGGCGCGTTCAGGTAGTGGGCGGCTCGAAGCCGCAGTGAACGCGCCCACACCGGGGCGCCATATACGGCCATGGACCGCACGACCCCCGCGTAAAGCCTCCGGCAGGAGGCGTTTGGCCCCCTCAGGTTGGGCAGGAGCCGCTTGAAAGCGGCCCCAGCCCGTTCCAGTTTGGGGGCCAAACGTCGGAAATGCTCGACGAAGTTCCACCGGCTGTCGAGGACGAGACCCAGGTATTTCATCGTCGTCTCGACGCCGTTGCGAACCCCTCCTACCGTCAGTTGGGATCCCGATGGTGGCCCGTTCCGAAGCCCATGAAAAGACATGGCCTCGGATTTGTGCAGAGCCACCTCGAGACCCAACTGCCGGATCCTCTCCACGACTATCGCAACCCCGCGTGTCATTGCGTCGGCCGCCGCCTGATGCGACCTCCCCTGCGCCAGGACCAGCGTGTCGTCAGCGTAGCAAACTACGCTGACGCCATCAGGGAGGTCTGCCCGCAGCACCCAGTCGTAACCGATGTCCCACAGGAGCGGTCCGACTATTCGACGGAGGTAGGTCGGCACCCGGTGATACCGGAGTGCCTCCCCAATGCAGCTCCAGGGCAGGGTGTTAAACGCGTTGGCGATGTCGAGTGACACCGCCACGACCACCCCACCCCGGGACACCGCGTCCCCCGTCGTGAGGGCTCTCACGCGCATGATGGCGTCCACCGTCGAGCGCCCCTTGCGGAAGCCAAACTGGCTATCCGCAAGATCCGGCCCCGTCCTCACCAGGTGCCCGACGAGGCGGCCCGCAATCACTCTTTCCAAGAGCTTGCCGACCTCGTCGAGCAGCACGATGGGCCGGAATGCGGACGGAGAGTCCGCAGGGCGCCCTGGCTTCCGAATGAGGACCAGCTTCCCCGTCTTCCAACGGAGTGGAAACTGGCCCCTCTCCATACATGCGCTTAAGAGCGCCTCCAGTCGGGGTCCGAGAGCCGTCGAGGCCAGGGCCCAGGCTTTACCCGGCAAGCCGTCGGGCCCTGGGGCGGTATTTTTGGCCTTCAGCCTACATACCGCCACTCTCAGATCTACCCCGGTCACTTCAGGGATGTCGTCGTCGTCGTCCGCGTGGTCCGCTTCGGGCACCGCAAGACATATTATACTTAGTGAACGAATTGGTAAGTTTGTGTATGTGTATAGACCCATTTTTATCGTTTTAATCTTTAAAAAGGGTCATTGTACTCATCATTATGAACAACTTTTACTGTGGGACGAACATTGAAATCGTGAAAAAAAAAATCTGGTGTTCCCTACATAAATTATGTTCGTCTAACTCGTCAAAATGTAGGGAACAGCTTGATTTTTTTTCTCGATTTCAGTGTTGGTCCCATAGTAAAAGTTGTTCATAATGATGAGTACAATAACCCCTTTTATGGATTAAAACGATCAAAATGTAACGGTGTATATGTGTATCAACTAATCTGCATTCGCGATTTATTTGCCAAAAATGTAAACAAATTATGAGTTCATTCAAAAATAACTTTTAAAGCTTACATAATAAAGTTTAGTTTACACTACAACTTCATACATTTTTATGACTTTTTCAATAGTGCTAGTCACTCTGAAATCAACTTATTACCTGTCATTAAAACAAAGTTGATATTTGTTTAACTTGAAATAATATTAATTTGAAACATAACTTTGAATACACTTTAAGTAGGTATCTAGCTGTTCGAGTCGATATGAAGGCGACGCAAGCTTTCATCAATTTACTGAAAGTGTTAATCCGCATCAGTCAACTTATATTAATATTAATTCATCAACGGTGCCTTCAGACTTTTCATGGTCCTGCAACTTATGTGTACGGAAATCATTTCTGTAGTTCCTTCTTATACGAATCGTGAACATAATGAAAACATTAAAAAACCTTACTATAAATACTAGCTTTAGATTCTAATCTTTTCATTAATTTTTGAGCTTTAATTATTGATATTTTTAAGAAAATCTCATTGTTTTAAGTTGATACAAACTACTATTAAAATAATGTCAACATCCTGTGCAAACATGCATCACCCAAGTCGATCCCTTATTTTTATTTCTCACTAAAACATTTATTTTCGTTTTCTCTTATTCCACATAATAGATCGTTCGGAAGATATGTCCCTATTTTTAGTGTTGGAGATGAAATCGAGCGTGAAATGGTTACCACACGGAGCGGTTGTCTCGTGAACAAACGAATACCGGATCGCCGTTTGCCGCCGGGGCGTTTGCCGGAAAATTGGCTGGCACACCACTACGCTCCAGCTTAATAATAACAATGTATTGAATGTCTGCCCTGTTCGTGATGGGCATCTATCTGGTACAATAGCGGCAACAGAGTAGCTACGTATACTACTGATAAAATTATAAAGTTTGACCCCTAGGGGATAATCCAAGGGGTTCCTTCTTTTCGTTTCGACGGTACGTTGCTTATTCTGTTTGATTTTATCCTAGGGGCAAAAACTACATGTGCAGATGTGTAGGAACAGGAACTTCTCACGTGGAGTTCTATAGTTTCTGCCTAGTGTCTACTTTCTTCGGAAAAAAGTGTAAATTTAACTAAATAAGTTTGTTTGTAAAGCTGTGAGTAGGCTTATTTGAAAAACATTATATCCCGTCTATAATCCCAGAATGTTCAAGCAGTAGGTGTATCTATTTACCTATATTAGTACACCCACATTTTGCCAGTTATTTTTAGGTCCCTGTACGTTAGTGTGGTGTCAATATTTTGTTCTTTTTGCCAAATTTCAATTTCTAGTTAAGGATTTTATTTTAGACTCATGATGTAGCTCTTGTGCTCGAAATAACGTTATTAAAAGCAACAGCAGAAATCAAAGATACCTAATAAAATATGTATAAAACAGAAACAGCTTTAAGCTGTCAATAGATTGTCTTTGTCTAAAAGTAGTACCGTTTTCTCTATGGTTTCATTGTCTTTTCTGATTTTATATCAATCAACAATTCTAATGTAGTAATTTTTTTCCTCCAAGGTTGTAGTCTGTGTTATAAAAGTCACAGAACACTATTACTCATAATAAAAGTGCTCTGTGTATTGACTTTACTTTTGAAATCATTGGCTCTGTGCTTTTCTGGTGCCTGGTCAATTATGATTTTTAGATTCGCTCCTTTTACATTTTTGTTTATTTTTATGTGTTAGGTTTTCTCTATTTTGATAGCGAGTAAATTTCAAGTGGTGTGAAAAATATTTAGTAGGTACAAGTCAATTTATTCCATTTTATTTTTACAAAGCTAAAATTAGGTCCTACTTAACTGGTAAGTCATTTCTAAATAGGTACCTACCTGCCTATTTAGTACCTATACATACACCAGTCCATTCAGAAATGAGTGATGAGGAAATTGAAGCTGATGAAATGCGAAATGCTCTGAGTGCTATAGCAAATGAAATGCAAAAGTACGTACAAACCTATAGTCTTTTTTTATGTATATACCTATAGTCTTAGTTACTTATGTCTTAATTTTGCCATACATTAGTTCTAGCGCCACTAGTTTTATATTTTTTATTTATAGCACTGCGTGAACTTAACCCGCTGAGACTAAGTAGATAGTCCATTTTTACACAAAAAACATGACTTAAGAGCGCGTTTAGGTCACACGTGAGTCTTGATAGACTACTAAGTAAGTATCGTAATGTACTTTTTTCTGTGGTAGCACTTTTTTTTTTAGATTGCTGGTATACCTATAAGTAATTAGCGACCGAGTAAGCCCTAAGCTAATAGTTACCTATACTACTAATATGTTGTATAGGTACAGAAGCTGCGTAAACCTTTTATAAATAAATAAATTGTGGTAACTACCTACCTATTATACATACTCTACACTTAAAATTGCAAGCCAAAAACTAAGGCCAATAACTGTTCCAAAACATTACTTAGGTACACCGAATTCGACCCAATGAATCACGTATCTAGGTACCTAATTTCAATGAGTAGGTACCCTTAGTAGTTAAGTTAACGTCGCACATAGGCACTCCGAAATTTTCTTTAATTTGTCTTCCGTCCTTTCCTTTATTAAAGTGTACCTAATTGCAGGTTTCAAAAAAAAACCGTCACTACAAGTGAATGCAACGATGCAGAAATATTGAATAAACTAATAAAATACAAATGCGCTATAAATGTGAGAAATCTCCAAATAAAACATCTGAGATCGAATCTTAAAACTGCATGCGGTAAGTAAATTATAGGTAACCGTTTACAAATACCTAAGTAAGTAGGCAAGTATACTATTAAGGGGAGCAGTGGTGGCCGAGTGGAATCGATCGCGACTTACGAGTTGTAGGTGGTAGGTTCGAACCCAGACAGGTGCTTTACTTTGTGTAAATAATTTCATCACCACTGGCTCTCAAACGGTGAAGTAAAACATCGTGAGGAAACCGGCATGTCCTAGAACCAAAAATTCGAAGACATGTTACATCTACCAACCTGCACTGGGCCCGCGTGGTGGATTACGGATCACTCCCTCTCACAGAGAGGAGGCCTGTGTCCCAGCAGTGGGAACATAATAGGCTGATTATTATTTTATACTATTAACGTAAGTAGCGAATTCAAACATTAGCTGCTGTTTTGTTGTGAGTTTGTTTCCGCCCAGTATAGGGCTCAGGCCAAATAAAAAACCAAGACAGGGCTGTCAACAGTAAAGTGAATCCGGTTTCGTAAACATGTGTGCTTAGTGAGGTGTAGTTTGATTGTAAATGGTTGTAAAAGACACACGCACACTTTGAAGGAGGCAATCTTACAAGCAAACAAATGCGCAGTAAGCAGCGATCTTAACTTAAACTTGCTTTATTTTCAGCCGTGGCAAAAACAATATCATCAGCTAAGGCAACTGAAATAGCATCACTCAGCAAACATTTAGATTATGCAAGAAATCAATATATCGATTTAGAAAAACAACAGAGTGAAAAAAATGAAATAATCATCAACTTGAGTAAAGAAAAACACGCTCTTCGTGATCAGTTTGATTTTTTCTGCAACGCTATTCAACTCGGTTATCAACAGTTACAGGGAATGCGAAACGAACGCACAGAAAATATTTCCACTCTCGAACAACTCAAATACATTATTGTTTGCTGCGGACAGTATCACGCAGATCATTGCAATGAACGTGAGAGGTGCATTCAACTGCAACAGAAGAACAGATTTCTAAGCACCAAAATGATCATTATGGAAAATAATTTGGAAGCAGCTAGAGATGAACTCCGAAACCTTCGCACTTGTATAAAGCCTTACAAAGAGAAAAGTGACGCTTTATCGAGATCACGACAACGAATTGGTGTCGTATGCTCAGAGTACAAATTAGGCGCACATCAAAAAAACTTTACAAAACTGACGATGACTAAAGTTGAACTGACCAGATGTTCATCACTAGTAAATATTAGAGAGTTAGACGTGACGACTCATTTAAAAACAGTAAAAAAACTTCTGAACGATCACGATAACCTGATAAATGATTTAAAATGTCTATCGAGAGTAATAAATGTTGATAAAACTTATTGGACTATATTTTTTAGAAACGTGTGGGTAGATAGATACCTACGTTCTAATATGAGTGTTAAATTAGTTAGGTTATTCATTATAAACATTCCTTTACCTAGGTAGGTAGGTATTACTTATTTTTACAGTAACACCACAGAGCATGAGTAACACTACCTACCTACATTCAAGCAAGTCACTTGCTTCTCTCAGGGGAGCATTATATCTCGTAATTTTAAGAATATTGGCCTCAGTCTCAATCTGTCAAAAGTAAGTACCTCTCCATAAATTTTTGACAAGTTTTTGAAATTGATTGTCGCCGAGATGAGATTTTTAATTAGGGGAGGCTTCATTGACCTTGTGAAGGCCGCTGGAATCCGCTGAATGCGGAAAGCATAGAACCAGTTAATGTGGAGGTGCTTGGGGAGGCCTATATCCAGCAGTGGACGTCTTTCGGCTGAAATGATGAATTACAGGAATTGGCCTTCAGGTGTCGAACCGACAAAAATGCGAGGAATTACATCCTCTAAAAGTATGCCCCTTTATTCATAAACGTTGCTTAGAGTTAAGTAGCGATTAGAGACTGTTTAACCATACCTACATTTTTGACGTTTAAACGTCGCTTAACTTTAATCATCGTATAAAAATAAACCCCAATTAGGTACAGGAGTACCTACTTAAGTAAATAAAAAAATACTTAGGTACCTACCTACAGACGCCAGAACATCAAGCTACACGAAACTGTCAAACTTTCCCAATTAACCTTGAACCTTATGCTTTACCTATTATAGAAATATTTGACAGATTATAGTACATATCTTGATGTGCTGGAATCTATTTTTTTTTTTACTTGCATCAAAGCTTGATTGACACGATGCGATTTAATTGAATAGCCTATTGGCATAGGTAGGTACCATATAAGTTATTTTACAAAAATAAAAATTGCACTGTCTAAACGACCCCTGTAGACTATTCAAGTAATGTGTTGCTTCAATTTTATTGTATGCTGCTGGCAACAAACTTGCATCGTGTAAATCAAGCTTCAAGCTTATTGGATTTCCGGCCCAAGCAAGTAAGTTTTCGAAATATTTGAAAGCAATTTTTCTTACTTTAAAAATGGTATTTCCACCAGAGCCCATTCGAGCTTTGCGCACAGGTAGGACAGGCCGCTAGGCTAGGTACAGACCTATATTCCTTATTCTTGAAGCTCAAGTCATTCACCATCATCGTGGCTATAGTTGGAATCCCAAGTCAAGAGAAATTATGTGATAAACAAGGACCACAAAATGTTGTGCACATTTTTGCGCAGATTGGAAACTTATCATCTATGTAGACGTAACTCGGTCAAATCAATATAAGTAGGTACCTATTGCAGTAGGTAGGTACTGCACCTTACGGTGTGCCGTATAAGCCCCATTAGAACCCATATCAGAATACCAAACAGCCGGAAGACACTGGTATCTATTAATTGGTTGCCGTAGTTACAGAAATAATTAAAAAGCCATTGTGCCTCACGATTATTATTTCTCTGGTATCCTTCCTAATACCTAGCCGATCTACACACACAAACTTAAGTTTGTGCACACAAAAGTTCGCGCAAATAAAACTTAGACGTCAAGTGGAAGTAATAAGTGATAACCCACTTTCACCTTGGTTTTGGATAACCGCAACGTTTTTCGCTTTTTATAACACCCAGACATGTTTTAAAATTATTATTATTCTATTCCTTCATGAATCCATCACTATAAAAAAAAACAGTGTTCTACTATTTTTTTCTTTTCTGAGCAGCAACTGATTAGTGCCGTTAATTTGACTTGACGCAGTTTGTCAGTCAGTGTGACCATTTGTGGCAGATTTCTGCCATTTTGGCAGTTTTCGCTCCTAAATTTTGTCTGTGGCAGATCATGCTGACTATTTACAAAAGTGGCAGATTTCGGCAGATTTAAAGGTTTCAAGAAAATTCAAATTACTTAATCTGAATTTTCAATGAATTCATCTTTTTTATAAATAATTACATCAGGTTTTTTATATAACTAGCCTACAAATGATTTTATCGAACTGGCAACTTCTGTTTCATGCCAAATCATACACGGATTTCCCGCTTATTCTGTTTTTAAGCAAGTGCGTAATATGATTATGAACTGTAATCAAACTGGAATAGTGTTCATATTACTATCTTCTTTATTAGTTTCCAATCAACTTTTGATTTTACCTCATTCTCTTTTGATGTGTATTATTATGTGCGGTTCTGTGTAACGAATCATTAATAAATATGGAGAGAAAATACGAGCGTTCTTATCGACCTGAGTGGGAGCAAGATCCCTTGCTTTCTTCCTGGTTGTCGAGTCAGTTGTCTAAGGATGACCAGGACGTTGCATTCTGTAAAGCTTGCAACTGTAAATTAATTATTAGATTATCGTCTTTAAAAGAGCATGGATAATCTCAGAAACATAAAAATAACATTATTGGGTATAGCGGCCAATCATCGGTAAGTACTTTACAATAAGTATAAATATTATAATAAGATTCTTCAGAGATTTATTAAAATGAATAACTTTATTAAACTGTTTCAGGTTCAACAGTTTTTTAACAAAGCTCCATTAGAAAAGGAAGTGAAAAAGGCGGAACTGAATTTTTGTGCTATGCTAATGGAAGACTGGACGAAAAAAAAATGTCCGTGTCTTTTTTGGTACAAGAAAAATTGTTGAGAGAAAGCTCGGAGTCAACGAAGCTTTTTCTAACACCTCTTGATCTACTAGCTTCTTTAATTTGATTATGATTTCTTTTGAATTGATTGTGTGAAATGTTCTGGGAATCTTCAAGGAATGAATAAGCGGTGGTTTGCTTAAAAAGGGGATCCGATAGCCTGATATTATCCTTAGTATTTAGAAAGGTGCCCCTAACTTCCTCCAGACACTTGCCTGATGTTTCATTCTCCCGGCTTGAAAACGTTGATGATAGTCGATCGACTCGTTTATCACGCCGTCCCAGGGTACAACGTTTCTTACCGTATCGTGTATCTTCGGTGTGACGAAAAAACTCTTCTGCCCTTCTCTTTCGTCCTTGCGCAGGATTAAGACCACTACTAGTGGCGGGGCGATAGTTTGCACTGTTGCGAACAGGCAATATATATTTCCTGCCTTTTGTGTCCTTTCATTGGACAGAAGGTTTATACGATCTACCCTGCGAGGATAATTTAATGAGTCTGGCTTGGAATTTTTTTAAGACGCCCCTTGTTTTCCTACAAAATCTGTAAACTTAAAAAAAAAATACTCCCAGGTATTTTCCTTAACGATTCCATAAAACAACTTTCTTTTACAGAGTTTAAAATACCATCACGACGTTGTTGCACTCTATCAGCCCGTTTGCCACATATCATTTGTAATAAATCCGATTGTATTTAATTAAATTCCCCGTCGGCAAAAATTTCATTGATTTTTTAAGTAATCTCTACAGTGGTCGTTGGGTTTTTTAATTCGGATACCCATGAAATAAATTGGCATAAGCCTTTTTGAAATGCTTCGTTTTGCAATATAACAGCATGTGACATTAGCAGCTAAAGAATTTTCAACGACCGCTAACGAACGATTACGTTCAAAATTTTCAAAACATTACTTTCGAGCTCTACAAAACCTGGGGTAGAATTATTAAGTTTTTGTACTTCAGAATAACGTACTTGAGCCCAGTCAGGCGAATTAAAATGTTGCAATTTGTTCAGCAATTCGAGATGCGTACTATCTGTCTGTAATGTCAGGGACTTGAGGGAAGTTTGTATTTTAAAATCAATCCTTTTCTCTTTGTTTAATTCATTATCCAGTTCAGTAGGGCTCTGAATATATAGCATAGACTCACTGTCAGACATGCACGGCTGATTATTATTTTTAACAATAAGATCTTGCAAAGAGGATACTTTTTCAGTAAGTTTTATAAAAGCGTCCTCTAATTTACTTAGCTATGTACGGCGGCGCTGCTCCTTTCGCCTACGATGTCTCCTTTTACGCGCCGTGGAAGAAGAATCGCTGCTACTGCTCGAACCACTAAATTGCGACCGAGCACGTGGGGCATTGTCCATGCTAACATTATTAATATTTTCATCAAAAGAGTTCATTTTTAACACAAATTAATTTTTATTTTTATTTAACACGAGTAACGAGTTACTTTTAGACGCGACTATACCGTGCGGAATTCCGAACGCCAATGAGGTTCATAGATATCGTCTTGCGCTGTGCAAACGTATCCCCACTACCTGCCGGATTGGGGCGGATATGACGCTGCGGATAATGCTTGAATATTATTAATTTTTTTGGTTGATTAAACAAATTTAATTGAATTCGTTGTGTATTTTTTCCGTTTCCATGAAGGCATATTTTTGGCAATTTTGGCGCCAAGTGTGGCAGATTTTGGCAGATTTTTTGGCCAATGTGTGGCAGATTCTCCATTTTTATGATGGTCACATTTTGTTGTCAGTGTCAATGTGACATTTTGTCGTCGTCTCATCTCACGTGTTTGCACTCAGTGCTGTATATAGTTGTTTGTATTACTTTGGTATATTAATCGTAATAATACGTGTAACATTAGTCTAATAATAACACCGATGCTGCATGTTGCTTAAAGTCTATGCAACAGCGATATTGAAACACAGTGCTGCAAGTGTACAGTTACACCGGTATAGTAGAAGTGGTAAAATGTCTTTAGAAGAAGCTAAACAATTCGCCGCTCACCGGGCAGTTGATGAGTACGTAACAAAGGATTGCATCTTTGGCGTCGGAAGTGGATCCACAGTTGTGTATGCAGTCCAACGACTCGCAGAACGCGTAGAAACGGAGAATTTGAAGGTGACCTGCGTGCCTACATCGTTTCAAGCAAAACAGCTGATCATCAAGCATAACCTTACATTGGGCGAGCTTGATACGAATCCCATGATTGACGTCACAATCGATGGAGCAGACGAAGTGGACGCCCACATGACGCTGATAAAGGGTGGGGGGGGCTGCTTATTACAAGAGAAAATAGTTGCCTCTTGTTCTAAGAAACTCATAGTTATAGCAGACTACACAAAAGATTCTGTAAAGCTAGGAGACAGGTATAAAAAAGGAATACCAATTGAAGTAGTTCCAATGGCATATGTTCCTATTCAGAACAAGATAGCGACTTTGTATGGAGGAGAAGTTAAGTTACGCAGAGCGATAGCTAAGGCTGGCCCTGTCGTGACTGATAATGGTAACTTCATCCTTGACTGGATATTCACTAACCAGGACTTGGACTGGGACAGAGTAAATAATGTTTTAAAGATGATTCCTGGTGTTGTTGAGACTGGTTTATTTGTAAACATGTGTGAAAAAGCATATTTTGGACAGCCTGAAGGCAGTGTATTAGAGAGGATTAGTGTATAACTGCATGGATTCTTGCTTCCTATATATTAAGCTCAGCTATTGTTTTATGTATGTAAAATGTTTTTGTTGTAAGAATCAACAAATCAATGCTTTTATTGCCATATATTTCTTAAATGAATGAAAACCTTACAATTAAGAAATAAATACAAAATAAAAATCCACTTTTAACCTTTTGACCGCCAGTTATGAATAGATGACAAACCAAAATGTGCCCAGAAATAGGCCTCGGTTCGACTACATAACAGACTTTGACACCGATGGCATGTTTTTGATTTTTTGACATGTAGCGGTCAAAAGGTTAATCAACATTCATAAATTGGAAGGTTGTATGTGCTACAAAAAGATATTAATTCATAAGTTGATGTAAGTAGGGGTGTATTTTATCAGCACAAATACTTTTTATCAGTAATCAACATTGAACTAATGTTAATTTCACAATCAAATGCCTCCATGGGTTGTTAAAACTTGATAAGAGAATTGGCTTCACTGATAAAACTAAGGCAACAGTTTTAAAACTAGCAGTATCTACTACTTACCACAATAAAATTATATTAAGTAGATGTCTTAATATGTTTAAGCAGTTTTAAACCAGTGTGAGCTGTGGTGGTCCAGTGGTAATGGCTGCAACTTTCGTGTTGTAGGTTTGAACCCAGTCAGGCACCTATTTTGTGTAAATTATTTCTTCACCACTGCTCTCAAAACTGTGAAGGAAGGACTGTAAGGAAACCAGCATGCCCTAGAACCAAGAATTTGAAAACATGTGACATCTACCAACCCACACTAGGCCCGCATGGTAGATGACGGCTCACTTCCTCTCACAGAGAGGAGGCCTGTCTCCCAGTAGTGGGAACATTATAGGCTGATTATGCTTAACCAGTGATTCATAAAGAGAAAATATAATTTATTGTCAGCCTTTTCTCTCTTAACTTAACCCAGTGAATGAAATTTTTGTAAGTCTCTTCATATTTTATTGGTTTTTTGTGTAGTGTATGTCTACAATAACACAGCAAAATAAAACAAAACAGATTACATACTTCTTTGATTTAATCAAATAACACTTCTAGGTAATAATGTTAACTTTGGCAAGTCAAAAGTCGAAGTCCTTTGATAAATCAAAGCATTTTAAGAGGTAGAACATTGATGGTAAAGAAAACATGACATTGTGATTAGGCCTTAAGCTTACTTAATCTTGTTTAAAACTTATTTTAATGAACTTTGTGAAGTTATTTGCTTAGAAATAAGAAACATAGTGTATATGTGATCCAACCAGATATTGATTCAGATCTTTTATTCTTATGGGATTAGTTTGTATAATAATTATATTGATGTCCATAAAAGAGCTTGTTTTAATATACATATTTTGGAATGTAAAAAAGATGCTATTTTAATAAAAATCAAATAATTTTTTTTTTGTTGTTTGTTCATTGCCTTTAAAATCTAGTAAGTAGTTAGGTATTCAAAAACAAAACATTACACAAAATGACAAAATCAATTACCCTCTAAACAGATTGTGCAATCTTTCTAAAGATAGGTGACCAGACTGATCAACTGGATCAAAGGAGGAGCCTCCTTTGTTCATAAAACCTATGTGAACTGAACACATTCAACACCTACAACAACACATTATCATAACCAGTTATTTAAAATTAAAATACATCATGCCAATTATCATTTTAGGCTAATAATAATAATAAATTATTTATTTCATAAAAAACAAGAAAAAACATGTTTCAAAGCATAGCTAAGCAGCTACATTAGCTGAAAAGTAAGTACCATTTGAAACACTTAGTATATAGCCTTGTCTGCACTGGGGCACTTGTAGCCATTCATCTTTTCGAATGAAACAAAAATTCTTTGCATGTATACTTAAGCAACATGTCACAAAACATCTACACTTGTGCACTAGCACAGTCAATGCTTGGTGGGTTACACTATGGATGCCACCTATTTGAAACTTCACACCATTGTACAGGGTGTTAGCAGTAGCACACAAACCACTTGCATAGTGGAAACATCAAGCTTGAAAAAGTATTAGAGCTTCAGTATAAGGTATAAGTTACATGAAACTTCTATTCTCTATGACAACAATAAATTGACACACCTGTGAGAGAGACAGAAAAAGAAAAGGTACATCCAAAGTTTTAAAACCAGACTACAAGTATATTTATGCCTATCTACATTATAACCTTTAGGTAATTTTGGGCTAAGAGCTGAGATAATACTGTCATAAACTCAAAATTAAAACCTGCTACCCTGTGAAATTGTCATGACAAAATATTTGGGATTTAGAAAAATCAGTGTAAACACTAAAATAATTGCATTGTTTATTTGACTTAAATATTCAGTTGCACTCGAAGATAATTTGAATGTATTACCACACTTGATAACAATAGACATCTGTACTATCTAATAGAGGCTAGTTTTTTTCATAATGCGCAAGAACTCCTCTTGATTTATTTCTCCATCACCATCTCTGTCAGCCTCGTCTATCATTTCATGAAGCTCTTCATCTGTTAGGTTTTCACCAAGTTCTTTTGCCACCCTCTTTAGATTTTTGAAAGATATCTTGCCTGTAAATATTCATATGAAAAAAAATGCTACAACCTTGAAGTTTAAATGAATAATTCTGGCATGTCTGCACAAGTTGAAACTTGAGCAATTGGGTTATTCTAATATTCATAAAAAAATATTATCATAACAAATCCACTGCAAAGCTAGTGAATTTACTTATGAGAATGTCTAAAAAGCATTCTCTAACTGTATTAGGTAATACATTTGATTAGATTTGATGTTGTTTGAGAAACCAAATGCGGTGAATTCCAAAAGTTGTGTTTTTTTAACCACTCAATCCCGGTGTGGTATGCTATCAGCCCATTACAATAGAAAATCAATTGTGTCTCATTAGCTGTGATTAAGCAGTTAAACTACAATTTAAGATCTAGGCATAGCAACTAAAGGGCTTGATAATATTTGTACTCACCAGTCTCATCATCATCAAATAGTTTAAATGCCTTCATTATCTCCTCTTTGGTATCCTTTTCAGCCATCTTTACAGTCATCAGCTCTTGAAAGTCTTCATAAGACACTTTACTATCTCCCTTGTCTATTTCTGCAATCATCTTTTTAATTTCTTCCTTTTTAGGTTCAAAGCCTAGAGCACGGATAGCTACCTTCAATTCTTTTGTATCTATTTTTCCTGTACTTTCTGTGTCAAAGAGATCAAATGCTTCTTTTATGTCTCTTCTCTGTTCATCTGTCAACTCAAACTTGGGTCCTGATTTCTTGCGGACTCCACCTGTGTTGTTAGAGCCCACAGATTTCTTTTGAATGTTAGCTACCGCAGTTGCCTGAAATTTTTATTAACAACATTGTTTAATTCACCAAGCAGGTACTGAGAAACATAGTGTAATCCTGGCATCCTCTTGTATTCTGCTTATCTGCTAACATTTTTCTTTAAGACTCCTTGTAAATAGGCAAATAGTATGCGTTAATATGATGTGTACAAATTAACCATAATAAACAACGAGCGACAGTTAACAAATAAATCAATACGTGCAAACATTCACTTACCATTATGATAATTGGGAAAATAATATATCCTGGGAAGCGTTACATATATAAGTAGCTATGATTACAAGATACGTATCATATCTGTAATTCAAGGGGAAGATGAATATATTCAATGTACCGATCCAACTTCTATTTTTATTTTCAAATCAAATAACCATAACATTTAATTATAATATTTAGAATGTAAATCGTATAGCATTACTTTTTAAGTTGTCTGTCTGTTGTCAATGTCAAGACAATTTGACATTGACTTGACAATTTGACATGACAGATGGAATCGTCATGACAATTTTATTGACAGATAGGGCTGGGCTGCTAACACCGTAACACAGTATTACAATATAGGAAATATTGTAATCGTAATTGTAATACTGGGACCGTAATGTGCAATGATATTAAAAGTGTAAACCAAAGAGTACAGAGGCCAGCATAGCTATTCACAAAGCTACGACACGGTTTGGTACCGTATCGAATGTCAATGTTATCGACGAAATCCTATAATCGCTATTCACAAATCCGAAACCGTACAATTTTGACAGTTCGTATACGGTATGAAGACATCAATTCTTCCGACAGGTATTTGGTGTCGGAAGTGTTATCGAATAACAAAATATTGTTTAAAAAAGAGTAATATAAGCAATAAGTGTCAAAACACGGCTCCGGGCAAGGTCCTCATGCCCTTGCATGAATGCAAAGAGCATCTGCCGCTGCTCTAATGACACTCTTTTCTGAAAATATCCATTTTCAATATTAGGTACCACGTTTTATAAAATGAAAATGAGCAAATAGTAATTTGTTTAAGTACTGATAAAATACATACAACCATTTTTCTGTAAAAAAAAAACGAATTTTTCACTTCTCAATTTTATTTTTTTTAATTCGCCCAAAGGGGTGGCTATATTCTTTCGAACATACCGCCTTGTCTTCCGTGTAGTTCTCAATTATCTTTATGGCTCAAAACAAGAATAAAAAAATAATTATTCCAGGTTTGACAGAAAGTTGAAGTTTACAAAGCAAATTTAATAGGAATCAGGTAAATTTTATTTATTAATAAAATCATTGTTTACTGTTTTTTATTTGTTAATAGTTACTGAATGCATAATCTATAGTTGCCCATAATGAAATACTCAATAAAAATCATTTATGTACAGAGGCCAGCACATCAAGCTACCCCAATCTGTCAAATTATCCCAATTGAATATGAACCTTATTCCTATGTAGTAAAGTTGAAATTCTATCAAAGAAATTTGACAGATTGGGGTAGGTTGATGTGCTGGCCTCTGTACTACTTAAAATTTTCTACCACAAATATCTATTTACTACCATTTTGTAGCGTTCCCCGTATACACACCTAAAAAACAAACCCTTCCACACGGATCTGTGAATAGCGTTTTACCGGTCCTTCGGTTCAGAAATCAGGTTATCGAACAAGTGTCATTGTCGATACGATAGTGAATCGTATGTTTGTGAATAGCTATGCAGCACATCAAGTTACCCCAATCTGTCAAATTTCTTTGATAGATTTTCAACTTTAATACAAATGAATAAGGTTCATATTCAATTAGGAAAATTTGACAGATTGGGGTAGCTTGATGTGCTGGCCTCTGTACTTTATGTATGGTGTAAACAGTGTAAACTTAAAATATCATTGGTAATGTGCCGTTTCGCGCTGCACCAAATTTATTTTCATCATCTGTGTAGTTTATTATTTTAAATGTAAAGTAATTAATGTATTTCTTAATCGCGTTCTGCGTAGTTAATAATATCTTAATGCAAGATGACGAGTGCCGAGAACTGGAGAAGCGAAAATATCACTGTTAATAATGCCTCAAAATCTTAGCAGAATGTTTGAAAAACACCTACTGAAAACAAAAAACTTGCCATATTTAATTTTTTCTACTTCTGGCAAGAAATATTGAATTGATCCCATTTCTTGCTTACCCTGGTTAACAGATAACTTGAATATAAAGTTAGTATAAAGTCGCACTCATGACAATATCAAGTTGTTCGCCGCGAGCAGCGTCGATATTGAAAGGTTCATTTATTTTCTTGTGCTTATCAAGTCTTTATGGAACTATTGAATGTTCAATATTTTAGGTTGAAGTGGGTACATATTAAAACAAAACAATTTTATGCAAAAATTTCGTGTATTACAATAGTATTACTATGCGAATAAATTTTATTCGAATAACATGGGACAATAATAAACAATCATTAGTTTATACTTATACATTTTTGATATTTAGGCGGAAGAACACCACTTTTAGGGTGCAGAAGGCATGGTTCCTATGGACTTCATGAGGTGGTAGCAGTGGGGCAGGCGGCTCCTGTGGCCTATCTTCTGCAGCGTGGCGGCGGCCTGCGCCAGCATGCCGGCGCGCTCGCCCGGCGCCGCCAGCACGGCGGCCGGCAGGTGCCTGCACGCCATGTACAGCGCCACGGCGCGCTCGCCGTCGCCGCCGCCGCCCTCGAGCGCGCGTTCTGTCAAGCATTTACAAGTTATGAATATTCTGCGTTTATGAGGAGGTTATTTGATGAACATAAAGTGTCTCATAAGACAAAAGCTGTATTATCGATTTATCCCTAACAGTCTCATTACAAAACGATTTTTTACTTTAGTCCCACTCCAAATTTTGAACAATTAGGTAAGTAGGTACCAATTTTTTTTTTTTTTTTAATTGGTTCCGCTTTATGTAAAGTTCGTAATACAAAATTATCAACTTAGACTCGGCTCTAAAGTCAGCTTTCGTAATAAGAACTTTACATTAGTCGGAATAAAGTTCGAAATACATTAACTGACTCGATGATTTAAACCATGTCAAAAGAAAAACCTTGTTTTGTAATATTACCGTAAAAACTGTGTAAATAATTAATATTCTTAGGGTCTTCTATAATGTCGTTTTTAACCGACTTCCAAAAAGGAGGAGATTATATGTTCGACTTTATGTATGATTTCTCCGTCAATTGTGGATCGATTTTGAAAATATTTTTTTTCTTTGAAAGGGTATTCTGTCGAGGTGGTTCCATTGTCACCAAGTTGGGATCTGAAGAGAGGATCCTATGGAAATCGAGGGAAACCCTCAAATTTCATAGGCACTCCTACAGCGATTTAGGTATTTTTTTAAAGTAACTCATGCATTTGCTCTCTGAAATCATCATTTGATAAAGTGGAACTGATGATGAAAACCACAGATGGCCATCGGAACTACTCAGTGATAATTATTTCACGGGTTGCGATTCGATTGCTTTAATATGGTTTCTAAGCAATTTATGATCATCACAATGCGTATGGAGAATCTCCTGGTTCTTACCAGGAGAACTCCTCGACAATTAACGTCCCAGCATGCATCGGGAAAAGAAATATTTTGTAACAGGTGATGAGCAGTTGACATTAGGGTTTGACATTGTCACCAAGTCAGAATCTGATAAAGAGATCCCATTAGTGTGTTAGTTGAACTCTCTCAAATCAAATAAAACCTATTGATGATTCAGGTGTTTGAGTCTGAGAGTCATCACTTACCTAATGCTACCGAGCTGTCGATGGTAGCCACAGCAGTCTTTAACTGGTAGGAGTTAGGAGATACGGTAATATGTCGACAGAAACTACTTAGCAGTTCTTGGATAAACGAGGACTTTTAAGACAATCGTCTTCATCTTTCCATTTCTCGTAACTGACTCTCAGACAACACCTATTGGTCCATTAGATTCGGACATAATTTGTGGTGACAGACATGAGACAGACACATGATTGATCCTATAAGGGTTCCGTTTTTTTTCCTTTTGAGGTACGGAATCCTAAAAAGTAAATAGTAAAAAACTTTTACAAAAAAAAACATTGTTTTTTTTCTAGTATAGTAACAATTCAGTAGTATATTGTGGTGGTGTCTTTTATTACCTTTGCCACAGATGATAGACGAGCGATTAAGCCTCGGTCTAAGGCTGCCGTCCAACAGCTGTTGAGTGCGTCGCGGCGACGCGCCCGCCATCATACGACACACCGCGGATTGCAGGAACACGCGGGAAGTTACCCACTGGAAACATGATGATACAATTTAGCACTGATTTGTGAGGGAGGTGGTGTGAAATGGCAGTTTGAGACAAAATAAATTTGTTTATGAGATATATCAACCACATCAACTGTTCCAAACTACAACCTCAATCCTACGATACACGGAGCTGTAGTCTGTACCATGCTATAGAATAGGTTGATGAGTATTCTATTTAGAAATGGCAGAAGAACCAACTTTTAGTCTCCTTTAGTTTGAGAGAACACTACTTATTGCCACAGCCGTCTCAAAACGTAGCCCTTTTTAATTAGTTATTTAATACACATTAGTGCAATGTGAAAGGCAAGATAGTTGGAGAACTAAGAGAAATGGGTTAGTAAAATATGTTTAACCACGGAGTATTTAACACAAGAACTTTTAACGCCAACAAAAATACAAACATTGGATGACAACTAGACATGTTGATGTTATTAAGTTTTACTAAAAAAAGTGTATTATCAATTCTACGCTAATATAATTATGAAATTGTTGGTTACTTGAAGGTAAAGGTAGACAAGACTCTACAAAATCGCACAAAATACACGGAGGCATACCTGACACTCCAACGGCACAGTCTGACACGTCAGTCAGGAACTGCATTGTCAATACTCAGTTGTGGCGCTATGTACACACTTTAAAGTTCCAGTGATGTAGGTTACATCATTTATCTCTGTTTAGTAAAATTTAATATCCCAAATCATTTAGAAAACAGTTAAGCCTTTTTTGAGAGAGTGTGTAATCAAATACTGACCGGCAAATTCTGGGAGATCCTCCTCAAAGAATGCAGGTCTCGTTGGAAGGCTCGCAATTGCGCGTGCGGCGCGGGCCCGCAGAACGCATCCACGTCGCCCACGCACGTGCGGTCCGCGCTCGCCTCCCACACGCCCGCGCGGACCTCCAGTAGCCAATCACAGCATAGGACTTGCATAAGCTGTTAAAATTTACATATGTGTCAAAAAAAATGCAATGGTTTTTTGAAATTGGTCACTTTAGAGTGAGCACTTTCTGTTTACAAAAAATTACTTGTGAGCACAAGGATTAAAGAAAGATCCAAATAGATTTCGGTACCCATCGACTGATCGCTTCAAAATAAGCCACGACATTGACGATATACGATATGAAAGTATGTTCGAAAGTATTTGAATTCGAGTTCTTAAATAGTAATTTTCTTTTTTGAATCAGTTGGTACGATGCGTTGGGAAGCACAATGGTATCAAAACAAACAGATGTTAAGTACTGCTGTGTGATTTATTTTGAAAATATATGACATCACAAAGGATTATTACGCAAGTGTCACTCCTTCGAAGGAGTGGCCAAACGTTTTTGTTATTTTTAGACTTGTTACCTTGTTTGCCTTTGTGAGAAGTTGAAACCCAAGTAAGTTAGGGGGTTACTTGATTTATACTTAAAAATTCCGTTCATAACATATTTATGAAAAAGGCTCTACTCAATAAGCTTTGATTTCCTAAGAAAACGGACTACAGTCACACAATATCGGCTGTCCAAATATAGAGCGTTTTTTGTCACCTTAATGACAAATAATGGTGAAAATGTAAATTTTTTATGACGGACGTTACAATTTGACGAAACCGCTTTCGTAGGAAACTTTAGGTACTCATGCGAAATAATTGAGAATCTTATATGCCACATGCTTTTGCAACATGTTTTTATTACTGAATTTTAAACTACTGATACAATTAAATATTATTTAAAAATAAAAACTAACAACGACAAATAATTATAAATAATCAATAAAGTAAAAAAATAAACCATGCAAGAAACACCTTCGATGCGATGAATGCAACTAATGCGAGATTTGCCTTGTAGTAATATTGCACAACTCATGTAATCCAGTGCAATGCAACTACAATGCACTCCCGTAATAGTTATGTCTTCAAGCTCCTTCTAAATATGATTCAAAGAATAAAACTGAAAATGAGCATAAAAATAACGAGCAAAAAATAAGTTTTAAATGAAATAATATTTAAAAAAAAATGATTCAATCCTCTTTTGTTGAAACTTACCAACATAAGCTGTGTGGGTTTTCGACAACAGTAATATGCCAAGGAATCAGCTAACCTGGTTCCAGCAATATCACAGACCTGAAAATGTAAGTAGATCAAAGATGAATATATTCCCAACGAATTTTAAAATATTACTACCAACATTGGAACACCCTGTGTATCATTGTATCAAATAGTTTTCAGAACAAAGAAGCTAATATTAAAACACTCATATTGTTATTAGATCAAACAAACAAGCTATATCGTATTCATAATATTTACTCATCACCAAACACTATTATAATACACCTTTAGCCGGTATTTTTTTTAATTTTCTTACGTTTTTTGCAATTTGTAGGTCAGTATCTAATTGTATAGTCATTAAAATCATCAATACAACTGTCTGTGAGAAAATTAGAATTTCGCGGGCTACCATAACTCTCCCCCTTCATCCTTCTATAGTCTTCTAATAAAAGGATTTTTAAATTCTGACACTGCACTAGAAAACCTTAGACTAACAATAATTATTAGAATAACCAATAAAACACAATCAATATCCCAATATTTTAGAACACGGAAAAGATTGGAGTCGAATTCCCATTCATCAATTTTCACTAGCTAAAAACTTCACGCACTATTTTCGCCTAACTTACAACAAACACTTGAAGAATAAATGTGCACACACCTTGAGTATTGTCTCTGCAGTCCTCTCGAATGAACGTTCATCTCGACACTGAGCGAGGCTCAACAGGCCGCGGCGGCTTTTGTATGCCATATGCAATGCCCTACGAATAATAGTACAATAGCTATATTTTCATCAGCTCATGTTTATGCTATCAAAGACAATAGTTATTAATACAACAACTATAAACTATACACTTTTGTTTTATAAACACCAGTGCGACTAGAATTTCTAAGTTTTCGCATGTATGAGAATCTTCTCATTGTTAATTAGACTGCTGTTAAATAATAATTTATTTTAATTTTAATGTTGACCTGTATTTTGTACAGCTACGGGTACAATTTATATATTGATTTGTATTAAGTACCTGTTGAAAACATAATCTTTGTGATATTTTTGGTACAAAAATGCGATATACTTGATTTAATTAACATCTTTGTGTATTATAACTGCAGGCGATGTGAAAACAAGAAGTTAAGTTTTCATAACGAAGGCAAGTGTTATTCAAAATCAATGTAGCTAACTATGAAGTTAACCAACACTAGGTAACGGAAGGCATAAGGCGTTCGCCCAAGAGTGGAACAGTAAAGGCCAAACGTATTTTTGACATTTTAACCGCTTACGCCGGATTAATCCGACAAATATTTTCGTGTCCATTTTGCCAGGTTTGTACATTTACGACCAAATACCACCGCCCGTTTAATCTGCTTTTTTATTTAGGTAATTACGCTGTATTCGCGCTGGGGGCACGACAACTGATATGAAGTCGGGCGGCTTTTGGGACAAGTCTACATATATTTTCTATTATATTTATTTACAATAAAAAGGAACTTAATAGAAAATAACAAGGTGGCAGGGACATCGACGCGCACCCGACACTATGGATTCAGTACATGATTCTGCGTTGAATTTTTCGGCGGTTATAAAAAAAATATTTGCTGTTCCATACATTTTAACGGCTAGGTATCGCAATTGTCTATGAAACAGGAGATTTTTTTTTTTTTGATAACTACAAAAATGTCTGGTCTAGAATTATGTGCTAATGACAAATGATAAATAATTTTATTTTTCTAAGTAGGTTTGCAAAAACACTTTTACACGTCAAACATATGTTTTTTATTTTGCTGAATTCATGTTTACGGTTAGCGCGTCGGAGTCCCTGTCATCCGGTATGTAGATCTAGACTAGTCCCAAAAATACTTATAATACGTTTGCCAATTTTCATGCACAACACAGTTATTACTTTTATACATACCCTGGTAAAGGATCTTCGCAGTTGGCGAGCGGTTCGGGCAGCATGTTCAAACGGTCGCCAATTTCCACGGCTTTACCAGTATCGGCCAGCAACCATGTAGCAGCCACGCCCACGATGTTGGCCCACCATTCCATCACGGGGTCCCAGCAACCTGCAAGGTTAGTTACTGTGTGCTATGTTTACTAATATTATTTATTCAAGCTTTATGCACAAGTAAAAAAAATCTGTACCAAAGAGGACTTAATGCCCGAGGCATTTTCTACCAGTCAACCTTAGGGCGATGCAGAAATAGAACATGGCAGGTGAAATATAATAGATCGAGAACACCTAATATCATTATATTAATAAATAATAATATGATATTTTCTTACGTTTAACACGAAAAATGAGATATTTGCTTTTTTGCGACACAAAATATCCACAAAACGACATTTATCAAGGATATTTTCCGCATAAAATGATATCGGCAAGTGATGCTTGATTGGGATACAAATAACCTTCGTTAGATACAGAACTTCCTTTTTTGAAGTCTATTAAAAACCAGATCGATTGAGGTAATCTTCACGTTTGCATTTCAAACGGCTGAAACTTTTGATTATCTGTACAATAGATGAATGATCTGTAGATCAACCGGTTTCAATAATAGACTAAAACACATAACCATTTTTGTTAATTTTTATTCAATTTATGAATCTGTTGGCAGAAAAAATGGGAGGCCTAAACCCAGCAGTGGGTGAATCCGGGCTGCAATGATGATGATGATGAGCAGGTGGGTAAGGGAAACTTACCAGTATGATGCGGAGCGTCCGTGGACACGTCATCAGTAATCAGTTTGATCAGTTCCAGTACATCACGCGTGTTGCTTCGCTCATCGGCACACAACAGCATCTGCAGGCTCTTCTGAAGAAGCTCCAGGTGATAAGCCTGGGACAAGAGGTACACTATTACAACTTGTAACCCCTTCCTATTCTCCAAAATTGATTTAGGTAGTCAACGTCGACGTTTTGGTCAAGAATTAGAAGGTAAATAATTTTAAAGCCAAAATATAATTTTATTAGTGAAACGAACGTTGTTTACGGTTTATGTAGGTTTTTAGGAGAACCCAGGTGAAATCTTGAGGGGATGCATGAGGCAATCTCGCCATGGACCTTTCACGTCAGCGTTATGTAACCTCTACTTAATTTGCGAAAAGGGCTCGTCACATTATTAATAGTTCTGCATTATCTGAAATTGCTATCAACCTAACAACTATAGTATTATGGCACTGTGCTACGCACAAGCACGTTCTCTGCATCCCTTGAAAAGGAAGAAGAACTAGCCGCATCAATGAAGTCTTTCAGGACCAGTCACATTCTGAATGATTTTGAAAGATATTGCTAATCCATTACTTCATATATTCGAAAAATTCGTCTGCTCAACAAGGTAAACAACGCAATGAATGTTGTTGAACTGTCAAAATGCTGTTACTGTTTTACGCAATTACCCCACAGGGCCACCTTCGGCGATGGACTTTGGTTTATGAAAAGCGGTGTAGTGTACCGCTGCCCATACAGAGGTCGAAAAATGATTCGATCGGATGTCATCATAACTGACTAATGAGATGCACCGCCCAACTTTTTGCTCTAATTACCAATAAGATAAACTGAAACACCCTCTATAACCACCTCATTATGTGCATCTTAGCAATGTCTTTGTTAAGCGTGTCATAATACATAATACCTTCATTTATGTAATCAATTGATAAAATTATTATGTCATAATATTGATAGCTGGAAGGGAAACTATGCAGATCGCCATTAGCTGATTCATTAACAAGTGGTGTAACAATAAGATTGTTTAATTCATTAGATGATTCAGCTGTCAGTGATGTCACCTTAACTACAAAAAAATCAGCAGGGGGCCTAAAAAGGATACTCTGGCAGAATCATATCACGCAATTTCAACTGTATGACAATTTTTTATGGAGATTCGTAAAATGCTATAGGTACACCTCTGCCTAACCCTTCAGGGATACATAGGTGTGAAACTGTCAAACAGATGAATTGTGTGATATGAATTGTTATATGATTCTGCCAAAGTGGCCTTTTTAGGCCCCCAGGTATGTCGTTACAAATATGTATTGCTGTTCAGGTGTTTTATAATGCACTTGGTTTTTTAGAACACTTTGAAGTGGTTAACTTTTGTATATCGTATTTATACAAAAGTTTTAACCTAAGCTGTTCATTTGATATACTACGTTTATTAGTAAGGGGGTAATAGTAAAGCTGAAGAGTTTGTTACCAGTCAGATTTGACAGCACAATTTTTGAGGAAGGATTATAGGCTATTTAACTCACGCTACGACTCTTAAAGGGAGCCGAGCAAAAAGAAAATAAAAGTCAGAAAGAACGCTAAGCGAAAACGAAGTAATAGCGCGGGCAGGCGATGCGATGCGACGGGTTGGGGCGGGTCAGGGGAACAAGACATTTCACGCGGACATTTCATTGCGAGCAGAAGTTATTGAGGAATATTTTCATGTTGCCAGCAACACTGTAATATTCCAAGTCACCAGCAATATACTTCCCGCAATACAGAAACATTTTGGTTAATGCAATGTGGCGCCACTTTAGTTTCAACGAATAGCTACGCGGCTTCAGACATGCTTGAAAACTGAATAAAATCTTCTCACAACAACTTACCCTCATAGCATAAGCCAATGGATCAGCGGGGTCAGGCAGTCGACAGAAGAGCGCACAAGTTGCAGGGTTACGTTCATATGTCCATCGGCGTGTGCGCAGGAAACGCATGCCGCGAGCGCTGCCCACCCAACGTAGACGCACCGGCCATTCGGATAGGGAGTCTGTGCAGCATACGCGGCAGAGGCTGAGGTAGTACCTGGTCAAAGGATTAAATATTGTGTGTCTCCGTAACCAGAAGGTAGAGAGAGTAAGAGCAATGGTGGCCGAGTGGAATCGATCGCGACTTACGAGTTGTAGGTGGTAGGTTCGAACCCAGACAGGTGCTTTACTTTGTGTAAATAATTTCATCACCACTGCTCTCAAACGGTGAAGGAAAACATCGTGAGGAAACCGGAATGTCCTAGAAACCAAAAATTCGATTCAGACATGTGACATCTACCAACCCGCACTGGGCCCGCATGGTGAATTACGGACCACTCCCTCTTACAGTGAGGAGGCCTGTGTCCCAGCAGTGGGAACTTTATAGGCTGATTATGATGAAGCAGAAGGTTCCCAGGTATGGTCCGGTACAAAAAATACAATAACGGGAAGACCTCTTGGATTTTTTAAGGATATTATTACACCCGTGAGATAGATAGAATACTGTTTATTGCACACGAAATAAAGGATAAACACATTAAGACAATGAAGTATAGGATTTTTTTTGTGTAATCTATTTCTCACATAGTTATTTGTCTTTACAAAACGTATGCTTTCAATGAATATATCGTATCTACGTTCCACTTACCCACACAACCAATTCCCGAACTTCGGCATGTAGTCCTTGAACACCAGCGCGGCCGTAACATACGTATCAGCCAACAGATGCCTATTGCCAGTTACTTCAGCCAAATTGACTGCTTGCAAGGCCAAGAGGACCCGTTCGCTCCTACCGCTGTGGCTTGACAAGATCTCTAGTTGTGCGAGACGATGGGATACCGTTGATACTTCTGCAGCCCAGTGTTGGGTGGCTCTTCTTGAAGGACTGTGGAAATAAAAGTTGTTGATCTATGGAGTCTGAATGCTACTGACGAAGTTCTTTATAATAACTAAAATAAAATGGGGTCTATTTCTTCGTTTGTTTTAAAAGGCGAAAGTTAGGGGCATTGTTTGCAGTGGATGAGTAGAAACCTCCGCTTGTCATTAGGTCGTAGTAGGTCGCTTGGGCATATCAAGCATTGTACTAAACGAGCCATATTGAACATAAGAACCGAAATCTGACTATATTTTGATAAAACCTGCGTTATAACGTAGCTTTGAATCTAAGATGTAGGTGTGGTTGTTGCGCACCCAATCATAAGAGTATCCACATGTTGGTGAAATTAACTGAAATGTTTATTTATGTAAGTAGATCTTTTGTTACTTTTACACGTCAATATTTTGTCGGTCAATATTTTATATGAGCAGTGGTGGCCCAGTGGTAACGGCCGCGACTTACCGAATTGTAGATCGTGGGTTCGAACCCAAGCAGGCGCTTTACTTTGTGTAAATTATTTCATCACCACTGCTCTGAAAACGGTGAAGGAAAACATCGTGAGGAAACCGGAATGTCCTAGATCCAAAAAATTTAAGACATGTGACATCTACTAGCCGCACTAGGCCCGCATGGTGGATTACGGCCCACTCCCTCTCACAGAGAGGAGGCCTGTGTCCCAGCAGTGGGAACTTTATAGGCTGATTATACAATATTTTATAAACTAGATGGCTCCGGCATTTCCTAGCTGACTGATTCCTGAGAAGAAATGCCGAAACTAACTCAGAGGTCATGGTCTCTTTTAAAGTCCAAACTTAATATTATTAGATTTTAAGTGAGTCTAATAATGCAGGGCCATGTCTGGAAGGGCCTTTTGAGGAGCCATTGCAGCTTTTGAGTTGACCTGTCCCAACAGACGGCATTGAAACAGGTAGAATATACTTACAGAAACAGTATTAACAAGGATCAATATCAACAATATCCTAAAGAAGCATCAACTATAAAGAACTACCTAAACTCCTACCTATCACTCCACAAATCGCCAGCACGGCGAGCGAGGAAGGATCCAAAGGGTAATCTCTGCAGCATCTGTCGTAACACAGCAGCAATGAGCGCGGAATACTTTGCGTGCCCCTGACCGCCTGCTTGTACGCTCTTCCCAGATACTGCTAAACTTCGATGTAGTTCCAACCGTGCGTTTGTTAAGTCCCCCTGTAAAGTAATTCTTAATAAATATTGAGGTACTGATTACTTTTACAGCCTTCAAAATTGAACGAATGAAAATTACTCGTGTAACCATGAGTGTAGCATAATGAAAACGTAAGTTGGGTGTCTCATTTCATACGAAATGTATGGGAAAGTGAGAAATCTAAAAAAAAAGAACTATTAGACCCGTAGGTCCAATAGTTCTTTTTTTTTTTCTTATAATGATCAAAAAACTCTATCAGATCTGTAGGTCTGATAGAGTTTTTTGATTCTTATAAGAAACAGGATTGTTTGTTATCAATAAAACTTTTTTTAATGAAAATGGTCCCCTTTTCTTGCTGACTGTCCATTTTTTTTTTTTTATCTATGAGAGGGGATAAAAATTTCTCAAAAAAATAAGGACTGTCTCGTAAGACCGTCTTTCTGTAACTAAACGATTAAGGTGCCCCTAGACACTACCCTTACTGCCCCATCTCAAAAATCCACCCTGTATAGTAAATAGAACCATTAAAGGCTTATCCGAAAAAACTTTTTATCACGAGCTGCACTCGAGAACTTGAATCAAACAACGTAAAGATAATGAAAAGTTTACCTTTTTCAAAAAATTGTCAGCTTGTCGTTTATGTTTGTAAAAAAGTCCAGCTTCTTTAGATTGTGATTTCGGTACAGAGTCTCCATACACAAGTAACTTGATCAGACAACCTCCCAGTACGAAAAAGTTTATCAGATATATGAAGAAAGTGCTGAACAGCCACATTCCCCATGATAGTCCCGTAGAACCTAGAATATTGTAATCAGTCATTTATTGAAGCTTAGAAAGCATGCATTTATAAAAAAAAAAGTGGAATGAATAAGCCCCACAATCATTTGGCAATTAGTAAATTAGTCAATACAGTAGGTACTGTTAGTAATCCCTGCTCCCCTGTTGAGACTCACGAAGTGTAGTAATGTTTTTTTTTTTTTTAATAAGTGATGATGTTATAAACAGTTAAAATTGTTTGTTTGTAATATCTGGAAGTACCTTTATATTAATCTCATTACAAAAATTCTCTCACTAATGGAAAGCTGCACTATTGCCTACTGCCATATTATTATGGTAGGATAATTATATTCATTCCACGCGGACGAAGTCGCAGGCAGAAGCTAGTCAATAAAATATACTTACTAAAGTCATCATCAGCCAATATTTTTCTTTGATCTACTCTTGCAGAGAAATCTGTGACGGAGGACTCCAACATGAAGTTTCCAAAGAATGTACTGAATGGGTTGAAAGTAATTAAACCAACCATGAAGGCACATAACGCTAACCGGGAATGGTCGCCCATACCCATGACGATCTTGTTCGAATATTTATCTTCAACCTAGAAACAAAATGAAAGGTCACACATGAACATTCAGAATTGCAAACTGTTTCTACATACACTTTGTACTTTTATAATTTGAGTTTACAATGCTGGCCGGGTCTGACTTCTAACTAGCCTTCAGTTTCTCAAGTCTACTCAATAATAATTTTGTAAAAAAAAATCTAATGTCATCTAATTTGATTGCCAGTTGTTATATGCTCAATCAATAACTAACATGAGATTTGACTCAAATCACCAATCAATCTCAGGAAATCAAAAAAAATTTTCATTAGATTTCCTAGAATTCTAAGGTGGTCCTGATCCTTTAGTATTTCATTTCTTCGATCCCTACTTTCCTATTCTTTAATCTGAAGGCTAATTACCATAATTAAAAACGTTCAAAACCTAGTCGCAATCTCATCTCAGCGACAATCAATGTCAAAAACAAAATGTAGGGGGATTTTAAATGTATTTTTGACAGATTGAGACCGAGACCACTGTGAAAATCCTTAAAAAAGTACAACAAATTGGAATTCTAGTAATACCAACCTTATAATCAGGTGATGAAGGTGAATCACTATCAAACCCGTTTTGTGAACTGGACGGTGATGAGATGTCGCTGTGTGGAGGAGTGTATGTAACATCGAACTGTGGCTCTTTCACTCCTGACTTCTGGAACGCGAGCTTCAAAGCCATGTTCTCTTGTTTTAAACGAGTATTCTGATTCTGCATGTACCTGATGTATTCTATTGTTTTCCTTAAAATAGCCGATTTGTTCAACTGGAAGATTTGGTACAAATAAGTAAAATAAATTGTTTATTGTATCCATTTTCGAAAAATAGTCTTACAGCCAAATTAGACCGATTTTAAAATTTTAATAGAAAGAGATTTCCAGTTATCTTTTTTTAAATAAGACATTTCGAAAATGTTGTTAAGTAACTTTTTACCTTTGTATTCTGCTTAGTTAGGTGTATGAAGTTTCATTAAAATTGGTTCTTTCATTTCGAAAAACAAGGGCTTGAAAGTTTGTATGAAATGTCGTACGTCGTAAATACTCTTAACATAATATGTTAGCCTATATTAAAACATAGTATCAGCTGATTATGTTTATCACTTAACATAAAAATATCACATATCATCCTTGCATCATGGCATCAAAAATGCTGATGCAATATTATTATTATTACGTAACATGTTAAAAAAAATTACACATACTTTTGCTTCTTCTCCAACCAGCATATTCTTTAGTTCAATTATTCTATCATTAATACTAGTTCTGTACCGTCTTTCAATAGCATTGTGTGCACTTCGTTTCACTTCTTTAACCTTTGGTACTCCCATATTGGGAGACTGACTTAAAGTTATCTTTTCTCCATCAAGGACTACGGGTATTCCTGTTAGGAGTGTGGGTCCATTGTTGCTTGTAAAAAACGTGTGTATGGGCCGGTTGTCTGTGTTCCCTTTAGTGTTTGTGATGATGCCTTGTGTTGTTCCTGCAAAAGGATGCATAAAAACATTCTTAGATATTTTTAACTTTATAAAAAAGTCTATGTAACAACAAACAAAAATAACTGCTGTGTCAAAGAATTATATTGTTCATCAAATTGTTGAGCTCTTTAAGTTCTGAGTTGAGCTGCACAATTACTGACTTTGTGCACTGACTAGACAGGTCCACTCAATCTGACCAAGAATGTGTCTGGACTTTCTTTCAGAGTAGTCAGATAGCAAATGTCACCCGCATCTAGTTATTTTTTAAATATGATTGACATGTAAAAATGTTTGTAACAAACCTACTTACGGAAATAAAATCATTTATATTAATCTTATAAGTATTTACCTTGTATAGGAGCACTGGTATACATAAAAGTTTGAGTTTCGGGGTTAATAATATTTGACTGTAACACAACTGGAGAAAAACTTGCATCAGAAGTTTTCAGAATAAGTGGTGTCATTCCTTTGGCATTGTTTTGTATTAGCAACGGTTGACTTGTAGCCTTTGCTTTTGCAGGCTGGTTCATTTGCGTGGTTCCATCCAATTGCATCAATGATGCCCTGTTATCGGGAAGTTGTTGCACATTTGGTGCCAAGTTCACATACAGTGGACTCTGTACAACTTGTTGCACAAGCATGGGGGCCGGGGCCTGTGCAGGTATTCTCTTGCGCCCATGCTGCGTGACGTCAGGCAACGGAGCGCCATCATTGAGAGGCAAATTATAACTTTCTTCTCTAGCATACACTCCTTGTACAGGACTACTCTTAGGCTGTGGAGTGGTTATTGGCTGTGTCTTTGCTCTGTGCGAGTATTGTGACACCATAGGGTTTCCGATAGGGTTGTAACATGGCGACACTTGGGGTTGTGGTGTAACTTCCGACTTAACTTTCGTGTCAACACTGAGAAGTGGATGATCATCGACGCGAGCCAGTTCATCTTCAAGTGTCTTCATAAAATCTCCATCACAACCACTAAGAAAGTCTGAAATTATCCAATTATTACATAAATTACTCATTCTTTTACGACGTAAGAACTGTACCTTTTTAAACAAGCAAATCTTACCTTCTATTTCCGCAATATCATGAACGTTAAAAACGTCTGAATTTATAAATGGATCATCCTGCTCCATTTTGATATCCATTTTTAATAATTAACCACTATAACGTTGTTTTACACACTAAAAATACACCTTGTTTACGTTTTTTTGGCATTTGATAACTATTACTCATTTGACATTTGTCTGATGATTTCTATTACAACCTACAACCAATCAAAAGAAAGAAAATAGGTGGTGTGATAGTATGACGTCATATCATACCGTTCGTTCGGAAATTCACTTTTGCATCATATTATTATTTCCTTCCAATGTAAAATCTTTTTATACTACAAATTATCTTCAGCTCGCGACTTGGTCCACGTGTTTTAACTTATAACATATCCTAAGGCACTCAGCAATAGCGTAGCTTTCTATCAGTTAAAGAATCTTTGAAATCAGATTGGTAGTGTCGGAGATTATTAGGAGGTAATTTCCAAAACTTACAAACTTCACAAATAATAAATTGTCATATGTGAGCATTCACATGTACGGTGCGGTGTACTCTAAGTTCCCCCATTTTTCTATGATCAATCTGCACCTTCTATTCACAAACATACGATTCACTATCGTATCGACAATGACACTTGTTCGATAACCTGATTTCTGAACCAAAGGACCGGCAAAACGCTATTCACAGATCCGTATGGAAGGGTTTTTTTTAGGTGTGTATACGGGGAACGCTAAAAAATGGTAGTAAATTTTAAGTGGTATGATAAATGATTTTTATTGAGTATTTCACTATGGGCAACTATAGATTATGCATTCAGTAACTATTAACAAATAAAAAACATGATTTTATTAATAAATAATGTTTAACTGACTTGCTTTGTAAACTTCAACTTTCTGTCAAACCTAAAAATCTGTAATAATTATTTTTCTGAATCTTGTTTTGAGCTATAGAGATAATTGAGAACTACACGGAAGACAAGGCGTATGGTCGAAAGACCTGCCCTTTGGGCGAATAAAAAATAAATAAGAAATAATAATTGAGGAGTGAAAAATTACTTTTTTTTTTAACAGAAAAATGGTTGTATGTATTTTATCAGTATTTAAACAAATTACTATTTCCTCGTTTTCATTTTATAAAGCGTGGTACCTAATATTGAAAATGCATATTTGAAAATGAATGAAAATGCAAAAGAGTGTCATTGGAGCAGCGGCAGATGCTCTTTGCATTCATGCAAGGGCATGAGGACCTTGCCCGGAGCCGTGTTTTGACACTTATTGCTTAGATTATTCTTTTTTAAACAATATTTTGTTATTCTATAACACTTCCGACAGCAAATACCTGTCGGAAGAATTGATGTCTTCATACCGTATATGAACTGTCAAAATTGTACGGTTTCGGTTTTGTGAATAGCGATTATAGGATGTCGTCGATAACATTGACATTCGATACGGTACCAAACCGTGTCGTAGCTTTGTGAATAGCTATGGGCATTGGATAATCTGTGATTAAGTATAATGTTACGAATCAATGTGTGTCTTAGGATTCTTAGGCAATATGCCCTAAGTCTAAGGCCAGGAAGGTCTCTAGTTGTGAATTCCTGTTAAGCTGACGTCGGCGTCCGTCGGTCGCGTACGTCGGTCGCGCGTGTGAATTTACATTGTGTTCTATAAAGCACCATACTGCGACGCTGGCGTCAGCGGCGCGTATGTTGGTACTGACCGTACCTACGCGATAACGCGACCGACCGTACACGAGCGACGCGGACGTCAGCGTAACAGGAATTAAGGCCTAAAATTCACAATTCAAAAGAACAGAGGGCGCTTATTTGACAACACTTTTTGAATTATTTTATAGGATATTCTTTATTCATTATCTATTACAAGAACGAAAAGCTGAAGTCAAGCGTAGTAGCTTCAGTGGCGGTCCGAGAGGGGGGTCGTGGGGGTCATGACCCCCCCCAAAATCATTCAAGCTGTAGAGACTGAATGATTTATTTGCCTCACTACTTTACTTGAACCACGAAAACCCCGATGGCATAATTTACAAAAACATTAAGAACATAGGCAGACATGGGGACTGCCGACAGAAGTAAAAACTGTAAAACTATGAAATTACAGTGGGTTTTTTAACGCGCCAAAAAAGTTTTAAATTTAAAAAGCCTGTTATAATATATAGAATCTAGGATGCAAGAACTCGGGATTTGGCCACCCCGGTTGTACGTAAGGTTCGAAAGGCTTAAGTTACGGCCAGATTCCTAAACTGCTGTAAAACGAGTTTTAAGTTTTCGTCATAATTCGATAAAGTAAGTTCTCTTTCTGTATGATGGTTAAAAGAAAACAGAGACTATTCAAGGTGTAAAATTAAGTAAAATTTTCAGGCTCGCTTCGCTCGCTCTTGCAATCTACATTCTGTTGATTCGTAAATCGACAAAGCAAGTAATTTATAGTCATCTGTGAAATATCGAAAAAAAATCTAACCTATCCGAGAGTCTGCATAATTTTCGAGCTCACTTCGCTCGCTCTTGGATTCTATATTTTATTAATTGCTTGAGCTTACCTGCATAAGTCGACAATGTAACTTCGATTTCAGCTTAAAAATATAAAACAAAACCTAACCAAACCGAGGCGGGTTATTAAAAATTCGAGCTCGCTTCGCTCGCTCTCCCCAACCTACGTAATCTGCCGTTCTAATACATACGACCAATTTGGCAACATTATAAAGTAACACCCCCCCCCCCCCATGTATGGAGCTGGAGATAAACATGAACCTTAAAATATTTTCACGCCTTTAGTCCCCAAAGTGTTAGGCAGGGGTATAGTACTTACATCCACAGTTATATATGTACAGAGGCGGACTTAATGAAATAGGCATTTTCTACATTTCGCCAGTTATTAAGTGCCATGTCATAGGGGGTGAGCCTGCTGCCGCCAACCGGGCAGACTTCAGGCTGCTTCTGAGAAATTTCTCATGGAAAAACCCAATAACACTTTACCCGACTTAGGAATCAAACCGACCTAGGACCTCATGCTCAGCAGTAACGCTTGCGACCACTACACCGACGAGGATATACCCCTCTTAAAATATTCCTCGGCACCCATCGTGACCCCCCCCCCCCCCCCCAATCTTGGGCTGCGACCGCGCCTGTTATGCTTACTACTTTTTCGACGTTTAAATCACATGTAAGTAGACCATAAGAATCTAATTAGTCCAGCTAGTGTTATTTGCGAAAAAACACATTGTTTTATATTTTGAACGAGCGGAAAGATTTAAAAAAGAAACAATAAATTATTTATCAACCCCATGACAGATGTCGCTCTCCAACATATTACTTGTTACCCTTGTTGGCAATAGATGGAGGAGTTGCATTAAATATATTTTTCTAATAGCAGCGGGATATATTTTACTTACTTCTTACAGTGCATAGACTATTTAGTACTACTCGTAATAAAATTATGTCAATATCAAAGTGCCTAAAAACAGGTTATTTGAACTCCGAAACAATTTCGTAGACCATTATACCCCATCTGCTGTTCTATTTCGGAACTCCTGCAAAGCGTAACCGTAGCTCGCCCGTTCGTAGCCGGCCGTAGCGCGCGGCTTCTATAGTGACGTAGCAAGTAGCAACCAGTTACAGTCGTAGCCACCGGATGGCGATAAAGTCAATTATTTTTCATTGTTTTTCAAAATCCTTTACAATATAAATAACTAGCGGCCCGCCCCTGCTTCGCACGGGTGCAATTTTTTTTTTCGAACAATTTTTTTTCTCTCAGTAAGAACCATCCTCGTTCTTCAAGGAATATTATAAAAAAAGAATTAGGGAAATCGGTCCAGCCGTTCTCGAGATTTGCGCTTAGCAACACATTTAGCGATTCATTTTTATATTATAGAAGATAAGTAACTTGGTAAAATTAAAATTTTATTTATTGATGTTTTGAAGTTATTATACCAGTATGATATCTACCACCTATATCGTACTTCGATTCTGGCAAATGGTGATTCTTCCGAAGCCGATTTCGTGATTGGGAATAACAAACATGTGAAAACTAATGTCATTGTAGCTAAAACGGCTCTACTAAAAATAATCAAAAATGCAGATAGTTTTTTCGTTTCTTTATCTAGTTTGTCGCGAGGATGCTGTAGCTGAAATCTGACTAGATAGGTAGATAAATAGGTACATACATAAACTCGCGCCTTCTTCCCATGGATATAGGCAGAAACTATACTTAGAACGTCACCTGCTACCATACTTCTTTTGTTTCGTTTAGGTCGTCACATCTGGTCCACCTGGCCTTTCTGAAGAACAAGACAGATAGATGATCTTAGTATTTAATCAAATCAAATTTTATTTACTTACCTTCCATTCCAAAAAATTTGGGTGCATAATTTATTTTATGCTGTTACAATCTTGCTTGAACATCTTTTTGCGATGAAAGACAGAATTTATAGGTAGGTATAGGCTCTTTCAACGAGGTTCAAGGATTTTTCGTTCGATGTATTATGAATAATTAATTGATAGAGAAGTGTGTACCTATCTACTTCTCGCCTAGAAAGCTTCGGAAATACAATGGTGGTTTTTGAAGATGAGTTCGAGGCAGAGTTCAGAGGCAATCCCAGACAGACACTTTACTTTGTGTATTTTGTTTCATCACCCTCTCAAAACCGGCATGACCTCGAACCAAAAATTCGAATGTTCTCACATGTCTTCGAATTTTTGGTTTACGCGGGTCCGATGCGGGTTGGTGGATGTCTCCACGGTCTCCACCAACCCGCACTGGACCCGCGTGGTGGATTATGGACACAGACCTCCTCTGTATGAGGGAGTGAGCGCCTCATACAGAGGTCTGTGTCCCAGCAGTGGGAACATATAGGCTGATTAATGATTATGGTTGTTGTAGATATTAATAATTTCTCAAAGCTATTGTAGTAGTCCTATAGATATAATTGTAAACAGTAGGTTACTGTACCTAATGCTTTTTAATGAAAATTTATTTTGAAACAATTAAATTAATACTGCTCAGTTGAATGAAAAATAAAATGATCATTGATATTAAACGTTTAATTTATATTTGTAACATTATATTATCTGTAAATATAGAGTTCTTACTATAATAATATGTAGTTACGAGATAAACAAACTCGATCTAATATAACTTAAGTGTATACATACAGTACAACTACATATTAAAGTACATACGATTTATTTTCAAGTCCCAACTTAATTGATGAACTATAGTGCAATAACATCATACTTAATAACATATATTTATAGGCACAAAAGTGGATATATAATAATTACATTATAACATTTGATTTAACAAAAAATGTGTGGTATTTAATTATAATGGCAGGCACCTGTAGGTGTCAGTAGAAGCCCTGGTCCTACGCCTGATGGTCAACCACGAAACACAAGAGTGCATAAGGTATTATACACCTACTGGAATGTCCTAACATAAATAATGTTTTAATTACAACAAACAAAGGCACAAAATAGTGAAACCTACCAAAGTGTAGCTTCTACACACACACCATACGTGATTGAAATTAATTAATTAGATATTTGCGATTGCAAAATTAAGGTAGACACATTCGTAGATATCTATGGCATTTTCAAACTAGACTAAAGTAACAAATCAGTCTTCCAATCAATTACCAAATAATAAGTAATGTTTTTATTAACTTAAGGATAATATAAAATTATATGTTTACTCTTAGGATTTTAATATACATGGGTATCTAATTAAGAAACCAAGTTTTTAGAAGAGGTGATAGTTACACGAACAGGAATTACTGAGGAGTGAAAATGTGCAGATTTGTACATTTTAATATTTTTCAAATTAGAACAAGAGCTTATACAACGAGCGAAACACAGGTATTACACTCATAGATCAAATATGAAAAAATAAACTAGACATTTTTACGTATAACGGCGCATCACGGCGACTTTTTTTTTCTATGTTACCACAAACCTAATAATAACATTGAGCGTTCTTAACTAAATGTTGATGAAATCTCTTAACTCTAATATGAACCACCGTGCTTGTGCAAAACATTTTAAATTGAGGATATGGTGAGCACAACTAGATATTTAACAACGAACATTTATGGCAATCGATGAACAAATTAATAAATTAATCTAACCCGTAACGTAAGGAAACAATATAGAATAGATCGGTATGTGGATACGTCGCTATCCGCGGTGACATGTGCGTCGCACGCAAGGTCTCTTCAACATGCATTGCTGTTTCACGTGGATGTATGGCATGGCGCGACGCGGTGGACTAGAGTAGCTGTAGCGAGCGTGAGGTAGTAGCGGCATTTCAGTCTATAAACATCACAGTCGCGGACAACAAATTGCACAATAACTTGTCTAAGGGAACCCGCCCGAGGCGCGGCGGCATGGCCGGCGCGGCCTGTTTGCCCTTCGGCCCTACAAAGTTACCAGTCCAACTAAGACAACTACATGCTAGTTAAAGCTAACTTATTCTGCTATTCATTAACAAAGACGTAAATGTTATCAAACAAAAAAAAAACTAAAGAAGAACATAAACAAAAATAAAATCACAATAAGGCGTCGTCCAGCATCAAACGGAAATTTTATTTCGTTTTCAAGCTTCGACGACACTTTGAAATAAATAGAGAAGAACAGAGGTACAAGAAAAGTGGCCGCGGGGCCCATTGCAATCGCCCGGCCGGAGCGCCCGGTCATCGGCGGCGTGCGGACGCGGCACGGCCTACCAGTTAGCCTACCAATAAGTGCCTTACTCCTAACTTTGTACGCCTAAGTCAGTCTTTTCGAATGTACATTCCACGATGTCTTATCGTTCAATCTCTTTCGCTACCACAATCTAACGCAAAGTTACGCGGCGGAACAATAACCCCAGGCGGCTGGTCTAAGTCACGTCGACGAGGTACTGACAAGTCTTCAACGTGATCGTCGTCGTGCATGGGTGACCGCGGTGAGTGTGGTGGCGACCGAGGTGGCGTTCGGGGAGCCAGCGCCGCGTGGGCGGCCGCGGCCAGCGCCATCGCGTGTAGAGCCTCTCGGCCACCATCTCTTGTCGCTCCCTCTAACGCTTGCTGTAGGAATGATGGATCGATAAGCGGTGTTGATGGATTTCCATCTTCACCTACACCTCCTGTTCCACTTAAACCATATGGGAATGCAGCTCCATTCGACTCTCTTTTGACCCCTCGACTCATTGGACGGCTGGTCGTTATTCCGAGTTTCTTGACTTTATCGTACAATGTACGTGAAGGCACGCCGTATTTACGCGATGCTTGTAGTGCACTCATTCCATTACGCACACATTCGATAGCTGATAAAATATCGGATCTCGTGTATTGTTTATATCGCTTCCATTCGGGTTTCTGTTGTGGTGGGACGTATGGCGCTAATCCGGGTCTCACGTCTTGTTGAAAATTGTTTGGTGGAGGCGATGGATGGAAAGAGCGTTGGTTTTCGTCGTCGAAGGATCTTTCTGTGTACGGAGAGTGAGCGTCTTCTGACCTGTCTGATCTATTGTAGTGGGGTGAAGAAGCTCTAGAAGAAAGTCTACGAGGGCGGTAGTCGAAAGGACGATGTGGGCTCGCAGCGCGTTCGGATTCATGCGCTGATCCATTGGAGTGGAGGCGAGGTGGTACGTGCTGGCTAACTGGATGGCACACGAGAGACATGGGCTGCGATGAGTCCACGGGCGAGGTTTGGGCTAAAACGTTCCTTAAAATGGGAGTGTCGCGAGTGGCCAGCATGCTGGACAATTTCTTACGCTTGAGAGGATTCATGTCAGAGGAGTCGTAGGCGGCGGAGAGGACGGGCGCGGCGGGTGGTGGCGGCCAGCGCGAGGGGGGCGCGGGCGCAGGCGGGGATACGCTGGAGGGCGCGGCGGGAACAACGCGCGGGGGCGAAGCGGCCGGCGCGCGTTCCGTGTTGCCCGGCCGCCGCCGCAGCTCCGTCATGTCGAACAGACCCTTCACCTCCAGCTGCTCAGCCACCTTCATGATGTGTGGGATTTGAGCCTGCGTCACGTTCACCTCACCCGTGTACATGTACTCGAGGAGAGCACGCATCTCGAAATCCTTAACACCAGGGAAAAGGATGCTGCAGTGGTCCATTGGAACGTCAGCTAATATTGACTGAAAGTACGGAGAGTTAGCAGCTAGGACGACTCGGTGCGCCTTGAAGGTGACCTGGTCGTCGACCACTAGTGTGCAGTCGACATAGGTCTCCACCTTGATCAAGGCTTCTAAGATCTCCACTAAGTTTGTTTTGTGGTGATTCCATTTCAAACAAAAAGTTTGCGGTCCTTCGACGCTCCCCATTTTTCTGAGTTGTGATTCTGTAAGAGAAAAAAAAACTATATAGCTATTGTAATATTGAACATTTTTGGAACGTACGGTCAACCACACATAGGTAGTAACAATTGAACTATAAAAACCTAAATTTGTTTTTAGAGACTTTCAGTTCATTGTAATTGCAAATAGCAATTAAAAAAATACAAAAATAAAAGGCATTTTCTAACAAATTATTCAAGCAACGAATGAATACCAATAGGCAGAATCAAAATAATTATCCTGTAGTTTCATTTGGTTGAATTAATTTTTTTCCAATAAGATTTTAAAAAAATATTAAACCTAAGTAAGTAAAACTCCTAGTCATATTTATAAACAAAAACACTACTATTAAAGCTGGAATGTATTTTTTATTTATTTATGTAAACACGTATCAACTTCTTTTGTTGTACCAATATTCAAGTGTCGAATGACTAAAGTTATTTAAACCGCAATAAAATTTTCATAAACCAACAAATAATTAAACTTTGCATAAATTATATCTAAAGAACTTATCAAAAATATATTAAACATGTACCTGGCAAAATACTGTAGTTGGTAGAGGCGGGATACATCGTAGAGAAATTTTCCAAGTCACGCACTAGTCTGTCAAAAGTGATAATCCTTGCGTACACAAAGTTCGTGCAACCTGTCCGCGATGCGCATCGCTCTGCGACCAGCACTGACTGACGACGTATGCCGCGGCTCAGCGCGACTGCCCGACTGCACCGCCCTTCCCCATTTACATATTACGCTCTATAGCCCTTCCATACTGCCAAATTGACTTTTTACCTTTTATTCGGCAGGTATAATCGAAGTTAGGGGACCGATGAAAGCAGTTACGCCGGATTCCCTCCTGTTGTGTTCTCTATAAATTTTGCACCGCACCGACTTACCTATTTTCATCTTTATATCCACAGGCTTGTGCTTATAATGCGACAGCAAAATTATGGCACTTATTTAATTCATACAAACCTTGAAAACAAAACAGGTCCTGCATTATCAGCCGGCTATGAAAGCGTAGCACCGCTACGAAAGTAAAATTATAAACAATAAGTGAAACTTACCTCAAAGAAAATTAATCCAGCATCTGCACGAGAGCAGGATTGTTGTTGACAATTTTTATATCAGGAGAACTCATGTGAAAATGTCCGCACTTGCACTTAACAAAGTTCGTAGCACGTTCGGGGTTGTTTCGCGCGAGTGGCTACGCCCTGTGTGGGGGCGGCGTGCTCTCGCGAGCGTCTGGTAGTGACTGTGTTGGTGGAAGGCGGCCGGTCGCGGCAGGCCTGTGTGCCTGTTCGCCTCCTCCCCGCACCTCTTGTGTGCGCTTTTTACGCACGCAGCGCAGCGTGCCGGAGTGCAGTGCAATTGCGTGCGGAGGGCGAGGGGCGCGGGGGGCGGGCGCACCGACGAATTGCAGCGCGCTGAGGAGGGCTCGCGAGAGTGTGTGCGTGAGTGCGCGCGCGCATGTACACAGCAACTGTAGTCGTGTGCACCGCGAACGCTGCTGCTCGGCGTCAACACGATAAAATAAAGCCGAAATCAGCTTATAAAAAATTTATGCCGCGCCTCACTGCACCTTTGTATTATGTTAACGTTGAACTTCGCGTCTTGCCTTCGGAATCAGGAACTCTATCATTCATTATAAGGTTCTATCAACGCGCATGTGATATTCTAGCTAAAGGCATTTAAATATTCTCATTTATGTTTAAAATAAATGTTTTTCAATAATACACCAGAAACTACCTACCCTAACAAACCCAGTTCCTTGACCTAGTGAAATGCTTAACTTCCTAGAAAAACATTTGTTCAGTATATTTCATAGTATCCATTTACTTAGACATGTGTGTAAGTGATGTCTGATGTGAGTTGGACAAGTAGTGTGTGTCATATGAACTTTTTACAAATACTTTAAAACCTATAGTAGCTTGTATAAAACAAAGACCGTCACTTGTCATGAAAATCGCTAAAAACGTTACAACAACCAATTAATTCCGGCTCGCAATGCTTAACATTTCGATACAAACATGACCGTCCCAAAAATTCCCCAAAAGTGAGTGAACAACGCCACCAATCGAGGTCATTGACACATTGCTCGCGTAGGGAACGCCAAAATAGCGCGAAATGCACTCAAAAATAGACCAAGCTGTGTGTGCAATATTTTTTGTTAAGCGAGGCTTGTCTGCCGCCAAACTTTGGGGGACGCATCTTCGTAAATACGTCATTCCTATTATTTTAAGATCCGTTTGAACCTAATTTTAGAGAAATAGAGACAGTTTTCTTTGTAGTTAGAATTTCGTATAGTTACATATGTATCGAAAGACAGAATATAATGCTTTCTTTATTTTTCAATTATTTTCTGATTAATACCTATTGCTAGGGTCCGCGTTACTTTGAAGGCAATAAACAGAAGACAGTCTCTAGGTAGTTTGTACTATCTTTATATGATCACACTCTAATTCAAAGAAACGAGGAGGTTATAATATGTTCGACATAATGTACGTTTTTTTTATGTATGTTAACCATTTCTCCGTTAATTGTGGACCTATTTATTTTATTTTTTTGTTTGAAAGTATATACTCTCGAGGTGGTTCCATTGTCATCAAGTTGGAATCTGATGAGAGGATCCCATGGAAATCGAGGGAACCCCTCAAATTTTATAGGCAAACTTATAGCGATTCGGGTATTTTTATAGTATAACTTGAGAATTTGCTCTCGGAAATCATCATTTGGTAAAGTGGAGCTGATGATGAAGACCACAGATGGCCATCGGAACTACTGAATGATAAATATTTCACGAGTTTGTGATTCGATTATGTACTTTAATATGGCTGCTAAGCAATTTATGCTCGTCGTGTGTGGTGACTCAACAGTTAACGTCCCTGCATCGGTAAAAGCAATATTTTGTAAAAGGTGATGAGCAGTTGACATTAGGCTATTGTAACTTAGATAAATTACAAACGGACCCACTAAAAAGTGAAAAGTAAAAAAACGTTTTACAAAAAAAAAAACAACCGACTTACAAAAAAAGACACTACAAAGTGAAAAATATGGTGGTTAAAGTTTCACGTTTGTTAAAGTCGGTGGTTAAGGTTAAAGTTTTTTATGATACCTATACCTACTACGTTAGTACAATTAGTTATTCTGTGCCTTATACAAAAAGGATAAATAGACTGCATATCTAAATGTAGAGCAGAGCAGATTCGAGCATTACAAAATAATACGACATTAACTATGTCGTATTATTTACTCAACTAACTTAAGAACTTACGGAAACTCCATGTTATATTGCTCTACAACAAGTAATAATATACGATATTGTCCACATTTATGAACGCTAAATTCACCACACATTAACTGAATAAAACGTCAATCTTCATGATCGGGGTTAAACATCCCACAATCAAGATGATACGGGATGCGCGAACATCCCCGACAATGCAATGAAAAACATATTAGGGACTTAGAGATAATTAATGGCATTAGACGTCACATTGATAGCATAAGTGCAGTCGACGAAAGACCTTGCAGCTTTTATATAGTAAGTAATAGTTCTAGAAAAAATATTTTTACAGACTTGTTAAAGACCTAGACATAAAAGTTTATAATACTCTGCCGTTTCTGGCGTATAAATATTTTTTTTGGGTTTTGGTTGGTTTGTTATATATACCTAACGTTGAATTAGCTTTGAATAATTAATAATTAACTTTTTACAGCTACGCAATAAGACACAGTCGCAAGGTAAATAATTCATATTTTCAGGTTTTCTTTTCAGTAACAGTATGTTTAAGGGTTTGCATTTTTCAACACTTATCTAATGAAAACAATCAAAAATGTTATCAGAAACTCGTAAGTATAGTAATTAAATGTATTTCGAGAATGGATAATAATTTATCTAGGTAATGAAAACAACCATGGCCCTTAACCATGGTTGATTTTAGATAAATTTTATGGGCGACATGTGCTCACGCGGAAAAGTCCTTAATATAATTTTATCAACGAATTATTCAACCATGCTTGACTTCTGACCTATAGCTTTCTCACGAATGTATGCAAAACCCGAATTCCTACAAATAAACAATGGCAGTGAATGTCAGAGCAATTCTCTCGTATCAATGGCGAAGTGTGGAGTGCACTTGAAGCCTTTCGAGAACCATTTGCATATCGATATCGATACTGGCCTCGGCTCTAAGCACCAATTATTATTAATTCGATTACGTACGAATGTGGGAATGTTAGGTGTAAAGAGAAATATTGGAAGCAAGTAATTATAAAATGTTGTGTGATTCTTTAGGACAAAGCGCTCATTAGCTAGACACAATGATTTTACGAGTTTGACGCTTTTCACGTAGGGAAGTATTAACTGATTCTGTTTTCAGTAAAATTGCAGATGTTACTGAAATTAGGTAATATGTGTCCTTAAATTTTCATTTCATTTCTGCTTACTACAACTACAAGCTCTTGTTAACAAAGAAATCAAAAAGACCACAAATACCAACACATAATATGGTTTCAAACAGACAAAGCCACAGTATCTAACTACGATAAAAGATCAGCTCCACATACTCTTTTGTGTAATTTTGCGATAAACATTAGCTAATTAAGATATATACAAACGAAACACACATTAAAGCAGCGGATTGGATAAACAGATGGTTGAATGGACCGACTGACAAACAAACAGATTACAAACATATCGAAATTCCACAAAAAAAGAACCCAAAGGTCCGGAAATAAAACCAAAAAAATATTATCATTCGTGTACTGAATTAGCAACTATTTATATAGTATTTGCGGACAATGGTTTGCACCATAGATATATTTTTTTGTTTGCACCAATTAAATGAACAAAAAAAAAAACATGTTGTAACGTCAGCGGTCAACCACACGGCCGTTAAAATTTCACGATAATTTGGCTATTGCTCCGGAAACACGAATGCAAATGTGCCATTGTCAATACTTAACAGTTATGACCTTTGATTCGGACTGCTACGTCACTAATTAGTTGAGCGATTCGCGGAAGATGTCTCATACGACGACGAGGCTATTAAACTTTACAAAAGGTCCACATTTGCAATTCACACCAATAAGCCGATGAACTCACAATACTCACATACATTTTAGCGATAATTGATCAACAATACACTTAGTGAGGGATAAAAGTGCATTATGCTAATACCAGCATAAACAGAAACGCATCGCGACCTATCCCACGAACGCACGAGCAACAAAAACTGCGAGACGGGGGAGAAAAAGCTAATAAAAAAGCAATAATGCGATCCCGCATGGTGGCTTGTTGAGATCCGAAATTGACGAGACTGATGAACCGTAAGGGATAATATTGATGTACAATAACTGAAACGTCACATGTGAGTTCCAATTAAAAATATATTCCTATAAAAATATACTCAATGATAAATCAGCAAATGGAATTCTATTGAAAATTCTATTTCAACAAAACATTTGACAACTATCGGTATTTTTCCAGTGCCATTTGCGATACGCATGGCACATTCGCAGTTCACAAAAGATCACGTATCGGCAAGAGGTAATGATATAAATACTTCATAAAATAATTACATTAAGCGTATACACTGGTTCTGTAAATGCGTTAAGTTTGCATAATGAGAAAAGGGTTGCCAGCATAAAGAGATAATTGTAATTTTACGCGTCCTCGTCATTTGTCACCAGCATCCTGCCACGCGCCCTGGCCCTGAATTTATTATTTTATTATTATCTGGGGTGCTTCTACCCTTATCTACAATTAACTATTAAGATATATTAAATAATAGACTGTACAAAATCCTTGATTTTGCACACTTCATTATTTTTTTGTGGCTGTTATTGTCTTGTTATGTGAAATTAATATGAATAAGTGTTACTGTTGCTATTTTCTATATATTAAAATATTTGTGACTCAGACGTTTATGAAAAACATTATTGTTTTGGTCGACTATTATGTTTCTTTTAGTTTATCTACTGCTAGAATATAATAGATTTTATACCTATATCAGGTAAGACTTTTAACTAAAAAATAATCAAATGTAAGGTTTCGTTACGTAGGTTTAACATTTATATAGAAGCAAAGACACGCGGTAGATATACCTACTTAAAGCACAGTAAATAAGCCGCGTGGAGCTTCACCGCACTGTTGACAATGATATCAAGGGACATGATGGCATACCTAATATATTCAGTTTGGGTCTGTGATTGTCGTCCACGCCCGGCGACCCCGGATGCGGTTCATTGTAGCGAAACTCCCCGGACCCCGAGGTGAAACAATACACTCTTTCCTTCTATTGTCTATTGCCCGCCCGCACAAGCATTCCTATTCATATTTTTATGTTTAATTGTATACATGTAGGTACGTAAATGCGAAATAATATCAAAAATTATTGTTAATATTCTTAGAAAGAAATGCTTTACATGGTTTTTGTTTTGAACTTTGAAAAATGGGTGGTATTTTTTACTTTACTTCGTTATTATTATCTATTTTAAATTAGAAAGATATAATCATATTAAGCACCCCAAAACATAATTCATCTCGTAGTAACGAAAATATCTTTTTTTTTTTTATTTAGAAATAACATCGCTTCCCTCAAAAACGGGTCAAGTTTATACAGAAAAAAAAGTATTAAATTAAAAAAATGGGCGGTTCTGCTAAGTATCGTTGTCAAAATATCGGCGAGCACCTGCCTGGAGTAGACAGAGCGGCGCGTAACGAACTTATGAATCTATTATTCTCAGTTAATAATACTAGCAGTTTTTCTGGTTCAAAATGAAATATTATAAATAAGACTTAACTTTTAGGACAGTTTCACCCCACGATTAATGCGGCTCATACCGTCGATTAGACGCACAACTCAAAGCTTTACCTAAGTATCTCCTATCTCGCATTTTACGACACTTAAGCTTCATCTATCCAGCACCGCGTGATAAACATCTTATAAAGTATATCCAGAGATAATTCGCTTCTCTCGCGGCCATGTTGCCTTCGACCGCGGCTCGATAAAATAAAACAACCGCGAGCCGACGCTTTTGGACTTTTTTTATACAGGATCATTTTTCTTGCCGACTCGGCCAAGGGATTATCTATGATGTATGCCAATAAAAAATGGTCCTTCGGTACATTGTGATAAGGTCGTATGGTTTCTGGAGGCTGTGGAGTGGACGTCCTTGGGCGGACTCGATCTGCTAGGCGAGAGATCGTCCCATCGCGCTGCGCTGGTCGTTGCACCGAAACTATACTTTTAAAATGCATTGGAAAGTAGAAAACTTATTCGTGTGATATTTTCGAGAAACTTCTGCCCAATTACCAGTTTGTGCGGGGCATAGACAGTTCTAAGTGTGTTCTGAGTTCATTAATATGCGATTTAAGTGTTAAGGAATAATGTTCGTAGCAGCACTACAGCGAACTAAGCCTGCTAAAGAATTAGTTGTGAAGAGATGTTGCTGGCTGTCAATTAACAGACATTTTCTCATTAATGTCAAAAACCGTAGCTATATCTTAAGCTTACATAAATATGCAAGGGACTGTTTTGTAACTGAGAGAGCAGTTTGTTTTAGTTCGCGCCCATCGCTAATGAGTCAAAATGTGTTGCCCTCGAATTTACGACTTGACGATGCCGCTAAATGTTGAAAAAACCGCCTCATGTCGTAACAACAAACTGCCATCATATGGGCTGTTATCTACTGTTTTAGAAAACAACTTTCGCAATTCACTTTGTTAAAATACTTTGAAAACGCAGAAAATGTTGCGTTGGACGTTAACTGCCAAAACTGCACTCAAATGGGTATTTTACATTATAGTACACACACCATCATACATCATGATGATGATCACCATCATGTAGTCATATATCTGAAAGTACATTGAGTAAGCACTATGTATACCTATTGACACAAAGTGCTTTAATACGACAGTGCCAGTTCTATTCTAGTAGTTAAATTATAAAATTACCCATAATTGTAGAGCAGCTTTCGTTTTTCGAGGGAAAACCAGAAATGCGACATAGATAATAGACCTTCGATAATCAAATAGGTCTTGGTAGACATTCGTAGGCTAAAACATGACATTTTCAAGATACATTTGTAAGTAGAAGATCTACTGAAAAGATTTGTATAATCAGCCTATAATGTTCCCACTACGGGGGACACCTCAGTGGGCCATAATCCACAACGAGGGCCCAGAGCGGTTTGGTGGATAAAAAGATTTGTGAAAACAATTTCCATAACATGCTGAAAACTATTGACCTGCACCACCATACTCGTATAGCAATTTCAGCCGCCTGAAAATAATATCGAATTCCTAGTTCAGCCACGCAAAATATTAACACAAACAAAGAGGGTGAATTAAAATAAACAAACGACAGTCACCGATAGGGACAGCAGGTAGTGTATTTTAGCAAAATCAATAGCATGTTATGGGCTTCCGTTATTTTCGTCGTGGACAATAACTGCATGGCCTAGCCGGTGCGAATAGATGGACGGTGCGATATGCGGTCGTGGGGACTAATTACGGGTATCATTTGCAATAAACTCGTCCACCCTGTACAACGGACACGTGAACGGTGCCGGTGGAATGCGAATTGAACTAGCATTTGTATAGACTGTGGGCGACTGATGAGTATTTACTGGGTTTCATGTATGTAGGAATTGTATTGGGTTTTTCTGTCTGATAAATGAGGGAAATGACGATTTGTTTTCAGTTGTTTATAGAAACTTTATTGTCTATTATACACAACAGCCTAAACTATGACTCTATATTTGTATCTCTAGTATACCTACCTACCTATACATACACGTAGTCTCATTCCAGTGCTATGTAAGTATTAGGTACTAATATATTAGAATCTTACATGTCACCAAATTGCTATAAAACAAAGTCACTAAAGACCTCTTTATCTTGAGAAATGATGTCCCCAACCTCACCTTTGATCGCAGTTTTTGACAATTCATATAAACAACATTTTTATACCCTATTAGGCTTAGAATAACAAACAAAACTGCAATTTGTATCCAAATACCGATCAAGCGCCAATAACGTATGTCAACATAAACCCTGCAATGTTTACGGGTTTTATGCTCGCTTTATTCGCGACACCCCTCGCCGGTTGCCATGGGGTTGTGGTCAAAATTGTATTTTTATTATAATTGCTCCGTTTTATTGAGAGCCCGTAGAGGGTCAATATTGTACAGTTCCAGTTTGCCTACAAAATTGTAGATATCATAATTATAATTAGTTAGGAATATTTTTTTGTATTGTCCGTGTTTTCATTCATGCTATTGTGGATCGATGGATGTTTTTAACGTATATTAATCCAGTTCTTTAGAATTGATCAATTATTAGGTAAAGGCTCTTGGTATAGAACTAAACTAACCAAGCTAAGTATAGGTAACAAAAAAAAAAGTTTAATTTGTCGTTTGTGTTCGTTATCTTAAACTGTGAGCTGTGGTTCAAACAACATACAAATTGAAGTTTATCTCTTATTCACAACGATTACGCAGCAAAAATACAAAACACGAAAAACAAAATATAAATATCATTTAAGCATAAGATAAAACTGACAGTTTTACTATTCAAATAATAGCAAAAAAGCGAATACGTCCGCCTGTCCATACTCAATTGGACCCGCATCAAAAGGCTTAGTATAAACCCCTTTTCTCATTTTTATATCACGAAAAGATTGCCCATGACTATTTTGTTGGCAAATAAGACTTGATCCCATTGTCCGTAAGAAAACTATTCGTGTCGAATTCAAATGTTGTCGCTGGCACGGTGAAATTACTGCTCAATATAACATGAAAAAGAATGTATGTATAGTCTGTTGGTCTGTGACTACCTTTTGGATGATAGAGTTAACTTTGAAGAGAATTTGCCACTGCACACATTGATTAATTATTTATCTTTCTTAGCCTGCATGACTTGAACAAAACTAGCGAAATGTGGGTGTACTGGGTATAACTGCACTTTTGCCTAACCCTACAGGGAATATAGGCGTGCTGTTATGTTATGTAGTTTCTTAGCGACTCATCATATCTAACGTCTTCATCATCTACCATTCCTGTTCCTTTGATAGCATCTAACTATTGACCATAAACGTCCTAGTCATTTATTTAAACACCATCACGAGGGGCTTATTAATCACATTCGTACGTAGTTTGTGTACCAATTTCACCATCGATATTGCAATTTGTCATTTCGTTATCTTCTATTATCGCAATGCATTAGGTTCTGAGTATAGATAGTGTTATCTTTAACTAGAATTCGCCCAGCTTGATTACAGAACGGAGGCGACGTACATGTAATGCAGATTTCTATGCTTGAAACTTTTTGTTAATTTGAACTGTCACGTATTTATTTATCTTGAATGTTAATATTTTGACTATTACTAATTTATAAAATAGACTATTATAGACTGTCATGAAAACTCCTAAAATTTGTAAATTCGAGAAGTTTTAACAAGAATGTAACCCTTGCCTTGCTGTTAAAACCGTGTTTAAAAATATGTATGTTTGTGAGCACACTGTATAATCTTACGTATGTAGGTAGGTACCCACTAAATAGCGCAGTATTCTATTATTTTACAATATACTCTAATATCGTGGTTCTATTAATTTACAATACCCGCACAAACTTATTAAAGTTTGCACCAGTGATTCGTGCAGTAAGAATACTTAATAGTGTCTCTCGGCGGTTGGACATATTTTCTTGCTTTTACAATACAGTGTACCTCTGTAGGTATCTATAGTGAATATAGAGATATGCGTGTCGCCTATGTACGTGCTTATTACCGTAATTGCATACCTATTGGCATGAAACACTGTCGGTATCTAATTCTGTAAAATCAATACTTATAGCATTATACATAGAGTAAGTATGGCAAAAGTGTTGCGAATCTTCTCTCATATACAACTTAGATGTGTTAGAAATCAATCACGAAGATTTAAGTAATAGTTTACTAAAATGATATTGAATGAAAATAGAAACATTGGTGCTTCTTGATAGCTGTATTAATTCTCTCGTCTATTATAATATAATTGTATTAGAATAGCATGCACAGTGTCCAATATCTATAATGTTATTAGTCAACGTGTAACTATGCCTCGTATCATCAGTTTCACATGTGCGTAACGCATGGGTTTCACAATCAATCTCACGTATTGTGAATTCTATAAAAAATTGGTAATTTGTTTGCGAAAGTGGCATTTTTATGCAATGCACATAATGTAGTTTGGTACGTGTGACGCGGCGAAGTGAGTATCGCGCAAAACGCAGGCGCACGCACGATTCTTACACGCAGATACAGTGCGCACGCCCGATAACGCAAGTCTGCTGCGATAACACACTGATTGTATTGAATGTTGATGCTGCATATAAATTTGCTCATACAAATACCCCGCTGGACTTTCACCCGCTTATCCTACGTAGATTCTATTTAAAATCAATCAACCTAGGTACCTACAGTGAATGCCGACAGTGTAATTAAATGCAGTAAAACCACAGAATAACTAATAGTATCTACTAACGGTAGAACTTATCTTAAATATTCCATAGCTATAGACCGACTACGTATATTCGAGTCTGCTATTCACACACGCGAATATCCACTCATATAAACAAGCGGTTACATACACAAGGACAAAGCGGTCTAGAGAGATTCGCACAGCTTATGAATCAAGGGGTATCCCCGACCTACAAAGAAATGCAAGCTCGTATTTATAATGCGCAGTCCACTTTTGTGGTGCAGTCACCGTAATGATGACATAACAATGATGAATGTCAGGCGCGTGCGCTTGCAAAAAATTTTACTTTGTTGTAGGCGGGCGTGAAATTACGTCAATTTCGCACAATTGTACCAGGAGATTATGAAGCTACAAGAGGTGTCTTTGTTATTGCGAATAATGGTCAGCCTTGAGCAGATTTGTTGCCATTTTACAGTAAGTAATTCGGTTCCTTGCAGATATTTTTTCATCAGCTTCATTCATTCATTCTATTGCACAGTCAATTTAACTATTTAGAATGCAAACAAAAGCTAATCGATTAGTAAAATTAATTTACGTTATATTTGATATACTGTTTATTTTCATAATCTCTTAACTACCTATTTACTCTAGGTACTAAATTAAAAGACTAACTAACTAACTAACTATATTTACGTTTATTAATGTAATCTTTGGTAAACAAACCGTAATTTTGATCGAATCTTAAGTTTTCCTCGTCTTGTTGCTTAACATTGTGTAACATGATATTTTAGTTGCACGGGTAACTAATGAACATTACTAATAGTTCTTTCTTTGCCTTTACATGTCAAATGATAAATACAACTACTGCTTTGTTACTTACAAGTTATTATTATTCGTTTAGTTTACCAGCTGCAAGTAGGATTTTGAAGTAAATCTCAGTAGAGATTCGCGTAATTTCATTAGGAGAACATGAATTGACGAAACTGTTGGCGGAAACAGGGAGCGCGTCGTCATAGTCACACATTTACATAAAACATATATGATTACTATTTTTGTATCTACAGTAATTAGGTACGCAAAAGGTTTCTTAATAAATATCAAAATAAATAATCCATGAAATCGATAACGTACCTATCATTAAATTCATAGAATTTGTATTTCTTTAGCACCATGCACCTTTATTTAAATGTTGCCAATTACATAAATGTTAAATATTTATATCTATTGTAGAGGACACTGTGGTATAAATTCTCGTAGAGGTACGGTAGCGTTGGTAGACTGTCCAACACCAATCCAGCCTGTACCTTGCTGTCCTCTTCCAGCGACCCCCTAAGCCGAGGTCGAACCCCGTGGGAGGGTGCCCTTAGAGTAGTCGCTGTTGTTAGTTTTTAAGTTTTATTGTTAGCCCTGGCTGGAGGCCTTAACTAAGGCATCCACAGGAAAGTCCGGTTTAGCAGTAGCCATCCTCATAGGATGAACTGCGAGATGCCATTTCTAAAAAAAAAAGGTGGCGTTGGTAAAGCCACTATATCTAATTTCTGACAAACATGGAATTCAAACTATGAAGTAGAGTAATTTTCTTCATAAACCACAAAATGTATGAACAAATTTCTACCAGGGTATTAGGACGTACCAGGAGATGGCTACTAGGAGGTATATTTTACAGATATACGCGTTATGTATACATAATGAATCCGACGCTTTTAAAGTAAGAATTATAGCTATCAGCCGTGACGAGTGATGACGATGACTCATTTTGGCAACTGGTTGGCGAGGAGGCGTTGCCAATTTGCTATCTCACACATACACGGATTCACACACACTAACAAGTTCCGTGATAACAAATTCTGATACCCTAGTACTTAGTATACCTACAATTAATCGTAACGCTATTGGTTGATAAATTATATATTCATACAATTTAATTTCATAGTATTGTTGTATAAAGTTAGTTCTATTTACACATTCTGTAAAGTGTTTTGAAGGAACTGGCCTATGATTAAATCTAAATGTAAAATGATTTTACTTGTAAAACCGGTGCCTTTGTTGTTGTTTTGTACTGAAAAGTGCTTTAAGAAACATTTTGAATGAACTTAAATAAGTTAAATAAACGTAAATATTTTTTATCTATTCCGTTGCGATATTTTTAACCTAAACAGATTGTTAAACAACGTTGGCGAGGCTACTGGGATTTTGAGGCCAAGGTTTAACTGCTAATATGTAGATATTTTATGTAAGATAAATATATATCTGTATTTTGAAAGGTTGAAAAACTGGTACTATTCATTTTAATGTTTAAGGTAATGTAAACTGTGCATAAAATTAATGGTAGTTTAGCATAATGACGATGTTATTTTACTTTGAATTATTGACCTGGTAGTGAGCGTGTGTCACGTCCTCCCGTGTATGTTTTTAGTTCATTAATTCGTAAATCAACCCCTTGAATGTGGTATGTATTGATAGTTTGAGTGAAGGGACGGTCGTGGGCCGCCCGTGTCGCTCCGCGGCCTCGTGACCAAAATACGCGCTTTGAATAATTGAAGCATAGGGCCACTACCACCTAGCACCCCCCCCTCTCCCCTAGCTCAGCGGACTTTTAGTTTTTATAGGATCATTATAATACGGAATACCTACAACGCGAATTATTGATGATCGTACGTGTAGGTACGAAGAGGAATCTTTACTTATAATTAAATTATTTAACCATGTCAATGCCTTTGCTTACGTTTTTACGTTAACAAGGATACAAATGAAGACATTGACGAGGTTCCGTTCTTAGCAACTTACAGGTGCTACATAAAATAAGAGGCTTAGTCGAGTAGCCTTTAAAAAACCGGCCAAGCACGTGTCGGACCACGCACAATGAAGGGTTCCGTAGTTGAAATTAATTTATCCCAAGAACAAACTTAACATTGTAGTTGAAAAACATGTTCTCCCGTACATTCCAACTGAAAATGTAAGTTTGTACGCACAATATTGAGAGATTTACCATGTTGTTTCAAGATCATAGACTTCTTATTAATTTTCCTGTAATCTATAGATATAGAACTATTTTCTGTATTTTTTTCAAAATTTTAGGCTCAGTAGTTTCGGAGATAAGGGGGGGGGAATGGTAAATTTCCGTCTATTGTCTTAAATAACTTTAATAGAATTTACTTTAAAATTATGAAAAAATATATTTGAGATCCTCACGTTAAGCCTTTTCATTTGATATGTCACACGGTACAGATTGCGAAACTTTTTTTTAAAATTGTCTATTTACCCTTCAAAAATGACTCCCATTTTCAAAACTCATTTATTTACGTTACACGTCTGTGTTTGGGTCACAGAGTTTCATTGTGTACCAAATTTCAACTTAATCGGTCCATAAGATTCGGAGCAAATTGGCTGTGACAGACGGACAGACAGACAGACAGACAGACACACGAGTGATCCTATAAGGGTTCCGTTTTTTCCTTTTGAGGTACGGAACCCTAAAAAATAGCTATAACTAGGTAGTCCTCAAAAGACCCTCGTATAATTTTCTAGTCGCCTAGAACCAACCTTGCCATGCTCATCAAAACTAAACACTTGAAGCAAGTTTTTCATTTCAGGGATCCAAAAAATCACTGAAATGAAAAACTCGGTAAACAATAAAAACAGAACATTTCAGTACCTAAAAAACAGAAAGCAGTAAATTGACAACAGTCACCCACCAAATAATTGAGGATACATTTGTCTATCAGTAATTACATAGAAAGATTCGGCTGTCGGTGGTTCAGCCACTATTTGTCTTCCACACGCAAATGTGGCGGGGAATTAGTGTGAATAATTGATACGTGTCATTTGGCAACCACCCTGACCCACCACCTCGTGTCACCAAACTTAACATACCCACGCTTCTCTAAGTAGGTAGGTACTTGTGCGTAGGACATTTCTTTAATAAGTTTTGTGGAAGAGGGGAGGTTTTTCGGAAGTACAATTTTCGGTGGCATCAGGCTAGCTTGATTAATTGGTAGGATTGAGGATTTAAATGGTCGCTTAGGATGGAATTGTCATTCTTGAAGATCTGATTTGGATTGAATATCTGCTTATTTATCTGAGTGACTGCGCATTAGAAGCAATTTTGCAAACATTTTAAGTAGTTAGAGATGTCAGAGTATGACATAACACATGCTTCATGGCACCCCCCGTGCAGATGTGAGAAGTACTTAAGTCTCCAATTAAACTAAAATTCGGTACGTTTGGTATAGAACGCGAGGTCTATGAAGATGTGGTGTTGTCCACGCGCTTTGGAGGTGGTATGGTGGTGATGCCCCACATCGATATTTCGTGCATTATTGAATAGTCGCGTGTGGCCTCCCGAATTTCCAATGTTTGGCGATTGATGTGTAGATTGACTTTTGTCATTTGCCTCGGCCATGTCAAACAGTAAAATGTTTTTCTATGCCTTCTCTACAAATTGTTGGATCGAATCGTAATGGACTGGCGTGTGATTGAAGTATATAAATATTTTTTGTCCCCCCCTATCTGATTGGCACGGCGATGGATGAAAGCTCTCTGTTGTTTTCTTTATTCACGTGATCGATTAGTCAGTGTTTTGTGTGGGTTACGAATTTGTTAACGAAATAATGAGGGGTAGGTGGTAACAAACATTGCCTAAGCTAATCATGTATCCCATGCGTACTTTTTTTTTCCACAAAATAAGCACTTAGCTACACACATTCTTTGAACTCGTAAAGGTTCGTCCAATGAAGAACAGAATACCAAAGACAGCTGCTTTTTCATAGAACCTCAGGTACATTGTGTATCGGGTTAACTGGCTCTTGTATGAAAGTGTTGAAAACCGCTATGCAGAAAGCTCACTGATAAGAGCTACGCAACGTTGTGCAAATGTAGTGGGTGGTCGGTGAAAAGTTTAGAATCGCCATAAAAGCGGCACATTTAAAAGCAATGATATAAAATTGCGGCACCTTTGTATGTAAGCGCCAGTACGAAGTCCTTCAAAAAGAAAGTTTTATTTCGACAAAACAGTTACGTGGGTCCTTAGTGAAGCTGCTTTGTAAATTAGCAATCACAGAAAATATTTTTAAGAGAAATACATTGTTAACAGATGTTTTTTTAATGCATAAAAGGCTTGCATGCAATTGTTTAAAAGTGTTGGTTAGGTTAGGTATTTGTAGTTCCTATAAGTTGTAACTTACCTATAAGTTGTAAGTATGTAGGACAATGAAATTGAGAGAAGAGAGACTGCACCTACTCGTATGTCTGCGCACACACTTTTGCACTTGAGCCAATCTCAGCGAAGACCAGACTTCGGCGCGGGAGATATTAGAATGCATGGCCGAAATTCGGTTTGGAGGACTTCATATTTATTTTATTTGTATGTAGGAATAGGCATCGATCGGTCATGGTTTTTAAAAGAAAACAAGTAAGTCTCTTTTCTGAAAGAAGATTTATGTAAGGTATCTTAACAGCCCAACCATTTATAGTGCAGCATTGTCGTGAAGGCTTTTACTCATACACTTACCATAACACACTTAAAACGTTTTAACTCCGGCTGCAGTACTTTCCATGATAAATATTTCTCGCGTGAAACATTTGAGTAATCTGTCGGGTTAACTTTACGAGTCTTCCATTAGATTCATGTATAGAAGAAATGCTTTCATAAAATACCGTTACGGTCCTCGCAGCATCAAATAAAAGAGAAACCCTAACCCGCAACAATTAACCCTTTTGCGTACGTTTTCTGCGGAGAACAGCAAAAAGTTTACAACTCAACTCAAATGTTGCAGAACTGTCCGCAAAGACGCCGACACAAAATGAAAATAACTAAATAAAGGGGTACAATAAAAACAAACGGAAAGGGTTCATAACAATGCGGAAAAATTACGCAATTACTAGTTTTATGATCGCTTAAAAAAAACTTCGCAGGTACGAAAAGGGTCTTTTGTTGGTCCAACTTTGGGTTGGCGTGGAGTTCCAAAAAGCGGCCCGAACTGCGAAAACAAGTGCCATTCATCCGCACAATGATAAGTACTCTATGCAAATAGATGCAAATGTTTTTACGATACTTCCTTTTATTATGACAATGGGGGTATTGTGCGATCGGCCGGCGCTACCGAATTCGATTATGAATATTGTAAACGCATTATTGATTCCGGAAAGTTGTTTTGTAGAGCTGTCTATTTGTAATTGTAGCGTTTTAGATGTGCCATTTGCTTTGGTTTCTTTTTTATTCTTTGATTAATGGGGTCTGTCACAGTTATCTTTATCGGATGGGTCACTAAGGGCGGATTTTACCAATGAAACTGAACGCGATCTGCGTTCAAGAGCTGTCAGTGTAAATATACACAACGATAACTGATGAAATTGTCACTAAGGATTCCTATCATTGAATCTTTTTCCGAACGATCTAGTGCATTGTGCGTCTCATCATGTAAAGTCTTGTTTGTTATTAAACCACCAATTTCACCAAAATATGTATGTATATTTTTCTTGCTTATTTAGAGAAAGTCACTAGTCTTAATTTAAAACTCCTTTCACGGAAACAACGTCTAAAACCCATATCACCAGCATAATGTTTGCCCCTTTTGAACTTGATCTTTTTATCAAGTGTGGCTTCGAGCCCAAAATTATATCAGCGATTCGGTCGTCGCCGCATTCCGCGTTCACACACTCACACATGTGTGAACCCTATTTATATTAACAACTAGATATGCACACTAGTGCATTGTAGTCAATACCATGTATGTCGAATTAGTTGTCGATCAAGGAAAAATATTAGGTCGTATTTTATAGTTTTGTATAAGGAAAATGTTGTGCGTTCATGATTAAACTACGAGGGGTTATTGGCTGACTATTTTCAGGTGATCGATATAATACGAAATTGTGCTCAATTTTGATGTCATTCATAAGTAGGTACTACTGTTTTTGTCACAAACAACAAAGCACCATCATTGGGTCTCCAAATAAAACTTCTGGACTTTATGCTAAAACGATATTAGATGTCTTCAGACTAAAACGAGATCTTTCACCACACGAATACTTATCCCACTTTATGTACAGTAACACTATATTAAATACAAAGAAAAATGATATCTAGAAGCCTATTAGTGAAATATGCTTTCTCATAAATCGCAATCATTCGTTCCAGCCACGTTTTACGTACAACAATCTTCGGAAGTAAAACGATAAATTGTTCAATAATTTAATGAATAATAAAATAAACCGCCAATACTGTTCACAGACGTTCAAAGATGGTGTGAGACAGCATTTTAATCTATCAACATGAACTAACACATGCAAGAAACTGCTTCAAGACGATGCAGGAACACACGCACACATATGCACGCTGCGTAGACGCTCGTAGCACTTACTACGAGTGCGTAGCTCAGATTTCCACACAGACGCGGTCTTTCCCGCGAGTTTTTCAAACGTTGCTCGATTTGTGATTGTGTTTAAAGTGAGTTGGTGGTGTGTAAGTGTGTTTTGTGCTCCTAATAGGGTGTCATGCATCTATACGCACACAAGGGGATTGGCTAGACACGAATATTGCTCGCTATGCTAATGCAGCGGAGATTGGGCAGGTCGTTGGCCGCTCCCGGACGCTCGGAGTCATTCGGCAGAACCCGTCGGCCACCCTCGCTCGCCTTCACAATAATTTAATCGTCTCCATGATATCTCTACCTAGAAATTCTTGGGCGTTTTCTTTGGATTTTGCTTTAGATGCAGTCTCGTGGAGATAAGATGGAATTAGATTTTGTTTTTGCTTTACGTTTTTTTTTAAGGGCTGTAGAGAGCAAATATCTTTATGATGAACACGTTCTATTTTTATTAAATGTTAAATAGATCGTTCTGATTGTTCTGAAATTAGTTTGATTACTTAGCTACTTAGTAAAGAGCAACCGCTTTTAATACAACTAGTACGGCGACGTCCAAAATTCTATACACATAAAAATATTATTACCTAAAATTTGCCTGAACTGTTTTCTTGATCATATTTTGAGACAGCTTAATATTGATGTCAAACAGTTACCAAAAAGTCACCAAATCCCAAATGGTTAATATAGACAAAGTTAAAATTGTGTCCGGGCGGCACTGGCCAGTGACCTTGAGTGGTGCGCGGGCGCAATAGATTAGTCAGGCACTACACACACACATGCACTCCACCCTATTGCGACAAACTGGTGCGTGTGTGCTAGTACTTGCATCAAGTTGGTTAGGGTGCATGTTTTTTAAATCCAGATGATTTTGATAGCATGAGAACTTTGATAATAAAAATACAGATGTTTGCCGGCTTTGGTAAATGGAGCCTACCCCAACACACTTGGGAAAAAGCTAGGTTAGGGAGAACCTTGATGATGAGGTTTTTAACGCGAGCGACTAGTGAGCAGTAGAGGAACTAATAGTGTTTTTTTAAACGTGAAATATTAATTTGTTACCCCACTTTTCCACTAAAAGCAATCATTTAAATCCAAACCTTTAATAAAATTTTCTAAATTATACAAGAAACAAAACTATACAGTAGTTTACCACATATTATCTTAGTACAGTCAGAAAAAAATGTTGGTTGCGTGGGCGTTTTGACAGGAGAAAAGACAGCCGAACGACGCGGCCATAATGGATGCATAATAATGGTGTGTGCCACATCTCGTGAAAGTGCATCGCTGGCTCGCTGCAGCGGCTGCAGCCTTGAGCGGAGCCTTTCCCTCGTCCATCAAACGGGCGCGGGGCTCGCCTCTAACATAACACCGTACATTAGGCTATCGAGCGACATTTATCGCGCAACCGAGACTTCATTAGGCGGCAGGCGATGAGGTGACATAAAAACTACTTACAGAAACATTTATATACCAATCTTATTTAAAGAATTCTGTTTGTAGTGGTATATGCAAATTAATTCCTCAGTAAGTTAGAGTTAAAAGTGTTCAGGATATAATCCGGTGTTTTCTTTTCAAACACAGCCATAAACAGACAAAGCTTGGTATAAAACATGACTAGCTTTGATTCTGAAAGGGTTCGTTGTTTACAAAGTAACAAGTAACAGAACTCCCCTTGCGGTGGTGCGATAGGCGTGCCATGCATGGCTATAAGGCGAGTACATCCTGGAGTGCGCGGGGGCGGGGAGCGTGGGTGCGGGGAGACACACAAGCGGTTATTTCGGTATGCACATTGCATGCGGCGCGGGCGACGCCGGCATAAGCGCAGCAGCGCACTTGCCACTCGAAATAGTCAGGTCAGGGACCGCGAGTATCGCCTCGATCCTGCCCCAAGGTCAAGTCTCTGCAGCACCGACACCTCCCACCCCCCTCCCTCCCCTCACGGCGCGTCTATGCACATTAATGTAAACGCCTCACGAGTCACGCCTGGCTATGGTCTGTACACCGAAATTCGGTTACCGGGTCCATTTTAACGCTTCATTTAATTAATGGACACGGAGCCCTGATAAAAGTTTTATATCAAAATAATTCGAACCTACTAGACACACGGTAGGTATTGCAAACATAGAAGTTAAAGAAATAAATACATTTATGAATTTGTTATCAAAACGAATGTTGCTAAACGTGACCCGATGAAGTTTTAATCGTTTCTTAATTGCGAAAAGTCAATTAAACGTCGCGAGGTAAAATGATCAGCGATCATTAGACAGGTTGGGGTCACAAGACTTGCGATAAATGTCAATTAGACCGATAACAAAGAAATCACGAAATTGCACAGCCCTTATCCACCCATTACTATGATCCATGAGAACCCCTATACTTTCGCCACCAGGATTTAGTGTAAACAGTGCAACTGTTATAAGTGAGCAGAATTTTTACAAGCAAGCTACTAGTAGGCTCCTAATATTTACCTACCAAAACCGAAGTCATTAGTAGATTGATTGGTTTCAAATCACACAACGAATTAATGACTATCATCAAATCCTTTTGCAAAATGAATGTCACGTGTTTGATCTACGTTCTTTAGTTTTTGAATCAAAATAAAGGCTTCCATCACTTTACGTAACAAACAAAAGAAAGTCGCACTATTCATAAATTCGATGCTAGGCTTTGTTGCGTAGAACTAAAGGCCAATTATCGTAATTTAAAACATTCAAAATCTAGTCGCAATCTCATCTCGGCGACAATCAATCTTAAAAACTTGTCAAAAATGTAGGGAAATTAGTGGTATTATTGACTGAGATCTGACTAAGAACGTTCTTAAAGTTATGAGAATTGACCCTCAGGTTTTCGTTGACAAATTCTGGAGTGAAAACCGTCCATAAATCAGAAGCGACAATCAAAAAGCAGCAGTTATTCCATGTTATATACCAGAATACCTAAAGAATACATCGACAAAATGCTGGTGCGGCTACATAAACAATAACAGGATTCACCCTCATGTCAGCGTCATTATTATGGCTTCAGCTTCCCTCAGGTTTAGTCATCGACACCATATTGTGTAGGGAACCCTCAACCAAATGTCCTTAATTACCCTGTGACACCTGAAAGTTTATATTGGCTTCGCCATACATGGGGATTTGCATGGAAAAGGAAGTAAGTAGTCATAGAAAAGTACTTGGTCGTCCCAAAATCCGTGATAAAACAAGAGCAATGCTGAAGTTCTATTAATGGAAAGTTTCTGGTCATAAAATTGCTGACTGTCGATTTTTTAAAATGACATTGCATCATTAGCATCTATGTAATGACAAATAACATCAAGACTTTATCAAACTTCATCAAACATGACATCATAATTCACAAATCAATTATTTTAAAACAATGCTATCAAAAACGAACCGTTGCCATTATCATATCAATTGTCCATCTCTGAATTGTCTAATCTTGGCAACTGCAATGATTTTAAAAAGAAACATTTTTGTTTAAGAAATGTTGAAGTTTCTAGGCGCAAAGGAGAGATCAAGGCATCCGTTGGCGAGGACATTGCACTTCTCCGTCCCCCCCCCCCCCCCCCCCCTGGCCCTTTGGTCCTCGTCCTGCCCCCACTGGCTCTGCCGAAACTCGCTAACCAGTGTTACTAGCCGACCGGATTGGAGTGTTTAGTCACCGTTGCATTCGGGATGTTTGGTTTATGTACAAAAATGATCAGCCCTGTGTTAAAATAATATTAGTTGTTATGAGTCAGTGACAGCATTGACGATAGACTTTAATTGGGTACAAGATGAGAAGTATTTAATTTGAACTTAATTAAATTTATATTGTATTTTATTAAAAAGCTAGAAACATAAGGAATACCTACACTGATGTAATTTCTTGTTTTTTTATGTTTGCTGAAAACGTTTTTGCCGACAATCAAGACAAGATCTTTATCATTTACTTGACTTTCTCACAGACTGTAGGTATGAGCGAATGAGCTCAGATGATCAAATACTAGATGGCCTAACAGGCCATCTCTGTGGGCCAGTAACTGCATCTTAAATTGAAAACTCTAACAAAAATTGAAAATCGACAATAGTATCACCAACCTTATTTGGCTGTTTTTTTCTTCGCTGATTTTATTCTTATATTTACAGATACTGGCCTCTGTCCACGAATCATCAATATTTCAAATCTTATAGATTTTTATTATAGATTTTCTTTACGATCAGTACCAACTCAACTAAATAAAGATAGTTATCTGTCTGGTCAGTTCTCAATCAGCCAAGTAGGTATCTCGCATTGAATGAAGGATTGCATCAACATCGTCGCATTGGCTGCAACCGGCGGCGCAGACGCATCGATTCCCGTTACTTGCTATGTAACAAGTATATAGCCGGTATGTACTTACTACTTGTACTGTTGGCAAAAAAAGTTTTAATAGGCTGTGGTGGTACCTATGGTCAGAAATAGAAAATGTAATAATTTTAAAGAAGATTAAAGATTTAAAGATTTCATTAAATAAAAATACAGAAAAAGAAATTTGTCTGAGACGAATAAACTTTAAAGAGATCTAAGACATTACGTAATCTATTCATCGTGAACTATCACTCGGAGTTTATTACTCTACGTTGTAATAAAAACTGGAGGTTAAAACGCTCCAAATACGAAACCATATTTTTAAGTAAATAAAATCTACCTTTGCTGACGCTACGTCTGCAAGAGAGGCAGTGACGACGACGGCGAGGGGTTCGAGGCGCGGGAGGTCGTTCGGCCTGCCTCAACACACGCCGCGCGTTCTACGATGCGCCTGCGCAGCGCGTGACGTTGGCGTTTCCTGGATCAAGTACTTGAATTTATATTACTTAGCGTACATTTAGTAGAGAAGGTTCTTACATTCCTCATTGCTGTAAAATAGAGCCAAGTGGTTCCATAAAACTTGGCGTTGCATTTTCAATAGGTACCTATCTATACCTTCATGAATTCAAAGTCGAAATAAGTTAAAGTATTTTTGCGAGAATGAACTTCCATGGAATGTACGTCTTCAATCATAGCCATAATTATCATCAAAATAAAAAACGATGAGCAAGCAGATTTTAAAACCCTGAAAATGTATATAAGTAGTTTATCAGCCATCTCGTTACCATAACACAAGCATTAGGTTGCTTAGCTTGGGACTAAATGGCGTTGTGTGAAATGTCCAAAAAAAAAAAAACCATAAAATGAATGACACGGCATTCAAACAAAAATAGGTAAATACCACAGCTACTGTCCAAATAATGCTAAATATATGCCAAAGACAAAAAAGGCCGGATAAAAATAGAAAACTGAGATGTCCCACTTCGGTGGAAGTGGACCGTTCCCGAAACAAGCCAGAAGTTAAAATATTTACCGAGCCTTGTCCAGCTGATTGAAATAACCAGCTTCACTCGAGTACTGTTTTAACTAGTTATTAAGACGACGCTGTTATAAGGTCCTATAGTCCCTACAATTGGTCAGTCAGTCCATACTTCAACGGTTTTTCGAATAGCCGTATTGAAGAAAAGAAATGGGAACGTTCACTTCGCTGGCGATCTGGGAATGGCAGTAAAAAAGACATAAAATATAATTATATTGGGTAGCTGTTTATCATTCCAAACAGGTTGAAGTCAACTGCTTGGCTCTTTAGTCAATCAAAGGCTCTGATGGCTCTAATAGTATATATAGATAATACCAATGTTACCAATGTCACAAGTGATACTCAGACTGAGCAAAACTACGTAAGTCCCAAAAATATTCAATGTTGAAAGAATAATGCCATTCCGCACAATGAATAAAGAACAATTGGTTTTGTAATGTCTCTGGGTCTAGTAGTAGTCAAACTAACGCTGTTTAAGTACCTACCTACTTATGATATTATTAGCAGAACAAGTGCACATAATACCTAGAAAACTAATTACTTATCTACAGTCTAAAATATTGTAAACAACAAAGTAAATGGATCAATGTGTGAATGTTAACAAACATTGACAGTAGATTATTAGTCAGTAAATATCACTTTCTTTGTCTGCAAAATGAATAGAATCAGTTAATTACTGGACCTGTGTATCTGACCTTAATATGTATCTATTTGGCTCATTTATTCTTTTCTTCATTATTTTCGTTTCGTCTGGGTTGGCTTTTATGATGAAATTGACTATAATTAAAAAAAAAAAACATTTATTTATTGGAGGAACGAGCTTACTTAATTAGTTTTTAGAGAAATGTTCGGGTAATATTTGAATATCCAGCATTATCAGTATCAGGTAACGCTTTAGAAATCAAAATTCTGTGTCTTATCATGTTTCTTTAGCAAAACCACTAAACTAACCACATTTCAGTTGCCCAAAGTTTACCGTTACCGATGGGGTTTACCAAACACAGAATTTAGTAAAGAATAGAGTGTTTTAAAAGCGACATAATACCATTGTAAAAAAGGGTTAAAAAGTAAAAAAAAGTGCAATGTTTCTTCCTAGCCAGATAGTTCACATTCGTGGATTTTACACATCAAACACTAAATGAGGTCACACAATTAAATTATTTACAATAACCATTAGCTAACAATTTGTACATTTGATAATGTCAGTCGGGCCTACGACAACAATGCCCCATTTAGATATTTGTTTGTGGAGCAGTAACAGTGATAGTACTATCACTCAATGCAAATTGTCACTGAGCATGGCCGAATCGCTAATTAAAGTGTTTAGTAAAAATACTGCTAAATAAAACAATTCATTTTCTTTTTATTTTGTTTAAACTTTTTTTTTTACTATTTGAGCATTGCACATTTTTGCTCAAAAGTAAAAGTTGTGTTTTCACATAACTTAGGGTTTTCAATTAATTTTAGAAGACATTAAAATAGTTGACTAGGATCGTTGAAGCAGATTATTAACTTGATTAAAATATGCTTAGGCAATATTAATAAACATTAGAGTCCGAACCTAACAAAGGTACCTATAGTTACTTCAAATTGTAGTCATCTGAATAATTGTAAAATAATTTTCATCCACAAATATTTAAAAAAATTTGTGCTTTTAATTATTTGGCTATGCTTTTATAACTACGTCTCCTAGAAACGTCTCGTTCCTTAATAAAATATCAGTCTACGTTCCCCTAGAAGCGGATGGAGCTTTATAAAATCAAAAAGAAAAGAGTTCAATTATATTTAGCAATCTCCCCTGTAATTACAGAGCAAGTTTCCTTAATTACAGTCCCCCAATAAAAGGATAGGTGCTTCCTATTTCCCACGTACGGGGGTGGGCAGAGCGCATGCGCGACATGTGAACGATGCGGCTTATTATTAAATAAATATAAAACAGTATTTACCTGCGTAGAGTTAAGAATCTCTGGCAAACAAATTACTTAATCTATTTAGTAAACGCAACGAAGTGATATGATATGTATTAAAACTTACAACACAACTTATAATATTATTGTCGTACAAACCATGTGTCCAAATTAATATTCCTGTAAAAAAAATATGAAAAAGAAATGAAAAGTGTGAAAAAAACAGCGTTGCATTAGAAAATAAAATTATTAATCTTCTGATCACAGAATTAATCTTCTATTTTTCGTGGAATTACAATATAAATGTAATGTTTTTAACATTTCGGGGGGGTTCGAACCCCTGACCCCCCTGGCTACGCCCGCGATGAGTGATGAGTTTAAAAAAACGAAAGTAAGCACTAATTTAATTAATTCTAGGCATTCTTCTAGAGTCTAGAAGCATGACTGTGAATTACATATCTGTCAGGGATGAATAAATTAATCTAAGATTTTTATTGAGTAAATCTTCACGGTCTTTCTAGATTACAGTCTGGTAGGTAAGTAAGTATGTACTGAAAATACTAAGTCCAAACATTTTCCACCGGTCAGATTAACAAATAAATAACAGATTTCATCCTTGTGGGTAACAAAGTAGGAAATACTTTTAAAGAACATTAGTACATTTTCTAAGAACGAAATACAAAAATAATTCTGTTATTATTATTTCTGCATTAATTTCAGGTAACTCTACCGATTCTAACTCTGTATTCATACATATGTGCGTAAGTTGATATAAAATAAAAAGACGCCACAGTTCCGGCTGCACATTAAGACCTGCGACAGACGGTCTTCTTCATCCGACGATTAATTGATCACGTGTTACATTACATAAAATTATTTTATTTATAGATGTAGCGTTGAAAATCTTATAAATAGTTAATGCTGTTGCATTCTTTATGTTATATTGGGTTAGGTAAAGGTTTATATTTGTTGAAATTACGCGGCTCGAGTTAAATATTCTAATGTGTTTCCTGAACAATAAAATTGTATTACTTATTTATTATTATGCATTTTATAGCCGCTGAATATTGCATCTCAAATTCAAATACATTAAAAATGTTTCGTTGTGATATTGACGTAATACTGCAAAGGAAATAATCATTCCTCTGAGTCGCTTTTTATAACATTAACCAGGTGGAAAATCGAACATTAAACCATTTTAAACGATATTAGGTATACCTACACTACGCCTTCATTTTTTCCACGTAAATATTCTAGTGATATTAATTATATTTGACCTGAAGAACCGTACTTAGTTATATTCTTTCTAAGACATACAACATTACTAAGACAAAGACCGAATACACAGAAAACGTTTTGTATAATTATATCGTACATGATAGCAAATCACAATTTCCATAATCGTTTGCACAGTTATTACGTAGATAGGAATAACATAGAAGGGTTGACATGACATGATGAGGAGTATAGGTAATTAACTAACCACCGATATTATTGAAGTGTTTTTAATTGCCAACCAAAGTACAGTGTAGGGAAAATGAGTCAATTTTAATTATGCGGTTATGCTCACTTTATTTTTATATCTGTTGGTTTTCCCCCGGAGTTAAAACAAATCGAATAAAACTTGCAATGTTTAGAAAACACACATCAAACGAAAACAATTTTTCTAAAACTAAAAATAGAACGACCTCTCGCCATTTTAAGTGTTTTTGCTATCGATCTTAATTCAATTCAATATAATCTAAAAGGTTTTTGTATTCCGAGTGCGTTAACTCAATTTTCAAAAACGTAAATATTCAGTGGTACCTATTTGTTTATACAGGGCAATATACTCTATACTAATGTATTTTTACGATTGAATCTTCATTATCGCCAATTCTTTACGAGAATGGGTTTATATAAGGAAAAAAGATTCATGTTTCCTCATCATGCGACGGAATAAATGGTCAAAACATGCATGTTGCCTACCTAATAATTAATTTATACTATTTGTTGTGTCGCTGCCGCTACTGGCAGATTGTGAGAAAAACTACAAATGGCTTATGGAACTGATAGTGTATCTAAGTACGCCTTGCTTTTATTGATGTATTGTAACCAAAGTTATCGTTCTAAGGGCTTTATTTTTCCATCACCAGATAACTTTATTCGAGGAATAAAATTGACGCTTGATAGTTTTTGTATGACATAACTGAATTAATCCTCGAATAAAGTTATGATGATTGAAAATTTAACCCTTAATCTTTTATATTTATACTTACTTTTAAAATAAAGCTGAACAGTTTGTTAGTTTGAACGCGCTAATCTCTGGAACCGTCGGATTTGAAAACAATATTTTGCATTTGATAGCCCAATTCTAGAGGAAGGAAGAGGAAGGTCTATTTAACAGCACGCTACGGCCCTTGGAATCCGAGCAAAAATAAAAAAAAAGTCAGAAAAAACGCTAAGAGAAAACGAAGTAATAGCGCGGGCAAACGATGCGATGCGACGGGCTGGGTCAGGGGAACAAAAGCCTTAGCTTTTGTTCCCCTGAAACTAAATTCCTTTTTTAAAGTTCATTCTTACGTTTATACTACTTATAGTATAAACGTAAGAATGAACTTTAAAAAAGGAATTTATTATAAAATAAACAGTTGCACATTAGTGTGGCCAACGACATTTAGTAGCCGGACTTAAAGTGTCACTTCGATCAATGAACCTCATTGTTGTGGCTTGCGAAACTCTATTAACATGCTCACCTCTTCTGTAAACGCTTATAAATTGCGAATTTCATTAATTAAAACGTTGTTACAAATCCACTTATTCAAATAACTTGTGATTTGAATAAGTGGCCTACCTTTATGTTGCGTGTTTCGCACACACTTTCATGATAAACACTGCTTTGTTTAGAAATAGATTCACTAATTTGCCAATTAATTTAGTAAACGGAATAAATGTTAGATGTATACCAACCCTTAATGATACAATTAAGTAATACCAAAGCAACTGTTTGATTTCCAGTTTCTTCTAGAATGTATGTAAATGCTGCTGTATATCGCTTTAGAAAGTTATCCTTTATGCTTAGCCCAAAAAATAGATACCTAATAGGTACCTTCAATCATTCTTTTCCGGTGTTGTGGTTCAAAAGGAGTTTTTCAAAGACCCATTCCTGAAACCTGTAAAAGCCATTATTTTCAAAATGTGCACCTTTTATGCACTTCTTTCTCAAACTCCAAAGGTTTAAATAATAACGTCTCCATAAAGCAGAGGGATGGTCAAGTCGTTGGCGGGTCAGAGGTGACCAACGTTCGGCCGGACCCTGCACCCTTTCGCAATTGCATTCTACACAGATGGCCAAGAGAAGGATTTACTGACCGTTTTTTGTAATTTTAATAACAAAGAAAGCTATTCAATAGGCTTTCGATTGATCGCTGCACTTTTATGTGAACAAATTATTACGTGAATTTGAATAAATAGGTGAACAGGTATTTTGTGTAGGCATCAGAATTACGATCTTACACAAACCAATTGCAGAGACATGAAATCATAGATCGTAAGTAAAAGTTCGCAATATGTAGGTAGGTATAATTTTGCACTTTTGCTGGAATTCAATTCAATACGACAAGTTTTTGGCATAAAACTGAGAAAACTCTACATTTATTATTGAAAACGTAAACCATGTTAAGTTCAATGTCAGTGTTAGCAAGTAAAGTACCCACTGTGTAAAGCAAGCAGTGGATCCCATAAGGTCACTGGTCAGCGGTCAGGGGTGACCAACGGCCGTCCAAGGGGTTGCAAATAAAACTGTTTGACCGTGACCAAATACATCTTGTCAGGAGTTTTTTATTTTGTTAGATTTTTTTTCTTTTGTATTTCTGTCGAGGTTTGAGCTGTGATTGTACAAATGAAAAGCTTGTTTTGAAGTATAATTTGTTGAGCAAACCAGCTGGTCCCAAAGATAGTTACAGAATTTGGTAAAAGAAAAGAAAAGCCGAAGTTGACTTTGCCATTTCCATGTTTCCAAATAAGTACAGAAAACATGTAACTCAATTGAAAGCATTAAGTTATCACAACAAAAAGCGATAGTATTGCTGACATTCGAATCCAATACGTCCGCACAATAACATTGCTGACTTGCATAACAGATTCGCCGACTAACCAAGTCTCGCATTGTTTATGTTATAGTACTATGTGGAGCTATTAGTCATCTGTGCGAAGTTCAATGTCAGTGCACGGATTAAGTTCAAGTTATCAGTCCCATAGGGTCAGCGGTCAGCGGTCAGAGGTGATCAACGGATCGCGAATGTCCAAGTGGGCTCACAAACCCTTCTCTATCTATGCAAAATATTCACCCCACCTGTTCCCAAACACCATTGTTACAACACAATAACATTTTATGAAATTTTGCAACATATTATCAGTTAGCAAATAGCTTTTGCAATTGTGTTATCAGTGCACTACTCTTTTTAGCAAAACAATGTGAACACTAATGGTGGTATGCGAGATAAATCGTTATTGCGATCCCGGAATTCGTAACAAAAGACGTATCCGGTTACCTCATTGATAAGAATTTCAACATGCCATAGGTAGAAAATTACCTACTTTTAAAAAAAACTCACAAAATTCTTTGTGAAAATAAATAATAATAATAATTGAACATAAGGGAGGGAACGGAATGGCTCGTTGATTATAAGAGAACCGGGTTCGTCTGTCCGTTCGTCACCTCTGACCCACGCTTGACCGGTGTGTCCCCAAGACGGTCCGCTAATCTTTTAGATTAGCAAGTTCACACTAGTCAGCCATGACGTGGGACTTTTTTACTATAAAAAGAGGAAATATTTTATGCGTAACGAGATTTGGGCGCATAAACTTGCCGTGTTTGTCTGGTCTCATAATATTTATTTTCAGCACTGATAAGTGTTATCTTTTATACGCTTTTGATGAATCGGAAGCGAAATTTTCGTGAAACTGCGTGAAGGAAATAGACTTTAGCACTAAGGACATCTACCGATAAGAACAGCAAAGTAAAAATTCTTTGTTTGTAATGATTTCTGAAACTGTCATTATTGTACGATAAGTCGATAACAGTTGATTATAACTATTGCTTAAAAGTTGGGAACTATCTAAATGATAAATGATTTATTTTCTGTAAGTAGGTTTGTTCAAACAATTTTACACGTCAATCATATTTTTTTAAACTAGACGAGGTCGGCGTTTCCTATCTGACTATTCTGAGAAGAAAGGCCGAAACAAACTCAGAGGTCACAATCTCTTTTAAAGTCCAGACAAAATTTTTGTCACATCAAGACTAAGTGAAGACCATGTAGATTGGTGTCTGAAATGGTCTTTTGAGGAAAGAACCACACAGATTGAGCGGACCTGTCCAGTCAGTGCACGCATTTGTCAAAACTCGTGCAGCTCAACTCAGAAGTTGAGGAGCTCAACAATTCGACGACTATAGTAAACTATGTAAAAAATCGCAGTTGTTTTTGTAAATGCCTACCTAGTTCAAATCTTCTCATTTAGTTGAAGAATATCGTATATAGTCATATATAGTGGTATTTTAGTATAACATTCCTTATAAAAGAAGTTTTTACTTTAGACAATCTGAAACGTAGTTGATCTTGTTTGTTCCTAGGTATTTGTAGTGTTAAAATTATGTCTGTCACTAAGTACTAATCTATCTTATTAAAAAGATGTAGATTTTTAGAACATAATGTTTTCATATATATATTTATATATATATTGACACTATTTTACTCTACGAGGCTTTTTATCACAGGCGTCGTGAGTGAAATCAGCAGGAATTGTAGGTAAAGGTACCTAGGTACTACTTATTATTATTGAAGACAGTTATAAAAAAAAAGTTTATAAAAGTAAACTTATGGTATTAGTTGGTAACGCAGGTTAAGGTGAATGCTTTTTTAAATCTATTCCTACATCTGTTTAACCAAAGAACAACGTTTCGCAATACCTTTTTCAATCATTCAATAATAAACGTCACATCAAATTTCACACTTTTGCACAATATGTTCTGTGCACTGGACAGCGGTCAGTCCGATTTACGGTTCTTTTATTTACTCTAAGCTTATTAAACCCCATCTATTGTGTACATTTTGAGGGTAATTAATAGTGTGTATTGTGCAAAATATTCTTTGTTCATCGGTGTTCTTGCTTTGTGTTTGGCCCTTGCGCATTGTGCACAGTTTTGTTTAGACGATCATTAGCCCAGTGGGCAGTTTCGCACTGACCGGTGACCGCTCAAGGTTTTATTCTCACAGATATAAGCTACCACGGCCGTTATGTGTGTGATTAATTATATTGCATTTTTAAATAGTAATGACAAAGAAGTAATTTTTTTGGTTATTTAAAATGAAAATAATACAGGTACTTGGGTAATTTTGTGTCGTTTATATCAGCTGGAAATTATAACTAAGTAGGTACCTATATTGATTTATAGACTCGAATATAATTTTTATTGAATTCACACTTTTTCATAGCTATAAACCTAGCCGTAACCATTGGCCGTAACTTGTTGCGAATGAACTAGATATTAGTTAGGTACCTACATTTGTATTAGATTTTCATTACAACAATGGGCAAACTGCATTGACGTAGTGCAACTGACCACTGCACATACACACGCGGTCCGTGATGACCTCTGAACTAAGCGCTCCTCACCAAGCCGTTGAGCAATTGTGCAAAGACTGGTTCTCATCAATCTCCATATAAAACGCGTGTGAATCGATTGATCATAAAACGTTCGTATAATAAACTAATAGCATAATAGAATCGCAGTCCAAACCGGACAGACGCTGCGATATTAACATATTTTAGTTTGGAAACCTGTAAACTGATTTAAGATAAACCGCGCTTTTTGTAACGTTAAATAGAAACAGACGCGAAAATAATAACAAACATCTCCTCAAATTATAGTATAATATTATGTTCGCCTGATACCACAACTACATACAAATTGTACATAACACACAAACGTAGGTCGGAGATAACGCAAAAACAATGTTATTCAAATGTAGAGACACTTGTGTATGTCTGGGTGTGTAGATATTTGCGCAGGACGCAGGCGATTTGCCATGGTCGTGTATGTAGTGGTTCGCGAATCACATCAGACGAGAGGAAGGAGGATCGCCCTCCCGCGCCGCTAGCCAATGGGAGGACTTCCCGCCGCGACCGAGCTCCGTATCGACTTGTACCGATATCGCGAATATATTAGCACATGTACAAACTTCCTTTTATATACCACACACTGTAAAAAGTGTTTGTGTATGTACGATATAACAATACCCCATTGGTTGATTAAAGGTTCAATAAATACATAACGTTTATGTATTCATCGAATTAAATACCTACGTTGTCAGTGACGTACCTAACTATAAATGAGACCTTTTCCGTATTATGCGGCCTTGGTACCGCGACGCGAACGCAAAGTTCTCTACGCGGCTGTTTCGAACAATAGTTCGCATCAAACGTCAAACATCTTTCAATTCCCGACCGGAAGCACAAAAACAAAAGGCGAGGGGTGAATTCTATTAAGAATTGGGAGGATTACTTCTAATGAGATTCTGAAACGCGGTAGGGATCGGACTATGTTTAGCAAAGCAATGTGCAACCCTTCTCTGTGTAAAATATCTCAATTTAAACGTTTAAAAACACGTGTTCGACCGAGCAGTGATCCCTTGAGACGTGAACGGGATAACACATTGCTTGTTGTAGCAGTTAATTATATGGGCTTAAAAATATTAAGCACTTATAGATCTACCTACATCAAACAAAACCTTGCATACCAATGGCAGTAACATTAATGAATTAATCGTACATTATATTCAAATAAACATTTGTCACAAAATACATCGAATCACAACTATTATATTAGATTATTGTAGAGAGGCTAGACTGCCCTTTTCTGCAACACTGGTCTCTTAGACATAGCTGCGAGCCTGGTGCTGAGGATATATATTTAAATTAGTTAATATTTGGTCATGTTTTAGTTCATTTTAATTTTGTTTTAATTTGATTCTGATTGTGGTTTTGATTTTATTATTTATTTTAACTTTGAGTTTAAGTTTAATTTTTGATTCTAACTCTAACATAGTTTGTAAGTTCTAATACAAATGGATGATTTCCGAAATAAATGATTTGATTTTGACAACTACAATTTATTGATGTAAATTACGAGGTTTCTATGATAACAGAGACAATTCCTTTGGTTTTTAACCACCGGCAAAAACAGAAGGGTGTTATAAGTTTTGCTTAAGAGCTTTAATCGTGTCAAAAAAACATTGTTTAATAGTTATGTTGTAAGAGACGAAGTTAGGAATCACGCTTGCTACCTCATGTTCAAGAGCTGCTCAAGTCAACCACTAAAAATTAAAAATGGCATCAACAACAAATGTTGAAACAATTACGGCATACCTACAAGCTATACTGCAACCCCTTTATAATTTATGGCAAAAAACCTCAGGGGATGTCGCGGGATTAGCCCTCTGTGTTGCAAAGCAAAAACTCATTGCACATGGGCGTATTTCAATTAGCTGTCACTTTGTCAACTACACCGCTATTATTTGTCGGAGGACGTTGCAAGTTACCCCTTCTCTCAGTTTAGTTTTAAAAATAGTCTCAAGTATCTTAAAAGCTCTGTGATACTTTGCACGAGTGTCGATTTGAGCTTTGAAGCTGCATTGTTTTAGAATGAGTGACTGAAAATCGAGTATATAGAGTGAACTACAGTTTGTTCTGGGTAGGCTCTAGGAGTAAGCAAAACGTATCTATGTCAGTGTTGGTAGTAACTAATTATGTGCTTAATTATCTACGAATAAGTAATTACTTATTCGTAGCTAATTATATAAAATTAACAATAAATAATTAGCTTAATTAATTAATTAATAATTAGCTTTTCAGCAATACTCCTGAGAAAATCACAAAGTATTTTATTTATTTATAAAGGTAGGTACACTAACAGCTTCTGTGAATAATATTATCTTAAGTACTGTCGGTAACAAAAGCCTCGGAGTCCTCGGGGCTCGGACTTGCATAGTAGCCAATTATTTCAAAAATAAGTGATAATAGAATAGAATTTAGTAATAAATTTAGATATGTGTATTAGTATATAATGTGTATATAACCTATTTATGTATTTGTGTACCTAGTTTTAATATTTTTTTAAATCATTTTCCTCTCAACCAAAGCACCTGCCATCTAATCTCTTCACCACCCTTGGTTGACTGGTAGAGAATGCCTAAGGCATTAAGTCCGCCTTTGTACCTTCTTGTGCGAAAAGTTTCAATAAATAAATAAATTTAGAAATCTAGAATTTAGAAATTATGTAACTACACTGTAACACACACTGTACACTGTAACTGTAGCACAAGTTTCGATCGCGTGGGAATATCGGGATAAAAGTATCCTTATGTATGTATTAAAGTATGTCCTTTCCCGGGACTCAAACATCCCAATATGTACCAAATTTCATCTAAATCGGTTCAGCGATTAAAACGTGAAGAGGTAACAGACAGACAGACACCACTTTCTCATTTATAATATTAGTATGGATACAAGTATACATAATTTCTCTTTTAGTAAAACCGTCCAGTGGACAATTTAGTATTGTGTTAACCAAGAATAAGCAAATTGGATTTTATTATGAAACAAAGGAATACAGTTCACAAAACAATCCCCTAGGGCCTAGAAAATACAACCATTTTTAATATTCCTGTCTTTTCATACCCTGTAATTAAATATTCCAAGATATGGACTTCATTATAATAGGTTACCTTTTTTAAAAGTACAGTTTAATCACAGCTTCCTATAACGATTTCACATCCTTGAAAACAAATCTCGGTTGATTTTTTGCCGATCGCGGATATTCCATTTAACCCTTTAATGCAGAGGAAGTGTAGGTAAGTAGGTCAGATAGTACATTGCACATGTTGTGAAAGCGGGGTAAAAAATGCCCCTTTATTGCGCTTTGTTTCCAGACATGACAAAAAAAGTTTGATTATTGCCTGCAATTTGTACCCTCGATGCCGTATAGTGGGGTTGTTTTGAATTGACAATGGAATAACTACGATTTTAAAATAGGATAGAATTAGTAGAAACTTAGCATAACTAAGTATACCTATAGCAAAACCTAAACATTTATATTATAATGGTGGAATGCTGTTCACTGCATCACACATTTTCTATTTTCAGAAATTTAATTTTATGATTTCAATCAGCGCACATAATTTAAGGCCAATCCATAACTTCCTTGGCCTAATCTATGAGAAATTCTCAAATTATGTCATCCTAAACTACCAATACTAAACATCATCACTATACCTAACAAACCAGCATTTTATCAAATTTTTTGCTCTCTATCGCATACGTTCAACCCTTCCCGCGATCTTGGCAGCCATTCTGTGCCTACCAAATAATTTTTTGTTCGTTTCTTTTTAAATGGCACATGCAGTGAGAGCCAGTTTTTTAGACACGTTAACCAATTTTACTAAAACGCTATATCATCAGCCTACCTGGACTGTCTCATTCTTTTAATAGATCATCCTTAATCGATTATGCTTGACAAAGGTGGACGCGCTCCTCAAGTTCATACAAGCTTCTTACTATTTTCTTATAGGAATTTGTACATAATCAGCCTAAAATGTTCCCACTGCTGGGACTCAGGCCTTCTCTCGGTGAGAGGGAGTACCTACGATTTTAAAGAAGAAGATTTTATAAGTAAGTAAATTTCGCAACGGTTTTGGGTGTCTCGATCTTGTGTTTAAAATACTGCCTGAGTCGCTGTAACATGAGAAACCTTTCACCATAAACAAAGTTTAAAAAACCCTTAAACTCCACGAAACCTTAGCCTCCGTCAACATTTTTTCTTGGCAGCTAACAGTAAACCCAAATCCAGCGATATCTTCACCAAAACAAACGGTCTTGCAAAATGTCAGATTCGGTGAATTCCGAAATCGGGAACAAAAAATGGCAGGTAAAAAGTCATATAATATACCGGTATAATTGTCACAAATTAAAGCAAAAAAATTCGAACAAAAGGTATCAAAATTCTGCAAGCCACACGAGCAGGTAAGCGAAGATTATAAAATAAGGTTTTTTGTGAAGAAATTGTGCAAAAGCGTGGGATGGGTCGTGGAGTTAACTGTACTCGGCAAGACATCACCGGCTCAATCCGGAACATAAATCTTCTGTCTGATTATACAATGAAGAATGATATTCGGCTATATTTTGCATTTTTTGTAAAATACACATTTATTTTTCTACCCAAGGGGCGAGTATTTTCAGACATATGTAAACGGCAGGCATGACTGGCATAATTTAGCGGTTTTTAATAGTAACTGAAATTTAAAAAAAGTATGGAAAACGCAGGCAAAATTAAGAAAACTTTGATCTGCTGTGTAACTCTTTTGAACGTTTTTCTATTTATTACGTTTTATTTGACAAATGTTTTAGCACATCAAAACAAAATATTAATTGGCAACACAATATTCATCGTCACGACCCTTTGCCTCTAAAAACTTGCCAAGTTTACTTTTATCATAAAAGTAAACAATTCAGTCGCGACGGAAAGTGCCTCGATACGATAGCTTTTTGTTACAAAAGAATTTTGTGCAAAAACTTCGAACAAAAACCAAAATCTGCTCTCGCGAGGTTCGAAACGTGATAAGTTTATTTTGAAATTGAGATCGAAGTTTATCGGCTTAGTAAAAATTCGTAAATTTTTAAACAAAGTCAACTAGAATCCTATTTAGGTGAATACCAAGTTTGCTCAGAAGTACAAATGTAGTCTATCTAAACTTACTTTACACGGGGTGTAAAAAGAGTCGTTATATAAGTAACATAAGTACCTACCTAGAGTTTGTTTTTTAAACCCAGATAGTAATTTAACAGGTGTAACGTCAAACTCTTATACCAAAAAAAGCAAACACAAAATACTTTAATGTTAGATTACTATCTGGGATTAAAAACTAACTTTAAGTAGGTTCTCTGTTCGTTTTCTGCAAGTACCTAGTTAATTAAGACCTGGAAAAAAGTGTTAACTGTAACAACTGAATCACTGATTGAAATCATAAAAAATAGAATAATTGTGAATCATATTCATACGAAAGACAGCTTTTGCAAGATCTATCCCAAGCGTAACACATTAACATTTCAAGAATCGCAATGAACACCATGTGCAACTAATATTGTCTTATTCAAACAACGTTTCGGTCGCGAAGCCGTTGGTGAGGGCAAACGAGAACATTTGCGTGGAGTCGATGAACCCTCCTGAACAAAAACTCCCCCGAGTTTCAGTTGCGCGGGCGCAGACGCGGCTGTGTTCTCACGCCGCAACTGAACTCTGACACCGGTAAAAAGTTGCCAAACTATACGTTAAATGTATGTAACATATTTTTTATAGTATATTTCTGAAACTAAAATTACTGCATTCGTCGCATTTTATGACAAAATCAGTATCGATCCATATCCTAGCACTTAGTGACAGTTTTCGCATATTTTAGGCAATATATGATTCTAGTTCTCAGGAATACACAATAAAAAACAACTTCCATACAAACAGAGTTCAACCAAACCAAATACTGGATATACTTATTAATCATTCGATAGAAACTTCCAGTTTGTTTTGTCCAATTTTGACTGAAATGATCTAAAAACAAATCTCTCGATCGATGTTAATTGTATCATCATTGTAAAGCAGATAATAATATCAAACATTTTTCTAATCCGTATGGAACTACACAAACGTTACATTACGCGCATTACTGTCGCCCGAATATTGCCTCATTAGACATTCCATAAATAAAATTTCTGATAAACACTGGTTAAAATATATATTATTTAGAAGCCCTTGATTTAATACGGACGAACCCGATATATACGAAGTTTGTTATTACAAAAAGAGGGGCTCGAGGCCTCCTGCATACATCTAACTTGCATAAGTACTTACACATAACATTACTTACAATCATAGTACCTAACTTTCTTTATATCTACTTATTTGTCGGTTAGGCGAAAATCAGCACTAGGTAATGATGCTGAGTTAGAATTAGATGGCTTACTATCTGTCATCTGCTGTTCAACCATAAATAAACCCAGTGCCGATCTTCTTGAAATTGCATGTAATGACAACTATTAGTAAATGATGGTTTAGTTTATTGCCTCTGCGCAGATTGAGCGATCTATGAGGTCAATCAACGTTGATGAAATCAATAATTATTACTGAACGCTGTGTTCAACTTAGACGAAGATAGTTATTGCATTCAGGGTTTTATTTTATCCTATAAATAGAATGCGACAATTCGATTACAAAATAATAGTTAGCATGTGGCATCACAGGAAGTAGTTTGACTGCGAATGCCATGTTTCCTGCGCCCTGCCGCGAACTGTCATTATTCTTTCAGCAAATATGTTGTGACTACCCTTTACTTGCCTGGGGCGGACGTCGCAAATGATCTCCATTGCCCTCATAATGATTGTATCATTATCGATCATTAAAGGGTAGACATTCGCCACATGGCGGGTATGTTGACGCCACAAGGTGGATTAAGAAATTTAACTGGTTTTATTTAATATAGAAATAATGATTAATCGTACAGGTAGGATGTTAGGTAAAGGATTATAAATCTAAGTAGCTACGTATGAATACTTTTTCAATTTAAGCCATACATGTAATTGCTATTTGAATCTTATTTGAAAATAAGTAATATGACGTAGGCATTTGCTTTCCGCATATAGACCAAAAATTAAGTTAACACTTTGCTGGACACTTAACGCCCCTCGACGTAATAACAATAAAACTTCTATTGTGACTCGTTCAATGTCCTTCAATGTGTTAATATTATATTAGGTATATTAGATACATTTCACATACCTACTTGATTATTGTGATTGTATTTTACAGTTTTGGTTCCAATAAATCAGGAATCCTTTCTATCCAAAACTAAAAAATATGACTATAGTCTATAGGTAATACAAACAAATATTTTATTGAACAAACTCCTATTCTGTGCAAAAAACTGTGTAATCTTCAACCCGTTAGGTGCTTCCATAGAATAATGAACTGCAATAAAAATTGTGCACCTTGCAAATACATTGAACGGTATCGCAATCCCATTCATTCGTGCACAAACCATAACGGTATTAATCTATTGAACGATCTATGGCTGTCATCACTTCCCCAATCCTACGAAATTGTGGGAACAAATTATCGCAAACACTTCTGCCATGCGCAAAAAAGTGTTGCACAAAGTACTATCGGCAAAAAAAGCGAAACTCCCACGCTATGAAAGGGTTGAACATGCACCTGACCTATATTATTAAATTGTATAAAAAAAATGTGTTTTCTTTATCTATTTTTTGCTCATTATTCACATTGAAGATATCAGAAGAATGCGTTTGATTTAGTATTGTCACCATGTTTTTGGATATTGTGATATAACTTTAGTTTCTAAATAACCTAGACCTCTCTAAGTTACTTAGAAGCTTAGAAAGTACATTCTCAGAAAAATCACAATAATATTGCACGATTATGTGATTTTATTCCTTCTACAAAACAAACTACATATTTTGCATAATGAAATCTTTCTCTAAAAAATACTATTATTGTCTTTTCGTATTTATGTAATACAATTCAAATAAACATGGGCACAGGCTGCATTGAAAACAGATCAACATTAACTATATTTGCATAACAAATAACAACAAACTGATTTGTCCGACACTAGTTTCCATTATACTCACCCTAGTTGCGCAGGAGTTGCACACAATGCACGCATTGTTGGCGCTCCGCAGGTAGATGCTAAAGGGTTATCCGCTTATGCAAAAAATACACTGAAACTATCCGATTAACACCACTACAAAACACGGCTTAGAACCCTTGTGATGATTTTGTTAATAGTCTTAACTTTACTATATCCTAGAAGTGTGCAGTGGAAAATGAAATTATGTTTACAAATAAAATCCGAGTAAATGTCTATACTTTAAAGTTCAAACCCACGACGTAATCGTATCTAACCAATATTCAAATTCATAATCAACTTTCGCTAAAACAACAATGATGCAATTGCAGATACTCGTATTTCAATGAAACTTTTATTTCGCTACCTTTTGACGCTCGATTATCATCGACTTTCACTCTAAAGTGAATAATAAATAAATTGCCGTATATGAAACGGTGTGCGTGTCTGTATTTTGGTTCACGCCTCAACAACGTGGGGTTTCGTGAATTTGGCGGCCTTTAACGAAGGTGCTTCATTAACAATTCATTGACAACAACGCGTGAGCCGACAAGGGAGGGTGAAAAGGCCGACAGGCGATGTGTTGCAAAATGAATAAATACTGACGAGAAATAGGGGCAGTTCGCTAAGGTAACGACCGATGTAACTCAATAATGCAGCCAAATGCTCTGTTTCAGGCTGAAAACCCCTTGTTTCTGGTAAAGGCTATGAGTGTAGCGGTCTAATAAAACTGGTCCTGAAAATACAACGCGAAACAAAGTATGGGTAATGAGAAACGTCGACACGAAAATGCCATGGCTAACAGTTGCAATCGACAGTTCGCAACCGCCCCTTTGTCGTCAAGGATTCATGTATGTTTTACGTCGCATTTTGTCGATATTTTATAACATCATTGTTTGTTTTATGTTTTGTAATGTGTCGTTTTTTATTTCGTTTCTACATACAATTAATAAGTAAAAAAGTGCATTAGACAGATATGTGTGCGCAAATGTATAAAAAACTCTGCGTTGGAGCACCATGTGCAGCCGCAGGTGCCCTCCGTTCCCACACAACCCTTTCAGCGACCGACCTCTCGGTTCGCACCACCCCCGCCCCGCAGCAGCCCCTCAAAAACTGCATAAAAACTAGTAATACAAACAATCAATGAAAAAAGAACCGAATCTCTTCAACGTAAGGTTCAGTTTTAGTTGCTGAACCTTATGGTCTATAGTCCCTTTCAACACGTTGCAGTCATTAGTTCCAAATTCTACCTGTTCCGATTTATAGAGGCTGTCGTGTCATTAGATTTATTGTGGAAATAATGCAATCCTCTCCATATTTTTTGCTTTTGATTCGGAGTATGTGCAGTTCTGTGTATAAAAAGTTATTTTAAAAGCTTGTTAAATAAATTAAGTTCTTTGCTACGAGATAAAACTTCATATTGTTTTCTTATTGGAATGAACCTTACTAATGTGTTCTACATGTGAGTACTGCCCTAAGATAATTTAGATACCTATAAGGTACCATACGGAATATGCGGTTTTAAAAAACATAAAATTAAGTATCTATTTATTATAATTATAATTAGTTAAATTCATGTTATAAGTAATTAATGATTTACTGCTCTGGCTTTTATTCTATTTTTAACGAACTAATATCAACCAAAAAGTATGTCATTTATGAAGCCAAATCACCAATTAACCACTTAATTTTTTGCCAATCCCAGATTCACTGCATCGAGATTGCAGCCAAAACAAAAAACAATCAGAGTGATAAAATACAAAAACGTCTTTTGTCCCGTTATCTATATCTGTTTTTGTAAATGGGATGTGTTTTGTAGCCAATTAAAGGTAGAAAGGACCCGGCTGTTGGTCCGCAATAAATCGCACAACCCTATACACGAAATGGTTTCCGGCGGCGCGACGAGAGGCCAGTCTGTTCCGTTTTAAAAGTGATCATTTGCATTAGAAATAATTATGTGCTTTTGGACTTTTTTGTTTGCTTATGTAACTCGCATTTTGTTACTGCGTATGTACTTTTATTTACATACAATAACTCCAGTACTTTTATGTAGGTAGGCAGAAACTACCAAACGCCACCTGCTACCTACGATCCTTACATACTCCTTTTGCCTCGTTTTTTTTTATGAATCTGGTCATACACGCACGCCGGTTGCGAGTAGTACGTACCGGACCTTTCTGAAGAACATCACCAATAAGGTAAGATGTTCCTATGTGTGGTCACTATGTGGTTATGTGAATTATTATTTACGTAGCCGTGAAAAAATTGCCGTAAGTAGAAGCAAAAGGTCGTTAGTTTATTAAAAGTTTGACGCACGAAGCTTAATAAACGTATCTCCTTTATTCGATTTGTTTAGCTCCGTAACTGACTGCTACTTAGTTTCGCAGTATTTGTAGTAAAAGCAATGTGTATCAAATTATCCTTTAGCTATATAAACGCGCATATTTGATTTCAAATAACTATCAAGTTGTGACAGAATGGCACAGCAAAGATGGCAAAAGGAACTGGGGAAGACAATATAAAAGCTGGGAAGATGAATTAAAGTGCACAGCGGCTCCTAATTCGAGAAGAGTTGCGAAGAAATAGGACTCATTAGAAGTTCTTGTTCTTAGAGGAGGCCGTCACTGATCTAAGAAACATTCTGTAAACTACAACAAAAATAGACATTCTGTAAACTACTGAAAAAAATACCGCAATGCAAAGATGTTTAGAAGAAAAAGGGCTTATTATTATAACCAACAAGTGAAAAACAACCCTGTCAAGCTAATCTTACTGAATATTTATTATAAAATAAGTCATCACTATTAGATACGTAATCCTGAATTAATAAATTGGACATTCTCTTTTATCTATATTACCCTAGATACTCTATTTACAAAATGCACATATTATTCTTTAATGAAAAAAATATAAAATGTGTTATCAAAAGCCCCTAGACATTTATATAAGTGGTGAATTAATTCGGTTTGAGTGACGTAACGCGTCCCCATTGGTCGGCGCACACAAGCTGCGATCGATTGCAGATCATGACGATATTCAGCCTTCACATCTGCCTAGCTAGCCTGACCCGTAATTACTTATTGATATTTATTGCCCTCACACAGTAAGGGTAAGTTTGCATGCTGATCGAAGTTAGTAACTCCTTTGTTTGCACCTTATCGAAATCAGCTTAGGTATAATCAGCTTAACTTCCATTGAATTATGGGAATTGCGCAGGCCTTGGCCTTACTCTACGGATAAACACTGTAAATAAATCCCTACATTTGTTTTGTGATAAACATCTACTTAGTACTTTAAAACAAGGAAAACGAATTTGCAGTGGATTCATCTTTTCATCAATGAAAACAGACAAATGTGATGCAAGCCAGTTCTATTTATAAGAGTGAATAGAGCTGTATGAGAGAAGAAATGAACACAGCAGATTTGTTGCAAATGGGTCACTCGTAGGCGATAAGTGGAGTACTGAATTGGACTTTATGAAATTGTTAATGACACGAACTGTAACTGGAACGTATCGTAACGTAGATGTCGATCTAACAAAAAGTGTGAGTACATCGTCATCGTCATTAGGAAAAATATTCTTTGGTGCACACTTTTTGTATATTCTTCGAATCGTTAGCGGAATTTCACAATAACATTAAGACTATGTCATTGTAATCGGCGTAAAACTACACACGTGTATCTCCCTAGACTAGATATAAAACGAACCCTGAAACGAAGGCCGAGATAACATCAAAGCAGAAAGATTATTCACAGCAAGTAGTAGCTACTGCATGAGAGTAAAAACCAAAGGGCATCAACAAATATTTGACAATACTACGAGTTTATGCAGTGGAGTGTTTCTGTAACCGATATTTCTCATTAAAACAGTTTGTTTGAGGTTCGATAAAAAGCTGTGGCCGATGATGGCCGGTGGCCGCGGGAAGGGTTGGCTATCTCAACCCTCCACCGCTGAGGAGGCAAACAAGCAGATGTTCACAGCTACAATTACATAATCAACAGTTATCGTATTCAAATGGGCTCGCATTGATTTCAACCACAAATCATAGAAACATTGTGTGCGAACCAAATGTGTAATATATTTCTACCTTCAACGAACTGTCTAGCCGATAAGATTAGGTTTCTAAACAAACAACAACTTTGTTAGTTGTTTAAACGAGTAGCATATCAATCTTTTGATTGTTGGTTATCGTAGCATCTCATCATTTAGATTGAAATGTGTTACCCAATAATTGAAATTGAAAGTCGTAAAGAAAGCAAGAGATTCATATTATTGTAAAGTCACTGGAGCACCGGGTAACGATTGTTACATTCGTGCGGTAACTAGCCACTCGGTTTTGGGGGTCCCTACTAGCGCGTCGTCTGCGCAGCGACTCGAATCACGGTTAGTGATACATCGCCTTATTTGTAGGAGGAGGTTTTCTGAGATGCTTCGAGAAGCGTCAATCTATGATTGGTTACTATATTTCTTATGTTTTTAAGAGTTTATGGTAATAAAAGTGCTGATCACGATGCGCTCTGTACATAACGGTGCAGTGGTGTCTGAGTCACAGGGAACTGACCTACGGGCATGCAGCCGAGTGCATTGACGCCGCAGCCGACGCACTTATCACTGGCATGCCTCTTAAAAGATAATTTTTAGAACATGCCCTTTACGACTGATGAATAACACATGTTTCATATATTCATGTCTACCCTGAATTATATTTGAAGGTCAAAAACACAGTATTTATCAAATTACAGCAATGAACAAAATGTTTACAATGTCTGCACGAATTTTAATAACAGCTACAGCCAAGGATTGTGTATGTAGAGCACACTTTTACTTAATGAATGACGAAAAGGGCTTTAATAGGTCTTTTTTCCTCAAGTTGTCATGGATTTTGGACCCGAATAGGTAGGTACCAGTCACATAACAACATGCAAGGGGAAAAAAATTACAGGAAAAATCCCAATCAAATTATGTTCTTGCTAAATCGACAAAGGCAGTTTGATTTACATTTTTATTCAATATTAAATTAATCCAAGTGACTAATCATCCGTCGACGCTTCTCAGAAAACTTCCTCCTACAAATACGGCGATTATTCTAAGTAACACATGGCACATAAAGGCCGTGATAAAAAAACAAACCCTTAAAACTATACATAATTAATTGGTAGCAACGAAAAAATCAATTAACAAAATATTAGCATCGTAGCACTTTGCGTAGAATTTGCGTAGCAAAATATTTTGCGTAGCGAAAATTCGCGTAGAAGGTCGCGTAGCAGATTTTGCGTAGCAGGAAGATTCGCTGTGCTACGAGCAATTACAATATTCACTTACTGTGAAATTTAACCAGTTAATGATTGATTCGTACTATAAAATATCTACCGAAATGGAATTTTTATCATGAAATACAAAATAATAATCGTGAAATCGTCAACTTGACCGTAATTCGTGTGATCTAGCCAAGGCCCCGCTGGATGATAAGGCGTAATGTTTCACAATAGCAGAATTATTTGCGGCGGAGGGCCAACCGTTGCCTTGAGATGCGCGCACAAACAACTGTAGCGAACGACTCCGCTGAAATCTTATACACTCACACGCACAAGTGATTGGACGGAATGATCGTTTTTATCATTTCTCTAGAATATTTTGGGAATTTTCACTAAAATATTGAACATATTTAGATTTTAACATGGAGTGGTTCGATTAACACAATTGTTTGTATTCAATCTGAACATTAATTGTAAATATAGGAATTCGAAGTGCCTTTAAAAGCAATTTCTTTAGTTTGGATTTGGATAATTATACTATTTTAAGAATTAAGTTCCAAAGTTTTATGATATTAAGTAGGTGTATCAACTAAAATAAATGCTAAAAGAGTGTACGTGACAAGCGAACTCGCGAAGGGCTTTCATTGGCGATTGTACGAGGTGCGCACACGCAGTGTAGGTATGTGTAAGTGGGTCAATGGCGGCGCGTGACGCTGACGCGGCCCTTTGCGAGCCGCAGGGCTTGCCTTGAACCGTCCCACTAATACCGGCAGCTTCACTGTATTAATTTGCGCTTGATTTTCTGCTAAAAATAAAAAATATATGAGTCTAGGCCACAGTAGAGACAACATCCGCCATTTTTGTTGATCATCGTCGCCTTGATTCGACGTTTGTTAAATCTATTGTTAGGTGTTTTTGTCTGGTTTTATTGAAGTCATAAGAAATGTATAGAGGAAAAATGATACCCTTCTACAAAATATAAAACATTTCGTCTGTAGGCATGTGATTTTTTTTGCTGTAGACCATTTTTGGATGATTCCAGAAGCTTTAATGTTAGAAGTACCTACAAAGAAGGTCAGTGGCCTACTATGTCGTCAAAACTAATAAAGTGAATTGAGTCATAATCCTGTCCTGTATTTGGGGACGAAGCCATGCAATTTGATACTTAGTATGGAGATCTATATCATAAATTGCCATAGGATGGGATCTCTCCATGATCTGACTTGCATGAACAGAGTCTCGTTGTATGCAAGGCTGTTTTTTCGATCAGCAGAATTGAATTAATAGTTAGAAATTTTGGGTTTTTGGAGAACTCCACTAAACAGATATTTGATAATGAAACATTTTAGTTAGGTACTGTCACAATATTTTATGCTTTAAGAACATGAACAGCTAACAAGTGTGTAACATGTCCCTGTGGTAGGTTTGAATCGTGGTTTGAATTCATAGTGTAAGTAATGTTTGAGGTTAGATATATTTATTTATTTATTTATTTATTAAAACTTTATGCACAAGTAAAAGAAATACTGTACAAAGGCGGACTTAATGCATGAGGCATTTTCTACCAGTCAACCTTAGGGTGATGCAGAGACAAAACATGGCAGGTGCAACATACGTGATAAATAGCTAGGAAATTACTATAAAATACAAGAATAAATATTAATACATACATACATATAAACAAAACGAACTATATTATATATTATATTAAATTATATTATATATCTATATTTAACAAAAATATAGATGTTACATACAGGGTGTCCAGTAAATAGTACAACATACAAAATGTTGTTTTTTTTTTCACTACTGTAGGTTAAAGTTAAGCGATAAGAAAATCGTTCTGCGAAAATTTAAACAAGAAATAGTATTTCTTGTAAACATTCTTGTTTTTGATACAAAAAAAACGTATCAATGAGTAGAGTAACTACTCACGAATATTTTATGTAAAAAAAATAATTGAAAAGGACTTTTTCATTACAAGATACTTAAAAATCTGTTTTAAGATTTTTCGAAATTTCGGAAAATTTTGCAATACTGTAAATCCATAACATTTTGTGGAACATAATAGTTATATTGTGTTGTTTTGGTAGGTATTGACCCAAGCTATCACCCCCTGCACTATGTCGTACTATTTACTAGACACCCTATATATTACAAAAATATATCATTGTTCTACTGATGAAAACACATTGTACAAAGACCTACTGAGACATTTTCCTAACATTGTAAAAAAAAAAAAGTAAGTACTTACCTATAATTTATTATTTATGAAGGTGGGTAACTGTAACTTTTTACGAATTTAATGAGTAGATACCCAAGTCAGTAAAATTACGGTGAGATTCGCTCATTTGTGCACAAACTGTAAATTAATTAGACATTCTACCGCCGGTAGGTACTTACTCGGTAGGTACCGTTTTCAAGAGTGTTCTTTCGCAACGTCAACTAATTTTGTGAATCGTTTTCGATTCACGTCATCGTGTAGTGTTGTTGAAAACTACTATTTTAAATAGGTACCAGTGTAGCTAACAGTGTACCTGAGTGAACGAATGTATCCTTCCTTATGAAAAATAGATTTTCACGTTTTTCGCTTACGTTTTTTGGTGTCTACGCACCGGTTTCACGAAAATTTGTTACGCAAATGGCTTTGGCAATTTTCGCAAACATCAATTTTTGTAGCGTCTGACCTCATACATACCTTAATATTAATTCGCAAGACAATTTGAATACTCGTGTTCAAATATTCAGAATGTCTTAGAATGCGTTTGGACTGGTATATTTTCCTTTACCTATCCACCGAGGTTAAGACCAGGAAATCGTGCATAAATGACGGATAGTCACGGATTGGGTGTCCGAATTGAAGGTTCGTTAGTATGATTGCAGTATAATAAAGTACAGCATTGAGTTAGAGTGGCGCTGTACCGGTAGTAAAGGTAAGTACGAGTAAAGCAAGCACGCGCAAAGACGATTTGCATAAGGGCCGCTGTCAATGTTAACACCGGCGGGCAATGGACAGAAGGTCTTATCGACCTTCCGCCGCCGAAGCGAGGCCCTTTGATTCGCCATGACGCCACTTAGCGCTCCGATAAATTATTGTGGAAATAGCTTTACATATTTCCAAAAATAATGCCATAAATAAGATTTAAATAAATTTTGCAATTGAAATTCCTAACGGGAGCTGGAATGTATGAATAGGGGGATATGCTCTTGAGAAAGTATTTTTTTTTAACTGATTAAACGTTTGTTCCAGGTCCTCCGCTGGATCTGATGTATAACTACACAACTATTTAGCAAATGATCATTAACAAACAGATTGGAAATCATGGTAAAATTGAAATAATAAGTAGGTACCTAAGAAAATAATAACAAATACCTAATTAATTAATAAAAACAACAAAATTAAATCCTAACTTAACTAAAACTATACACAAACTAAAATATAGCGTCGACTGGTAATGGACATTGGAAGTTGGTATATAAGATATGACTAAGTTCGATCAAGGCAACACTTATCATTCTAGTAGCTACAACGATTGTCTCTAAACAGCAAGATTAACAATAAAAACTAGTTTTCTTCCGCCAAATTTGGTACACACAAGTTAGGTAATTTCTTGTAATAGGGCGAGAGAGTTCGAAGAACATATGGGACAAATACCTTTGCAGAATAGCAATGTGAATCCAAAATTGAACTTCAATTCTTGTTGGTGTCAAGATTTCATATCTGCAAAGCATTTTGGCATTATTAGCTTAGCTTGCTGATTGGTCTAACTTTATTTTTATTTTTAACCGACTTCTAAAAAAGGAGGAGGTTCTTAATTCGGATGTTTGTATTTTTTTTTATGTTTGTTTGCGCATATCTTCGTCGCTTGCCAACCGACTTAATTTTTTTTTTTGTTGGTATGGGTACCTATACTTTCCAAATGGTCCCTTGTAAATTTTATCGAAATCGGACAAGCGGTTTTTGAAAAATCAAAAAATTTAAAAGCAATATTATTTTAACTTAGATAAATTACAAACTCTCCCACTAAAAAGAGAAAAATAAAAATTTCGGAAGTCGGTGTCGTTGGTTCTGCATTTTTTCGTTTATTGACACCGACTTCCGAAATTAAAGTTATTTAGTACTCTGTAGTGTTTTTTTTGGAAGTCGCTAGTCGGTTGTTCTTTTTATAAAAAAGTTTTTTACGTTGGTAAAAGTTTTTTATGTGGTGCTAGAAACATTTTTATTGTTGTTTAACTGCTAAAGAACACATACGCCGTACACGAGAAATGCGATAATAATCACACAAGCCTGGAAACCAAATGTTTATCAATCTACTAGTATCTGGCTTCATTTATTATGAATGCTCGCACAATCATCTTACGACTGGGGACTTAAATAACCGGGTAATGTCCACCATATCCTGGCTGGACGACTGTGCCATGTATTCGCGACAGCAAGGTTGTATTACACAACGCGTCGTTTACACGTGTCTAGTTCGGGCACGACGACCTCTCCCGAACACTTCCGATTCGCGTGCACAACTACTTCGAATATTTTGAAACCGAAGGTGACCATCATACGGAAACTTTGATCACGAGGCTGTCGGCATAAAGATTAATAACATCTTAATTATGTACCTCATTATTGTTATTGTGGCCATTGTTGTGCGTATTTGAATTAAAATAGACGTTTTTCGAGTCGTGTTATATTTTATGTCCTTAATTTGTGTTTTTTTCAGTTGAGTTTGCTGACCTTATTTGTAATTTAATTGAATTAAATTATAGGTAGAAGTTACATAACTATTTGGTTGTTTATTAGGTAATTTAAAGGCATAAGTACTTAGACACTTCCGAATACTTATTAGTACCTCATTATTGTTGTTCTTTAAATATAATTGTGGCCATTGTTGTGCGTATTTGAATTAAAATAGACGTTTTTCGAGTCGTGTTATATTTTATGTCCTTAATTTGTGTTTTTTTCAGTTGAGTTTGCTGACCTTATTTGTAATTTAATTGAATTAAATTATAGGTAGAAGTTACATAACTATTTGGTTGTTTATTAGGTAATTTAAAGGCATAAGTACTTAGACACTTCCGAATACTTATTAGTGGGAACTCACATGAACTTTCAACCTTCAGCATAAGCGATCGATCGGTTAAAAATAAAAATAACTTGCCTTTTCATTGATTAAGGTGGAATATTCTAGTATCTACTGGTATCTACGTTTTACTTGTCGTGCTAAATTCACAATTTCGAGGAACTGGATTTAAATGGATCAAAAATAATCATAAAATGTAATACGAACTGAGATGAAATTCTCTTATGTGTGTGAAACGATCGAAACACATTAACAGCTTTTGAATGACTGCGTATGCATTTGGGTTATGACTGCCAAACTTGATTTTACATAAGTAGATAAACGGGTGTCGTTAAATATAAATTATTATAACGAGGTGTTGTCGATATCTCTGCGAGAGTCCCCATCTGTCGGCTCTCGTCATAATGTATGGTCTTTATTAGCGCGCATGCAAATTCGAGTGCTGCGCCCGGTGACCTGAATTCAGATTCACCGCTATGGCTCGCTCTGGCGTAGCGCGTAGCACTGCGTAGCGGAACGTCGTAACCGCCACCTACCTACACTGATAACACGCTAGGTGACCTAAGGCCCTGCTACGCCGGATTGCCTAACGCAACGCGTGTCCAGTTTATCTGCTAACGTGTCCAGCTGTGTCGCCAAGGTGTTTTGCGTTATCAATTCTAGACCTAGACTAAAATTTGTATGGCGTCGGTGTATATGTTACCGGTAATCTGTATAATTCAGGTATTCTATACAATACCTAGGCAATGTATAGAATACCTGAGGCGTCCAGGCAACGTATGAAATATTATGAATATTAGTGTCCGTTACATACTTTACCTAGGTAATGTATACATTTCCCAGGGATTGTATAGAATACCTGCTGGTTCACCGGCAATATGTAAAGTAAATAGATTTGGTCTGTTTTTAATCAATGTTATGTAAGTACCATGGGAGAAACGAACATCTATACACCGTAAGGACTATCTTGCTTACAACACACGGCCGCTATAGTAATACTTGCTAACTTCAGGTAAAATCGGTTGCATGGTTGCGATCGGTTGATACGTGACGTAGGATGCAAGAGCGAGTGAAGGGCACCCCAAGGTTAGGTTTGGTTAGGTTACTTTAAACCCTTTTCACAGAAATAGGGGCTCCGAGAAGCGGAGCTCCGTCGACATTGCATGCAATGGTCGTTCATAATATAATGTATAGAATGCCTAGGCATTCTATACAATGCCGGATTATACACATTGCCTATAACATATATACACATGTCTGTTTACAATAACAAAAGAAAATTTTATCAAAATATACTTATTAGCACTTTATAATTTACTATTTTTACTGGAGGAGCTTGTGGCTATGTAATAACAGCCGCACTGATCGAGCTACGCTTGCCACAGTTGGTCCGTGGATGGGTGACCGTCTCTACATACCAAGACCCCTCCGTGCCTTGGAAATCACTTTAAGCCGTTGGTCCCGGTCATTCGTGGATCTTTGACAGTCGTTACGGGTCGTCAGAAGCCCAAAAGTGTGACAACCAGACTTACCAAGGGGTATCGTATTACCCAGTATCTGGGTTGTGGAGGTCAGATAGGCAGTCGCTCCATGTAAAATACTGGTATTCAGCTGCATCTGGTTAGACTGGAAGCTGACCCCAACATATTTGAGAAAAGACTAGGCAGATGATGATGGTATTTTTATTGGAAAAAACCAAGGTTCTTTAAATAGTACTTAGTACGTTTTGAGAAATGACAAAGGTCAGAAATTATAATTGTTTCATGCAAAATAAGTTTGATATGTTATCTATGATATATATGATATTATTATTGTTCTATTATTAGAAGGTTTGGTTTCCGCACTTAGTCCTTCAGTGGACCATGTGAGTGGGCCAGGGCGGCCATCGCTCTTTATTCCAACCAGCCCACCTCCCTCCAAAAGTTGATTACGTACGTCTCTTGGCTTTTTAAGAACATCTGTGTATGTTACGTATTTTGTTTAAATAACGAGTTAGGTCTCTATAGTCCAGAATACGGGGATATCTCCTGATATCTAAAAATCAAGACTTCTTACGAAAGATTAGGTATGACAAAATCAGTTGTAATCGAAACACATAGGATTGTTCTGGGTAGGTACAGTTTGTTAAGCCAGTAAATGCAATAAAACATTATGCAATAACCTCTATAGAGGGTCTCAAGAACTTTAAAACACTTAAACAACAACCATCCGCCATTAATATTACCAATAACAAATTCTCAACGAATCGCTGAATATTTATCAGTCATTAATTTCCGAACAAACTATACAAAAACGTTTCTCGCATTCCATTAGTGACCGTATTGAGCTTGTTGCCCTACGCAGTCCACTATATCGGGGTCTGCCAATGTCAAGTCGCCGAGTCGCGCATTCTAAAGACATGCTGTCCACTAACGGGACAATCCACCACTATGTGGACGTGAAACCTACTGGTTCTGCACTATGTGATCCAGTTTCCATCGAATGTGTCGACACATGAAATCAACAATGGAAAATACCTTTAAGAGATCCCTCTGGGGCTAGTGTTGCGTACTTCATAAACGTTTTACGTAAGTAAGAAAAGCCGTCGAATATTGCGCATTTTATCGATATAGGACATCTAATCGAGTTTTCATGTAATGCGGCAGAAATTGACTTTTTAATTACCCATACATTGATTGAAATGGTTTATCTAGATTCAACTAATCCTTTCAGCATATGTCTTACTAGCTCAATTGAGCTGAAGCTAGCTACAGCTTGTTCTACTGTTGAATACGAATTTTAATCTGAAGCATAGCTGCATAGGGACAAAATCCTTCATCGCATCAATTAAGGAAAACCCAAAGTAAACAACTATTTATCATCAAATTAATCAGCATTGCGGTCAACTGCTATACAGTTGAAGCCCTTCAACAACTCATAGGAACAGCGTGCGTGCGCACACAGTAAGTTTACGCACACTGGGACCGCAAGCGCAGAATTGAAACAAACAATGTCAATGTAGAGTCAGTCTCAAAAATACGTAGATACCTATACATCGACAAGAATTCGTTTAATTGTCTACAATCTTTGTCCTCTACTGGTGTTTCAATGTGCAGTCACAAAACATATTACACTTTTTGTACTGAATTGTAGCTACATATTAATACAGTATCATTGAACACAATAATTAGTAGCGATTTTTATATTAATTGTTACCGAAGTTTAAATCTTGTTGAGACTGACCGTACGTGTGTAGGTTAACGCACACATACGTGATGCGCCGAAGACTTTGTTTTGCTGATGAGATTCGCGCGTGCGGTTGCGCAAGCGGCGTTGGAGGCCATTGACTCGTGGCGGCCATGTTGGCGGCGCGGGAGCGGTAGTGGAGCGCGAATCCAGCGACTTCTGTTCCGCGGCGTGTCGTAATCGTGTGTTTACGCCTCACCGACGCCGATGTCGATCGTCGCCATTTGCTAGATAACACGCTGAGCTACTAAATATTCTAAACAACTACTCTCTTTGACGAAAATTCTCGGTAGAGTTTAGTTGTCAGATTAAAACTCCAAATACATTACGTAGGTATGTCGTCATTGAGAGAATACCTACCTACCATGTACTTGGACATCGCACTACCTTCTACTTACTGCTGGATAAAATAACTTCAGTTTTCAGTTGGTAGGTAGGTACTTAGGTACCTAAGTCCATGATACCAATGAATCCGATGATCTCCAGGACGAAAAATTGCAGGTCTGCCTACAGATTTTCCCATATGTATGACCTCTTTATTCAGGTTAAACCTATCTAAGTACCTATTTTATTTTCAGCTGAAATACTCATAATTAGGTCGCTCATATAAAGCTGAAATAATAGCCTACCTATGTCAATAAAAAAGTATGTGTGGTTTTAATAACTAAAGTTAGGTACCTATACTAAGTACAGTTACCTACCTACTTGTTATCATATAGCCTTTAATCAAATCGTAAAGTTGGTAAAAGGCTTTTTATAGACCATTAATTATAAAAAAGTGGTTTTTAATGTGGATCTAGGAATTTTACAAAATAATTAAAAGATAGGTAGAGCCTTTTATTGTAATGCAATCCGAGCCATTTTCTGAACCAAAGTGTAACTGACTTAATTCAGGTTTTTTATGATGAACTTTTTTATAATCTAGACCTCAATTTTCATTCCAAACGTCCGCCTTGCCTTTTCTAAAGGCTCAAAAATCTGTTACACCGCTTCGAAAAACGCGAAAACTACAAAATTATCAAAATGTCCACCGCCGCTTACAGCGAGTCAAACATGTAATTTAATAATTCGTGTCGCATCGATTAGGCAGGTTTTCAAGGCGATTTGTACTTCGACGACGGACATTCAACGATGGGCTTCGGAATCGAAGGAAAATTCGACACATATTAATGGTCAGTTTATCGATTCGAGTGTTTGGAAAACGTAATTTTGTTCGAGCAAAAAAGAAACTTATTTTGCCCGCTGTACGTTGCGCAACTATATTCGCGAACAGATAACGGAGTAGGTATGTATAGCCCCTCCGTCCTCGCAGAATCCGGTCTTATATACGTCCCTCTCGCTCACACCCATGCTATCAGCCTATCTTTGTCTCGCCATCACTATGACATAGATACCATTCGAGTTGCAAAACAGCGCGGATTATATAGCAGGTGGATTGTGCCGTAAACGAGTTTAAATAACTGCTTTCACATGCCTCTGAATAAATAAGCACACATAGCACTCCATTTGTAGGTAGGTATATAAGAAACAGCATAATATAATGTTAAATGCAAATCTGACAACCTACTCTACCAATTGATGAAGCGCATAAAAACGACGTCTTTTACGCGCTATAAAAATAATAATTTACCTATTTGTTTTTCAGATTTAACATAAACTGAGTTCAGTAAGTAACGAATTATAATTTTAAATTGTCAATAACCAGAGTATAACATGGTGATTTTATTGTGTGAATTCGAACTCATGGTTCTACGAGGCGCACAGAATTCCACGCGGTATCGATAACAAACGGTAAAGATAAAGCTATAAACTACGCGTATCGATAATTGTATCATGGTATCGTACATAAGCATCGTCTGCCACATTGTCTCATCAAACTACTTGCTGAAAACCTACGAGCATCGGATTTGCAACGCAATTTGCGAATAGTGGCATCGGAGGCGGAGTTTGCGACATCCAATGCAAGGGCCAACAAGACGCATGCGCCATGACAGTATAAAATAATGCTGTGCCGATGCGTGCGTTTTGATTCCCATTTATTCGAGGCGACACGCCACCGATAGCCGGCGATAAGATAAGCCTAATCGATATTTTCGCGCGATTTGCCGCCGCCAGCACGAAAGGTCACTTACGTTGCGAAATAATGTAAAGAACGCCGCTGTTATGAACACACGAAACAAAAACAAGAATGCTGATAACATCGTGAAGTTATAAAGCCAAATCCTCAAATAAATATTAGGTATGTTATTTTGTTGCTGAGACAGGAAAATGCTGTGACGATTGAGCGATTTCCTTTTGACCTACATACCTACAAGCAGAACTAACCTTTGGGACGCATTTGTTTATTGCGTAAAGCATACATTGCTTTTAAAAAACCAGCCTGCCTATGTCATACCCGTGCAGCATAAAAGTATTATATATACGAGGAAATAATGCAGAATAACAATCCATAGCTGAATTACGGTATTTTAAAGGCTTCCCCGACCACAGCTATAAGCTGAATTTCCTTATCTATTTATAAAATAACTTGCTTTAAAGAGAGATATTTTCAATTAAGCTATCAAATGTTACTTAAGGCATAACATAAACCATAATATATCTACTCCAAAAAGCTGCATGAAATACAGTTTCGCTAAACACTTGAAGTGTCATTGTTTAATAAAAAAAAACTCTAAATCAGTAATTTAAAAAACCCTAAGTAGGTAGGTTGGCTTTAAGAATTGGTAAAGCTTGTTTGTCGCTTAAAAATGGCAACAACTCTCAGCAGTTCTACTCGTATTACCAAAGGCAATTCACAATTCAAATTGCTTTGTCAGCACATTAACAGCTGTCAAGTCCGACCTTACAACCTACATTATTATATTATCAATAATAAATCGAGTCCTATAACCATGTCTATTTACTTACCAATTATGGTAATGTGCCCTAGATTGTAGGTAATTCTAAACCGCAACCACAATGTCTATGTGTACCTAATAGAAGAACGCGAATCGTGAATAACCAATGACTGCAGGGTACGAGTGGTTCCATGAAATGTATAGACGGTAATGCAAACCATTTCACTTGTCTCAGCACATTGACAAGCTGCATTATTAATGAGGTAATCACGGCAAATAGCGTGCGATGCTTGCCTAGACTGCACTATTTCAGTATTTCAGTTCATTGGACACGCTTAATGTGAGCTATACCTACTTAGTAAATGGCTGATGTTAGAACATTTTAGTTCTGTTCGACCTATGTTAAGGGTTATTAATTCATTATTTATGAAAGCATTTTGTGTTTTCCAGGTATTCTGATTGTTCTCAGATTACGAATCTACTAGATTTTCAAAATTGTCTGTACCTACCGCATTCACGAAATCATGAATGCAAAATGTTTGCCAATTTGAATTACGCGTTTTCCCAAATTAGTGAAGGTAAGGTTCCTATTATGTGCTTTCTAAAACACACAGTGTTGCTAGATGAAGAAGCTGATGTAATTCTGCCTTTATATTGATATCTAACTATAGTTAAAACTTACCGAATTATCCATGGTTTTATACCTGTCTCTCTCTCACCAGCATGCGTCCTTTTCTAATCAAGAAGGACGCTTGGCGCGAAGCTGTCAATGTCATAGCGTTTGTAAATTTTGCCGCTAAAACATCGAAAAATTTTCAAGTTTAAAAAATAATGTGTTAAATACAATAATTTATCGTATCAAATTAACACATGTCAATTAAGTATACGTGTCGGGTTTTTTGTATTATTGTTCTGTGATTAGTGTTTTAACCGACTTCCAAAAAGGAGGAGGTTATATGTTCGACTTTATGTATGTTTTTTTTTTGTATGTTCACCGATTTCTCCGCCAATTATGGATCGATTTTGAAAATTATTTTTTGTTTGAATGGGTATACTCCCAAGGTGGTCCTATTGTCAGCAAGTTGGAATCTGATGAGAGGATCCCATGGAAATCGAGGGAAACCCTCAAATTTTTTTGGCAAACCTATAGCGATTTGGATATTTTTTAGAGTAACTTGAAGGGTATACTCCCAAGGTGGTCCCATTGTCAGCAAGTTGGATTCTGATGAGAGGATCCCATGGAAATCGAGGGAAACCCTCAAATTTTACTGGTAAACCTATAGCGATTTGGATATTTTTTTGAGTAACTTGAGCATTTGCTCTCGGAAATCATCAATTGGTAAAGTGGCGCTGATGATGAAGACCACAGACGGCCATCGCAACTAATCAATGATAAATATTTCACGGGCTGCGATTCGATTAGGTAGGTACTTTAATATGGTTTCTAAGCAATTTATGCTCGTCACAATGCGTGTGGTGGTGGAGTGGAGTTCTCCAGGTTCTCACCAGGAGAACTCCTCAACAATTAACGTCCCAGCATCAGGAAAAGCAATATTTTGTCAAAGGTGATGAGCAGTTGACGTTAGGCTATTGTAACTTAGATAAATTACAAACTCTCTCACTAAATAGTGAAAAATTAAAACTTTTTTACAAAAAAAAAACAACCGACTTCCAAAAAAAAACTACAAAGTGATAAATAACTTTTATTTCGGAAGTCGGTGTCAATAAACGAAAATGCAGAACCAACGACACCGACTTCCGAAATAAAAGTTATTTATCACATTGTAGTTTTTTTTTTGGAAGTCGGTTGTTTTTTTTGTAAAAAAGTTTTTTCTAATAGCACATAGGAAGGTAACATATCCCACACTCCACGGAGGTCGGTTGCCTTTTGAAGGTTTGCCATCGAAAAAAAAAAAATACGGTGGGTATGTACTATCAGTATTTAAAATATGAGTAAGTATACCTACTCCAAACTTAAAGACTATGCAATAATGTCTGAATAGCCCTTGAATTTCTGTATTTCCCAAACATGAGCCATCGTCGCATCCCAATCATTAGCGCTACCGAATAATTTACCATTTGTGGCCGAAGTCGGGCCGTGATTAATGACCGCTGTTACTTAAAGCGGGATTTGCGATATTTTTTGTTTACTCACAAACATATAATTGAGTGATTTATGAACTGGAGACCATTACATTTGACACGGCTTGTTGCCGAGGTGTCGAAAGAATCCGTCCTTTACAGATGCTTCAGTTTTGCTACCATTACATTTACTAAATCAACATCCCAGCAAATGGAGCCCTACTTTTTTGTAGATGAGTAGTTTTAAATCCATTTCTTGTCTGAGATTTTGCGCAAACCCATTAAAGTCTAAAAAAATATGATTAATTATTGATTTACCTAACGAATATAGAGACACAGTAATTTTAGCTATTGATGTTAGCATAATATATATTATACATATATATGAATGCGTAAAACATTATTCTAATGATTAAGGGTTGATTTTATCAACGTCACATATCTTTTATCCGTGGAATAAAATTGACGTCTGACAGTTCTAGAATGGATTAACTGTCAAAAATTCAAAATTTATTCTGAGAAGACTTATTCTAGATATAAAAGTTTGGTTAAATGCGCCCTAAGTAAGTAGAGTCAGTAGTGTGAAATTTCTTTTTCATAAGTAGGTACCTACACGATACCGCCACGGCCTGAAAAAAATACAATTGCGGTACTTAAAGATAGTGCCTTCTTAAAAATGTATCGTTATTGTCCATTCCATTTGGATAATGTATTGAATGGCCGCACACTCATGGTATGATTGTTTACATGCAATATGGAAAAAACAACTAAAAATGGGATATATCTACCGAAATGAAAATTTTACTAAGTAGGTGGGTATGTATCTTACCTATAATAAAATGGATAAGGAATGGAATGTATGTTCTAGTAAGTAAATCTTCTTCTTCTTTGTCCTGGCTATTATCCCAATTTATTTGGGGTCAGTACTTCTACGCCACACTGTACGGTTGTGGGTCGGTCTTTTGTTGTGTTGCTCGCCATCATGGGATCAGACCGAATTTTTTTATTGTTCGTAGCCAAGTTATTGGTGGTCGTCCACGGTCTCTTTCTACATGTTCTATATTCATGACTCGTTTAGTCATATGGTCACATCTCCCCTTAACACATGTCCGTACCACGGATATATTCGTTTCTTGTTTATCCATTTTCGAGGCTCCACCAGACCAGCGTAGGATCTTCATCTCTGTAGTGTGAACTTTCTGTTCATCCATCTTCTTTATCGGCCAACACTGAGATCCATATAGTAGGGCTGATCATAGTAAGTAAATACTCGTAGGTACCTGTGCAAGGTATTTTCTTCTTTTTGATATTTTACCTTTTCATACCTTTTGTTTATACCTTTTCTACCTTATGGTTTTTACTTTTGAGTGACTTATAATATACTTTGTTTTACGACCGAACCAGCGCCTTTTATTCGATAGTTAATAGTACCTATATAAGATTTACCTACTTCCTAATTATTATGCCAAATGAATGAGTGGAATTCAGCCGTTGTGAAATCTACCAGACAGAATATACCTACTCAATAAAGTATAGCCATAAGTAGGTAGGTACTTATTTAGTCATAATTTCTATTTTTACTACCCTAAATGTACCTACCTAGTTGAGTTACGCTGATTAGATAATGTGTAAATAAATAGTTAACTATTAAATTAAGCGCTTCATACCTGTCATTTTATTTCTGAGCTAGAGTTTGCTGACCCCGAAAACTGTGCGTGACAACTACTTAGTCAGAAATTCAGACTTATTGCAATTAAGATTAAATTACAAAACTTTTTAACGAAACTAATAAACTAAATTTTCGGACTATTCACAGCAAGTGTGCTAATATTGCACAAATGTAAGGATGCTCTTCAATTTCTAGATGTTTTTTTTTTTGTTTATAATGTTGTTTTTTAGCAAGAAGGTCTAAGTAGCCCACGAAATTATTTTTTTAAAGTTTTTTTGCTATTTGTAGGTCAGTGGCAGGTTGTATGTTGAAAAAAATATGATTCGCGAGCCTAACAAATATATAAAGAAAATACATTTATTTAGCACAGACTAGAAGGCACACAATACACACAATACATACATCAGTATATATTGATATTTCATGAAATACCTAGTCATTTCATAATATGTAAAATAAACTTACAGGGTTATATTGATGATTTCAATGATTATAATTCTGAAAAGTCATATTTTGTTACGCTTGCGAATCATATTTTAATCAAAATTCAACATGACACTAACCTGCGAAAAAATTTGAAAAAAACGTAATAAAAATTTAATTTCGCGGGCATCCTAGCACTTCCACCTTAAGTCAAGTATTTCAGCGGTATTTTTTAACATAAAGTAAAATTATAGAAACTGTAATAACGCCACAAAAAGGTGACAAATAAGGCTTATAAATAATCTCGGCCAATCTTGCGTGACAGAGTGGTCGAAAAGTTTGTACACATAAAAAACACGGGCAACGCACATTTCCTTCACAAATATAAATAAATGCATGCCTAAATAGTAAATGAAAATGTAAACAAAATAAAATCCTGAAAACACGGATTTCATGTTGTTTAGCGTAAATTGCACTAAACTTTTTGTAGTCTACGTACGTAAGTAAGTAACATGCGGGCTAAAAACTTACCTGCGGTAAGTTACATCTCTGGCAAAGGAGTTACTTAAATAACATCGCGCCTGTAATCCCCGAAGGGCTAGGCAGAACTGTACCTACAGTTATACGTACCTACATTTTGCCAGTTATGTTTAAGTCCCATGTAATAGGGGCGCTAGTCTATTGCCATGAACCCGGCACAAATTTAGACTTCGGGCTGTTACTGAAAAATTCCTGAAGAAAAAACTCAATAACACTTTGCCCGACCTGAGAATCGAACTCGGCAGTAGCACTTGCGACCAACGAAGAAGTCGCATAAAAGAGTAGGCAATGATAATGGACTACTTATCCATACTAATATTACTATATTATTACTTATTACTATTACTTTACTAATATTATAAATGTAAAAGTGTGTCTGTCTGTCTCTATGTATGTTACCTCTTCACACTTAAACCGCTGAACCGATTTAGATGAAATTTATGTATAGAGATAGTATGAGTCCCGGGAAAGGACATAGGGTAGTTTTTATCCCAGTATTCCCACGGGATCGAGACTTATGCGGGTGAAACCGCGGGGCGCTGCTAGTACCTACAAAATATAATTAGGAATTTACGATCCTAAAATACTCTTATAATATCTTAACACGGTCATATTGTTCTCATAATGTACCGAATATTAATTCAGCAGCACAAGGTGTACAAACATCGTAAAAAGTAACTACTCCTTTACCTACCTCTGGGCTGTGGCATGGCTTAGCTCCATATGTAACCGATAAAATTCAAAATAATTAACGACAATAACCAGTTACCCTTATATAATTTATTCAAACAAAACATGCTCACTTTCAGGCGGTTTCAGGGCTTATTTAGTTGTTAAAATATATTCTTATTATGTGTTGACTAAGTTTTAAGTGCTTTATGATTTAAAATTGGTAGTTTATAATGACATTTAGTTAAATCTATAGTAGATATTAATAAAGCAGAAGAGTTTCTTTGTTTGAGCGTGCTAATAATAGTAATAATAATAGTCCGATTCTTGAGGAAGGCTTTAGGCTATTTAACATCACCCTAGCACCATTAGGGGCCGAGCATAAAGAAAAAAAGTCGGGGTCGGGGGAAACAAAAAAAAATTGCGCGATAGAAGTCGCGGGCAGAAGCTATTCTATAAGTACAGGTTTCAGTTTTTTTTTGCATTGTTAAATGGTACTTATCCTATTGAGCCTATTGACCATATTTGGTCATAAAACTAAACTGGGTGAAAGTTTCAGAAGAAGTTTCCCTATCAAGCAATAAACCTGCTGTGTATGAATTATTTCTCCAATTAGAATGTTTTCCTAATTTTCCTTCAAGCTATTACGCAATGGATGACGTTATCAATGTGATCTACCTGTTGACCGGATTCAGACCGCAGCCACTTAGTATTTACTTTTTAATTTTATTCGTAAATCACACACAAGTTGGCGGGAAATCTCGCTGTCGTAGCATCAAATACGGAGAGCGAGTTTTTATAGCGTTTTTTCATCGTCTGTTTACAAGCAGGTTGACAGAGACGAACTGGGAACGCATCATATCGCTCCAAATATTCTCATATTTCTGCCATTTAATTCTATTTACAACTGGTAAAGGACATGAGCTTACAAAAATACCACTGAAATATTGAACTATAAAAGTCAACATTCGAATTTTTTATTGGCATACTTTAATCGCACGGCAAATCGCGCTGGTCAAAGCCGCTTTAGTATAAAAACATGTAAAATTTTTGTCGCTAACGTTAATTAAACCGTAGGTATTATAATTTTTAGCGGTATCACGATCACGAATCCGCCCCGCGGTTCTGTTGAGTTATTTAATAGTGTTTTTTGTGCGGTGGCGGGCGATTGCGCTCTGCCACCCTCGGGCTTCGCGCAAAAAACCCTCTGCTTCACAAATACTTAGAATGTTGTTTTGTAGGAGTGCGGGGCGCGGGAGGGGGGCTCGAGGGGCGCGCGAGATCGCTATCGCACGCACCCAATGCACGCACTATCCTAAAGCTAGCCACTTAATTGTTATGTATGACGCGAAGCCTAAATAAAAATTCGCCCTCATAGTTTCAGACGGAGAACTCTTTACAAAACGTTGATGGAAACCGAAAGTTTAAATAAAAAGTTGAGAGTCATGAGCAGACTGTTTGTATCAGATGCAGTATCAATCACGAGTAGATACTTCTCGAGATTATAAGATCTCAGTTGGATTGTAGGTACCACGGAGTAAGTAGGTAGGTACCTACTTCTCGAGATTTAAGTAGGAACGTCCGCTTTTCACTTGTTTCCACACAAGGCACTTATCATTACACTACATTATCGTATGAAGTCTCGACAAATTGATTCTGTCTCATAATCCAATAAGGAATTGGTGGCTATATTTAAGCCCTTTTATGTCGTTATGTCACCGTCTATCAGAGAGGTTACGTTACATCAGCACACATGCTGTCGTTCGACATTCAGATAGGAAAGGAGCCGAATATCATAAATTCACATAAAATACTCACACATGTGAATAGACAGACAGACAGACAGTACGACAGGTGGGTGCATAGCAACCTGTTCTCCACTCCCCGAAAATGACGGCAAAAACTCTCACTAACCCTTTGGATCTCGAATTAGAGATGTCTCAGCTCTGCCATATTGCCAAGCATAATATCATATTTGGGCCATCTTTTGTTTTAGACAACTGCCAGGAAATAGCAGGAATTAAATTTCGTATAAGTATACGTTCCCAGTCTGCATTCACCAAATATACCCAATAGTTTAGTCATTATACCTACTAAGTACCTAGTCAAAAATCGGCAAAACCATAGTCGGCCCAAGTAGGTATTTAGTTTGATTGGAAAAATCGCTTTTTTAATTTCAATGTTAGGATTTAATTTGATACTTCCAAAATACTCTTATGCATTAGTATTGCAAGTATTTTCATTTATTGTCATATTATCGTCTCCACATTGTATAACGTTTATACTATCTCGATTCGACTCGACTACAAATTGCAGAAAAGGAACAATTATTCTCGATATTCACCACTTGTTTGGCCACCACTGGGGGACACCTAAACAACTTTTAAAAATATTCTCGTAGTCTACAACTGGGGGACAAACGAATGGTGTATTTCCAAAATATTGCAGTTTTTCTAGAATTCAATGACAATTTTTCTGATAGTAAAGGTTCTCGAACTCGATTTCTTCATCAACGCATTTACTGCAAATGCTTTGCACTAATCAGTTAACCTAAAATCCAAATTTCGAAATGGAAATACAAATTGCATTGCAACAGTTCGAAGTCCTATCGCATTACATTGTATGTGTATTAGATGCGTGAATTGTACGGGCTGACTTTATACACCGGATGTAAGAAGACCATCAGTCTACGGAAGTGTCACCCCTGGCCACTAATGCCCCTTCAACATTAAGGTGGACTTATTAACATATAATTTTTACTTACTTTTTGTAAGAGTACGTTACCCATTCGCAACATTTTTCCTAAATTTGTATCCTTGACGTTTTTCTTTTTCGTTTTGTTAGGGGTAGCTGCACAAAAATGCGTATTGGTGCGTGCGTGTCGCGAGAAGCCAACGGGGGGAGCTCATTAAGGTAAAAAGCCGAGTGCAAACGGCGACTAATGGCGAATTACACGAAGGGGAGCAATAGCCGACGACGTTTGACGACCAGCGTGCGTAGTGTTGGCTGTTTCCCTGCGCTTTTTGGGCGAAAAGAAAATTTGATTCGATTTTAGTGAAATTTTTTTCTACTTGGCGGATTAAGTTCAATAGGTGTCAAATAAAAATTAAAAGTGTTGCTGTAGATAGAATAAAGACTTCAGGTTTGCTATTTGAAGTAGGTAGGTAGAGTATTTGTGGAATGTCATGTTAGGACTCTCCAAAGTAAAGAGAATAGGTCAAAGCAAAAGTCAAATACAACATAAATTGCACATTTTGTTCAACCAGCAAAAGATTACTAGGCCACCTCCCTACTCTTTATACTAACAACCAGTTTGAAGAACTGTTTGCTTTTACAGAGTATTTTCTGTTAGATTCTAGACAAGAGTCGTTCATTTGCATTCTACCTATAACCAGTAATTACAAAGCTATAATTAACATTCGCCTGACCCTCAATACCTAATCGAAAATGCATGATGCGCGCGAAGTGTCCGCTAGACAGCAACAGCCAGGGTGCAGCGGCTGGGGGGCAGGCGCGGCGGGGGCGGAGGGCTATCAGCATTTCGGCGCGTCCGCGCTCCCCGCCCCCCTCTCGCGCCCGCACCGCGCCGAATTCGCCCTGCACTACCCGCCACGTTCCCCTCTAACAACCTAACCTTGAAAATAGTTTTTACCGGCTCGAGGGTATTCACCCCGAACCCAAATTCCGGGGCCTGTTGCACACTAGCCCTATTCTCACTATCCGACTCATTCTCCAATAGGAATCACGTTGCTTTCACACAAATCGCCTAGTGTGGAGTGCTTGCAGTGAGTTTACGCGGACCGGCAGGCAAAGGATATTTGACTATGTAGTTTTTTAGGCAAGTCGTGAGCTCGCTGCTTGTTGGCGGGATTTGTTTGTGACTCGTTGTACCTTTTATTCGGCTATGGAATTTTGATGCGATCAAAATAGCCAATCATATTTTGTTATGACAACGTTGGTAAAGAAAATTTCGAGTTCGAATGTTGCATTCAGATACGGTCTCTACTGTGCGACTCTAAATGCAATTTGAATAAGAATTTTGACAGTCGGAAACGCCTACCCACAAAAAAAAACAACTTCGTGCCATTTTAAACATAAAATACATGAAGAGCCAAATTGCTTTCAATCACCCATTCAGCTTCCAAGATCCTCCCCAATACCACGATAAAATTGATTGTTAAATCTCATATGGTTCCAATTTCAGCATAAAATTACCTTCAATCCTTTAATCAAGGCCTGATAGGCGCGGACAATATAAAAATTCATCCGCGGCGAAAGAAATAAGAAAACGTGGGTCACTATTTACCTGCAACTTGCATGGTTGAAGTAAAAAAGACGATCGGCTTACATAGTGAGGGAAGGAAGGGTAGCTGGCTCGCGGCTCGCGGGCGAGCGGCAAAAAAGGCATAAAACAACCGCGAGGCCGGCAACCGCCTACGCGAAGCGAAGCGGCCGCGGAGGCGAGCCCGGTGCCGCCCTCCCGCGCTTCATTATAAAATGCAAGCCGTATGCATCTTATATTGGAGATTATAGGTATATGTGATACTTTCACCTTAAGCATTCCTAGAGTTTAGGTAAATGAATTTGGGGGAGGAGAATTATTTTGTTGCGTTGATTTTCTGAATGTGGTGGGAAATATTTATCAACCAGTAAAAAACTTTTTGAATAAAAATATCAAGACAGAAACACAAAACTTACCTAACTCAGCTACGTTACGTAGATGAGTTAGGTACCGCTAGGACAGACGTCTACGAGCCTACCTACATAGGCTCGGCATCTCGTAGTCTCGTAGACGTCTGTTTGTCTAAGCTTCCAGCGAGGCTAAACCTAGAGCTATCGATTGTACCAGCTGATGATGATATTACATTACTTTGAATGCGTAATCGAGTACCAAAGCTATTGAATTGTTCCGATTCTAATATCATGCACGTGCATTTGGCATTCACTTCTCCCCATGCACTCGTTGAAGATACGGTGTGCCTAAAATATAAACAAACAGAATTCAATGCGGGTATACAGATGTCCAATAGGTACCTATGAACTTATTCGTAGAGGAATACATAGGTAATTATTATTGGCTTATTAATTCCAATTATCGATATACAAATCTATAGTTTATCTATATAATTACTAATACATCTATACTAGGTGTAGGTATAGATATTAGTAATTTCAACTGATAAATAGGTACTTAAATGACCTGGCCCATAAAATCTAGTGACAACTTAGGTACACTTGATTACTCATCGCATCGATAGGTAAGTCCGCACTTAAACAATCACTCAATCAATCAATAAAATCCATGAATCGAGCTGCCAACCAGCCGACCTTAAAAGTGAATGGTCAAAGGCGAGTTCTTTTATCAAAACATAGGATAGTCATGAGTCGGCAATTAAGTAGCAACCCTCACTGCACAATGCACATTTTGATTGGTGGGCAGCTGCCCGCAGCGGCAAAAAACTGCTTTCTAAATTACTACTATCAACCGCGCTCGCATCTAGTGTACACCCGCCTTGCTTAAGATCATAATCGCCGTCCAAAACCATACTTCCGTATCAAATATACGTTAACGAACTTTGCTACAACCGTTTTAGGTGAATTCAAATGGAAGCGAATTAGAGTCTAACCAGAAAATGTAATCATTATCACGTCCTTGAGCAGCAGTTTCAAGAGCCTGCGCTGGCTCATTATTATTTGACTCTTTAATTTTTTATGCATATTTATCACTTCCTGCATGTTGAATGGCAACTTTGGAGTTAATTTACTCAAATGTTTTTACACGCATTGCGAGTACATAGAAACCTTCGTAGGTTATCCACCTATAGGTCAAGAAATCAACTCGTTTCCATTGTAAATACTTACACACTTCACCTAATATCATACTATGGTCTATCTACCTACTAAGCACAATTTTGTTTTAGATAAAAGCTGCGAGTGACTCGCCGGCTTCGTTGCAGTGAAGCTCGAGATAAGGAACTGTTTACACTGCTTGAGTCAATGTCCTCCTCCTGTGCACACACAAGGAAAACCTTGGAGTAGACTGAATAGTCTTCCGCGTTTATAGCGAACGTTTGAGGGCGTTGATCTATCATTGCCATTGATCGAACATTAGGCGCTGTGTGCTGCTTTTATAAATACGCAATTACTATTACAATTACAAATGGTAGGGCTATAGTATAACTACCTGACATTGGTCGTTACAAACAATGCGAGTATCGGCGATTATGTTGATAAAGGCGAAACGACTTAGACAGGACCATTTGGGTTATAATGTTAATGGACCCTACATACATATTTGGTAATACACGTATTGATTCATTATTTAGCTGTGAATTTCAGATAAGCATTGGTTTCGCAGAGCAGACAGAACTAGAAAAGTACCTAAGGGAAAGTGCCGTAAGTCTGAAAAATACATTAGAGACAAGTAGATCTTGTATTTTATGGTATTGTGATTAAAAAAAGAATGTTTCCCTTTAGAAAACTTCAGCCAAAAATAATTCCAGCAAAATAAAAAATACCCATGTCTACTCCATCGTAGAGCATCGTCTATGTTCCCATGTGCCCCTAGCGACTGACTCGTAAATAAATTGAGCCTGCATTAGTGGCAATTGTTCGCTATTGCCGCTGCCGACGCTGAATGCACCTTCCTCGCCAGTCGCCAGTCGCCATGTAAACGTCACTACAACTTATGGCCGAATAAAACTGGAACACGTCATCATTTATTACGTAGCTGTCATTCTGGTCAAGTATATTTTGTATGTGGGTATATTTCAGGAGAAAACGCCCGCTCATTCATCAGTCATTAAACTTCTACTAGAGATATCGACTGCACTATAACTATCTTAACTATAGGTATCTACGAATGATTGTCACATGCCTTCTATTACAGTGCGTGGTCCAAAAACCATAGATCAGATGCGTCATCCTATATAAGTTATTATACTTGCTGAAACAAAAAACCGCTGGATTATACAAAATAGCTGTACTTTTATAATGCACACCGTATTAATTAACGAAGCAGATGCAAGAGGTTGGCATTCATTATAAAAACAGTAATAGAACAATATTGTGTATATTAGCGTGCTGTTTGTAGATAAGGTACACTAGACCCGTAGTTCTAGAGGTGCAGACCACTCTATCTCACGAACTAAATCAATTCGCTATTCGTAAATTTACCTGCATTCTTGAATTTGACAACATTTGAAAGACGTTCATTAACTAGGTAGGTATATTAGGTAGGTACGTCTTTAAAGTCCTGGACTGCGAAGTAATTGCGTACGCAGACTATCAGTAGCAATGGGTTTCAATTTGACAGTCAACATTCATTGAGTTATTTACGTTGTTGAGCAGACACATTTTTCGAACATAAGAAACAATTGAATAGCAATATCCTTCAAAATGATTCAGATTGAGATTGATAGCAATTAGGGTGCTGGTTGGACACTAACGAAAATTCCAAGGTTACTTTGTTAATATTAAACATTGAAAAGTTAGGTAGGACGGCTATAGGCATTATTTAAGGGTCCCAAAAAAATCTGCGTCGATATCTGATTTGACCCTACAAAATGTGGAAGTCATTGTTTATTATAACGTTTCCAATCTTTTCTAAAGCCCCCACTGGGCCCAATGAGCTTAGACAAAATGATAGGTCGTTGCAAAAAAAAGGGATTTCTTCGGAAAGAAATCGCAGATACGCTGGCCATTAACTTTTTTAGATATTAAAAAACATTTCAGATATAACGGGACCGGCTAAATTATTGCGTATAATCTTCTGCCTTTGTTTTTTACTTTGGACTTAAAAAAAAAACTTGTTCCCACACTATTTTATGATTTGACTTTTAAATCGTTTTTGCTGAGTGCCTAATTATGTACTTATTATCTTTGTGCTACCTAAACCTGGCCACCAGGTGGTGAAGTAGGTACATCTTGACAAAGTTGATGGTATATTATGGTACTAACCTAATGATGTTATGAAGACAGCAAAATCTCTACTTTTAGTAGATACGTTTTAGGTACGGAGATTCAGACCCCTGTTAGGTAGTAGCCTTACAATTAAGAGGGATCTGAACCTCCTTTTCCAACAGTCTCAGGAAAAAAAAAACACCGTCAAAAAAGCCCGAGTAGAAAAACTTTTCCAAAAACACCAATGAAGTTAATTAATTACCTAATATTTAATTGAGAAAACCGTGAAGAAAAGTCTGACTCATGTAGCAAGATCGTGATCCTCGATATGAGATTTGATATCTCGAGAAGTCGAGACTAAACCTTCGCGTCAGTTTTTGCATTTCGAACTATATTATATTCAGACTTTCGTAAAGTTTTTAATACAAAACTGACCACTTAGAATCGGACTAAGCTGTCAGTTTTGTTTAAAGAACTCTAATTCGATTACTAGGTTCTTATTTCAAAAACTAACTCGATAATTTTAAAGAAAAGCCTTGTTTTGTAATAAGGCCATAGTGTTTTTAAAAATCAGTGTTGGTAAGTAGCAGTCAAAAGCTAAACCATGCATAATATGCATTTAGATTAACCTTTCATATCAAAAGCAAAATCATTTTTGATACCTGTAGGTAGTTATACGCAAATTAAAATAAATATTATGAATAGAAACGACCGCGATCCCACGACGTTGCACAAAGAATGCACAAGTCACAGCACCTGTGTCCCTGCTGATCAAAGGGACACACGAAATATAAAAGATAACAAGTGCCATTCGAATAAAAAATAGTCAAAGTGAAACTTGTATAAATTAGAACGAAATAAAATGTTATAGAGCACTTAATAGTGAGAATATTGACAGGTCTATTACGCTGATAGTATGAAGGGCAGTGAACGAAATTATTTTCGTTCACTGATGAAGGGTAAGGAATATCATGCAAAGCTGGTAAAACAATTTTATATTCATGCAGTGTTCACTGTTTATGGGGAGTAGGCACATAGGTACCTATGAAATCAATAGGTAAAAACTAGGTACCTACCTACCTAATACACAAAAATCCTTGCATATTTCATCAATAGGTAACGAAAGAGTGACTGGACAGAAAATACTGAATCTGGACCAAACCTAGGTACTTATCTCTAATTGTGCATTAATTTGTGGTTTCACAAAATATTACCATAAACCTAAAAATATTGGTTTGATAAATATCTCGCCAGAAACACGAATTTAAACGCACGTCCTTTTTAATTCGGTTCTTTTTAATTCTTTTATGTTAAGCGAATAAAGTTTATTAGGAAAGTAGGATAAAGGTTTGATACAAAAAATCTTTATTGTAAAAGGTCGCCCTGTGTCGCTTCACAAAAACCATTGCGTTATCGTAGGCCTCCGCTCATTTGTTTTTTTTACGTTTTGATACAAGTGTGAAGGCAGGTATCTGAGTAGACTCGCAAACATTATTTATTTTCTATACTATAGTACCTACTCGTACCTATTAATGGGGCTATATTATCTTCCTATAGGTTCTACGATCTACCTCGTAATTTGTGTAAATAGAAAAAAAATCTTCTAACTACAAATGAAAAATTAAACTCTTCTTTGATTTTTTTTTTATTCATTCACCTCCGGTTAAATTATTTAGGTGGTGCATAAAACAATAACAGTAGATAGGTAGGTACTCAGGTACAAAAACCTTATGCAGCTTTTGTAGCTCCTAAACTACGAGATATTCTCATCTTATACGCATACGCGATACGGTAGGTACCTACCGTATACTAATTTACGCAAAATAAAAGTAGATATTACCCAACCGGCATGCGTTTTGGATGCAGGGAAGCTTCTTTAGGTAAAAGTACCGCCTGCCTGCTACTTTGCCGTGTAGTACGTAAATAAATTCAGTATTCAATTACCACTTCTGCATTAGCATTGAAATCAAAATCAGTCTGTTTTCGTGAACCGAACGGAGTGCGCTGCGAACTTGACTTAAAGCGCCATCTGTGAGGCATGAAATGAACATAGAGGCTATCCTCTATTTAAAGAACCGTCCTGGATTTTCATGGCTAGGTAAGTTGGGTAAAGAAGTCTCTTCCTTGTAACTTTTAAACTGCCATAGACTTTTATCTACTTACAATACTTATTTACACTGGATTTTAACCATTGAATTTACCGGTCGAAAGTTAACTGTCTAAAGAGTTTGGCCAACAAAAGCTGACCACGAATTAATTTCAAAACTTTTAGCATGGAGACATTTTAGGACAGTCAATCCTAATTTTGAATGTCAATAAATCAATAAATTCGCAATTAATAATAAATAGTATCAACTGCGTTGACGTAGTCTATAGCCAGGGAACAGCTCTTGATTTTTTTAAATTGCCGCCTTTTTTCTTGGTTATTTTTCGTTGGTGCAGAGTCTATCCTGCAAATACAGTGCAAAAGCGATAATATATTATATTATATTTGTCATTGCGGCACCTAATGGTACATTTTTAATTTATAAAATGAAATAGTGCATGTGTTTAGGTATTAATTAATAACTGACAATATTTTAATAAAATTCGAAGAATAAACTACTCTATTAAAAAGTACTCTGTGATACTATTGATACGCAGAATCTGTCAGTGTCAAATGTCAATGAATTCTTCACATGCTACATATCAGTAATGGTGCGACATCGGCACCATTGCCATAAAGAAAAATAGAATAGAATAGAATATCAGTAATCTGTGATTCTTCAAAGCTGTCAAATGACTCAATATAATAAAAAAATAAATACCACTGCCGGCTCTATCAAAAAGTACTCTGTGACTGCGGCTGAGTGTGCGATTCGAACAGTAATTATTCGAAGTAGTTAATAATTAAAATACAACAGTTCAAAAAAATATATTGTACTTCAATAAAATACTGTTGCTTACCGAAAAAAATCTTTGTGAACCGCTTTGAAGTTCTTTGTAACATGGAGGATCAAAACCCTGAATACGTTCCAAAGGTTTATTTTGTAACATTATTTTCTCATTTATGTGTATTTTTTATTGACAGTACCATACTGACTAGAAATTTTTTAACAGAATTTCCCAGAACTGGAAAATGATAGACTGCTTCGCGCTGCGCTTGGGAAAGAGGTAGACAAAGTGCCGGTATGGGTGATGCGGCAAGCCGGCAGATATCTTCCAGAGTTTCAAGCAGTTAGAGCAAAGCACGACTTCTTCACAGTTTGCAGGACGCCTGAGTTGGCGTGCGAAGTAACCTTGCAGCCCCTGAGAAGATACCCACACTTGGATGCTTCAATAATATTCAGTGACATTCTTGTTATACCACAAGCGCTTGGTATGACTGTAGAAATGCACCCAGGCGTGGTAAGTATACGTAAATATTTAAAAAATTGTTTAAAATCTTAAAGCATTATGTTTGTTTCATAAACAAACTACCTTTTCAGGGCCCTGTATTTCCAACTCCTCTCCAAGATCCAGCTGAAATAGATAAACTGCAAGAAGAGGGAGCTGTTTCAAGACTGGCATATGTTGGCAAAGCCATTACATTAACTAGGCATAGAATTGAAGGCAAGGTGCCTTTGATTGGATTTACTGGAGCACCGGTAAGTAAAAAAATCAACTGTTTTGAATAAATGATGTCAAGTTATCAATGTAATGATGACTTGACATTATTTAAACAGGTATTTGTTGTTATTGTAATAATTTAAAGAAACTTTTATCATTTATCATAACTTCTATTAAATTATCAATAAAAACAATAAAATGTCTGAACATAATTTATAATAAATTCTAATTCAGATTCTTCATTTTGATGTTCAGCAAGTTTTAAGTGGTAAATGTCATTTAATATATTTTAATTCCAGTTCACTTTAATGGGATACATGATTGAAGGTGGCGGCAGCAAAACAATGTCTAAAACAAAGGAATGGTTAAATAAATATCCTAAAGAAGTCCACAAACTGCTGGCACTGCTAACCAGAGTCATTATTGACTATTTACTGATGCAGGTAAATATATTTATACAAATGTATATAAATAATTCTGAATCTGGTTACAACACACATTACCTTGGATATCTTTGATTAGCAAACTAGGTAAACAATAGAAGTATGATACTGGAAAATTACGAGAACTGGAGAAGAACCCTTCAAAACAAGAGTGAACAGGTATCTTCTGGGCATGCTTGTTCTATTGTACACCTCATCCATCACCTTCTGTCAGGCGAGACTAAGGTCAATAACAGGCTCATTTGGCTCATTGGCTTATCAGTAGGTTCATGTGAGTGCCTACTTGAATCTCTTACCAGCTTTTTAAAACCCATAAGATCTATATACTTACAGCTGGGATTTTAGTTAAAATATATTATTATGTACTATACAATATGCTACTGCCAATACTTCTTGTAAAAATGACCTTTATGATAAGAAGGTTATATAAAATTTAATCTAACTAAAGAAATAGTTATGATATATAACAAATATATATTGTTGTATATCATTAATTAAAATATCAAGGTTTGAATTATTAATAAAAAAGGCCTATTTTTCAGATGTTAACATTGCAAGTAACTTTGTTTACAGGTGGAGAGTGGAGCTCAATTACTGCAAGTTTTTGAGTCAAGTGCCGATCATCTAAACAGGGAACAGTTTACAGAGTTCTCTGCCCCTTATCTCAAAGATATTAGAAGTGGTGTTAAAAAAGGCATCAGTGAGAGGAATTTGGAACAAATTCCTATGGTATGTCTCTACAAATGACAATACATATTACAAAACAAACTTATGGTATCAAGCGGACTCATTGTTTGGCACCTTCTGCTTCGCCTGTACGGTATTAGTTGTGAACTGTAAGAAGAGCTCATTCCGTGATAAACATGGTTAGCAAGTCAGCAAGGTGGTAATAGAGTGGTTTTTTTTATCATTGTTTTTCTCAACCAAAGCACATGCCATCTAATCTCTCCACCAACCTTTTTTTTTTTTTTAACGATGGGAAATCATCCAATGACCCCTCCCGCTCTGGGTGGAGCGGAAGGGAGTGTCAGACTCTTACTGACTAAAACCCATCCGTGTTCCTTCCTTAGCCCTTTATGTTCCGGGGCAGCGGTAACCCTTTCGGACAATCCCGCTGCCCCGGCAGTTTTTTGTGAGCGAAATTAACAGGGCTGATTGCCAAGGAATCGCCGGAATATGTATCTCTGTTCATGTACATTATTTTATTGCACCCCAAATGTATGTATGTAAATAAAGTTGAGATAATGATTAGTTAATGCAAGGCAAATCCAGAAGCATGCATATTTATTTATTTTTACAGACTGTATTTGCTAAAGGTGGTGGACCAGTCCTGGACGTCCAGATTGAACTAGGGTATGAAACTATCGGATTGGACTGGACAGTAGACCCAGAAGAAGCCAGAAAGGTGGTGGGCAACAATATTACATTACAGGGCAATCTTGACCCACAAGACTTGTATAAGACACCAGTAAGTATTATAGTATTTCTTCAATCCTTTAACACATTTGAGTCAACCTACTTTTCATGAACTCATTTGCCATGCCACTATACATATTGCTGGTGGACCCTCCTGGAGGGTCACCTGTATTACGTTTGCGCTAAAGCATTAGGTTTGGAACTGTGTTATAAATAAAACACTGTAAAACGTAGTAAAATAGTCATCATCATCATTCTCCTGCCCTTATCCTAAATTATTTCAGTCGCGCAAAGTCGGCGCAATGTCTTTTCCTCCCATACTTCTCTACTAGTCGTCATCTTGATTCTCGGTAGTCACCCCCCTTTCTAGCCATAACATCTTTCACACAGTCCATCCATTGTTTCTTTAGTCTTTTCATACTCTTAATGCCAACCACATTCATCTCAAAACTTACAAACTTCCTCTTATATACTATTTTTAACCGATTTAAAAAAGGAGGTTCTGTTTTCGACCCGTATGTACGTATGTTTGTATGTCCGCGATTTTCTCAAAAACTAATGAAGCAATTTGATAAAAGTCGGTTGTTTTTTTATTCAGTTTTCAAATTCGCGACCACACATTCCTTTTAGCATTCTCATCTAAGCTGAATGCAATTGATACAAATCAAGTCTTGAGCTCCTATTGAGAAATTGGTAATGGAAAAACCCAATAACACGGTGCCTGACCTGGTTTCGGACCTCAGTCCACACGCTCGACAGCCGAACTTTAGACCACTATGTTTTCTTTTATTGTAAAACTACAGAACTATATTTTTTTTTTACTTTCAGGATGAAATCACTAAAATGACAATAGAGATGGTGCAAAAGTTTGGCAAAAAGAGATACATCGCCAACTTAGGGCATGGAATAACACCACAAACGCCTTTGGAAAGTATGAAGGCTTTCACAGAGGCTGTTCATGAAGCCTTGTAAATAATTTGTTGATTTGTATTTATGGTGTGTGTTGTATTGCATATAAATATTTTGTTCTAGGGATAAATATATCAAAGTTAAACTGCAATATTGTGTTTTAATTACACAACTATTTAATAAAAATGAGTATAATTATGATTACATAGAATAAGTAGTCTTCGAATTCTGACTGGTAGCGGGTATATCTTCGTCGTGGCTTCCTACAGATTTCTTAACGTACTGTAACAATAAAATTAAGATTTATTCATGAACACAGGCTACTATTCTTTTTTATTATTTTAGCCTATATTGTCCCACTGCAGGACAAAGGTCTTCTTTCCACTCCTCTCCGTCTTGAGCTAGTGTGGAGCAAATCCTGTCTGTAGACGTCAAGCTCGTCCCGCCATGTTCTAGGTCTGCCTTGATGTCGCCGGACGTTTTCTGGGACCCAAATGGTGGTAAATTGGGCCATGTCTCCTTCGACATGCGGCAAACGTGTCCAGCCTAGTCCCACTTAAGCTTGGGTGTTTTTTCGGTGACGTCCGCGATTTGTGTTTTGGACTACAGACTACTAACACATATTTTTGGAAATCACATTCTCTAAACAGAAATTATAATTACAAAACATCAAGTATCGAAGACAAAATATAATTGCGACTGTTGATTAGGCTTTTTTGATACTTGATGAAATTAAACATTATTCTGGTTATAATTGCAGGATTAATCAAAAACGACAGCTGAAATTCTAGGCAAACAAACAAGACAAGTCAAAATAAATTTACAATTACGAAAATAACCCACCTGAGGATTGACTTGAATCTGTTCATCCATCTCTTGGATGTGCTGGTGCAGTTTTGTGCATGCTGCCATTTGTTGTTCTAGCACACACAAAGTTTCGGGAGAAGCATATTTCTCAGGACTGTCCAGGAACACCACCATACCATCCTTTTGATTTATCATCGCGTATATTTCACCTTCTTCGATCTATTGAAACGAGTTATGTTTTGTTAGTAATTTTATTTCAATTCACATGCCTTCATGTTGATTATCCTGCAGTTACTGTTTCTTGACTTGTTTACTAACTTTAGTATTAGGGTAAAGCTAGACAGAAACATATCTCTTTAACTTTTGCCCGCGGCTTTGCCCGCATGGAGGAAGGAAATTAACCCACGGAAACATACAACCGGGATAATATCCTATAATCTTAACCCAGATTATAGTCTATCCATGCGCCATATTTCATCCAAATCCATTCAACCGTTAACGTCAGATTAAGATACATACAACTGTTTATGACTTACCATATTGAGTATGTAGCTTTCAGCTTGTGATGGGCCTCCTAGCTGCACTCGAGCAGCTACATCACTTAACGACAGCGTTAAGAAAGTCTTTGTCAGCCTTTGAATGTTTTTTTTGTACATATAACTTAAAACCTGTAAGAATACAACACAAGATTGGAATGTTAGAGAGAAGAAATGCATATTAGTAGAGTCCCCTTGAAGAATGGAAGAGAATTACAAAAATCAATCAATTTTAATCTTAAAACATTAAATTTGTTTCTTATGCAAACTAACTTAGGGCCCTGTATGTCCATCTCCTCTTCAAGATCCAGCTGAAATAGATAATTTGCAAGAAGAGGGAGCTGTTTCAAGACTGGCATATGACTGGAAAAGCCATTACATTGAAAAGGCATTTTGTTGGTTTTGTTACTCATATACTTAATATAAAATTGATTCTTAAATCTATTACATTCTTCAAGAGGACACTACTATGCTATTAGATATCCACTATTTTCGCGCTCAACTGCACTTATAGCATTTTTGTAACTGGCCAAATAAATCCATTTACGGTCTCGAAGCATACGATGTTGCATGCTCCACAGTGAGTACTCCACGGTCGCAGTTTTCGTGCATTTAACAAAGCGCGCGTACAGTCTCCATTACAGCGAAGAGCAATAAATTGCAGATGAGCAAAGCAGTTGGTATGAGAGAACATAGATCATGAGTATGATCTTAACAGTGTAAGTGTGGACATATATGAATTATATGTAGCACAGTACAAAAATAAAAAACGTTCCTTACTTGATTCACCAGTCCCATATTCTTGTCTCTGACGAAGGTCTCGCGATGTTTGTTAGCCGCATGTTGAGAGTTAGCAAGCTCATGGTAAGCCACCGACAAAGGTTTCAGGAAGCGGCACACTACTTGTGAAGTGTATTTCGGCATGGGTAGTATCTGCTAGAAAAAAAAATGTACATTACGCAATATATTTCTATCTATCTATATTCTGTAAGTACTAATAATATTAAAGCTGACGAGTTTGTTTGTTTATTCCGGAACTAACAGTCGGATTTGAAAAATTATTTTGCATTTGAGAGCCCAATTCTTGACCTTGCGGTTATAGACTAATAACATCACACTATGCCCCTTAGGAGCCGAGCAAAAAGAAAACAAGTCCGAAAGAACGCATGGTGGTCACAATATCGCGGCAGGGTTTTATCGCGCACTGGATTTTTAACTCTCAGTGTTGAGCCAAGCATTGAGAATCCAACTGAGCACATCCCAGCGCGTCTTAAAACCACACTGGTGGATTTTCAACTCCCCATTTTTCCATACAAACTTTAACATCCCCTAACTAAACCCTCTTTGTCATAAAATTAGGAATAATTATTATTATTATCTTTATTATTCAGACTACAATGGTCTATAGTGTTAGTAACAAAAATAGCTTAGCCTATGTTAGTACTTAATAACTAAAACAGAACGGGTCCGGTTTGTAATCGCCCACACTAGCGGGCTATCTGCCCGGGCGGCTATTGATTGCAGGATAGTGTTGGGACTGCCACGCAGCCTGCGATGCCTGATAAGCCTGATAATGATTCAAATAGATATTGTAGAAGCATACCTTTCCGTGTAGAATAAATGACACCAGTATGTATTTCTTGTAGGCTTCTAACATGATATGTGACACCACCATAGCTGGAACTGTTACTACAACTTCAAAGAAATATAAAGCTCTATCATAGTTCTTCATGGCAGTGTAGATCATGCCTCCATAGTAGTAGTAGAGAAGGAAATGCTTTGAGTCATTGTTGCCACCAAGCTGGAATATGAATTATGCTGAATTCAACAAACATAAGACGTCATTCTTACTCACACTGAGACTAGTTGCAAGAGAAATTAGCAGTTGCTAAAATGATTTACTGGAACAATAAAGGCAATCAAAACAAAATCAGCTTTACAATATTACACAAATTGGACGCATTTTACTTTGTATTTAAAAGGACTAGCTACATACTTTATGAGATACATAGTACACTATGTCACAACCATAGATGCAAATTCACCACTATCCCCTTATTAGATGCAAAGTCCCCCCCAGTCATATTAGTTTTATAAGACTTTTTGAAAAATTTCACTCTTATCTAACTTTTTATGTTGATTTTACAATATTATATTGTAAAATCAAGTAAGTACATAAATATTAAACAAATATATTATACTTATTTATTTTTTGCTTTACATTACAAACTAGCAGCACCCCACGGTTTCACCCGCATAAGTCTCGATCCCATGGCAATATCGGGATAAAAAGTATCCTATGTCCTTTCCCGGGACTCAAACTATCTCCATACCAAATTTCATCTAAATCAGTTTAGCGGTTACAGCGTAAAGAGGTAACAGACAGGCAGACACTTTCGCATTTATAATATTAAGTATGGATTCATTGTTGTTGTTCCGGATTTTCCTAAATTTGCATCTTATATTTTATGGACAATGATGTTTTTGCTTATACTCCTCATATAACAGATTATTTTACCTCAGATCCAATACCAGTGACATCTGTATCCAAGAACTCTAGGGCAGGTTTCATGCATTTTGAGAGCAAACAAAGTTGGCACAAGTCTGCATGGATGGATGTCAGTTGTGAATCAAAGAGCTGTATCTTCCTGATAGCTTTCTTCAGTATCTCTATGCCTCTGATTGGTTGTTTAATTTCTACTAAATAGATTGTTAAAAGGTGGCATAGCTCAGCATCTATGGAAAGTTTGTTGTATGTTAAAGATGGGGTAATAATACAATTTGATATGAAATATTTTCAGTAAAAATGGATTATGATATCTACTAAATTAATCATTTATAACATTCAAGTTATTGGCTATTTCCACTAGGAATTTTTCAGTAGCAGAACGAAATCTGGATTTGTGTATGTGTGGGATCTATTATCAACATTAAGTTCCATGTAATAACATGGAACTTAAACATGACTAGCTAAATGCGGGTGTACTATTGGTATCTGCCTAACCCTTCGGGGAATATAGGCGTGATGTTATGATATCTGATAAATTAATCATTGAAAACATTAAGTTAGCTAGACAAACTGTTATAGCTTCGATTTTAACATAATTATGAATTTGTTTACAAAAAAAATGTAACATACATAATTCTGGTGAGAATCTGACTTGTTCTCCATTGCAGTTTGTAATAAAGTCGTGAATCTGTTTGAACATTGTAGACTTGTCTACATCGGCACCCTGATTTAGAGAGATCATAATTAAGTATATCATAACAGAAACATGTGACAGATAGCAAGGCCTTATTAATAAGGTCCCGTTGGCTCTCTTTGAGTACGGAACCCTAAAAAGTATCATAGACGAGAATAATGTTTTTCTACAGAATTTGCACACCATCATTAGATAAGTTTTACAATACCTGTGGCAAAGAAAACTTAGCAACAAGTACTGCCAGGACTCCTAAAGAATGCTGCTGAATATCTAATGTTTCCAGCACAGTAGGCAGATGGGCACTGTTTCTTTGTAAGACTTCGTCCGATTTGCCAATAACTTCGCATAACTCACGAAACGAGCCTGTAATGTACATCAGTGTTAAAACTATTCAACAAAGTCAAAAGCAAATCAACGAGAAGAATATTATTTACCTGATGCCGACATGGTCCTGACATTGTCTACGAATTGTTCCAATGGTGAAGCCATTTCACACAAATATACAATATTACGTGTTGAAAAACTATAAATGTAGCTCTAACAAAAATATAATATTTACGGTCGTGTTTTCCAAGAGTGAAAATCTAATTATATATACCGCAACAGAATGTGCAAATTAATTTTTAATGTACTCTATGCAACAAACGTCAATCACGTCAATGTCAATAGTGGCCTGTGGCATAGATAAAATACTAAGCTCAAATCGTCTCACATCATGCGTTCCTCTTCCTTACTGGATATCACGATTATGACAGCTGAGAGCTGACAACAATTCGGAACACTGGTGAGCGCGCTCACAGTGCTTACTCGTTGTCAAAAAGATATTACAGCAGTATTTCTTCGTATAAACACCACACGTTTCTTCCTTTTCTTTGTTTAGGTGGCGACTGTCAGCCAGAAGCACAATTTCGAAAATGCCACGTTATTATACGTAAAGATATGATGAAGCTCAAAACAAAACAACTTCCTCATTCATCCTCACACACACACTGTTATTTTTGACAGCGCTAACGGCCCACGGTGATATTACTAAGGGCGCGTTCCGAATTGAGGAAATATTCAATGTAATCGATTTGAGCGTGCTTAAACCCGTACCGAATTGGCGTGAGCGCGATAACGATGTCCCGTGAATCGTCATAGATGACGTCATGGCATGCGCCATCTTGCGATAACGCCGACCATGCCTCGTACTAATATCACCGTGAGCGCTGTCAAAAATGACCGTGTGTGTGTGTGAGGATGAGGATGTGTCAGTGTGTGTTTTATTTTAAGCTGCATCAAGTCTTTTAAATAACGTGGCATTTTCGAAATTGTGCTTCTGGCTGACAGTCGCCACCTAAACAAAGAAAAGGAAGAAACATGTGGTGTGTTTATGAAGAAATACTGCTGTAATATCTTTTTGACACCGAGTAAGCACTGTGAGCGCGCTAACGAGTGTTCCGAATTGTTGACATCTCTCAGCTGTCATAATCGTGATATCCATTATGGAACGCATTTGAGACGATTTGAGTGCTGTGAGCGATATTAGCCAATTCGGAAGGCGGCCCAAGGCATGGTCGGCGTTATCGCAAGATGGCGCATGTCATAACGTCATCTATGACGATAGACGGGACATCGTTATCGCGCTCACGCTAATTCGGTACGGGTTTAAGCACGCTCAAATCGATTACATCGATTATGTTCCTAATACGGAACGCACCCAATATATAAAAAACAATTTGTTGACATTGACAAATGACAATAACAAAATGACATTGACATTTGACAAGTTGTTTGAAGATCGATGTGCTTTCAGTAATTTGTGCTAAAATACGAAATCTATTTTTAGTTTCTAAAGAAATCAAGTCGTAATACAATGGCAATCTTACATAGAGCTTTATTTACTTGGTTTATTTTCTTAGTTTTTTTAATACTACTATGCCTGAGATTAGAATCCAGGACCCACTGGAATTGGTTTATTGTTTTCATACCAATGTGGGTTTACGATAGCATTTTACTAATATATGTGTTATTTCACATGATTTCTCACTGTAGAAACGGTATAGAAAGGTTTAGAGGGACTATTAACAAAAATGTGTGGTACATAGCAGCGATAGGCTTAAAAATGGCAGCACAAATTATCATATGTATCAAATTGGAATACACCAGAGTCAGTCTGCCAATATACGTCGTCATGACGCCTATTTGGATGTTACTGCCAGTACTTTGCGTGGAAGTTTTCATGCATTTAATAAAACATTCAAGTGGGAGCAGTAGATACTAAAATGTACCTGCAAAGTATGAAATCATCAGTTTTCTGCTATTTTGGACTATAATAATCTCAACTGAAGGTGAAGCATGTGACAAGAAGTGGTGTAGATAATTTTAAACTTGGCACACATTCATTGAGACTGAGTATGTTTGCACATGTCAAATCATTTGTGCCTGCGTTGAAATATTTGGTGATATAATAACTCTATTGGAGTATTAACTGGAAAAGGACAATTTCAAGATGTTTTATACGGGTGGTAGTGTTCCAGAGATAAAACAGTTAACAGTGAAGGAAGTGCCGGCTAGTAGCACAGCAGTATTGAATTGTCACAGCAATGATATAGACCATAACTTTATGTTCTGGCTCTTCAATCATACTGATGTGATTGGCCCCGGTAATGTTTATAACGAACAGAAGTACAAGTATGAAGTACTCTCTGGGAAGCTCCATATTCATGTAAGTACTATAGGTGCATAAGTAATTCCTGAAGGTTAACAAATGTCATTGGCTTAATTTTGGAAATATTATAATGCTATTATTTTAGTGACATCTGTTTTGTTTATTTTGTTACTAATTAATTTGTAATTAAATTTTTTCAGGATGTGACTGCCAGGGAGTCTGGGTACTACCATTGTATATCCAAGAATGTCAATGGTCAAGGCTACAGTGTAGGTCAGGTTGATGTGATAGTAACTGGCTCAACATTTACACCAATAGATGCAGTGAAGATAATAGCTATAGTGTTGTCTATTATCGTTATACTGGGCTGCGCAGTGCTGTATTACAAGATGAGGAAGGACTGGAAAAGATATGAAGGCAGGGTAGTTGTACCAGGTAAGAAGTCTTGTTTGTTGGATTATTGAGTTCTAGGCCATGTTATCTATGTAATTTGTATTTAAATCCTTTTTTTTTTCTGGTTTTATGATGCAATCAGTCTTTCGGACTATGAGCAGATGAGATGGTTCTGTTGGCATGTAGGGCACAACTTCCAGTGGTGTTTGTCCTATGTTTACAAAGTTATTCTTCGCACTGACTGTTCTGATTGAAAATGTCCCGGCACTTTTTTAATCAGCAGATTTTTTTCTGGGACAGTAAGATGCAAGCTTATTAGAATGCTTATCGAATTACCATGTTGATCATTGGAATATTGAGGATTTCAATCCTGTTTATTTTATTTTCAGTGGATGAAGTAGAGGATGATGAGGGAGACGGAGATGAGGTATACAACCGCACCACCACCCCAACACAAGCACAAGCATGGCAACTTAGTCAACCAGCTCCAGGCCCAAGTAGGAACCTATCATCTGAACATCTTCTATATGGAATAGACAATCAAGGCTTAGACACGGACTTTAATTCAGTGTTCGAAAATATACAAATAAAGTCACCACAAGCAAGTCTGATTTAGAAAAATAAATTAACCTCTAATTTTATGATAAAGTAATCAATATTATAGCTTAGATAGTGTGCATTATTATTATTATTACTTCTCAGTAAGTTCTCATTTGTAAATATGTAAGATATAATCTATTAGTAGGATTATACTCCATAATAAAGTTTTTAATTTAGTTTATTTATTATTTATTAAAACTTTATGCACAAGTAAAAACTGTAGTTACCTTAGGGTGATGCAGAGACAATACACAGTAGGTGCAGTAACAGAAAACAACTAAGAAAATATTTAATTTAGTTCATAATTGCATTTTAATTTTAAACCAAGTTTTGTAACTTATACTCTAAGATCACTGGTCAAAACAGAAACATCTTAAAAATACCCCTAGAAACATATCAGAAAGTAAAATCAGCACCAGCATTTGTGTTTTGTTTTTCAGATGTGGACTGGTCATTATTAGTACTTTGAGACTGTGTTGTAGTGTCTAATGTCTCATCCTCTTCATCATCTCCATCAATTTCCATCTCAAACACTCTCACTTTTCTGTGACTTTTCGAAAGAACAACTGCTACTTTACGACCCCCAGAAACAGCTACTCGAAATCCATCCATTTTATCCAACACCTTGAAAACACCAGGTTCTATCAAAGGTGATATATTCTTCTTAATTACTTTTTCATTAAACAAAAAAAGCTTTGGTTTTAAAGCATATTCAACAGCATTTATCTGAATGATTGCTATTGGAACTTGAATAAATATAGAATTTTCTTCAATATGAGGATGCTGTGTCAGCACAGATAAATATTCAGCAGAATAGAACTGTAAATCCAAAATAGGAATATTTTCATCATTTGGTTTTTTGTCTCCTATTATAAGAGTTGAGAAAGTGTATTTCATTGCAGTCACTGTGCATGCCTTGTCTTTAATTTTTACGGACATATAATGAATCCCATCATCTATATTCATAGAATCTGTAAATGCCATCATAAAGCTATCTTCACAGCCATAGTAAGCTTGACAAATTCTCAAATTTTCGCTAAGTTTTCCATTTGATTTGTCTTCATAACATTTGATATTGAATATTGTAGAAAAATATTTTCCTGTTTCTTTTTTGGAAACATCAAAGACTTGGCTTATAGCAGACTTTAAATGGTTTTGCTGTTGCACAAGTGAGAATTTTTTGAACTCCGCCAAGTTGAATATAGTGTCATTGTCCTTCAGTAAGCAGGAGTTCTCTTTGAGAAATTTATGCCATGGATTGTCTTCATCATCAGGCAATATTGTCAACTCTTGGTCTTCCAAATATTGTCCTAACCTTTCAAGGTTGAATTTCACAGGTTTTTCTGGTAAACTTTCACCCTCAACCTGTGCATTGTCAAAGTTGTATAAGAATTCAGCAATATGGCCAAGTTCTTGTTGAGTGATTTTTACTATTTCGCTTGGCGTTTGTTCACCTAGTAGTCTGACTATAACAACAAAGAGCCACCTGAAGAATGCTTTGTAGTTGCGCATTGACGCGTCAATGACCTGTTGTAGTTCTAAACACTTATTCAGGAATGCACAGCAAGCTCTTATTGCAGCGGTTACTGTGTTTTCTTCAATGCCCATCACCTGGAAAAACCGAAGATTATTATTTAGCTTAGTCGAAAATGAGGCGAAATGCGGTACCATTGGCTATCGGGATCGGGAAATAGAGGCGCGATGTTATGTTGGATTCAGAGCTTGAATCAGATTGAATTAAAGAAAATAAGTGTGGCAAGCTCATGAGCTTCTAAACTGGTAGTCGCCATGTACAGGGCAAAGTACTTTGGTAACCCAGGTATGGGTACCTGGGTTACCAAAGTACTTTGCCCTGTACGAGAGATTGGTTGCTGGCGGATCGAATAATTGATTCCCCACCCGTACGCAAAATACGCGCATTGAAGTTGGAGTTCTAGACACCTGGCTGCCCGTATTACCTATTACCTAAGTGTTGCAAGTCTTACTTTGTATCTATCTGGTATCCTTGTCAAACCTCTTAGTTCAGAGAGATAATAAGTGAGACTTTGCCCTACAATATTTAATTGCTTCAGAACCAATTTCTGTATAGTTGAGTAACTCAATTCAATTGAGTTACCAAACTTCTTCAAATCATTAACTGTTAGCTTCTGCAGTAGACAGAGTTCTAACTCATCTGATGGTGTTCCTGTAAAAATAATAAGGTTTCAACCATACATGTCATAATGAAAAAGTATTGAACTTGGTTTTTTTAAGATTTGTTAGTAAAATACAAACCCAACATGAGTAGTTCTAATAAATCAGCTGAAACTCCACCCTCAGGAACTGATGCAGCATAGTCCGCCATTTTAGTGTCCATCTCCAATAAAATATGCTCCCAGGCTTCAGTAATTGAAATCATGGTCTGATCCAGGTAAGAAGTTAATCTTATAATTTCACTATGCTTTTTAGCTACAACATACATTTCTTCAGCATATGCTGACAATACACTAGTGTTTATGAGTGATACAAGAAGATTATTGGTGATTCTATCTATGTAGAGAACCTGCATGAAGCTAAAGTCGACAGACATACAGATATCAAGTACTTTGTACTCGCCAAGATCATCTTTAGCCACTTCAGCAAGGTGTATAGTCCCATAAGGATATCTTCCAAAGATATTCATGTAAATGTAGCCTGCTCCATAGCCCACCATTAGCATATTTAACTGATTTGGAGCCTGGACTTCTTTGAAATCTTTGATGTTCTCATCAGTGCCTTGGTTCTTGTACTCGCCAGTTGAAGGTAAGCTTTGTAAAAATATTGAAGCATCATCCTGAAAAGGGAAAATATTCTAGTTACAGATTGACTGTTTGACATTACTAGCTTTCTCTCGCGGCTTCGCCCGCATGGTATGTAGCCTATGTTCTTCCGCAGGGTTCAAAGTATCCCCATTCCAAATGTCATCAGAATCGGTCCGGCCGTTTCGGAGATTAACCTGGACAAACAGACAAATGAAAAAAAAAAAAAGAAATTTTATTTGTAAGTATCATTATACTTTCATAAATGTATTTAGTAAAAAGCTCAGAACAAATAAAAAACCAAGAAGTGTGAAGTGAAGAATGCCAAAACCGCACCTCCGCTTTGTGCATGTATACACGCTCACACACACACATTTACAATCAAACTACACCTCACTAAGTGCACAGATGTTTACGAAACCGGTCTCACTATACTGTTGACAGCCCTCTGTCTTGGTTTTTTATTTGGTTCAGAAGCTGTTACTTAGACATTGAGACACTTCATATTTATTTATTTTGGTCTGACACAAGTATGCAGGCAAGCCTTAAAGTAAAAGCAAAGCTAAACGTATTTTTATAGCAAAATGAATAATGTAGATATAACCTGAAAAGCAAATCCTTCAAGAATGTACAGAGGCCAGCACATCAAGCTACCCCAATCTGTCAAATTTCTTTGATAGATTTTCAACGTTACTACAAAGGAATAAGGTTCATATTCAATTGGGAAAGTTTGACAGATTGGGGTAGCTTGATGTGCTTGCCCGTACAAGTAAACAGTTACATACATAAACGCTTGGATCTAAGGCACCCTCCAACATATCAGCTCTAACTGCCCAAGCAATACATGTGATGCCAAACTGTTTTGAGTTGTCAAATTCATCAGTCTGCTCCTCCAAATCATATTTGTCAAGAATTTCTTTATCTTCAATATCCACAATGTACACAGCTCCTGAACTATATCCAATTGCTAAAGCCTGCAAAATATTAAAATGTATGTTACATGTGTGTACTGGTAGTCAGAAGACCAAGTCTGACAACCAGTCTGGCTTGTAGAGGTCAGATAAGCAGTCACTCCATATATTGCTTAACCTGATCGATCAACCCATGCGGCTGTTATTACTTAGCCACAAGCCCTGAACGCTGAGAACTGAGAGGTGACAAAACGCGCAAGCGCAGCCGTGCATGAAGGCGAGCAACAGCTGACTCTCGTGCACGGCTGCGCTTGCGCGTTTTGTCACCTCTCTTGTATACATTTTAACCGACCGCTTGTAATATCTTTTTTTTTCTTCAACATTATATTTCTTATTATACAGTCCGCTATCCTTTTCATTTTGCCACCACGATCTATCGTCGCGTTCAAGCCCCTTCATTATCAGTATAATAACATAATCCTAACTTTCGTACAGATTACTTCTTGCTACTAACCACGTAAAGCAATATTATCAGGAATACCCTTACTTACCCTAATACCAATAAAGGAATTCCAGTGAAATAGTGGTGTTATGATGATAATATGTGAAAAACTTCTTATGAATTAGTAAAACCTAATTTAAAGATGCTGTAACAAAAAAGGGATTCCAGGGTAGGTGTCTCCAGGGTCGCGGGATTGTCCCGGGGTCGCGGGATTGTCCCGGGGTCGCGGGATTCTTCGAAAGAGTTACAATGGCCCCGGAACGCAAAGGGCAAAGAAGGAACATGGATGGGTTTTAGTTAGTAGTACCTTGGAAGAATTACAACATTATGATTAAGATATACAAACTACTAAGACTTTGAACTGCGATCATTAACTTTGGCTTCTGCCAACCTGAAAATTGTGTCAAATATAAAATACCTACCTTTCCATCAGGCCGCCATGCCATTGCTCGAACAGTAACATTTTCTTTAGGAGGTGGCAAATTCCAAACTTTCTGCCAATGAAGTCGATGTATTTGGACTTCACCTGAAAATAACGCGAATACATACCATACTACAAATAATTTTTGATACCCTCCCTCCTCCAATTAATTATTTTTTTCAAGAATGCCTACAAAAATTGGTAATGATTGTAATTTTAAAATCTATACTAATAATAATAAAGCTGAAGAGTTTGTCTGTTTTAACACTCATCTAAATCTCTGGAACTACCCGTCAGATTTACAGAATTATTTTTTAATTTGATATCTAGCCGAATTTTTGAGGAAAGCTATAGGCTAGACTATTAAACATCACGCGTGGACGCATAGGAGCCGAGTAAAAGCGAAGCGAAAACGAAGTAGTCGCGCAGAAGGGCGATGTGATGCGACAGGGTGGGTCGGTGAAACAAGAAATTTCACGCAGACGAAGTCGCGGGCAGACAGAAGCTAGTTTGGAACTTAATTATGATACAAATGTATCGACAGGTCTATTACAGTAAGAATCGTGTACCTTTAAAATTGCTTAGCGCTAAAAGATCAAGCCGGTTGCTCCAAACCATCAAATCCACTTTGTAAGCAACATGCCTTTCTCCAACTTGACGCATTCCACAGTGATACATGTTGTTGAGTTTAGGTGCAGTTTTAAATAAAAATTATATCTGTTTAGAACAATGTTAATTCAAAAAAAGTAGATTTTATCGTTTACTTTCATTCCTTGCTCTATTGTAAAATGTAAACAGTGTTCCGTTCAAATTAGTGATGTTTCCCTCACTCATGAGGCACCTCATTTGAGGTACTCGTGATCGCATATTGAAAGAGTTACTCGAATTTCAATATTGAACCACCTCATCCCTCATCACCTCACTCGTTTGACAATAGACAATCGAGGCGAGCGAGTTCGTGACTCGCGAGTGAGTATTGAGTGATTGAGCGGACTAAGTGAGCGAATGAACCGACTCAAAAATTGTGTAGATAATTGAGAATGAGTGAGGTGAGGTCTGGTTTTAAAGCTATGGTTTATTATTATGAACTCTAAAGCATTAGCATTAGATTGGTAATCAAGTGTCATTGATTCGTTTATTTTGGCTGTCTAAAATTTATGAGCGAAACAAAATAATGTGTGTAAGAGAGTGAGGACGTGAATCGTCGGATTATCGGAGAGCCATGACTCGTGAGTACTCGTGAGTCGTCGTTGCACCCGCCCGCCTCGCTCCCTCGGAGCTTCGTCTGAACTCGGCTCGGGCACACGAGTCGTGAGGTGAATACGTCGTCGTACGAATCCTCGCCTCAAATGAGGGGCACCTCGTGAGGACCTCGCGACGTAAATTGAGGGGCTCCCTCAACCTCAAATAAAATTGATGAGTTACCCATCACTAGTTCAAATGTTCTATAATTCTTGGCAATTTTATTTTTGACAATAGTCGTTGACAGTTGAATTATTTGAAGTGAAATTGACACTTGACACAATGGCCGCCTTCCGAATTGGCTAATATCGCTCACAGCACTCAAATCGTCTCACATGCGTTCCATAATGGATATCACGATAATGACAGCTGAGAGCTGTCAACAATTCGGAACACTCGTTAGCGCGCTCACAGTGATTACTCTGTGTCAAAAAGATATTACAGCAGTATTTCTTCATAAAAACACCACACGTTTCTTCCTTTTCTTTGTTTAGGTAGCGACTGTCAGCCAGAAGCACAATTTCGAAAATGCCACGTTATTAAAAAGATATGGTGCAACTCAAAACAAAACACACACTGACACATCCTCATCCTCACACACAAACACACAGTCATTTTTGACAGCGCTCACGGTGATATTAGTACGAGGCATGGTCGGCGTTATCGCAAGATAGCGCATGCCATGACGTCATCTATGACGATTCACGGTACATCGTTATCGCGCTAACGCCAATTCGGTACGGGTTTTAGCACGCTCAAATCGATTAGATCGATTATTTCCTCAATTCGGAACGCGCCCAATGACACAGGACAGTAATCTCTATTTATTTTTTATTAAGGGGGAAGCGCTAAGGTAGCCCGCGTAATTCAAATTTTCTTACGTTTTTTGCAATTTTCGGGACAGTATTAAGTTGTACGTTGATTAAAATATGACTCGCGGCCGTAACAAATACGTATTTACAGAATTATAATCATTACAATTAGTAATACAACTTGTTATGTTAGTGTAATCCTAAAATGTCAAGATTTCATGAAATAGTCATTCGGTAGGATTACTTTGTCTTAGAGAGTTGTGTTGATGTCTTTAATGATTATAATTCTGTAAATACATATTTGTTACGGCCGCGAATCATATTTTATTCAACGTAAAACTTAGTACTGGCCAGCAAATTGCAAAAAACCTAAAAAAAAAAAAGAATTTCGCGGCTACCCTTGTGCTTCCCCCTTAAGGGAAAGTATGTTTGTACTTTGTCTGTTTGTTACCTTTTCACGCCGCCACTGTGCTGAGGACTAAACCGATCACAAAGATTAAAAAATAAAAAAAAGTTGACATTTGAAAGTCATAAATTTTTCCTTGCTTGACAGCGAAGAGAATGTAAACACTAGCGAGTAGCGTTATATAGTGTGCGTTCCGTATTGGGAAGATATTCGATGTAATCGATTTGAGCGTGCTTAAACCCGTACCGAATTAGCGTGAGCGCGATAACGATGTCCCGTCAATCGTCATGGATGACGTAATGACATGCGCCATCTTGCGATAACGCCGACCATGCCTTGTAATAATATCACAGGCCGCCTTCCGAATTGGCTAATATCAGGCCTGTGACAGCTTTAGTTCCAAATGTTCCGTTTTGGCGCTGGCATCGGAAGATTGCTGATACATAGAATAGAATTATGTTCTGTGGCCGCGGTGGCCGCCATCTTGAGACTCCGTGTCATATGAAATTGTGAATTGTATATAATTACATAGAAAATGTAATTGTCAAAAACTTCCGAATTGAACGCGTATTTCATAAGTGTATTTCCTCGTATTTTGCTGAGTTGAGATCCTTAGGATACTAACTTTCCTCTGCTGTTTGAGACAATATTGATTGTGCATGTTATTTAAGCAAATATTCGTCATTGGGACCCAAAAGTGCTGTGTTAATGGTTGCAATGCAATAAGTGAGACGAACCAGCTTTTTAGTTTTCCCAAGAACGATAAACTTAGAAATTTGTGGTTGTCTTTCCTAGTGCCCACAAATTCCCTCCTCATTGGACTCTAAAGAGCAATTATTAAGAAAACGTGTCTGTGTAAAATATTTTGATAAACATCAGTTTGAACACGAAGGTGAAGGTCGAAGATTGCGGTACTCATACCTGTATCTATTTACTGGCAAAGAAATAGCTCACGGTGTTTCGCTTAGTGTAACCGGTGAGTTTTGTTATGATTTGAATCTTTGTTATTTTACAGATAAATAACAGATAAGTAGATAATTTACAACTGTTAACTAACAATAACTATCTAATAATTACACACACTAGAAATCTTTGATAAGATTAGGTTTTTAAGGGACATCAGGGTTTTTTTCATGACATATACTTTATTGGAACATGAACTAGTTTGCTTTCAATGCTTCAGTTTTGTGGATGAGTAGCTGTTACCTACATCCCAGAAGGGCGACGATAGTGTTTCAACTTTAAATTAAAAATATTACAATACTAACAGTATCATTTATTTTTCCAGGATGGGTTGTTACACAGGAACATAATTATTTCAAGGAGCAAGATGTCACTGAACCATCACCGGTGACTACAACTACTGGTGTGTATCTAGCTTGCCTTTCATTCATCAATATAAAAATCTCAAACAAAAGTAAGTCTTAATATTAAATTATTCCCGCTTGTTTTTTCAGGATATGCTGATTCATTTGAACATAATTACTTCAAAGAGCAGTGGCAATGGCTATCCTGGTGGAGCAAAAAGAGGAAAATTACGACGACCCATAAAAAAAGACTCTCCTCACCACGCATTTTGGATTGACGCCATAAAAAAAAAACAATCCTTCTATTTTATTGACAAAAGTAGCAAGCATGCTTTACAGTCAGGACAACCTCGATTTGTGAAAGTGCCGTCTCTGAAGAGTTGGATCACCATTCTTGAAAGTTTTTTAAGGGTATCTAAATTATTAGATATAAAGAATTCTAGTATAAGAAAGAAATGCCTCAATAAATAAAACTATGAAAAATATAAAAACATTGTTTTCATCATCATTCATGAGTGAAACTCAAGGTTCGCGTATCGTAAATGAAAAGAGTCGTAACCGTTAGTATTATTAACCACAGTGAAGCACCCTAAAATCGACAAAATAGAACATCACTAGTTACTGATATCAGTTTTGTCTAATTGTCACATCACTAAATATATTCACATGAGTCGAGCTGTATCATGCATGTACTGTCATGTCAAACTGAGTGACTGCAGCGCCAAAACGGAACAATATGAAACTAAGCAGAAAGTTACTGTCGCATCTGTAGCTTGCTACTAATATCTTATCTGTGGCTAATATAGCTCACAGCACTCAAATCGTGTCAGATGCGTTCCATAATGGAAATCACGATTATGACAGCTGAGAGCTCTCAACAATTCGGAACACTCGTTAGCGCGCTCACGCTGCACGCATTTGTCAGAAATCGTGCAGCTCAACTCAAAACTTAAGGAGCTCAACGATTCGACGAACAATACCAAAGAAAGGACATTTGGGTAGGCCACTTAATTACTCAAACTGCCAGACCTAGAAAAAAAACTAACAGAACAAAGAGAATAATAAAAATTAAAAAAAAAAATTAATAATAAAATGACCCACATTGTCTTCACATGCACAATAATTAAAATAATATAATACTTTACAAAGTAAGCAAATGTCAATGTTTATGTAAAATTCATTAATTAATGTCAATGTGTATATAGAAAAAAAAAACATTCATAATGTAAAAATAATCCTTAACAGTATAAAAATATCTTTATATTCGTATACGTATACGTGGCATTTTCGAAATTGTGCTTCTGGCTGACAGTCGCCACCTAAATAAAGAAAAGGAAGAAATGTGTGGTGTTTATACAAAGAAATACTGCTGTAATATCGTTTTGACATCGAGTAAGCACTGTGAGCGCGT